>CM070562.1:18640792-19318292 GCA_036346405.1 Phyllostachys edulis
GAAGAAAATTTGATGTGGTGGAAGTCATTATTAGGGGCATAGTTAATTCAAAGAATGATAGGGTCAAAAGGATTTACCATGCTCCCTAAATTATGGCTTTGATACTTAGCAAGTTTGAGTATCACAGAGGATTGGGCTCTACTCACAAGGCATACAAGCCTCGGGAAGGTCCTCCAATTCGGCGAGGTCAACAAGAAGAAGATGCTCCAGAGGAGGCAGCTGCAGGTGATGCTTAGGGTCAAGTGATACTTGTACAGATTCTCCAAAATCAACAGTTGATCCTCAATAATCTGCTACAAGTTAAGGTCACTCAGCAGGAGATGAGGATAGCACAGCTAGAATTTCAGAATGAGACTCACAACAGGCTAGCTGCTCTGTCAGAAAGTGTTGATGCTATGGAGAAGTTGATGACCACTCCTCAGCGCTACACTCGTCCTCCTTCTCCTCCTCCAAGGGCTTCCACTACTTTAGCTGGTCCTCCTTTAGCCCCTGCTACAGCTCCTTTAGCCCCAGCTGATCTAGCTCCTGTTCCTCAAGCTCCATCTCCTCAAGCCCAAGCTCCAGCTTCTCAAGATCCAGCTCCTCTTCCTCCTCAAGATCCAGCAGTTTGAGATGTTTTTGGTACTTTGATGCCAAAGGGGGAGAAGTAGAAGAAGTAGAAGAGAAGAAATATTTAGGGGGAGCATGACTTATTATAATATACTCTGTGTTTTGTGTGTTTTGTTATTGTTGAACTTGTTATGGATGAATGCTTGTAACAGTTTAAACCTTGTAATGGTTGTTATCTTGTTGAACTTGATTAATATTATGCTTATGTTCTTCTCCTGCAATGCAATCTTTATTTTGATCATTATATATTATTGCATTATTCCTCAAGTTCAAAACAAGCAAAAGAAACTGCGCCAAAATTTCTAAAAATCTATACATGTGCTTGTAAAGATTTTCTATCATTTATATGCACATGTTTAGGGAGAGCTTTCTTTACTTTGGCTTTAACAAGAAAATAATTCTCTAAACTCATTTGAGCTCTTTGCAAGAGTTATTTTGTTGTTAAGTCATCAAAAGAATATATACTTGTCTCACAACAATTAGTATATTCAAAACAACCTTTCTCACATATTAATTGTGTTGTCATCAATTACCAAAAATGGGGAGATTGAAAGCATCTAGGCCCTTAAAAATGGTTTTGGTAATTAGTGATAATATGTGAATATGAGATTAACGTGTTTATTAAGTATTTACAAGGTTAAGTCCCATTGGTGAGTTTGATGACTTGAAGATGCATGCTAAAGGACAACATGAAGATCTACATGGCTCAAAGACAAAGTACAAGTAGTCTAGGATCCTTTTGTGTTTTACCTGTCTTAGGAGAAATGGTTGGAAGACCGGATTTTATGATAAATGTCGTACTATTAAGAGGGATCATGGCTAGTAGCTTGATAGCATGTTCTTGTGCCATTTGGATCAATTTAGGATCATGCATGCATTTGAATTTGAATTTGAAAGCTATCTATGCAATTGTCAGCACAAACGGTAGTACCGGAGGTTAACTGGTGGAACTACCACTTTGCGATATGACCGCGCATCCCTTGGTGGTATTACCGTGTGCCGTTCGGACCGTCCGAAAGTGACATGATCGTGTGGCTTAAACGAGCGGTCCGAATGGCCCAATGAATCTAAGCTGTCCACGTGTGCAGTCTGATCGGACCTTGGTTCTCTGGACGCTCAGCGGTACGACCGGCTCGTGGTGCGGTACTACCGCAGCCCGGTTGTTCCGAATTTTATTTGGTGGTATCTAATTTCTAGAGTGACTCCATTTTAGTTGAAATTTCAAAACCCTTGGAACGGTAGTACCGCCGTTGGAGCGGTGCGTATTTTCGTGACACCTTTTGGAACTCTTGTGCTCCCTTGGCAAACGATAGTACCAAGTGTTTCTTGGCGGAACTACCGCTTAACGGTATGACCGCATTTTCTTTGGCGGTACTACCGTGGGTCGTTCGGACCGTTCGAAAATGACATGATCGTGTGGTTTAAACATGCGGTCCGAACAGCCCACTGCATCTGAGCCATCCACGTGGCTAGCTTTTTGGGTGAACTAGTTCAAGTCAGGGTTGCGGTAGTATTGGAGCTTTAATGGCGGAACTACCTCTCCACGGTTGTTCCGTTTTTTATATGGCGGTACATAAAATCCAGAGAAGCACCCTTTTTCAACTGAGATTGAAAACCCTACGAACGGTAGTACCGCTCCAATGTGCGGTACGACCGGGCTTAGCAGTATGACCTCATGATAGTTGGCGGTAGTACCGCGCCGCGTTTAAAACGGCTATGTCAAAGGCATGGACCATGCCCGTGCCGGGCCACGAGCACGCCCATTTGGCCACCCTAACCCCATGACACGTCTTCCCACACAAGTCCCTCCTTTCTGAGAGTCGAAAACTTTCAAATGACCCTCTCATTTGCTAAAATCCCACCCTTACCGAAAGTCAAGCTCTTTTTTCATCTACAACCCTGTTTGTTTAGACTTTTTCTTTGGCTTAAAAGCAAAAAAGCCTAAGCCTAAACAAATGGATGACTTTTACCTCCAGCTTATAAAAAGTTTGAGCCATTTTAAGCCTAAAAGCCATAAGCAATGAAATAGGTGTTTTTTTGGTTTTTGCGGATTAGAATATCACTTTGTCACTAAAGTTCGCTAAAATTACCCACCAAATTCCATTCATATATAACTCCAGACCCTTTCATTTTTTTCTTTGTCTTTCCTCCTCCCCACCCTGTTTTCTTTTCCCCTTCGGCTCCCGCACCCGACGCCTCTCCCTTAGGACGCCGCCGTCCTTCGTTCGCCCGACGCCGTCTCTCCCGCGCCTAGCACCATCTACCTCGATCTCCACCTGACCCCGTCGTCCTCCTCCCCAACTTCGTCGGCCTCCCTCGACCTCCGTCAGCTGGAGCCTGTTCAACACGATCCGCAGCTTCCCCTCGACGCCCGAGTCCCTCATGTCCCAGATTGATGCCGCCCTTGCCTCCAACGAGTACGCCCGCGCCTGCAGCCTCCGCACAAGGGCGAGGAGCAGGAGAAGGAAGGGGAGGCCTCCGCCGCGTGGGCTCTTGGAGAAAGCGGTGACCGTGGCGAAGGTGAGGTCGATGCTGGCCATCGCGTCTGCCACCTTCCTCCTAGTGTTCCTCTTCTACCTCCGCTGGACGCCCTGCCTCTGCGCCTACCTCGGCTTCCCTGCGCTCGCCGTCCTCCTCGGGCCAGTCTCCTCCTCCCCCCTCGCTTTCGCCGTATTTGTCTCCTTTCTTGTTGCTCGTCCCAACGCTGCTTGGCGCTCGCCCTCATCGCATTGTGCCTAGCATCTGTCCCCATCGTGCTCCACCAGGCGGCGCTTGTCGCTGTCGCCGTGCTCACCACGTTCTGGTTCACGCTGCTCCCCGAGTGGACCACCTAGGCGTTGCTCGTGGCCATGGTCGCTCACGACCTCACGGCAGTCTTTGCTCTGGGTGGCCCTTTAAGAGTGCTTCTTGGCGCCAGAGAGGAATGAGGACATACCTGGCGTTGGTCTATGAGGCAAGGGTGGATCTCTCAAGACCATAATTGGCGGTTGTGGAGGGAAGGAGGAGGCGTGGTGGGGATTTGGATCCCAATTCCACAATTGAGGTGATTGGTGAGATGTGCGGAGGAATCTTGATGTCAATTCGGTGGTAGTTCACCAACTCGACAACCCAAGCCGCGAAAGGTGCCAATTTGATCGAGTTGTTAGTAATTCAAGGCTCGTGGAGACATCAATGCCGATTTGAGCTCGATTCTCCGACGCATGTGTAGGGAGGTGTTGGCATTGCGGGGAGACTAGAGTGGTCATTCTTTGAAATGAGGGTACCTTTGATCTAGCCATGACCAGAGAGAACACGGGAAGACGAAGATGGAGATGGCATTGGGTTGAGCTCATTAGGGGCGATCAAGCTTGGATTGGGGGATATGAGATGTGTCTTCTTCATCGCCGCTTGGTCTCCGCCGATTAGCTTCCTTTGTTTTTGTTTTGGTTATTACAAGGTGTAATTACTAACAATGGCGTATGCAGGACAAAAATAGAGGGGGTGCTCAAGCTAATATGATAAAATTGTACCAACCATACATAATACATTTGAATATTTAATGCAATTCAAATTCATACATAAATAAATAAGAAACAAAGCAAGAATGTAAAATGAACTTAAGGTAGTACCTGGCTAATGAACATAACAATCCGAATGCATATAAATACGTGCGAGTAGCAATCTGTGGAACAAAAGTAGCTAAATTAGCGAGACAATCAGAAAATTATGACTAATTACAAACATTGAAATGAAATGGAAGTATGGAACATACCGCAAAACCGCTAGCTATGACTAGGAGCAGGAGGCAAGTCCATTCTACGAGATTTCATCTGTTGAAAATGATCCATGATTGTTTTATCATCAATGCTTTTGAATATCTATCGCTCAGTGTAGCACACCATCAAGTCATTGAGCCATTCATCGGAGACTTTGTTGCGCAAGTTTGTCTTGATAATTTTTATTGCCGAAAAGATTCTTTCAACTGATGTCGTTGCCACAGGAATAATCAATGTTAGCTCAATGAGACGATAGACCAACGAGAAAGTTTTGTCTTTTCCAGTTTCAACCCTTTTTTCGGCGAGCCTTGCAAGGTCATGACATCCACGAAATTCTACACTTCTCCTAACATTGAGAATGTAGTTTTGAAGCTAAGTTCTTAACAATATACGGTCACCTATGGTGAAATCATCAGCATAAATCTCAGCAAGTCGCAAAAGCTTGTCCACATCAGACTTGGAGAATGAGTTCATTGAATCAAGATAAGACATACATATCAATAGCTCTGTAGAATCTTCATTGAAGCGATGATTTATCTCTGATTTAGTGGCATCGATAGCCACATAGAAGATGTCAACTCTATAAAAATGATCTTGAGTCACTATATGGCCTCGACGTGACATTCGACCCATAATTGGAAGTAGCAAATTCATCATGTCCACGGAAAGCTTCACCTTGCATTAGGAGAAATCTTGCACAATCTAGAGAAGCAGTTAGACAAATTTTATATGCAACTTCGTTTGCCTTACCACGAGCATATAATTTACGTGACACACTTAATATTTGATTATTGAAATCCTCACATGCTTGCTTACAAAAGCTATGGGTACTATTAGGTCCACCAACATGGTCACTCAAACTTTTTAAAGCCTTCCTCTAATTAACAAACCCAACTTTTGTGAATGCATCATTACCAAAATAATAAGGATGTGATGGACTCTTGAAAAGAAAACAATAGAAATAAAAGGCGGCATCCTTTGACATGCTATATTCCAACCAATCAAATTTCTTGAACCATGCTTCTTGAAAGGATCTCCAACAATCCATCATTTTATTTGGAAAAATATGGCCGATTGGTCGAGTTGGACCCTTAAATAAATATGCCCTCCTCACTTGATCTCTAATTCCACTGGGATAATCTTCAATTGGTATGCGACATGCGGGATCGACAATGGTGTCATCGGGATTTAAATCAATCCGAGGCTTCTTTGGTTGAGTTGTGCTCTCATTGGTTTGAGGAGTAATACTTGTATTTGGATTGTTGGAGAAATAACTATGCAAAGTTCGTTTATCCATCTTTTATAAATTTACAATAAATTGTATGTAATTCATGAATACTAAATACATGTAACTAGACTAGACAAGTAGACAACAATTGATACGGGGGTTCCCGATCTTCTCGACGTAGGATCGAAGATAACTTACACGCTTGACTTGACAAATCGTAGTTGCTCACCCGATGCCAATGCATGAACTTGCAACTCTTTAATTCGCCCAATCTCACGTGTACTCCACCCGACCACAAAGTGGAGTTTTACCGATCCCTCAATTCCTAACGGAAAGACAGAACGGTCTTTGGAAGAAAACGCCCTATTCCCCTTCAAGTCGTTGGCCTTCACCAAACTTCTTGGAAGAATCAAGCGTTGCATGCAAAAAGCAATCAAAATCTTTAATCGTGGTCTGAAGATACAACGGGGGTCTACCCCTCAATATATAGTGCCCTTCTCCACCTTATGGCTGGCCAAGAGGCCCTACTCCTATTCTATTTCGGAATTAGAACTCCTACTCCAATTCGGACACAATCTAAAACAAAAAAGGAAACTCTGAGTTTACAACCGTCACGTTGTTTCGGTCATATCTTTTGATACGTGATGAATCTGAGGCTGAGCGAGTATCCGTTGGATTGGGCTTGAAGTTAGCTTTCCAACAAGTATAAGAACACCCAAATCGGACTCCGTTTGTGAAAGTTATGATCTTTTTAATCTGAACTGTACTGCTGATTCCGAATCCGATTTTGATGCTGATTCCGAATCCGAATTTAATCCAAACCTTCCTAACTTCTATTTCATTAATTGAAACGACTTGAATCCGTGTGAAACTTGAGAAAGGGACTCTTGTAAGCCTTTGGAAAGTCATGGCAAAGCTGGATATCTTTCCAAGATGTCGTACATGCCGCGAAATCATCAACTTTGTCAACTCGCGTGTTGGTCGGTCTAAATGTGCAAAGATGCACTCGAATAGCCATAACTTTTATAGAAAGCTCCAAATCACATGCCGCTTGATCCGCTGGAAAGTAGACTTGATAAGCTTTCCAAATATATATATTGTTCATGCTAGATCCTTCCGAGTTGCTGCGAAGATCGTCATGAACCCATACCTTCCATGCGTCCCATAGGCTGCTTGCTATTTTTGTGAGCATCAAAACACCCCGAGAAGCATCGTGTTCTTGATATTCACATAAGGCATCTCCTTCAAACCTAACAATAAGCGATGACCCGCTATTAGGTAGTATAATATTCTCAATTAAACTTAAAGGAAATTCATAGAACAGATTCACCTGTCGGTTAAGCTTCTTTGCACAAGCTTTACCCAGAAGCTTCTCTTGTTCTTCAACTCTTTTAGTAAGCTCATGTTGTTCTGAAGTACTTGTTGAATTGAAAACACTATATAGAACAGCGTAGCTAAGGATGTCCGCATCAACAATACAACATCACATATTCACAACATCATCTCAACATCACATTGATATTAACTGGGTGAGTTGTGAATTTTACCTCAACTCCGTAGTTGTGAGTTGTGACCTTATCTCACTGTGTCTCAATGACTCAGACATACACAGAGGCATCAGACACTCAGCCAATCCCCATTCCTCAAATCTCGTAACTCCTCAGAGCCACGCAATCATGCACTCACAGGCTCACAGCGCCACTTCGGACAAAGACAAAGACCACGTACCGAGTACCCCATCGGTCGCTTGGCTAATCTAATGCGGCAAATACCAACCACGCCGACAATGGGCGCTGCCCACAATTTAGCACCTTCACCACCTGTCGCAGCCCCGGCCCCACAGCCCCGCCTTTGTTCTCGCCAACAGAACTCGTGGCCGAGGCTCGCTCACGCTTAGCCCCCACCATTTCGCCATCGCTCGCGTGCGCGTGCCCAAGCCCCAGGTCACCAGGTGAGTTGTGCTGTGAATTAGGGATTTGGGAGAATGGGAGTGGAATGGGGAATTTCGAATTCGGTGATGGGGATTTCGGGAGTTGTTGAATAGGGAATGACCGAATGGGGAATTAGGGATTTGGCCTTTGAGGAGTGCGAAAATAGGCCTATGACATTGGATTATGCAAAGAATATAGTCCAAAAGGCCCAAATATCCTTAGTGCTTCATGAGTTCCTTCTTCAAAGCTGCTGCCTGCTTGATGCTCCTTCGGCGCTTTCCTTCTTCGATGCTGCTTGCTGCTCCTTCTTTCCTTGGTTGCTGACTTGTTGCTTGAGCCACTGCCAGCCTAGCCGGTGCTTTCTCCATTGAAGGGAGCCGTTGCGCACGCCCCTGCACACACCAGTGTTGCGTCCGCCCCTGATTACTTATTACTATCTGCTGCCGTGGAGTTGTAGTAAAAAAATATGGATTACTCGCTGCGTTATGACATGATCAGATGTGCTATGAAGTTGATTGTTCCTGTTAATGCATCCTTCTTTTGTTGCAATGGATGGAAGTGCTAGAGAGACGAGAAGGAAAATTAGTTACATTCGGTCTGATCAAGGATATTTTAGACATTTTGAACAAAAAAAAGCCAACCAATTCATAAAAAGTCAGATTGTCAAACACTCTCGGTTGGCTTAACAACTAGAAGCTACTTAAGCTAAAAAAAAACTGGCTTTAAGCTATATATAAAAAAAAACTTAAGCTTAAAACAACCGCGCCTACAATTGGAATTTGGAAATCTTCCATCGAGGGGTAATGCCGCCATCAAGTTTTCCACTCCGCCCCCGAACCTTTTCGGTTTCTTAGGGTTTAAGAACTCGCCGAGCCCAGCGTGCCCGGCCCAGAGCCAACTAGCCCCCTCAATCTCCCGGACCCCCGCGCCGCCATCGCCGGAGACAAGTCCCCTCCGCGCGCCACACGCGCTAATGGCGTTCTCCTTCTCCTCTCCGGTGCCGCAGAACCCGTTCCTGACGCCGGCGCCGTCTCTGTCGCCCTCGCCGTTTCAGTTCAACTTCCAGCAACCGCCGCAGCCGCAGCAGCAGCAGCTGGCCGCGCCAGCGGCGCCGCCTCAGCAACCGCAGCAGCAGCAGCTGATGCTGTATACGACGGACGGGAAGCCCGCCGGGTACAACATGAAGTGGGAGGAGCTTCACCCCGAGTCGCAGAAGGCGCTTCTACAGATCGAGTAGGGCTTCTCTTTGACCTTTTTTCCCTTTATGTTTTCTGGTAAAAGGGAGTGCTTATTTGGGGCTATGACTTCTGAATGTTGGGTTGGGGCATCATTGGGTTGCATTTTTTTGTTGATCTGTAGGTAACTATGTTTGCTCCATCTGATTGGCTAAACTTTTTTTTTCTTTCTATTTTGCATTATACAGGTATACTAGGTCAGCTTAGTGAAATGTGCTGTCTTTGGGTTTGGTGGAAGGAGTAATTTTTTTTGGGAGATTTGATTATTTGCCATATGTGCAATTTAGGATTTGTCGTAGACACACATGTAGCCCTGGGATCCACACCTGGGCAAATCCTGAATTCCACGTGGAGTGACAAATTATTAATTATTCCTAATTTTTTATGTGTGCGCGCGATCTGAATTTAAGGTTTTGTGCGATAGCTTTATGTCTTTTTTTAAGTCTCTCATAGATCAATTTTCTTTATTTACTTGAAAAGGTGTTGTTGTGCTGGTATTGAGGATTTCTATTTCACGTGGTTTAGCATTATTGTTGATTTGGGGTTTCGGGCGAAAGGCAGGTGCTTTTTGTGTTCAATGTTCTGATTTGCCAATTCGGGTGGGGTTTTAAGCTGCTGCTTCATTTGTTGCTGAGGTGGTGCTTTTATGGGTTTTTATAGAGTTTAAAAGAGAGCACTTTTCATGCTTTCTTTACCTGTTTGGGATTTGGTGATTTACTGGAGTAATTTGCACTTTGAATTACGTGGGATATTTTGTGCTAAAAATACCTGGAATGTGGTTTGCTAACCGTGCGATTTTGTAGGGATAAAATTCGGGAGTACAGGGACGAGAGCGAGAGGTTGGATCAGTGCAGTCGTCTTCATGACTCTTCAATCTCGAATGTCAATTTTGAGCTTGATGCAAGTCGCATTGTTCAGGTTGGGCTATTTTCCTATCTTTCTTGGGATTGTTCTTAGCATGGTGTCTATGTAACTATGTTTGAATGTTTTGATCATGTTCCACGCCTCAAAGGTTAGGGTAGTATCAGTTGATATCTGACATTATCAGTTGAAACTTGAAAGGACAGCAGAATGTTTTCTAGAAGATAGACTTTAGTATGTTTTTTTTAAAAGACGGACTTTAGTATGTTTTCACTTCGTCAGCAGTGCAAACAATGAAAAATCAGGCTTATATCTTTTAACCATTTGGATGATTGATGGGTTACTGACCAGTACATTCAACAAACAGCACCGTGCCCATTTGCCTTGAGCACTCAATTGGAGAACTATGCCTCTATATCCTCCTTATCTTTTCTTGATTAGGTAAATATCATAGGCATAATGTTGACCCAGGAAGATAATCAGCAAAACTAGTAGTCTAAATGCTGTAATGGTTTAGTAGTGCCCTGAATGAACAACAAACTAGCAGCTTAGCACAATGGAGTATGTTGTAGTGGAACTTACTCAAGAAACAAGATTAGCTTTACTGTTGCAGCAAGGCCAGGTTTCATCCTGATTGTGCAGCAATAAGTGTAATCAGATCATTAGAGGGTAATCTTAGTTTCCTACCCTGAAGCTTGACATGCTTCTTTGCCGGCCAAAATCACAATACGGTATCCTGTGTGAAAAAAGAATGTTGGATATCTTAAAATTGACATATCAGTGCTGAAGTGTTTGATATTGTAGTTTGTTGTTTGTGAAACAACGTAGGCTTAGTGGTAGGCGGTTAGCCAATTATACCTCAAGATGGGGGCATCAGTTGTATCTTGAAGTTTGGAAATATTTTTATTAAAAAAGGGAAATTTGAGGTTGATATCCCATCCAACGCTGACCATTTTATTTTGTAGTAATTTATGGTCCCTGTAGGTCATAACCGTATGGGGTATCTGTGGCAATAGAGAATACTAGTATATCACCTGCACTTTGCTGCAATTTCTTGAATGATGTTTACTTCTACTATCAACACTCATTAAAAAATTATAGACTACTTATAATTCCCAAAGGGTGCCAAATGAATGTCTTATAAAAGGATGTCTTTTCATGAAACAATGCATGCGCCATGCGGTTTCATCAACTTCCACCCTTTCAACTAAATGGTGTCTATTCAAAGTGTCGTAGCGAGAAAGACTAGACAGTAGAAAGAGTGGACTTCCGGTTTCCTTAGGGGTGATCGGAGAGTCCTCGGAGAAGGGGTTGGTTGCTAGAAAGTAAATGTGTATTAATTGCTCTAAAATCTGGGTCCTGCCCCTTACATGGGGAAGGGGGGCTATTTAGAGCATGTACAATGGGTTTATGTCAGCCGTCTATAGTCATTGTCACGTAGGATTTTTTCTGACGTGGAGTGGATGAAAGAGAATGAAAAGAGAGAAGATACTGTTTACAATCCTGTAGTCGACTATAGCACCAAAAACAAGAAAAGCATTAAAAGATTATGTGTTCTATAAAGACACCTAAAAAGTCAGCAGTTGTCTGAACCATTGTATGAGCTGTCTTTAGTGCTGTCTACAGGTGACATGGAGAGTTGCTATAAACAGCAGCTGTCTGTACCATTGTACATGCCCTTATAGCCTGCTGACAGGGTACATGAGATTACGATTCTATCCCTAAAAAGGCCTTACGCCTGTAGGGGCTACAGGGGCTTTTCTTGCCCCTACGCGTAGCCTTCGGCTCATGGTGGACACCCCTGGGCCCAGTCCGCCTAAGTGGTGCGCTTTGGTCCACCGGTGTCCTTGGCCCTTCGAACCTCGCGAGGCGGCTCCAGTCGAGGGCCCCTGGCCCTCTTCAGGCGGTGGGTTGTGGCGCTTCTGTCGTCATGGGTGGTGGGGTCGCTTCACGACAAGCCCTCCGGCTGAGGTCTGCTTGTCATGGCTAAATCGCGCTTTTTCCCGGCGGTCAGCACACCGCCGTCTTCTTGATCGGGCGGAAGCGATGCTTGATGGGCTCCTCCCGCCAGGATCGAGTGCGAATATTATGGCGTTGCTTTGGGTATCTCGCCATGGTTGGGTGCTATGTGATTTTAATGCCGTCTGTTGGTTCCCATGCGCCATAATGCTGTTGGTTGGGTGTGCTGTTCGAGGTGCACGTGTCATGTTCTAGTTGGCCCATGGCTCTTTGGCTCCCCTATCCTATCTTGTTGCTTCTATAAATAGGGGGTGCCCTCCTTGTGCCGCCTTCATTCGCACCATTGCCAACCCTAGCTTTTCTTTCTTGACCCTGCGTGATGGTTGTGTGAAGACATCGCGTTCTGTCGTTCGCTCTTTGGGCCCCTTCGTGCGTCGTTATGATGAAGCGGAATAAGGATGGTGGTGGCGCGAAGGCGATATCGACGAGCCTTGGCCGCCGACCGTGACGCCGCATGTGTCATGGACGAAGGACGAGGAAGGCTGGGATGTCGCAGACGCACGGCTCCGGGATCGAGACGTGCAAGGCACTGTGAGGACGAGACGGTTGTGTTTGTTGCCTTTTTTGACGCCGGTTTCCGCTTCCCTTGCGTGGCGCCGGTGGCCCAGGTGCTCCAGCTGTACGGGGTGATCTGGCCCAACTGACGCCCAACTCCAGCGTCAAGTATGGCGTCTTCGAGTGGGTGTTGTGATCCGCAGGGGCGAGCAACGGGGAAGGTCGGCTCTTCGTGTACCTCTATGATGGGCGATGCCAACCCAAGAAAAAGGACACCAACGAGACGCTGAATTTTGGAAGTGTCATTTCCGGTGTACGCCTGCTCCGGCGGCCATGAACCGGTGGGAAACCGACTGGACCCTTGGTGGTTTTACCACAAGTGCCTTGCGGACGCCGGTCTTCGCTCCGTCGGAGGGCCTATTCAGCTCATTCCCTCCCTAGAGATCGACCTTTCCTCGAGGGAGGAGGCGTTGCTCCGCCTCTTGCTTAATGCGACGCGGAGGCTTTCCACGAGAGATCTCGTGGAAGAGTTTTGCGTGCTCTGGGTGTGGCCCTTGGCACAGGGCTGGAGCGTGAAGCTTGGGGAGCCGAGAGGCGGAATTCCCCCCTTCGAGTTGGGGGATCGCGAAGGTGCTGATTTTCGCCCTTGGCTTTGCTCCCTGTTTATGAATTTGTCGCTGCTTGAACTTGTGCTCCTGTAGTGATGCCCATTGACGAGGCCGCGCGCGTCGCGAAACAGCTTCTAGGTCCCTACACCGGGGAGGAGCATGCTAAGCGGGGGCTGGTAGTACGCGAGGTCCGCGTGAATTGGGTGTACGTGGACCCGGCGGTTCGCTTAGCGGAGTGCCTGGATCCCGACATAGGAAAGAAGCGGACCCGCGTTGTCGAGGAGTTGGAGGCCCAAGGGACGATCAGCGCGGGTGCCCCTACAGGTCGTTGGGGTTGGTGTCGTGGGAGGCCCCGGCTGCGCAGGGGTGGACACGACGGATCGCCCTTTGAAGAAGGGGTCACAGATTCTCGCATGGCGCTTGAAATGAGCCGCCGACGAAGTTCTTCATCGCGCGGCGCCGGGTTGCTCCGGGGGTTGGTGCCAGAGCTGCGGAGGTGGTTGGGAGCTCGTTTGATGTAGCGAGCATGCCCCTTGAGTTGTCTGTTGGGATGCCGTCACAGGTGTATAGCCGGGGGTCTGAGGACATCCGGGTGGAGGTGCCCAATTTTGCCCGTGACACGCTTGGTTAGCTTCACCTCCTCACTTTTTTGTTGTGTTCACAGCACTCGCCTAAATTGTTTTGCCAGATGTGGAGCGTTGGGCGATGAGGGTGCTCTGTAACATCCCAATTTTCTGAGTCTTAAAAATCTTTTGTTTAGTTAGTAGTGGAAAATTCACCTTTTGGATTTATTTGAATTTAATTCAAAAGCTTATCTTGGACTTTTAGTACCAAAACAATTTAATATGATTAAAGTCAACATCAACTATTGGCAAAACTATTTTATTTGGATTCTATGTGCTTGGATATATTTTCTAGAATTTTTTCAAGTTCATTTGCTATTTGAATTTTCAGTATTTTCTAAAAAAAAACTAAACTAAAATCTCAGAAAAGGTTTGGGCCGAATCTCTTAATCTCAGCCGAACCCCATCCTTGGCGCGGCCCACTTTCTTGGCCCATTTTCTTTTCACAGAACCCAGTCAAGACGCGCCACTCCTTTCTTCTTCTGGCAAAGGGCTCGACCTTCGTCAACCTCCACCATCGTCTCTCCATCGTGGGCTCGCTCATTCTCCATCGCTGAAGCTCGAGCTTCGTCCGACAATAGCGGTCTCCAACAAGAAATTCCCGGGAAACTGTGTCAAATTGCCTCCCTTATCCCTCCGCAATCGTATCAAATCAAATCCGTTGCCGTATCGCCTTTTATCCCGAGTTCGTTTCGTATGCGTCTCGAACTCGTTTTAGGGTTTTCCAATTTCGGCGTCGCCCGCACCCTATAAAAGGGACCCCAAGCTTTGCCCGTGCCTCCTCATCCCGATTTCCCACCCCGTTCTTCTCCTAAAGCTCTAGAGGCGGCACAATCGTGAAATTAGGGTATCGGTTCCAAAGCTCAAAAACCTCAAATTCCTCCGTCGCCGGCGATGCCTTGTCTCCGTGGATTGCACCACCGCCTTCCTCGTCACTAGAGCTTCCTCAGGAAACCCTTCTTTGCCTCGCAGCGCCTTTGGTTGTCGTTCTCGACAAAACTGTGCGTCGTTCTCTGCTTCGGCGCCGATTCTAGCCATCGTCGTGATCCTTCCGTGCCAAGTCAGGTACCAGCAGGTGCGCAATAGCATCCCCTACCCAATGCCGCACATCCTTTGCCAGCCCCGCGCCACTGTTCGTCGTTGTCGGCCGGTGCAGTAGCTCTCGTCGTCAATCTGACGTCAGCCGTTGATGTGGCTTGCCATATCGTCGTTTAGCTTAGCAGCGAAGCAGCGTGTCACTTCACGTATCTTTGTGGCATACCCACCCTTCACCGGATCCAAGCGTCCATAGACCCAGTCCACCATACATCGTCTCACTGATTTGTGGGTCCCACATGTCGGGATTTCTTTTAATTTTGTTTAATTCCGAAAATCTCAGGGCTGACATCATGCTGGCATCATAAATCAGTTTTCCAGTGGAAAATTAAATCCTAAAAATTCAATAAATCTTATTTAGGGTATTTTCTTTAGATTTAAACTTTCGAAGGCCATATCTTTTACATCCGAACTCTGATTGGGTCTATTCAAATTTTGTAAATTAATCTAAATTCAAGATCTATTTATCTGAGATTTTTATTTAATTTTTGGAGTTTGTTTTCTCTGTTATTTATTTGTTTAGTTTATTTGCTTCATTTGCGAGTAGACGTTGATACTTCGGGGAACTTTGAAGAAGAAAGAGTACCTCAAGATCAAGACCAGTACCTAGATCTATTCCAAGGCAAGTTATAAATTTGATCATATTGAACCTAGTTTTCAAAATATTTTGATTCAAATTATTGCATTTACTTTAAGTATTTATTTAAATGCTTTTGGGTGTTGCTATTAATGCAATTTGCTATATCCACCTTGTCCATTGATATGTCATAATCTTTGTCACCTTAGGTTGGTTTATTATTTAGTTGGTATTATCGTAGCACCAACGTGGGTTAATTAGATACGAGTAGATTGCTTAGCTATGCCATGAGTCATCATCTCATGTGAGTTGCAAATATGAATCTGACTAAGTGATTATGAAACTTTGTGATAAAACTTTGTGCACTGTGTGCTATTACTCGTTGATGGCATGTGTTGCACTTAACCAACTGGGTGGTAAAAGATTTAGACCGAGGCAAATGGTAGATACTGTGTGATATGGTGGCTGTGTGAATGGGAATGGTAATCTGTGTGGCATAGTTAGAATTTGTAAGTCTTGTTTTGGTCAATTAAGGACTTAACTTTGTGCGCTATTGAACTGAGTCTTACTGTACGACCACATGTCTGATGAGATGGGTCTAACTTAGTAAGTTATGGATTCTCGACATTGATTACTCAAGTAGTAGGTTAGGCTGTGTGAAAGGGTGGAGGTGTGAACTACCAGGTAGTTGCATCGCGGGACGGTTCGTTGCTTCCCTGCCCAACGGTGTGTGTTATGCCAAAGCACTGTGTTTGGGTTGGTATGACAGTAAAGCACACTGAGAGTGTCAATTGTTGAGATGAAATTTCTGAAACGTTTTGTTATGATTAGTGCTTGCAACACTAGTTATATCGTGTGGGTAAAGTGTACAAACTCTGCAGAGTGTTAAATCAATCTATTCGAATAGCTACGTCCGCGGTCATGGACATACTCGGGGATTTCACACGAGGGGTAGTGTTCATAAAACATTTGGGAAGGGAGCTTTATGATCTAGGTCATATAGCTGTGTGAATAACTTGTTTAGACTTTGTGTTCTCTGTGAAAACAATTGATTAAATTAATATTGTTTATTTGTTTTACTTCATGCTTTAATTTATTATTTGCAAATGTTGCATTTCTACAAAAGAACCACAGATGTCATTTCTTTGGAATAAGCCATCATATATAAATTGCATTATGTGGTATGACTTGCGAGTACAGTTGTGTACTCATGCTTGCTATAATTAATTAATCAACAGAAATGGATGAGTCTTCGCCTGCTTTTGAGGAGTTCTACGAAGGTGTTGATCGTTAGGTCTTGATCCCAGTCGGTTGCCTGTGGCGAATTGATGGGATTCCGCTGGAGTTTAGTTTTGTTCCGCTGTCGCTTATTTCTCTATTGTCAGCCCTACGTGGCTTAATAATCGTAAACTCGACCATAAGGTCAAAATCATTATTTGCTATTCAAATTACTCATTTATGTTATTATTTCGTCTTGTGTGGATCGATATTCACTTATGTTGATACTGTGTGTAGTAGCATAATCCTGGATTAGTGTATTATACACAGAGGGTCCAGAATTGTATTTTTGGGTCCCGACAGCTCCGACGCGAGGATCTCCGAGGATGGCGCTGCCGCTAGACCTGTTCATGGGCGGCCCGGCCTGAGCCCGATCATATCCGGGTCGGGCTTGGGACTGGAAGTTCGCCCGAAGAAGCCTCGCCTACCAAATCCCAAAAAACAATTAAAAATATATATATTATTTTAATCCTAAAAATAAATTAAACAATTTTTTTATTTCGAAAAAGATTAAAATAATGCAGTTTAATAGGAAATTCAAATTTTTGTAGGGCTAGGGCTCGCTAATTTTAGACTGGTTAAGCCCAAATCAAGCCCGCATTTGAACAATTCTAGCCATTTGGGTGGTTCGAGGGTCTTGGGTCTTGAGGCGGTCCGAGGCAATTGTCGGTACTAGAGGCATGGGTACCACGGATGTTGGTCCGCTGTGTACCCAAGATTTTAAGATCAGCCTCGGGGCGGCGACTGTTTGCGAGGAGGTGGCTTGCTTTGCCGCCTTGTCCTGCCTATCCGAGCTTTTCCGTCGCATGCCTGCGGATAGGATGTTTTGGTCCATCGAGGCAAACGCCGTGAGGGTAGGTTCGGATACTTGCATAGTTGTGTTTCCTATATAGCTCTTACTGACAGTGCGCCTTTCATAGACCTTGATGTTGTCCCGTGCACTCGAGGGGGATATCCAGCGTGGCTATGCGGAGATCCAGGAGCGGGTCGACTTAGAGCATGCATGGAACGAGTCCCTGAACGCCGAGCGCTCAGCTCTTGCCGAGAGGGCGAAGGGGCTGGAGTCGAGGGTCGCTGAGCTTGAGGGTGAGCGATGCACCCTACAAGAAGAAGTATAGGCACCGTGCGGGGTTCGCGCTGTCCTCGAGGTGAAAGTTGCGATTGAGTGGTAACTTTCGACCACCGTGCCGCAGGTGACCTGGGAGGCAATGGAGTCCCTGAAGGGCGTCGTGACCAAGCTTGGCACTGTGCCACCGCCTCGGAAACATACCCTCGTTGAGATGGATGTCACGCTGGAGTGCCTTCACCGCGCTGGCGAAGTGTTGGTGTCGGCTGCCCGAGCCTACGGCAACCATTGCGCGAAGGCGGCTTGGACAACAACCCTTGTTTTGCTGCAGTAGGCTAGATGCGGGCATGTTGACACCCTTGGCGGCCGCTCCGTGCTCGTGGCCTCTTTATGAAATTGCTTCCGCCGAAGTTAGCGCGAGGGCTAGCAACGCTCGTGCAGAGGACTTTTATCGCAGCGCAAGCGACGCATGATGGAATCCTCCCAAAGGCTAGCGCAGAAGAAGAAAGGCAAAGGCCTGGCGGGTGGCGACGGAGCGGGCGAGCGGGGGGCTACCACCGGAGGCAAGGTGTGACCCTCTGCTTTTCTCCATTGACAGTTTTTTTAGCTGATTTTTTGTTAGGATTTTTGGTTCCGCTATGGCCTGCCCATGTGTACCGGAGCGGGTTTAGGGGGGTTGGCCTCTTTTTGTAATGACCCCGGCTTATGAATGAAAAAAATGATTTGCGGAAACTGGTTGTAGAGCCTTTGTTGCTTTGGCTGCTCGTTTGTGCTTTATGCTTGTTGTTTACGTAGGGTGCGTGGCGCTTGTTCTGACGCATCGCCCAACGGGGGCCTTGTCCTTCTAAGGCGCGACTAACCAAGGTGATCGCCTTCATGGGTTGAATTACGAGCACATCATTGCCTATCTAGCCCTCGTGATCTGTGCTACAGTATGCTAGTATGCCACTACGCAAGCGGCAATACCGAAGGAGAATCCGGATGGCTCTATGAAGAATTTTTGGCGCTTCCGTGCGTGGAAGGCTACGAGGGCGCGTGATGAGATACGGGCCTTCTGGGAGCGGAAGGGTGGTGCGACCACGTGCAAGGGGCCTTCGCCCTTGCCTATCGCATCTGCAGCTTCGTCAACGAGTTCATTTGAACCGTTGGACGATTGGGCCGCGGCGAGGGAGTACCTAAAGTTCATGGCCACAGGACCATCCGACGAGGAGCTGTTTGAGTGGGCGACACGTGCGCAGGTATGAGATTTCGTCCCGTAGTTGCGCCGCGGCCGTGCCGTGCCTTATATGTTGTATTGAGTACGATTGTGTAGTGTGGTTGAGGCTGGGTTATTTATTTTTATCTCTGGGTCGAGCCCTTGTAGTGTATGTATCTTCTGCGTGGAACCCGCGATAAATAAAGCGTGATCCTTATGGTACACGAAGCGTGCTCCTTTTTGGCCTTATACCGTGTGAGCCTAACATCGTCCCCCTATTCTTTAGATAGGGCTCGTGAGCCTCGAACTTTTTATGGGGAGGCGGCTTCAGCGCCGCCCCCATACCTTTTAGATAGGGCTCTGTGAGCCCTAACTTTATTTTTTTTGAGTGAGGCGGCCTCAGCCGCCCCCCATACTTTTTAGATAGGCTCCCTGAGCCCCCTTTCTTTTTTTTTGAGTGAGGCGAAGCCTAGCGCCGCCCTCAATACTTTTTTAGATAGTGCTTCGGGGGAGCCCTAACTTCTTTGCTAGGGGGAGGTGAAGCCTAGCGCCACCCCCCATACTTTTTTAGATAGGGCCCCAGGAGAGCCCTAACTTTTTTTGTGAGGGGGAGGTGAAGCCTAGCGCCGCCCCTCAATACTTTTTTAGATAGGGGATGTTTGCAGAAATGACGAGGGGGTCTTGGTGTGGAAAGTAGAGGCCCTTGCCTCTTGGGTCGAAGGTGATCAGACGCTATGCATCGAAAGGGCCGGAGGCGGGTATGTTGCAATATGGTGGGTCTGTCGAGCATATGCGCGTCGTTGTCTCTTTAATGCCATGCCGAGCGAGGATCCTCATGTGATCATGACTATGATCTGTTGCTGGTGCTCCTCGTGGCCTCCTTTGATTCGGGGCCCTGGTGGCGGAGCCGACAGCTGGTTGGCAACTCCCCGTCTGTCTTCGTGCTCGGCCGGCCGCTGGGTGCGTATATGGACTGGGGAGGGATGGTGAAGAACCATGTTAGGGCTACGCCCTTGAGGACAAGGGAGATGCCTTTTGCTTTAGTGGTGTCATCCCCCCTACTGCTTTGACGGCGGTTTCATAAACCCGGAGGAATTCCGAGGAGTCCGTGCACCTCAAGGACGGACGCCCCAAGATCTTGAAGCTTTATGCCATCGGGCGTCTCACCCGTGCTCAACAGGGAGTTGGGATCCCCTCGGAGCAGCGGGGCCGGAGGTGCGATTGTGGGTGCTTCCTTCGCCCTGGCAGTTTGCTCTTGTGTGGGTGTTGCGACTTGTTGCGGGATGGCGAGGGCCACTCCTACCGGCTGCCGAAGGCTAAGCATCTCTTGTCGGAGATCCGCCGCCTCACGGAGGGCTTCAGATATCATGGTTACGCCCGCTTCGGCGGGGTGATCCATGGGTGGCTATTAGGGAGTGATGCCTCGGTTGGCGGGGCATCTTCCCCCATGATGTCCCCATGTGTGGAGTTGTTGGCTTCTTCCTCCGCGGCTTGGGTTGCGGCCGCTGCTACCGCGAAGGTTTTGCTTCGCTTGGTTCTTGGGGTGTTCGGAGCTGCGGCTGCTTTGGTTGCTGAGACTTTTGGTGTGGCCTTTTGAGGGACCATACTGGTGCATCGGAATGGTGCTATGTGACTTTCCTACCGAACCCCACAGACGTCGCCAACTGTCGTAACGAAAAAGACTAGACAGTAGAAAGAGGGGACCCCGGATTTCCTCGGGGGTGACCGGAGTCCTCGGAGAAGGGGTTAGTTGCTAGAAAGTAAATGTGTATTAATTGCTCTAAAATCTGGGTCCTGCCCCTTACATAGGGAAGGAAGGCTATTTATAGCCTCCTGACAGGGTACATGAGATTACGGTTCTATCCCTAAAAAGGCCCTTTTTTCTGCCCCTACGCGTAGCCTTCAGCTCATGGTGGACACCCTTGGGTCCGGTCCGCCTGAGTAGTGCGCCTGGTCCACCGGTGTCCCTTGGCCCTTTGTACCCTGCGAGGCGGCTCCAGGCCGAGGGGGCCCCGAGTCACCCTTGGGTCCAGTCCGCCTGAGTGGTGCGCCTGGTCCATCGGTGTCCCTTGGCCCTTCATACCCTGCGAGGCGGCTCCAGGCCGAGGGGGCCCCGAGTCATCCTTGGGTCCAATCCGCCTGAGTGGTGTGCCTGGTCCACCGGTGTCCCTTGGCCCTTCGTACCCTACGAGGCGGCTCCAGGCCGAGGGGGCCCCGAGTCCCTTTGCTGCTTCACGGTGGCCCCGCAGGGCGCCCCCAGGCCCCGTCTTGTAGCCCCGCGCGCGCGGGGGGTGGGGGGCACTTGCTGGGTCGGTGGGCTGCCCCTATGACACAAAGTATCTCTTATTCTCTTAAGTATTTAAGATCCGAGTGTTGATATTTTAATTGAAATTGATCAGATGACTATAGTTTGAAAGACGAAGTGGCATAATAAGGTTACTGCATTAGGAGTCAATTTTAGAGTATGGTATGATAATTGAGCATTAGGAGGATTTCCCGAACTGTAATAGAGAATATGTAATTGAGATTGATCTGATGGCTATAGTTTGAAAGACGACGTGGCATAATAATGTTACTGCATTAGGAGTCAATTTTAGAGTAAAGTAGGATAATTGAGCATTAGGAAGATTTCCTTAACTGTAATAGAGAACATGATACCTGTTCCTAATACATAGAGAACATGATACCTGTTCCTAATACATCTATTTATAGAGCACATGCTGTCTACTAAACACATCAATTCTTGGATTCATGTGTAAGTTTTAATAGTCTGTTCTAACAGGAGCTCGGTGGGACGACCACCATAATGGAGAGAGAGAAGGCTTCCATTCAAGAGTTAATGACTGTTGTCAATGAAATGATGTGGAACACAGAATTTGCCATTCGGTCATTTATGATGTTGAGACCAAGATTCATCCGTCCAGGTGCTGGAATTGCAAATGGTGGTTCTTCAAATCCTTCTGGACCTGCTGGAGCTCCCTCCAATCAGTCAGTGGCATTGGCACCGGCCATTGATTTCTATAGTGGGGTCCCAAAGCGGCCTTCACTTTTTATGCAACAAACTGTCAGCAGGTTTGACAAGTATCTTGGAGAATGCTGCAAGTGGATTGGTGAGCTAGAGCAACTGATTCAGATGGAGAACAATAAGAGAGCATCAGCTTCTTTGGAATCTCTACCAAAGGTCATGCTGAATGTGCACGACTATTTCATTTATGTTGCTTCTAAGGTAACACCTTGTTCATACTGAAATTGAATACAAACTGTTCAATTTTTTTTTCTTTTTTTTGACGTTATCCTCGTGATATCAGTCATTTATTTTTTTACTTTTAGTTTGTAAATGTAAATCTGTAAACTGATCAAATTTTTAGAAACCACAATATGCTTTTGGACAAAGTAAGAGACAATGTTTACTTCTAGTATGCCTTGAGACCAAGGATTTTCTAATGTTCCTTTTTTGTATAGGTGGAAAATCTTCATCAGTATGTTGAGTCAATGAAAACTGAATATCTACATGATCAGCGCCGTATGTGTAATGCAAATGATCCATTTCTAGAGGCAAATAGAAGAGAAGCAGCTAAACAAGAAGCAGCTGCCAAAAGGGTCCATCCAACATTGCATTTGCCTGCTCCTGTACAGCCCACAACACAAATTGCTGCACCAGCGACAAGCCAACCGCAGCAATCTTTGTTGCCTTCTGGAGTGACTTCTTCGAGTGCCTTTTCAGCTTTTAGCACTCCGGCTTCCGCTCCATCCTCTTCAAGTCTCTTTTCAACTCCAGCAACTCCAACTCTCCCGACCAACCTTTTTGGTACATCTGGCTCAGCCCAGCCCTCCATACCATTTGGGACAGTCTCCACCCCTACGCTTGGATCAACACCAGCTCCATCTGGATTTGGGAGCAGCACCCCATCTTTTGCTTCAACGCCTGCTTTAAGTGGATCACTATTTTCTACGCCATTTGGAGGTACAGAAACTTCCTCATTATACTATATCACTATCGTGTAGATGTTGGAAAATTGTATGCTTATGGTCAGTAATTATTCTACTTGAAACAATTTGGTGTTCATTTAACTGATGTAGCTCAACCATTATAACTGATGTGTTGTCATATATGTTGCTCTGCTCAATGCTCATTTTTAATGATCCGTGATCATGAAGGGCAAAACGCTCTACATGAAACTTCGGTGTGGTAAAAATCATACACAGTTAACACAGGAAGCTGATAATCTTGTTTTTTTGCTGTGACCTGTCTTCAACCGCATGCACTGCATTCCTTTCATGGCTCCAGCCCCAAGGGAAAATGTTGGCACATCTGCAATTGCTTTTTTGATGGCATTTTGTATCTGCAATTGACTTAATTATGTTTTTGAATCTGATTGTTAGTACTCTTACTGCAATTTGTTATTATCAGCACCTGTGCACTTCATGTATCCATTTACCCCAAGTGGGTACAGCTGAGACACGTCTGCATATACCCTGCGTCTGTGATTTACTTTATTGTGTTTTCTGCTCTGGTTATTAGTATCATTACTGCCCATGTTGAGGCTGACCTACTATTTTCTTCTTTTGTCCTACTTTTAGTTTGGCTTCAAAGATATCTCGTTATCCCATCTTGATTTCTGTGACTTGTATGACATTCCACTTCTGTCTACCTGCAGGTGGAGCTACAGCTTCAGGGTCCAGCTTTGGTGGTGCATCTGTGAGTAAAATTTCCATCACTTTATGTAGCAGTTTCCCTTTGTTAGCAGTGTTTAGCAAAAATATAACTATGTCAAGCACAAGATGCTTTTATGTCCTACAGTTTTTGTTTTCCACTTCCCATTCCCCAACACCCTTTGTTTTGTATGGTGCAGAAAGGGAGGTCAAAGCCGCGGGGCCGACGCTAGATGTAACTGAATCAACGAGAAATTGGGTGCCTCTCGTATCTCCTTTTGACCTTTGTCTTATGAAAATACTTGTAATTAATTTTCCCAGCAATCGTAGTGGAGTTTGAGTGATTATCTTGTCAAATGCTCGGTATCAGATTGATTTTATCTGACACTTGTTAGATTCATAATGTCAGTCACCCTTCTCGGTGTTATCAGAATTCTCACGCCTAAGCATTTCTATCTAGAGGTAAATGTTGTAATTGTTATGAATAATGTGTATGTATTCAAAAGGCATAATGGGCAATATATATAGGGTACAAAAGGAAAACAAGGCTAAGCCCTATTACAAGGGAAATAACATAAATACTCTTTAACACCCCCCTCAAATGCAAGGTGTATATAATAGCATTGTATTTGAAAAAAGTTGACACTAAAATAGGGAAATCTAAAGTCCAAATCTTAATAATGTCGTCGTAGTGTGCAGTGTGCAGCTCTTGGAAAATATGTTGAGTATTAAAAAAAAATCTCTTCTCATCTGGGGTTATGTGACATCCTATAAAGCACAAGGTGCAGAGGATGAGAAAGTAGAGGCAAGTGAGAGCAAAGTCAACTGAGGCAACACGACGAAAAAAACAGTGAAATCAACAGGAAGGAATAGAGAGAGAGAGAGAGCTATCAAATTAAGCTGTAGATGAATAGATAAAAGCATAGCAGCGCAGATCGAAGCCTAAGATGATGGTACAAGATGTGCAACGGAGGCGTGGTGCAGAAGAAGCGCGACGGCCATAGAAGCTCGGGGTGGCAACTTAGAGCAGCAGCGGTATCATAACGACTTCTACGATCTGCAACGGCTTGAAGAAAGGAGCGGCAGTTGTTGTCATACAAAAAGCATTCCTATGCTTCTATGATTGAATGAATATGTGGATTCGTGTGGCTTAGACAATCTCAAAGATAGAGTGTTACGGATTTGGATGGACGCAACGGAAGAAAAAACACAAAGAAAGAAAAGACTAATTAGCAGCAACATAATCATGTAGTCCGATGACCAGACACAACCGAGCTATCCCAATAGCCATCCCAATCGAGCATCAAAACTCCAACTTTCTCTCTCCTCACAATTGAGCCATCCCAATTGAGCATCAAAAACTCCAACCGAGCCATCTTCTTTCCTTCCAAAGTAGAAGAAGTGGTCAAACCAAAAACCGCTCACCACCGCAACCCGTCAGGCGTCATCGGGGAGTGGAGGCAGAGCAAGGGAGGCCGCGCTAGGGGCGGTAGATCTTGGCGCGAGCAGCGGCATGTTGGAGATTCTGGAGCAGGGGGCGTCTCGAAGCGGAGGGGGCTCGGGCCAAGGGCGACTCGAAGCGGCGGCAAGGCGGCCACGCGCGGTGATGAGGTCGGCGTCGCTTGGGCTTGGGCTGAGGGCAACCCGAAGCGGCGGTGCGGCGGCCACGCGCGGTGTTGAAGTCGGCGTGGATCTGAGTCGGGGCAGTCGGAATGCCGGATCCTAGCGAGAGGCTTGGAGATGTCGGGCAGATCCAGCACGCCGGATGGATCTAGGCGACGTCGGTGGCCGTGGGCGAGGCGACGTCGGTGGCCCGCTCGACTCTGACCTATCGGATAGCGTCGTCTCCGCCATGTGCGCCATTTAACTCCGCGAAGCTTCGTTCTTTGGATCGCGCGTCGAGGACGCGGAGGACCTCATCCAGGTGTCCTCGCAGCGGTGGCCATCGGTCATGAAGCGCCTGCGTAGATGGACAAAATGGCGAAGACTAGGTTGCGGTTGGCGTTTGCGTTAGCCAAGCGCTTGGCGAGGCGAACGAAAAGCGTCGTTAGGCCGGAGTCGGCCTGTTGTTGCTTCTATGAGTAAAGAAAACCACGACTAATGTGGCCGCCCTCGGGAGTGGAGATTGCTCCCCCCGAGGGCAACGGCAGCGGAGGATGACCGGAGGCTAGGGTTTAGAACCTTTGCTCTGATACCATGTTATGAATAATGTGTATGTATTCAAGAGACCCAATGAACATATATATAGGGTACAAAGAGAATATAAGACTAAACCCTAGTGCAAGCGAAATACCACTAATACCCTTAACAGTAATTATACAACTAGTTTGACATTGACTTCCAGTAATTTTAGGCCATTGCAGAGCCTTGGGTAATGCATACGAAACCTGTCATTTTTTTAGATGGGAAGTAATTACTTTTGGATTATTTTCTAGTTAGATTGTTGAGTGGTGAAAATCGTCACTGCTGCTTATTGTTATAAAGTTAGTCTGGTCTCAATTTGGGAAACCTAGGCACTAAGATCAACCACAGTTCTTTGTAATGTGGAAGTCATTCGCGTGATTGTTCGTAGCTTTCATTGTCAGTGTCTGTATATGTCCTGCATAGCAGCATCGCTGAAGGCTCCTTCTGGTGGAAGGAATGTATGACTTTTGCTTTGACTGGGACATGATTTTTATTTGAAGTTTGCCGTAGCGAGGAACCATGCACAAGGCTGGACCTAGTTCCAGCATCATCCACCGATGCATCTAGCACTTGAGCTATTGTCCACATCACCTCCCAAAGACCCAAACGCCCGTTGCGTCCGGGTGCACTCACACTGGGTTGAACGAATATAGAGTTGAACCTGTCATTACAGCAAATCCTGAAAGGTCAGTTCCTTCCATGTAAGTTATATACAATTTCATCCCAGGATCATCCTTGCTGCATCCGTTTGATTTTTATCTGAACCTGTCCATCATTCTATTGTTTAGTCTGCCTCGGACATGTAACATAATTACAAAACATAGTGTTACACTAGCACGTTTTCATTTCGCCATCTGATTGTGATGGCTCATGGTTCCTAGTCTCATCATGAATTGTCCTCATAGCCAGAGGTCCAGAGTATTAACCATTTCCATACCTCTGAAACGTAAGTGCTTACGACAGCTGACATCAGTTCCCAAAAATCTCAAGGTATTATTGCTTGTGGTTGTGATAGACAGTAATTTGCTTGTTTTCTGGCTGTCAATTTGTTTGTTATACCGTCACATGTTCCATTGTTTAAGTGCATATTGGAATATCGTCTCCATGCATGCTTTTTTAGAACACTTTCCGGTCCGTGCATGTCATTCTATACCAGTTGAAATACATATAGTTTTTGTATTTTTTGGGTCTACTGCAGTGTAAGGTAGTTTCCAATTTTCAAAGGATGTTGGTTGTGTTAACGCACTGCCCTCTGTTTCCTGATCCAAATCTTTGAATGAAGTTATTTATCTATTTTTTAAGGAAAACGTTATTTATATTGAAACAGAGCATAAGCTAGGTAGAAGTAGTTTCCAAAGGATATTGGTCATGCGAATGCACTGCTCTCTGTTTCCTGATCCAAATCTTTGAATCAATTATTTATCTTGGAATCACTCACTGCTCCACCTGAAAGGCTGAAATTCTCCCTTGTGGATTTAATTACCGGTGCGCTTTCGCTACTGAGCTATGACGTGTCTGGTACAACTGTCTCCAATCCCTCGCCTCGACTGGGATAGTGGAAGTTGCAAAGAAGCAACGAAGCTAATCACATGCGAAAGGTCAGCATTAACATTGTGTTTAGGTGTCGGAAACTATTATTTCAGTGGCTTTTAAAGTTTAAACTACTGGTGGTGTCGTCTCCAAAGGGGATGAACAGAGACGTTTCCATGGCTTGGTTAGAATGGAAGGCGGGACGCGGCACTCGGCATGTCCGATTTGACTTCGTTTGCTTTCGAGCTCGGACTGTTGTGGAATGGTGGTGTTTTCTCGAGAATGTCTCTTTTTCAGGCCAGCGGCGGTGTTGTTTTGAGCTTTTCGCTGCACCTAACTACCTTGAGTAACTAGCTGATTATGGTTTTTTTGTGTGTGGTACAAATCCTAGACAGAGAGATCCCTTGTCTCCTCTGCTTTTCAATCTGACTGCTGATGCATTATCAGTCATTATTGAGAAGGCTCAGGAGGTAGGTCTTATCAGGGGTTTGACTTCTCATCTGATTCCTCGGGGGTGCCTATTTTGCAGTTTACAGATGATACTTTGATCATGATTGACTATGAGGAGTTCTTTACAAATCTTAGACAGGGAGATCCCTTGTCTCCTCTACTTTTCAATCTGGTTGCTGATGCATTATCAGTCATTATTGAGAAGGCTTAGGAGGTAGGTCTTATCAGGGGTTTGACTTTTCATCTGATTCCTCGGGGGGGGGGGGCAGATGATACTTTGATCATGATTGACTATGAGGAGTTCTTTATCCATTTGAAAATTTTGTTTTATCGTTTTGAATAGATGTCTGGTTTGAAGATTAATTTCCACAAAAGTGAAGTGTATGTGATGAGGTGTAATAGTGAGGAGGCTTCTAAAGTGGCAGACATTTTTAACTGCAAACTAGCTTCTTTCCCTCTTACTTATCTAGGCATTATTATCGGGGATAGACATGTGGGGGAGAAAGCCTATGAAAATGTCATTTCCAAATTGGGGAAAAGGTTGGATAATTGGAAGAATAACTTGTTATCTTCTGGAGGAAGATTAGTGTTGATGAATAGCTGTTTAAGCAGCTTACCTATTTACACAATAGGGTTCTATCGTTTCAGTGGGGTTAGTCATAGTAAGATGGACACAATCAGGTCTAAATTCTTTTGGAGAGGTGCTAGTGATAGGTTTAAATATCATATGGTGAACTGGGGGGCTGTTTGTAGACCCAAAGATTTTGAGGGCTTGGGGGTCCTTAACACCAGAGTGACGAATAATTATTTGATGGTCAAATGGATTTGGAGGATTCATGTAGCTAATAATGAACTTTGGTTCAAGATCTTAAAAGCCAAATATTTTCCTAAAGGCTGCTTTAGGGATGCTAGCCCTTTGAAAGGTTCTCAATTCTGGAAAAGTTTGCAAAAAATTAAACACTTATTTTACAGGGGGTTAAGATTCAGATAGTAGATGGCTGTCATACTTCTTTTTGGAATGATGTGTGGGTAGAGGACTGCCCTTTGAAGATTCAATTTGGCAAGCTTTACAAATACTGTCAAGATCCTGATGTCAGTGTGGCTAAGTGTATTTCTAATTTTGGTTGGAGGATTAACTTCCTCAGAAATTTTGGAGAGGAGGAATCTATTCAATGGAGTCTGATGAAAAACTATATCTTAGAAATTGATTTGAATGGGGAGGAAGATAAAGCTATTTGGTGTCTGGAGAAGACAGGGATATTTTCAGTAAAATCTTTTTATAGGCAGTTAGTTTTTTTTTTTTGGGGGGTCAAGTCCAGGAAACTTCAGAAGCTATGGAAAAGTAAAATACCTTTAAAAGTTAAAATTTTCTTATGGCAAGGTTATCTTAACAGGTTCAAACAACTTGGGGGGGGGGTGAGAGTATTGACAACATCCTTTTGTCTTGTGTGTTAGCTAAATTTGCTTGGTTTTATGTGAAAGAAGTATTGAGTTGGGAGAGAATTCCCACTTCTCTTGATGATTTTCAGTTTAATTGGCTAGATAGGAAAAGGGCTGATACATATAACACTGCTATGTTTAGTTTTGTAGCGTTTGCTTGGAACCTCTAGAAAAATAGGAACAGAATGACGAATGAGAATGGTTTTCCTAAGCGACTTTTGGATGTGATCTTCAACTTTCTGTCTTGTTTGCAGCATTGGAAGATCCTCATCAAAGGGGTGAGTGGGGTGTTCTGGATGGCTTCCTGTATGAATTTGAAGACTGGATTAAGACTACTTGTTTGATGTAGTTGTCTATTTTCTGGGTTGTTTAGCTTGGTTGTCTTTTGTTATGATTTTGGCCAGAATTTGAAGACTGGACTTCAAGATTGTTCGGTGTAGTTTTCTGTTGCCTTGGTGGCCTTAGCTTGTTCGACCTTTGCTGGTCTTTGTTGTTAGTAGCTGCTGTTATCTCGTGTCAGTCTTGTAAGCTGGTCTCCCCAGCACTATGCTTCTTTCTTTGCTTGTAAGAATCTTGTTATTTGCTTTCTATATAAGCAGGGTTATCCTTTTGTCAAAAAAAAGGCTACCTCTTTTCATGGAGTTGTAGGAAGGTTTCTCCTGGTAAATGGTAATGCATGTTTGGAAAATACTACTAATTTGAAACACAGTCGAAATATAGCTTGTTGGAACAAGTACTATCTTTCAAGCTCCAAAATACCTAGGAACAAATCATTTTCCATTCAAGAAAAGGATCTGTCAGCTGAATAGTTTCTGCCACGAAATGAGTCAATTTTCGAATGTAGCTTTTCCACATGTACATGTAGTTCCATGCACTCCCCCTTGTCGTTGGATCGCATCGAGATTCGTGCATCTCTCCCCCATCATCCCATCCATTTTTGCAGAAAAGCCCCTCCTTTTATCTTCCTTATCTCCTCTCCCCCCTCTTCCCTCCCGGCTTCAACCGTTGTGCTGCTGCCGTTGGGAGCCGTGTCGCCTTAAACCCCAAGCCCTGCCACTGGAAACCTCGTCTTCGCCAGATCCAGGGTCGTCGAAAGAGGTTTCTTGGCAATGGGTTTCTGTATGGCATGAGGTTTCTGCAAGGACGGCGAGGTCGCAAATACTGGGACGCGAGTGGGTCAAGGCAGGCTTAGGGCGAGCCTGGGAGAGAGGGAAGAGAGGGGGGAGAGAGATGGTGGGGAGGAGAGGGGAATGCGGAGAAGGTGAGGGTTTTTTTTCGCAAAGTGAAGTAAGGGGATGGCACAGATCTTAAAGCGCATTCAAGGGCATCGCATGTGGTTTGGCATTTTCGAAAATTTTCACATCATTTGTGGCTATCACCCCTCCTCTTCCTATGTACCGCTCCTTCCCACCCTAGCACCATCGGCACCGTAGCCATACCCACCTCGGTCGCCTTCTCTAGTGTCGTGTCCAGCATCGTGACAACTCAAAAGCCATAATCCGCGTTTAGCAAGAGAGAGGAGGCATTCAGTAGTAGTAGCGATGAATGTTTGTGGAAGACATAGGTGACACACGAATCTCGAAGCACATCGAAATGTTATTAGATATTCCACTAACAAGTCCAATCCCATCCGAATAATAATAATAATAGCAATAATAATAATAATGTGACAAATGCATAGCATTTTTTTATAGAAAAATGTATATAGGTCATTGGAAGAGAAAACATTGATCGGAAAGGCCCAAAACCCATTTCTCTTCTTCGTTTCCTCGCAATGTTAGTAAAACCATTTCCAGTTTTGTCGAGAAACAAAATATAAAAATCTCCAAAATCCAGCGGGCCTCCACTAGGGATGGCAATCTTGCCTGATTACCCGCGGACAAAAACATTAATAGATGTGGGTATGTTCTTCCTTTATTGCCCACGAGCATGTTCATGGGGCAAACTCTGCCCGATGGGCAAACGGGCATGGGTATGAGGGAGCTCCACCCGTTCCTGTTCCACCCGATTACCCACCATCTTCTACTGATAGGTGGGCCCACAGTTGAAAAACCCTAAACCGCCCCTCGCCCCCTCCTCATCCACCAGACTAGTGGCCACTCGCCTCTCCTCCCACATCTCATTCTCTCCTTGTCTCCTCTGCCTCACCGCGCACATGCCTCGTCACCCTCCCACATCTCTCACTCTCTCCTCACCAGTGACCTCTTCCCTCCTCCTACCCCCGTCCTCACACCCGGTCGCCACCTCCTTCTCATACATCGTCCCCTCCTCACTGCCATCTCTTCACGCTCGACCACCGCCCCTCCTCATCGCCCTTGTCCTCCCGCCCGCCCGTCGCCCCCCTGATGACCTACCGATGCTCGCGAGGAAGGAGCTGAAGATGAGGATGACCACCGTCCGCTACAGCGACGACTTCGAAGATGAGGGCGGCCACCAATCTCCACGCCGTTGCCAATCCTCAACGTCGTCGCCGTCGGTAGATCGATGCAGCCACCACCGGAATAGGTACATGCCCACACTTACACCCATCTCCCACTTGGATATGTGATTTGTGAGTTTTCTTACTACTCTTGCAACCTTGCCCCATCCTCCACACAGATGCGCCCTCCTCTCCTCCTCTAGATCTCCCTCCTTACCGCCTCCATCCTGACGGTCGGTCGCCATCGCCAGGGCTGGAAACGAGCAGAGCCAAGCTCGGTGGAACAGTCGGCTCAACTCGACTTGTTTTGATCACGAGCCATTAGGGTGGTTCAGCTTAGCTCAGGAGAAGGCTCGAGCCGGCTCGCGAGCCCTGAACAGGCAGCCTTTGCTCGGCTCGAGGCGGCTCGAGGTTGGAGCCAAAATCATTAGATTCAGGATAGAACAATTCTACAACACAATTTCCTCTCTCTCTCTCTCTCTCCCCTCTATTCGTCCCTCCCGTTTCCCAGTTCCCCAACCATCTTATATTTGATCCTTCATGGTGTTGTGAAGCAATTCTACAACAGCAGCATTCAGGATAGAACAACAATCCAACCTACAAAGAACAAATTTTCCCCATTACAAGCTCTAATAGCCTCCATGATCAAAAATCCACAGCCCCTCTGATTCTACGAAAAAATCATTCAACTCCAAAAAAAAAATCCTAGATACCAATGTACTAAATATGGATCAAAACCACATCAATTAAGCATATCTGTTGCCGGGCCGCGGCGACGGCCAAGATTTACCCCAAACTACACCAGCATTAACCTACCTCCCCAACCGCTAATCGAAAACCCAAATCACACCATCCATCCCCACAGAAACATCCTACTACAAGCAGCGCAGCAGAAGGAATAGAAAAGATCCGCCGTACCCACTTCCTGCCAGCGAGGAGGGTTTGGCTTCTTCTCGCGAGCACGCAATGTAACACCGCAAATTTTCAATTTTGGTTAAAAATAAAATTTAATTATTTTCCTTGAGTTTTATGAATTTTCTAGAATTTTAAAAGCTTTTTCCTATTTATGTTAAATCCAAAATAATTTATTTGCAAAATTAAATACCAATGTTAAGTTTAAAGTATTCTATTTAGGTCCAAAAGGTCACAGGGAATTTCTGTGAATTTTTTCCATTATTTTTGGACTTTATTTACTATTTTCTAAAAATAAAAAATGATTTAACCAATTTCTGAAAACATTAAATCAAAAGAAAACCGTAACATCTTCTTGGGCCGAAACTCCATCGGCCCATTCCCTTTTCCGCACACTAGGTCCACTCCGCGGCCCACTTAGCCCGCCCCGCTCCTTCTCCTCTCCCTCTCACTGACGGGTGGGCCTACCTCGTTAGTCTCTCTCCCTCCTTTCTTCCTCACGAGCGCAACGCCGCACGCCACGTCGCGCTCACGTGGCGCCATTCCTCTACCGCCCCCTCGCCCATACCGCCGCCCATCTAAGAATCGCACCACGCCTATAAAGGCCGGTCAGATTCTTCCTCGCCTCCTCCCTTTCTTCCTCTCGCCAGAGCCGCCCGCCTTTTTTTTTCTTTCTTTCTTTCTTTGACGCCGCAGCAGCGCCAAGATCGAGCCACCGCTTCGGTGGAGCTCACGCCGCCGGAGCCGCGTCACCCTACACCTCTCCTCCTCCTCTCTCCATTCCCCTCATTCCCCTCATCCCTCACCCTCTACTTTTCTCGTATTTCACCGTTGAAGACCCGTGGCTGGAGCTTCTTTCTCTGGTGATTTCACCGCTGCCGAAGGTAGTCTGTCGCCACTGTATACACCTCCAACACTGTGACGCCGTGTGCTTCTCCGTGCGTACACCATCTACCTCCACGACTCCGAGGAAACTAATCTTTTTGAAGAGTTAGATCCTCAAGCTTACGAGCAAGGCAAGTTACATCCTTTGATCATGTTTGAATCTCAATATTTAAAATTATTTAAATTCTGTTTTAAACTTGTCGATATTTTAGAACCGATCTTACGTAAAGATTGTTTGATTTGGGGGGTCTCCTAGAATGGAATCACGCAGAGAGATTGACACGGGTATTTTTATACAGGTTCAGGCCTTCTCCGGAGAGAATAACAACCCTACTCCTGTGTGTGTATGGTATTGAGTGTATCTTGTACAATCGGGAGAAAAGACTAAGACTATTACAGAAGATAGTGCCTATCTTCCCGATTGCTTGCTGTGTTCCCCTCCCCTATCTTCTCTGATCGCCGCCTTTATATAGTCGGTGAAGGAGTAGCTGTTTCTCCAGGTGAAGTGGCGCCTCATCATGTCCTGTAACGGACGCATGTTTGCAGTAATCATCAGAGTGTTAACTCCTTCATGCCGCCTGGCAGTTACTTGTCAGAGATAATAGAGTATTACGTGCTATTACTCCATAGAATAACAGCGTATATTGACTGCTTGGATTCCTTAATCAATTGGACCCACTCGTTTGTAGGTTTTATTGATCATAAGGTGGTCGTAGCTGACCTGGTCGTAGAAGAGCTTACGACCATGGGGTAGTCATAGAATAACTTACGACTGGATAGTGATCGTGGAAGAACTTACGACCATAAGGTAGTCGTAGCAAGACTTAAGACTATGGGGGTGGTCGTAGAAGAACTTACGACCACCTGGTAGGCTTCTCCCTTGTAAATATAAGGGGTATACCTAGGGACCACATAACATCATATTTACCCATAATAAGAATTATAGATAAAAGATAAAATGAGGATTATTAGATCCTCGTCAAAACTATTACTGCATGCTTATTTATATTCAGTTATTTAAATTCCTCTTTTAAATTATAGTTATTCGCAATACCTTGTTATAGCCAAACTTTGCTATTAAGTTAGTCATTCCTTGATACCTTAGTTAAAATTTAGTTGGTATAATAGTATGAGCTAGAACATGTTGAAAACCGTTATGCTTAGTCATGCTTAGACCAAAAATATTGAATCTGGGGAATTTAGCCAAATGTTCAAATATAGTTTAATTGAGCCTATGGTATTGTTGTACCATAGGACTTTTGCAAATGATTTTTGAAAACAAAACAAAATAAAAATTAGTTTGGATTTAGGCGAAATGGATGTTTGGATGGGTGCATGTTTATGCATGAGATCGATTCATTTCTATGATCGAGGCCCAGGGTTTTGTTGGAAAGTCGGCCAAGTCAATTAAGGACCGGTCTTCAAGCCACATCTTGTCAAGCCTTACCGTACAACCACATGTACAGAGTGGGAAGGACTTGGCTAACTAATTTGTAATATTTCACTATGGTTGTGCCATCTGGTTGTGTGGGTGTCATTATGACATACTTTTATATATTCCCACATAGCGCAAGAGGGGGCTTAAATCCGGTGGATGGTTCAATCCAAAGGAAGCGAAACCTTAGTAAGGCGGGACTATGGTGGGGTGGTACATTGTAAATGCCTTGTGATAATAACTTAGTCGCACGCCTTCGGTAGTGTGTCAAACGGACATTATAAGTCAATTGTATCTTATGGGTAAAGCTGGACAACATTTGTAGAGTGTAAAACTATTCGAATAGCCGTGTCATGGTTATGGACATGCTGAAGCAAAGCCAATGCAAAGTTAGATTTTCGTTTTGATTTCAAAAGATTTTATCAAATGATTATGGATTTCTTATCCAATCGGGAAATTGGGCGGATAGCCATGTGATAGGAGGGTATCCTTCACCACTTGTGTGAATGTTATCTGACTATAAAACTTGAGATTTACAAAAATAAATTTTAGTTATGGAATAAAATGCTTTGGAAATTAGTACATGTATTGAAAAAGAAAACCTTGCTTTACGCAAAATCAACCCTATAAGCCATCCTTTGTTATACCCTCATGCATTATAATCTGTTATTGGGTGTAACTTGCAGAGTACATTCATTTGTACTCACATTGCTTAATAAATTGTTGATCAGGAGAGGACTACCACGAGGAGAATGAGAACGTAGACAACTAGGCTACGCCCCCAGACGATTGCCTGTGGCGAATCATGTGGTCTACCTTACTACTTTTGCTTCCGTTGTATTTTACCTTTGGACTTATGCTCCTTTTGTAATAAACTTGAACTTTTGTGAATATATCGCGCATTATGGTTATGTTATCACCTTTTGTTTAAACTGTGTACTTTAGCTACTAATTATGGGACTAGAGTGGAATACATAGAGGATACAGAATCCTTCGCTCCCGGGTCCGACACGCAACCCCTCTCTCCCTCTTGTAAGTTGTGGATTGATGCAGTTGCTTCCTGAAGGGAAAGAGAAGGGAGGTGGTGGGTTGGGTCAGGGGAGGGAACGACGATAAGCTAGGGAGGAGGACGAGGGGGCCACGGGGCCAGGGGGAGGGAGGATGGGGAGCACGCACCACATGGCTAGGGGGGAAGACGGGGCGCGGCGGCGTGGTGGAGAGGGCGAGCGACACGCTGGATGGGGCAGGAGCCGGGAGAGGAAGGGGAATTGTGAATTTGGGATCGGGACGGTCGGGCGGGAGAGGAAGGGAATTTCGTGTGGGTTAGGGTTAGAGTTTAGTGGGCTGGGCTGGGGACGTGGTCGCGTGGTGTGGGCTGGCTACCTGGCTTGTTTGGCTCGCGAGCCAACTAGCAAGCGACTCGAGCTCGGCTCGAATTTTCCCCAGGCTAAACGTTGGGCTTAGCTTAGCTCGAAAATTCACGAGCCTAAGCCGAGCCGGCTCGCGGGCCGCGAGCTTTTTTCCAGCCCTAGCCGTCGCCCTCCTCATGCCCCACCGCTACCCTCCTCCCCCGCCCGATCGACCGCCTCTTCCCGCCCAACCAAGATCGCCTCACGCCCTATTCGCTTCGCAGTGTCGCCACCATCCCCAACCCCAATAAGGTGTGGACGTGTGGCGAGCACACGAGCATGCCCGTGGGCGATGGGCATGAACGAGGTTCTCTGTCCGTCGCCCTTCGCAAGCATACCCGTAGAAGAGTTTTGGACAGACAGACATGGGTATGGACAAGTACTATCCATACCCATTGCCATCTCTAGCCTCCCCATCTCCCCGTGCGTTTGGTTGGCGGAAACTTTCGATGATTACTATGAATCCTCTAGTAATCCTATGAGATTACCTTGTTTGGTAAAAAATCCAGGAATCTGAACCAGAAATCTAAGATTACATTAGAAAACAGATTACCATCAATTCTAGGAATCTTTTTCCCGTAGAAAAGGGTGTCTATCTTAGATTACCAAGGGAAAGTAATTTTTGTTATTGCGTTTTTTTATCACGTGATTTTGATTCATCACAGTCAAAATTTGAACTTTCAGAATTCAAAATCCAAATTATGATTTATTTTAACATTCGAATATCTGAATTATGGAATTTAAAAATCATTTTTTTCAAAATATGAATTTCGAAACCAAAATATCAAAAATTTGAATCCTGAATTTTGGAATCTTAAATTTAGACAATTTAAATATGAAAATTCAAAATTTCAGGGTTGGGTTTTGAAAATATTTTTTTCTTTCTTTCTTTCAAATTTCGAATTCTAGATTTCTGATATTCAAATTCCGAGAATTAAATTTTATATATTCAAATTCCGAGAATTAAATTTTATAAAGCCGAATTTTGAAAGTTTCAATTTTGAGTTTCGGAATTTTAAATACTGAGAATTTAAACTCCAAAACTCAAATTTTAAAATTTAAATTTTCAAAATCCAAAAGTTGAACTTTTGAATCCTAAAAAATGAAATTCTAAATGTTGGAATTTTAAATTGTAAAATTAAAAATTTATAGATGTTAACCTTCATGGTTTGAAATTATGATAAAGACTAATATGTAGTTTCTTTCAAATCAGCCTAACGTTGGAATCTTATATTACTGATAATATGTTTACTAGTAACCAGATTGAGAGAAATATTAGATTACATGGGAATATGAGATTACAAAAACGCCCCCGCGTCTATAAAAAACACCTGTCGTCTCCACCCCTCTCCTCCAAATCACCTCCACCTCGCCGCTGGCGAGGACCCCTAACTGTAAACCCCCACCCCAGCCGACTCCTCGCACGCTCCAGTCTGCGATCCTCTTAGCCTCGCATCCCCCGAATCTTCGCCGACTTGCCGCTGCTCCACCTCCAGCGCCGTCGTCCTGCTCGAGCCCCGGCGAAATGGTTTCCCGTCTCTAATTGATCAGCGCCTCGCGTGCCTCTTACTATCCCGACCACCCCATTCATCTCTGCTTGCTCGCCATGGCGATACGCATCACGGTGTCCTACTCCGGCTACGTGGCGCAGAACCTCGCCGCGTCGTTCGGCCTCCGCTGCTCCTCCGCCTCCGCGACCGGCTGCCGCTTCCTCCACGACGGAGGCTGGCGCCCCTTCTGCATCTTCACCTCCTCCGGTCAGTCCGAGCACCACCGGAACAGCAGCGGCGGCGACCGCCATGACGCCGAGGACCACAACCACCCGAAGCCCCAGGCCATCGCCGCCGCCGGGGGCCACTCGCTGTTGCTCTCGCGGAGGTACTCTTCGTCCAAGGCGTCGCCGCCGTCGCTCGCCGTGGGGTTGCTGTCGGTGCTCGCGCAAGGGACAGGGTCGACGGCTGGGGTCACCGGGGCTGCGTCTCTATCTGGCTCGTCGTCGATTTCTCTCGGGTTCAACCCTGCGTCTTTCCTCCCGTTCTTGCAGACTGCGAAGTGGCTCCCCTGCAGCGACCTTGCCACTTCGTCGTCTTCGGCGCCCTCCTCCCCTCCTGCGTCGGCGCCCTCGATTCCCTCCAAGAAGGCCTTGATAGGTGGTGCTAGTGCTGTCGCTTCTGGTTCTGGGGGAGTTGCGAGGATCAGTGGTGCTAGTGCCGCGATGAGCAGGAGCAACTGGTTGTCGAGGTGGGTGAGCTCCTGCTCCGATGACGCCAAGACGGCCTTTGCGGCTGTGACTGTGTCACTGCTCTACAGCTCGTCCGTGGCCGAGCCGAGGTCCATCCCGTCCAAGTCCATGTACCCAACCTTCGATGTTGGTGATCGGATTCTAGCCGAGAAGGTAGAGCTCGCTTGCTCATTATGTGTTGTTTGGTAGATTGTGGTCTACTACGTCATTATGTGTGTTCTGATGTTGTTGTGATCTGCAGGTGTCTTACATATTCCGGGAACCGGAAATCTTGGACATTGTGATCTTCCGTGCTCCCCCAGCTCTTCAGGTATGTTCCCTCGTCTCTTTAATTTGTGTTTGTTCATACTTCATACTTGTGATGTAAATGTGAAGTTTGAATTGCAATATTATGGCAGACGTTGGGCTACAGCTCGGGTGATGTGTTCATCAAGAGAGTTGTGGCCAAGGGAGGGGACTATGTCGAAGTAAGCTTTTATCCCAATGGTAGTGCATTCTGTTTATTTCTTGGTGTTATTTCTATGCTGCAAAAATTTTGAACTTTTTTTTGCTTGAATTATAACTGTTGGTCACTTGTCCTTTGATAGGTGCGTGATGGCAAGTTACTGGTCAATGGAGTAGTTCAGGATGAGGAGTTTGTGCTGGAGCCACACAACTATGAGATGGAACCAATGGTAACAATCTTCTCTGTCTACCACTTAGAACTGTGTATGCTGCGTCATGATTCTACTTCGTGTGTGATCTTGCATACTTAGTTGAGCAAATTCGATTGAAATATTGTTTGGTTTTGCTCAACGCAAACATAATTTGAAATTTTAGAATTTACATGGGATGAAGTATCAACTGCGCTGCATTTCCAGTGTCGGACTGACCTATATCGAAGCAACGAGCCCCTTTCTAGTAGTAGAGAATGTTTCGCAGAGCATTGTGTGTTTTCTTGGGAATATTTATGCATAAAATGTGTGTAAAGAGTTTAAACCTTCTGATTTATGTTAATTAATTGATGTTATTATTCCTGCAGCTTGTACCGGAAGGGTATGTGTTTGTGCTGGGAGACAACCGTAACAACAGCTTTGATTCACATAACTGGTATGCTCCAAACCAAACTCTATCCGCATCTGAAGCTTCCACTTCAGAGAATTTTGGTCTGATTTGTTTGGAATGTGTGACATTTCAGGGGGCCGCTTCCAGTGAGGAACATTCTTGGGAGATCTGTACTTCGGTACTGGCCACCATCGAAAATAACAGATACAATATATGAGCCTGATGCAGCGAGCTGCTCGGCGGGGATGTCATGAGATGTTGCTCCGGTGATGCCGCTGCCGGGCAGCCAATATGTAATACTCTTTTAAGGAGCTCCACTGATGAACTGAGCTCCGGTTCTCGTGTTTCTAATATGGTTTCTTGGTGTTTGTCTGTAAATTCCCTTTAGCTGACCCATTTGTTTTCCCTGCCTATTGGCGGATGCTTGTTTAAAGCACGAAAAGCTTAGTACTTTGCAAGCTAAAAAACGGTCCTCCTATCTGTGCAGAGCAACTGCTGAAGGAGCATTCTTTTGCTTCAGAGCTGGGCAATTTTGTTCTGTTTCCAGCATAATAGGACATGTATATGTGTGCATAAGCTTTTGTAAAGAACGATACGTTAGCAAATTATGAAGATTGTAATGGCCAGTCCTGGGGCTTCCCGTTTACTGGAACAATTATTACTTATTAGTCAGAGCCAGGAATCACCTCCTGGTGAGGTGGCAGAGTTACGAGTATACGACTCATCTACTGGGATTCAAATTCTGGTGTTCACATCTACTAGGATTCAAATTCTAATGCCCAAGTTTATACACACGTGAGTAATCTTTTAGTAAGATTTTTGTGAAGTTACGGATTTATTTCCGTCTTTCTAGACGTGTGTTAAGGGGTGTACTCACGTGTCGCGTGCGTGTGGTGTGTGCATGTGTCCTTCCTTGTATTGGCGGAAAAAAAAAGTCAGAGCCAGCGTAGTGAAGCATACTTTTTTTTGAACTGAAGCATAATAGTGAATAATTTCATATGAGACACGAGTGCATGACCTGTTTGTGTCATGTGAATTCTGCGTCCGCGTACGTATGCTTGTCGAACGGCGACTTCGTTTGAGGCTTTGAGCTGATGCTGTTGCCTTAACGGGCCTGCTGAAACAACTGTGGCATGAGCCAGTAGAGTGGTCAGGAACTCGGGAAGCGCAAGACCGAAATTCGCGGACAGCAGCCGGCGCGCCGTCCGCTCCTGTGGACACGACCGCTCGTGCGCCCGCGTTGTCACCATCGTCCGCTCAACCCCTTGGCCCCTTGCCGCTCTCATCCACGCGCGCCGCGCCGCTCTCGGCGCCATGCATCTGTGCCCGCGCGGGCCGTACGTGCATCGTCTAAGCGAAAGCTTGACCCCACCTTTCGGCTGCACCAGCCTCCACCGGTAAGCCACCATGCCGTGCGCGCGACGCGCGTGCGCCTCCCCGCCACGTCTCGGCCGCGCGCGCACCGAGAGGCACACAACCACGGGAAACGTCCCGCCAAATACACCGTAGTGTTCGTAAAATCACGCTAGGCCGGTGGACGTAGGGGAGGACGGCCAAACGCGGGCAGTGGAAAGAGTGGCTACGCTGCGCATGCCGCAGCCCGGACGTAGTCGGGTGCCCTGGTTTGCCGCTACCTCCACGCAGGCAGACCTTGCCACGACACCGCACTGCCCCGTGCCCTTACCGCGCGACCCTCTACGCGCCATTGGGAGGCGGCCGCCGGCCGATCGACACGTCTGAACACGCATTTCACTCCATATTTTGAAAGCCGTCTCTTCTCCTAGCCTTATGTTGATCTATATGGTTATGCCGGAATGGTGTTGTTTTTGACAAAACGAATATCACTAATTCTTTGCAGGTTATCTTTTCGAGTGGACACTGGCTAAGGACTTAGGTAAATCTGTCAGTCATCGACTCAGAAGGAGGCTACATGGACTGGAAACGCCAGATTGGAGTTTGTGGCGAAGCAAATATTAAACTTTCATGGGTGACGGGTTGCTCACAGGATTAGTAATAATTGAGTTTTAAGTTCAGTCGTCTTTTGAATGTAAGCCTTCCAGCCACTGTTAGCTATCTTTGGTAATTTTGGTACCTTAAACGTTTCAATAAATTAGGCTGTGTGCATCTCTGATGCAGAGGCCGAGAGAGTTTTCGCTCTTCCATTATCTAAAAAAATCCAGCAACTCTCCCTCCGGTGCTAGTGCTACAAGAAAACACACGATGAACCAGCACAGAATTTTGCTTGTCAGACAATTGCACATCTCTCAGTTCCTCGCCCACTCGCATCCTGACCTTGAGAAAGCACCGGCGACATTGGGCAACAGATAAGCATCCATGTTAGCTACAATACCCCTAAATCCTAATGCATTCCTAGGTGGATCATGCATGCTTTCCCAAAAACAAACATCAAGGCAGACCGATTTTGGAGCTGAAAAGGGAGGCCAAGAAAGTTGAGGGAATAGGCGATTCGTCTCAGCTCGGTAAAAGGGGAGAAAAAGGCGACCAAGGACAAAAGGCAGAAGAGTAAAGAAGGGGGGATTTGACTCAGAGCCTACGGGGAATCCACGAATGGGCGCCACTATGCAGTAATATCCAAAGTGTGAACAGTATTTTTGTGGGAGGTAACTGTAGCGAAAATACTATAGTGATTAATGTAGACTCTTGCTTTTTGATTGGACGATAGAGATCTCTCTTAATGCCATATCAGTAGATTCTCTGTATTGACTACTTCAATACGGAGATCCCTTACCCACTAAATACTAAATAGACCGTGAGCTGTAAAAGTTGGTGAATATTCAATGTAGTATGAGTTATATTCAACAGCCACACGATTCTTTTCTTAAAAAAGGGCCATCTTTCTGAAACCTTTGTACAGTGTTATGTGTTAACTTTACGACATCTGTTTCTTATTTAGCAAACACGATCTTTTCTGCTGTCAACCACTTGGTTGCCCTTTGCTTGCTCCAGACTAGACCACACCTCTAAAATGCTACTACTACTTGGTTAACAAAGTGCTACATTTCAAGGCCTACGTTTCATTGCAGACTGAGAGGATTACGCAGGGTTTATCCGGATCATACGATAAGGATAGCTATAAACATCATAGTATCTGGGTGATTCATTTAAAATTTTAAATTCCTTAATAGTCAAGATCTCTATCACTGAAATCCTGCTTCTTTCCCTCAAAGCCCAAGCTGAGTAGGACACAGATTTGCTTCATCCCATTTCCCTTTTCCTTGCTTCCTTTTTTTTTTGTCATTTGAGACACTTTCTCCCTCCTTTATGAAAAAGGAAGCCAATAACAATGGCTGCCTCTTATATATCTGTGCATTGGGCGGCCTAGCTAGCTAACCAAGTTCTCTACATCGAACACTTCAGCACAGTACTGAACATGGCCTCTCAGTATCCTGCTACTACAGGCTTTGGAAATGAGTGCAGAGAGATCCATGATGCGTGCAACCAGCCGCGCCGGTTGAGCCTGCTCCTGGCTCACCGAAGACCATCCGAGAGGCACCAAATCAAGGCGACTTACCGTGCAATGTTCGGCGAAGACCTCGTCGGAAGGCTGCACAAAACACTCACGGCCGATCAGGACAATGAGGTAAGAACATAGATAGAGCGTCTCAACTTTGTTTCAGTCTTATCATTAGCCTTCCTTTCCAGTTCTGCAATCTGCTCTACCTGTGGATGCTTGACCCGGCGGAACGAGACGCGATCATGGCGCGGGACGCCATCGAGAGCGGCGCAACCGATTACCGAGCCCTGGTTGAGATCTTCACGCGGCGGAAGCAGAACCAGCTCTTCTTCACCAAGCAGGCATATCTGGCCAGGTTCAAGAAGAACCTGGAGCAGGACATGGTCGCCGAGCCGTCCCATCCTTTTCAGAGGGTAGGCTTTGCTTCTCCTTGTTGTTCAGTTTTCCATGCCTTTTTTTAGCAAGATGAGCTGACTTCTTACCGTGTTGTCTGTTGACGATTCAACCAGATATTGGTAGCTCTTGCGACCTCCCACAAGTCGCACCACGACGAACTCAGCCGGCACATTGCAAAAAGTGACGCCAGGCGACTGTACGAAGCGAAGAACGGCGGCATGGGATCAGTTGACGAGGCTGCGATTCTTGAGATGTTCAGCAAGAGGAGCATCCCACAGCTCAGGCTGGCATTCTGCAGTTACAAGCACATATATGGGCATGACTACACCAAGGTAAGCCAACTCAATGATCTGATGACATCCACTTCATGCAATCCTACCGAAATAACACTGTTCTTAGGCTATCATGCAACAATGTATATGCAGGCACTGAAGAAGAATGGCTCCGGAGAGTTTGAAGAATCTCTGAGAGTTGTTGTCAAGTGCATCTACAGTCCTTCCAAGTATTACTCCAAGGTGATTGAAAGCAGACATTTTGTACTTTGTACATCTCAGGTCTCTGACTTATTGTTCTGTTCTTGGTCTTGTCAGTTACTGCAGAGAAGTATGCAATGCCCAGCAACCAATAAAAGGATGGTTACAAGGGCTATCTTGGGCAGCGATGACGTCGGTGTGGACGAGATCAAGTTGGTGTTCGAGAGCAGTTTTGGAAGGAACCTTGCGGATTTCATTCATGAAAGCTTGCCTCAAAGTGATTACAGAGACTTTCTTGTGGCTGTGGCAAGGGAATCAGTGATCTCATGAAGTTGGAGTTGGAGGAATCCTTAACTTGTCCACGGAAGAATAGACAGCTTTGCATGTTGTAAGAGTAAGTTGAACATGAACATGCGAAGCAACAGTACCGTGTTATCTGCTTTTAGGTGAGAAAAATCATATCAGTTTGATTACAAAATCGTTTGACATTCGTGATGGCAAATTTATAAGATCTCATCTACAATAGATAGAACGTAGAAGCTACATATGTTGCAGAGAACTACATTACAAATATCATTTCAGATGAGCTTCTTCTTTCGGAAGTACTGCTGTAGATGCCACAACTGCACAACTGAGACTATAATGCAAACACTGAGCGACATCATGCTCAACCATGAGATCCTAGCATTCGTGCTCTCATTGACATCTCTCATGTCTGCTTCCCTGCATTGAGAACAATGCTGTTAAATAGACTAATCATGCCCTTAGGTATCAATCAAATCCATGAATAACCAACCCATCGACCATTGACCTACAAAAAGAAGCGTGTGCACTTACTTGGCTTTCAGCAAGAGTAGATTTTCATGGATAGCTTGGGCAGCTGTTTCAAGCTTGACCAACTCTAGTTCAATTCCCTATCCAACAATGTCACTGTTATCCAAAGGACCAAAAACACCAGAGTGAAAAAAAATGATGGGTATAACATCACGACTTCATGTACTTCACCTCAAGCTTTTCCTTTTTAGCAACAGAATCCCAATCTTTTGCCCCAATCCCAATTTTCCAGTCAAGATTTAGTTTCACCACTAGCCCCTTATTCTCACCATCAACCGAGAAGCAAGCTAAGTAGTTTCCTGCTTCTGCTGTGGTGAATGCAAACTGGTCCACCGAAACCTTTTCTCTCTGATGTACAGTGTCTCCAAAAGGGGATGTAACCTGCAAGAACGATTCCCATCAGAAATTTAAGGTTAATAAACAACATAGGAAATACAAAAGGGCCTAGGAACGATTCCCATCAGAAAGATAAAATGAAACAATGTGCCTACAATACAAAGGGCCTTATTTGTCGGTGAACTTAAAAGGGAAATACAACACACGCTACTGCTACAATGTGCAAGTAGGAAGGAACTCTGCATTCAGAAGTACAATCTTCAGCCGTGCGTACAGATAAAATTGCTGGAACTCGTACTCCCCCTCACAAGTGCACAAATAGGTTATAGAATAACATCGTGCAAATGAAACTGCCAAACTAAATTTGCAGATAAACATAGCAATGGAAGGGTGGACTCCATGCCTCCTGATTCATAATTATGACTTGATTGAACAAATTGCTGTACACATATGAATACTCTTGTCTATTTATATGTCTTAGTGTCCTTCAGTGAAGCATCGATGCCATGTAATTGGACGGCATTAATAATGAAATTAACGAAGATCCTTTTGAGGCAGCTCATATAATTCAAGGTGAATCTGTAACAACCTTACAAAACAGAAAAATAGAGAAAGCACAAGGACAAAAGGAATCGTCATTGTTTATTGTGTATTTATGTCCATTGAGTTCAACAGTAAAGGATGACAAAGAGTCCTAAACAAAAGTAAAACACCCTCTTTATATTTTGTTCACTAATGTAATCATAAATTTCAGCTAGGAGAATAGTTTGTAAGTTCTTTTTTATGTAAACATACAATGTGAAAAAAAAACACAGGTCACCTCTTTTTTTCAACAAAGAGCTTTCAAATTAAAACCAGATCAGTGCAGACATATCGCAATGGCCTCCCAAAATCCAAATGATAATGGCCAGCCACTTTTGTGTGTGCTGAGGTTGTCATCACTCATCAATTGTTTCTATTTAGATGACTAATAGTCCCCTCCATGACATCTGCAACTTTGCAAAGCATCCTACTGTAACAAACAAGCGCACGCGCAAGAGCAATACTCACACACAATGCATTCCCCTTTTCCCTTTCCGACCGAATAGACTAGCATATGGATGGATGGATCGCTCTTCGGCCAGTAACCCTCACCATTTATTTCGCAGGTAGAACATTAAGAGTTTCTCATTTCAGAACCTCTCACATTATACTGTACCCCGATCAATCCGGCCGAGTAATACCTTGACGGAGACGGTGGGGTGGGCGTGGTGGTGCTCGTAGAGGACGGAGTAGTCGCCGATGACGACGACGTTGGACTGGATCTCCTCCGACAAGCACTTGGTCGCCGACGGCGCGATCTCCAGCCACACCGCCCCGGCGCCCGCAGCCATCCACCACAGCGCCACCGCCGCCGAGGCCCACGCGCAACCTCGCGCCATCGCCTCTTTCTGTTGCTCCAAGTCCTACAGTCCTATCCCAGAGGACACGTTACACCACCGAGTCCATCTCTAATTGGCCAACTAGGCCCAAAACACACAAGGCCCAATTAGGCCCAAACTCAGCTCAAGTTAGCCGGGCTAGGCTGTATTTGTGGGCCTAATAACTATTTGGGCCCACACATTCCCTTGTTATGGTGGACGTCACCGGTATTACGTCCGGACAGATTCCCTCCACGCTCCATGTATTCGCGTTTCGGTCCGAAAGTTAGTTAGGCCTAGTGTATGAGTCGTTAATGGGCCTAAAGCCATTTGGCCCATTACTGGCTGGTGGTCCCATGTGGGGTGGACGTCACTGGGTTTCACGTCCGGAGTCCGGAGTCCGGAGCAACAATGCTCCACTTCTCCCCCTGCGTGGCCGGCGCGGTCTTCGGCGCGCGCTGGTGGTTCTGGGTTCGACGCCGTCGGCTGCAGCGCCGTCCAGGTCTCCTTCCGCCACGACCTCCCCGGTGAGGACGACATCTCTTCGCTTTGTTCTCGGTAAATTTGTCCTTTTCTATGCAACTTCGGTGAGGGGTTTTCATGGGTGTGCGTTTGCTGAGCGCGGGGCTGGCAGGGATATTCACGCCGCCCGCTGGCGGCGCTCATGTTCGACTGCGTGAACAAGGATGAGAGTGGAAACGACTATTCCGAGTGGGGTGTGGCTATTTCTTGATTAGACACTAATTGATCGAATTGGTCAATGGATTTGGCGTTCTGAAATCGGGATGATCGAATTGAATTTGTTCCTTCTGCTTCAGGGTTGGAAAGATGCGGAATAAGCAAAGAGGTGATCGCACAAGAAGCTCGAACAAAAAGGAAAAAAAAACTTGTAAAAGTGGAGGAAAGACAAGTGAGTCGTTAATTTCAATTATAACACTCACATTGTTTTGTATAATGCTTCCTTAACTAGGAAACTTGCATTTGGCTAATACTTTTGATGAGGAATTTGGCAGCTTAAGTGATTCTGGTCAAGGAGCCTGGAGTGAACTCATTAAAGAAGTTGCGTCAAACTTAGCTGAGAGTGTTCTCGCTTGCTTCATTCGATGGTGATTATACACATTAGCTTGCCATCTTTGTATTTAATCATCAGTGTTCAGTAGTTAATGATTAAAATTATGATCTTGTGCAGGAAATGCGATGTATTTTGCATGCACAAGCATAGTTATCGAAAAGCAATCAATCTGCTACAGGTTTTCTGACTTCAGCAAGTTTGGTTAGATCTTTTGATGATGAAAGCAAGATCATTCACAACTTGACGGTTGGTGCTACCAATTTTTCTGTATTCCATCGCTTGCTTATTTAAGATAACGGTAATCGTTTTGCTAATCATTCTGTACACCTGTTGTTTCACTTTATCATTACAAATTAAAGTGCACCTTACAAATAATCAAGGTGCCACTGGTTGGTTGCAACACTATAATTTTACATTGCAATATTGCTGTTGTCAACATCCAGCCCTTCCCTGGTCTTCGTGCAGCACGTCTCGATCATCATCTGCAATTTGAGTCTCATAGTGAGGTAGCAGCTGTAGGACGTTGCTTCAAGTCAGGCAAATTAATGGCCACAGGTGGGATAGTGCAGACAACCCAAGTGGAGTTTATCTCGAAGAGCTTATGATCTCCACATGTGAAATCACTATGGTGCGCCGTTGATTTCTCTCTTTACTTTTCCACATGGTGGAAATAAATAATTGCACCATAATATGAGTGGTTTAATCTTAATCGATCACAATATGCACTGAGCTATGTCTTTTGAGGCATTAAAAATTACTATTTTCCTTGTGTGACCCTTGTTAAGTGTTTTTTGTGCTAAGTTGAGCATTACTTAATTTTTGTGCTAGGCTGGGATTGGAGGCCCCCTTATTGATTTTGATGGCAACTTTGTTGGCATGAACTTTTATGCTAAGAAAAGGACTCCTTTCCTACCAAGGAATAAAATTCTTGAATGCTTGGTGCATTTTGAGACACTCTGGTATGTCTTCTGTACTTCCAGCATTTATGAGCCACAGCTTCTCCGGTTGGCTTATCCATGCTTCTCCTCCCACCCTCCTATCCCACTTTACCCTCTCCTATTTGAGCTTACTAGTTGGTGTGCATGTGGAATACACGTAATAAAAAAAATAGCGATGGAAACTTTGATCAAGACTGCACTTAATATAATTGTGACACTGCAACTATGATATGCTTTGTCATCCTTTCTTGTTTTAATTGTTGACACAAACAACTTGGATGAGAAAATTGTTAGATGTTAGATGTCTCTTTGCATAGGGTGCTCTTTGCATAATTACCTACACGTGTAAATTGTATATTTGGCCTTTGGCCCATCAGAATAAATTAAGGGTTCATTCCAACATAGTATTAGAGCCATGAAAAACCCTAACACTAGCCCAAGACCCCACGTGATCGTCCGCCGCCGCCCACGCGCTTGAGCCCCTCTTCGCTCGAAGCCTCCTCTGTTTTGTGTGCTCCCAGGCTTCCTCCGCCGCTAGTTCTCGACACCCCGCCACCGGATCCATGTCGCTCGAGTCCGAGATCGCCGCCCCGCCGCCGGATTCGCCTCGAGGTGAATCCTTTGCTCCCCGTGCGAGCTTCCTCCGCCGCCGGAGCTTCTCCTGCTCCTCGACGTCGTGCCGCCTCCTGACTACCTTCCACGAGCATCGTCCTCCTTTGCTCAGGATGCCACCCGAGTTGCCGCTCCAGAGCATCGCTGCCCTCCCCTGGCCGCCGGATCTAGCTTCCCTGACGCCGGATCTCACCGCCCCTACTCCCGGTCGTCGGATCTAGCCATCCCACTGTCCAGTCCCTCCGTGCGCGGCTCGCCGAGGCAGAGGCGGAGGGCACTGCGTTGCGGGCCCGCGTCGAGTGGCTATTCGTGCTATCCTTGTTATAACTTTTATTTTTTATTCAAAATTTTAGTTATTTTTTATGTTTATTCCATAGGAAACAACCATACAAAAAGAGCGAACGTGGTGACTTCTTTTGTATGTCCTCCGACATCATTCGTGCCATCCTTGTTATAATTTTTATTTTTATTGAAGTTCGTATACAAACCAAATTGCTAATTTTATTTTATTTATTTTTATTTTGGGATTTTACTTTAGAATTTGTATGGAAATCAAATTGTTATTTTTTATTCAATTTCAGTTCTTTTTTCCTTGGAATTTGTATTAGAATCCAATTGCTATTTTTTCTTCAATTTTGTTTTGAATTACAATTATTTAGGATTTTACTTTCGAATTCATATTGTAATCAAATTGCTAATTTTATTTTATTTTTATTCGGAATTATAATATTTAGAATTTATATCGAAATCAAATTGATAATTTTATTTTATTTTTATTCAATTTTGGTTTTTGTTGGATTTTGTATGCAAATATAATTGCGAGTTTTTGTTTATTTTATATGCTTAATTATAATTGTTTAGAGATTTTACCTAGGAATTTGTATGGAAATCAAATTGCTAATTTTATTTTATTTTTATTATGAATTTCAATTTTATTGTACTTGACATGGACTCTTTTACTTAGTAACTCGTATGGAAATCAAATTGTTTATTTTATTTTATTTTTATTACGAATTTCAGTTTTATTGTACTTGACATGGACTCTTTTATTTAATCTAGGTCGTTAATATCTGAACCCACCATGATCGACGATGTATATCCTTTTCTTTTTTGACCGATTAACATGAGAATTTTTAGCCCTTGAGAGCGAACGTCATAGCTTCTTTTGACTATGCTTTAATAAAATAATAGATAGATTGTTTTGCTCCTTTCCAAGCGTGTGAAGATCATACAATATTTTAAGAAACATGGCAGCTAAAACGAGCACACTTGTTTTTGCTGGTTCGGGTGTAGTTGTGACTCGCGATGATGTGCGACTATTGTAAGCTGGGAATCCTAAATATGTAATCAGACTCTCGTTTTGGCTTTCAATAAAGCCGGGTAATACCTTGTATCTAAAGAAAAACGAGTTTTTTTTTTTGCTCATTTAGCTTATTTTATGAAACGAAATAGCAAATGTAGACCCCTGCTTCCGAAATGACAAAATTGGTACCGCGGTAGGCTAGACAGGCGACACGTGTCCCTTACCATGTTTCCAGTCCACGGAAGCCAACTGTCTTGCTCCCGAACCGTGGCAGACCACTTGCCACGCATTCCGGACCGCGGCAGACCATTCACGTGGCTCCACGTACCATGCTCCTCAAGCGTTGCAGGAACCTGCAGTAGACTCTGTCCGCGGAAGGTTGCAGTGCACACACAATAATCACTACAGGACAAACTCTCTAATCACTAAAGGACAAAAATGCAGAAAACGCGGGAGACGTCTGCAGCGCAGCGCTCTAAGAGCGTGGAAGAAACCCGTAGCGGTTCAGGAGCGTTGCAGGTGAGCTAACAAGGCTCCACTCCACTTCTCCGTAGTCTCCACTTGAAAAAAAAGATCGGCTAAAAAACGAGAAGGAAGCAAGAGGATTGATTGCTTTGTGGAAGGAGTTGGTGGAGAGGTCACGACGGCCATGGAGAACCTGGCGCTGCTGTGGGGGATCATCGGGCCGGGCGTGACCGGCGTGGTATTTGGCGCCGGCTGGTGGTTCTGGGTTGACGCCATCGTCTACAGCGCCGTCCAGGTCTTGTTCCTCCACTACCTCCCCGGTGAGAGCAAGATCCCTTCGCTCCAGCTTTGGTAAAGTTGTCCTCTTTCTGAGGCTTCGAGATTGGGATTGATGGGTGTGCGTTTTTTGGGCATGGGGCTTGCAGGGATCTTCGCGTCGCTGGCGGCGCTCATGTTCAACTGCGTGAACAAGGATGAGATCGGATGCGATTATTACTTGCCCTATGAGGACGATTCCGAGTGGAGGTGAGGCTGTTACTCGATTAGGCACTAGTTGATCGAATTGGTCAATGACTTTCGGGTTCTGAAGGCCAGATGATTTAATTGGACCCTGAACATAAACATTACCTGCACGATTGAAAAAAAATAGTCACAGTATCCACAATGTATAATTTCAGAAAGGAAATTTATGATGAGTTAGTTATGTATGGGTTAACCAATTATTTGTTCGGTTTGCAAAAAATTGAGGCATTGGCTTCATGGTTCATGCTGAACAGAAATATGCATTGAACCAAATGCCCCACCAATGTCTCTCTGGATATAGTTAGACTAGGATGATTCCAAACTAAATTTTGCTGCTTTTGTCTTTTGCCTGCCGTATAAACCATATTATCTTCGTGACTGACCTGTTGATTTAAGTAGAATATCAGGTTAGAGACCCTTTCTGCCGATTTCTCAAAAATAAAGAAAAAATTATGCCGGTCAAGCTTCATCTTCCTAAGTTAGCACTGGACTTAGTCACATATACAAGTGTAAATTAGGATTTAGGACCCTAATGTGATTATAAGCTGAAAAGATTCAGTACACTTGCAGAGTGGTTCTTATGACTTACTGTAGACAATTGTCTTTCCACCTAGGTTCGTTATTCATTTATAAGGGACTAAAACTGTTTTATGTTGGGTCTACTTAGATTCCCGAGTCATCCTGAGACTTTATCATATGTTGTTGAAGGGTTGATTAATCTGGTTACAAGTTTAAATAGTTAAGAATAGTCCTAATAGTGTTTTTTTAATGATTATGGAAACTACTTAGACAACTAAGTCAACCAGTGAACCTCCCTTTTGATTGTTACTTTTACCAACTAAATCACTTTATACATGTTATGAGCAAGGTTATTAAGTTGGCAAGTCAACACTACCCTCCTAGTGACCGACTTGCCGACTGGTACTGTTCATATGACATAATAATGAGCAACATAACAAGCACGACATAGCCAACGTAAGTCCATGACAATAAAATAAGTCCACAAGCGTAGAGTCTAATGACGTAACATAAATCCACAACAATAACATGTCCAACTCTCTCATCTCTTAAAAGTCATCCATCTCGAAATCATCTAAATTAGTAGTATCTATGTTCTCTCTATCACCATCTTCGATTGTTGTCACACTCACATGCCGGCTGTCCCAAAACTTGGTTGCACAATAGAGGCTTGGGACTCCTTGTCGGTTGTTGTCACACTCACATCTTCATCTTCTCCTTCATCATCACAATCTAAGAAGAGTGGTCTGCCCTTCTTGTACTTCCACAAAGCCTCTCGCACTTTCATGATTGCTGCTGTAGTCTTGACACATTTTTGAACATCTCCAAACCCACCCGCAAGATGCTCCTTAAATCTTTTAATTCCTCCCCATATCTTCCGGTCACAAAGCGAACATTGCACCAAATCTCGGTTGCCAATAACTGGCCAAAGCCATACTTCCATCCCAGATGATTAGACTTCGCCTTCCGTTTTGGATTGGTCTTTGGATCATACACGGCCTCCAAGGATGCAATACTTGCACTTGCCGTTTTTTTGTGCTTCTGCATTATAAGAACGTAATTAACACATTACCAAACTGACAACAATACAATCAGTGCACATTAGTAGCTCAACAATCAACACAGTAGCAGCTAGCAAACAAATAGCAGCAACAACGATGCGGCAATGCCCGAGCTCCCCCTTCTCCCCACCTCCCTCCTCGCCCTCCCTCCCGTGGTGACTAGAGCTCCTCCCTCCGTGGCGACTGAGCTCCTTTCTCCTCCCCACCCCTCCTCTCGGCCTCCACCTCCTCCTTCTCCTCCCTGGCTCTCGTCTCTCTCCTCGGATGCGAGGGTACGGGGAGGGGAGGGGGAGGCCGAGAGGGAGGAGGGCCGAAGATGGAGGTGGAGGGCGAGAGATTGGGGAACCGGGATAGAGGGGAGGCCTGGAGGGAGGAGCATACTTGGATCCGGAGCGCCACGTCCGCAACAGGGATGGAGGCGGGACAGTGACCGAGGGCAGCAGGAGCTGGGGCGGCGAGAGCTGCGGCCTTGGTCTGCCTCCAAGGGGCAAGGAGGAAGGGTGACGACTTGATCTGCCTCCGAGGGGTGAGGACGAAGGCCGGCGGCGCGGTGGGAGCTGCTTCTGAGGGTGGCGCCGACTAGATCTAGAGCTCTGCCTGCTCTAGAGTCACGCATGAGGGTGAGCCCCCGACTGCCCTCACTCCCTCTTGCCTCTTTGCTACTGCCTCTGACAGCCTGGCCCCATGTCCCTCCTCCTAAGTCGCCCGACTTGCTGCCGTCTGGTCGACTAGTCGACGGGCAAGTCGACGACTAGTCGACCAGTCGCCCGACTTGTCAGTGCAAGTCAAGTCGCCACCTCCAGTCGGCACTTCTCCGACACCTTGTCGACTAGTCGTCGACACTAGTCGAGTCGACGACTTGATAAGCATGGTTATGAGTAGGGGTGAAAACGGATCGAATACGGACGGATAATGTCTCTGCCATATTTGTTTTCATATTTTTTTCCCGGATGCGGATACGAATACGAATACCCCGAATACGAATAATATTGAATACAAATACGAATCGAAACGAATATGGTCACGAATATTTTTTGGAACGTGAAAACCCCTTAAATCCATTTTCACCCCCCAGTAACCATAGGAGTCGGGGAAATTTCCATGTCGTGGAAGAGACCTTGCATTAGTGGCAATATTTAAGCCATGGCCATGATGATGGACGGTGTGGACCTAACGAAACAAGCGAGAGAAGGGCAAAAGAAAAGGAGAGGACAAGTGGAGTTTCGGTGATAGAGGAAAGTGGCACCTCTGAGTTCTGACCAGTGGACACATTCCTACACCATCATCCTGCACAATTTCTCTACTACTACTTTGTTACATGCCCGCAAAACCAAATCCCACACCTGCTCTTTCCCCTTTCTTCTTTCTCCTCCTACTGATCCCTCTCTCTCTCTCTCTCTCTCTCCGAATTCCCAATTGCCTCTTCCTCTCTCCCCCTCTCTCCCAACCTCCATTGCCACCTACTATGCCTTGTACTTGCGTGGAGAGGGAGGGAGGGAGGGAGATGGGTTCTTGGGGATGAGAATCAGATGATGCCATTACCATCATCTTCCCCTTTTCCCTTTCGTGGCATATTCTTCTCCTCTGGTTGTCTAGATCCTTCTTTCTCCAATCTTGCTTACCTTTCAAGCTGCCCACCAACTCCAAGATTGTTGACCAAAGAGTAGACCTGTGCATGGGCGGCCCGGCTTGAGCCCGACACCATCAGGGCCGGGCTTGGGACTGGAACACCGGCCCCGCCCGAAATCCCGGTAAAAACAATTGAAAAAGCGAAAATCTATTTGTTTAATGCTGAAAATGAATTAAATATTAGTTTTTTATTCCAAAAAATGATTAAAATAATACTTTTAATTGGAAAATTAGGTTTTTTAATTTGGTAAAATTGGGCTTAGGCCTCATCGATTTTTGGTAGGCTAAGCTTTTCAAGCCCGGCTCGAAGCCCAACCCGGCCCAACTTTTGAACAGGTCTACCAGAGAGCATTGCTGGCAACGAAGCATTTCTAGTAAGGCAAGTAGGCTCGCCTCTCTCGTCAATTCAAGAATATGTAGGTGGCGTCGTCGAGCCGGTAGAGCCCCGCGACGGCGATGGCGTAGGTGGCGTTGTCGGGGCGGTGAGGGGAGTCGGGGTGGCAGAGCCAGCGGAGGACGGAGGCGGCGTCACAGGCACGGCGCATGGAGAGGAGGTGGCCGACGAGCGGGGCGAACGGGGTGGTGGCGGTGAGGAGGGCGAAGGTCGGCGTGAGGGTGGGCATGGAGGCGAGGTGCACGATGAGCGGGGAGAATGGGAGTCGAGCAGGAGGAGCGCGGCAGAGAGGAGGCGGTCGGCGAGTGCAGAGTGCGTGACGACGCCTGTACAAATCCTAATGGAGCGACCGAGCGAGTGGGCTGTTGGGCTGGTATTCCGGATATCTGACTTTGTATTATCCGGATAACCCGTATTCGTATTCGACGGATAACATGGCTACTGTATTCGTATTCGTTTCCGACAAAAAAATCCGTATTCGTTTCCAATCCGAGAATTATCCGAGAAAAATCCGATCCGAGACGATCCGAATTCGTTTCCGTCCGGATCGGTCGGAAACAATCCGATTCGTTTTCACCCCTAGTTATGAGGGTAGCATTTGTTTCACTGTTACCAATGCTCCTCGTTCGTGGATCCCTCTGTTTCCATATCCCTGTTTTTGTTGACGGTAATGGAGTCTGAATCTAACAACTCCTTGTCTGCCAAAACCTAGATAGTTGTTTATACTGTTTTATGTTATGTTAATTTATTTTTTAGACAACCTCGTTTTTTTCTTAGTTGGTTGAACAACTACTTATATTCTTAGTTGGTTGACCTCATTCTGTTTGTTTCTGTTAATTTCTGTCGGTTAACTTTCTGGTTGCTGAGGGAGATAAGGAAAGGAGGTTCTCACCTATTCCTTTCTAAATTTGATATAGCATCAAGATACCATTTTTTTTCATTTGGTGGAAAATTAAGACTTTAGGTGTCGTTAATTTGTCTGCTTTTGTTACTTTTTAGCTTCTCCACAACTCTGCCAAATTCGATGATCGTCCATTTTGCATGCTAACTATCTTGAAGTTAAATCTTCTGAGGTTTTAGACCAATCTACCCTATTTAGTTTTTATTTCGATAGTTGGTTGCTAATGTTAGTGATTATTTACAGGAGAAAACAGAAACTTTTTGTATTACTATAGAGAGACTGAGATCCGAGTCAGATTAAGTTGTTCTGTAGCTGTAGATATTAGAGATGCCTGCAACAACATAAAGCTTGTAAACTCAAATTTCTAGACACTTATACAATATGTTCAATGATGTACAAGAGATGTCAAAATAAAGAAAAGCTGTTGATACAATGTATAATGTATTATACATTGGGAACTTAGTTTGCCTCAACTTATGCCTTGCTATATGCGTCAAAATTGTAAGCCTCATACTAGCCATGCCTCGGCCAATACAATGAGACCCTGTTTGGTAGAGCTCTAGATTCTTATTTTTCAGCTTCTGCTTCTGATTCTATGAAAATCCACTTCTCTGAGAATCTGGACTTGTCTTAGGAAAGTGTTTGGCTCCAAAAACCATAAGAGAGAGGATTAGAGGCAAATAGACCATGCTACCACTGATTATAATACTTCAGTTGTATTTGTTTATTGCATCTTTGTATTTGTACACAGATTATAGATTTTTCCCCCAAATTTTTGAAGAGCATATGAATGTATATAAATGATACAAAGTGTGACTATATCATTCCTGGGGAGAGAGAGGAACATCGTTTGCTCTTAGTTGTGTTGTCAGTTTCGTATTGAGTTAGAAATGAATTCCTTCTCTAGTTGGATTAATCCTTTATATTTGTGCACAATTTTTTGAAATTTCTTTACAGATTTCTCGGGATCAAATCAAATTGAATGTGATACCATAGGAAATTAGGAATGTATACGAACAAGATGATACACCAAAGAAATGGGAGAAACATTGCACATCGATCACGTCCCTTTGAACAATTATAGCTTGGACAAAATGTTCATTGCACATTTGACATCAATCATAAACTGTTAACATACATATCTGAAGATTTCCACGTTATATACAAATTAACAGCACTACTTGTTTACACATCGAAGCAGCTTGTCTGATGGGCATTGTGCTTCCCAGATTCATTCATAATATGGGAACTGACCATGAAATGATGTTTTGATGGCAGCATGGAATTAAGTTAGAGCAACCACCTCAGTGCATCTGCTAAACTATAACACAAAATCGAAGCATCTCAATGCAACTGTTGCAAACCTCTTGTCAACTACAGCAATCCTCATGAACTCGTCCGTATCGCTAGAAACTAAGCGTTGTACACCTTCTGCTCAGAAGATAGTCTCCCTCAAATATTTCAGGTTCTCTTTGGACAAAGACTGCATCGACCGGAAGGTAAAGACAGACTGATCTGCCAATGTCAAGATTGCCTTGGCAACATACAATGCAAGGGGGCTTGCATCATTTGCGCCCTTTGGCACGCTTGCTCTCGAGCTTCTGCCGTGCTCGCTCAAACTCTTCCTCAGTGGGCTCTGAGCTGCTCGCATTGGCGTCACACTTGGACATTATGGATGAGAGCATCGAGTCGAATCGGTCCTTCCTCTGCGCCCTGCGCTGTGCGATCGCTAGGACCAGATCGTTCTCCTGGCTTTTCTTTTTCCTATGACAGACGGGGTTTTAGGTGAAAATGCAGTAGTAAGCAAATGGTGGGAAATAATATCTTGAGGACCAAATGAGAGTGAAGTGTTTCAGGAAAAAGTGGGAACCTACTTCACTCTCCTCTCTAATGGATTTGTGGGTGGCTCTATCTCAAAGATCTTTTTAGCCCATTTCTCATATGCTTTTGTGGACTTCAGCTCACCTACAAAAGGAGGGAAATGGTAGGACTCTTACCAATACAGAAGTTTCAGGCTACAGATTGAGTGAAACATGCATAAACTGAGCACTTTGCTAGCACTTCATTGTAGGAAGGAAATAGAACAAGTACATGTACACCATTCGATAAAATTATAATGGTAACCACATAATTGTTTACCTTCAGCAATTGCCTCATCAATTATATCCTTAAAGCGGTGGGAATCAAGCTTTGGATCTGAGCAAATCATTGAACAGAAAAGCTTGCACATCAGGGTACCAGGTTAAAATATAAATGAAATCCAGTTCTTCACTGGCAGTTCATCACCTTTTGGAATAAATATTTCATCCAGCCTAAAAGCACAATAAATTTGCAACAAGCACCTGTTCTTGTTGCCCTTAAATTTTGTATAGAGATCCTTCAAATCCCTTTTCTCAAAATCTGACCCCTCTGTAGTTAGCCTCAAATTCTTCACTATCAGCCTCGGTAACCTGGGAATGATTTAAGACAAACCAAACCATCATCATGCATTGTTTGCATGATAATTTTTTGTACACTACTCTAAAGTACTCTTGAAGATTGTCTGCAGCTTCTCGGGCAAGCCAAGCGGGGGATCATGCTGAGTGGGGATGCCGATGGGGAGGCTGGCGCTGAGGAGGAGGCCAGCGAGGGGGGGGGAAGGCGGAGGCGGGAAGGCGGAGGAGGGAAGACCGGCGGATGGGGGAGGCGGAGGCGGGGGAAGCCGACGTGGAGGAGGGGAGACGGAGGCGGGGGAAGCCAGCATGGAGGGGGAGGGGGAGGCAGGGGAAGCCGGCGTGGAGGAGGGGAGGCCCGTGCAGAGGTGGGAGTAGGCGGCGTGGAGGAGGCCGGCGCAAGGGGGGCGCGGGGAGGAGGGGTAGTTCGATGGCATTTGCGGGTAATAACTACGAACTTTAAGGGGTAATTTCGTTTCTGCAAGGTTGGATTCTCACGAGAATCTACGAGAAGGCTGCTTCTCCTTGCTAATTTATTTTCGAGATAGCTTCTTGCGAGAAGCAGAATCTGGTGTTTTGAGAAGCTGGGTGTTTGGTACTGCTCCACGAGATCCAAACGAACTAAACGAGAAGCTAGGAGTAGGAGCTGTACCAAACAGGGCTTGAGTTAGGTAAACCTGCTTCAATAAATTTGAAAGAAGGCAAGGGGAAGTTTTAACGCATGGTGAATCTTTAGGTATAGTCTATGTGTCTTTTAGTGGCAAGGCCATGAATCACACAGCTGAAAATTATTTGTGTAGGTTCGAGAGGGGAGGTAAGGGCCTGGCCTCAAATTTTAGATCATTTATGTAGTGCAGTAGAAGTCTCGAACTATCCTAGCACTTTCTACCAATATAGCATTATAGTTACTAGTATTGTGCTATGTGGTTGCATTAATTTTTCCTCTGTCATCACACAATTCTTGCTATATGCCTATATCATAATCAAAACCCATTTCTACATATTTTCTACGACATCTGAAAATTCCCCCCTCTTTGGTTCTTTCAAAAGAGTATAATAGACCAATGATGTGTACCAGAATGTACTTCTAAATGGAATTTGCAATGGAAGACCTGATACTGCATAAAATTATTATAACAGTTGTTTTTTAATTCGCAGAGTGAAGCTTTGGCTTTTTGTGGCATATGTTGTTTCTTTTGTCTGCCTAGCTGGATCAGTGGGTTTGTTGGTGCAAGATGCCTTGACAGACAAAGGTCCTTCTGTGTGGACTGGCGTTGCTGGTGTTCTGCAATGTGTTCTTGTATTGATAAGGCATATCTTCATGTTTCATCAACTTCCTCTCTAGCTCCCTCCCTCGTTCACTTGACCAGTATATATTCTGTGTTTCTGATATTGCTTCATCCTTGCAGTGGGCTGATATATTGGACGTGCCACTCTGAGGATTAAGGGTCAGAATGCTCTGAGCAGACTTACAAGGGTGGTTTTGTGTATGATTTCTGCCAGTGTATGGTTTTGTGTAAAGGAAAATCATGTTCACTTTTAGAGTGGAAAGACTGAATGATTCATCTGTGCATAACTGTCTGCTTTCTGAAATGATGCTTAACATCATTGCACGTTTATCCTAATTTCTTCTGATTCACTTATTTATGTCGACTGAAACTGACAATTATGAGCTAAAAAATTGCTACTATGTTGTGATTGCCCTTTTCCTGCAATAAGTTATTATCATCACACCTCCCTAGTCAATTTCAGTTGACTTCATTGAATCCAGATGCTGTTGCACCCTGTTTCTTTGTTGGTGCTGGCCTCCCGTGCTAGCATTATCGAGATGAGAAGGACGCATGTATTGCATCACCCCAAAAATAATTTGTCGGCCTGTTCTTGCCGTCTTGGAGATATTTAAAGTCAGTGCTCATTTATTTCCTCTCATCTCCAAATATTCAGATTCTTAGCGTTGTGTGCCGATCAACTGTCTGAAAACACCATTCAGAGCCTGCCAGTGGTGCCTGAACTTTCTTCTTGTTTGCCAGCATGTTTCCATACGCGTATCACCGTTTTCTGATATGAATTCTCCTAGTTGGCACGAGTCCGGCGCCTTGTTGACGACATGGGACCCAGCTGATGGCCGGACGAGACCATGACGGCCTGCAGGCTGTAGCAGGACCATGCAGCAAACGGCAGGGTGATTTAGGGCATAAACTAATAGTGGAGGACGAGGATCCAGCCGCGTTTTGTCTCGGTCGAGAGCATCTTAATCCGCTACGTTCTGCTCGATAGAGCTTTTAACCCAATGCCCTTCCGTTAAAACGACAACCGCATCTTGCAGACGTGGACTTCGCGAATCGCGACACCCTTGGTTAATTCAGCCTCGTCGCTTTCCCTGAAGTTTACAGTGGGTTTTGACCGGATAGCACGTTGCTTTGGAAGCGTCAATCACTTGTTTGTACTTCGACGACCTAGAAAGCTACCGGTAACTAGCAGCTGCTAGGTTGCAATCGGAGTGCATACTGCTAGCTTACAATTAGAGTGGATACGGATGAATATCGTATATCTTATATCTTATTCTATTTTTTTTCTCGGAGTCGGATACGAATAGGTAGGATACCTATTTCTCCGTCCCATATTTGCTCCACGAGCCTTCGGTCGGTCGGTCAGATATTATCCGCTTCGTTTGCATCCCTACATAGGACATTAGACAGTAAGTGTGCAATCAGAGTGAACTCGAAGAGACTAATCGCTGAGATGTCGGAGAAAAAACACTCAATATTATTGCCTGCTCAGATGTAGCAACCCACCTATTTGTTATCCTATTCTTAAGTGAAGTCACAACAAACTTTTCTCGTACCACCTGATATACGAATACACACGGATGTATATCGCTCATCCCGTATCCTATTCCGCATTTTTTCCTCAGAGTCGGAGTCGGACACTGATAGTGCCGGATAACCATTTATCTTTTCCGTATTCGCTCCGCAAACTTCCAGTCGGTTGAGAATTATCTGCTCCATTTAACCCCTAGTAGCCACTACCCCAGTGGCGGAGCCACACTAGAGTATGGGGGTGCAGTTGCACCCCCAAAATTTTTGCATACAAACTCTTTATACAGTATATATATCTAGTATAATACACAGACTATACAATGAATTACATTGTGTTATTCTTAGCAATTAATAGTCAGCAGCCCACCAACACAGGCAATATTTTGTGATGTCGGTTGTACTAAAAACATGTAATTTATTCCACTTCAACCTTTACTATGTCATTTAAACTTTTATGTTGAAATATGTCATTTAAGTTCGTATTTTTATGCACACACGAGTGCGTTTTCAGTAGATATTTTGTAAGGTCGCGGATTTATTTTCGGCTCTCGTCTTTCTAGACATGTGATATGAGGCGCACTCACGTGTGTGTGGTAGGGTGTGTATATGTGTCTTTCTTGTAATCGCAAAAAAAAATATACACCCTCATCAGCAAAATCCTGGCTCCGCCACTGCGCTACCCCCAACAAAATCATTAAGGAAATAGAATTTGCAAGAGACTTTTTATATTTGCTGACACTGTTTAACGTTGATCATCCTTCTGTGGGTTAAAAAGCTAAGACCGAACTTAAGTTTTTCTTGCCGAGGTATAGCAGATCTACCATCGTAAGGATCAATTAAAAGTTTGAGCCCCTTTAAAACGCGGGCCTGAAACAGCGAATCCGCCGATACATGAACTAGCACGTTACGGGAGAAAAAGAAAAGAGCGTGTACTTTGTACGAGGAAACGCAGCGCGCTTTGCCGTCGCGTCGCCGGCGGCCGCTGGCGCGCGACGCCCTCGAAGCCGGGCGCGTACGTCCGTCCGAGAGGGACAGCGACTCTGCCGAGGCGGGCGCCACATGGCCGGCGCGCGTGGTCTCCACGGCCTCACGTGTCCCGTGCCGCGTCCTCCCGAACTCTGAATGTGGTACGGAGCCCCACGTGACGTAAACGGCCGGGCTCCCATTTTCGGTGCCGAAGCGGCGTACGCCCGGATTGATGTCCACACCTACGGTTTGTTTAGTTTCTCTGCGGAGATTTGCTACTCTAGCACACGAGATTTTAAGATGCATGTTGTACGCTGGTTAGTGGGTCTGATTGATAAATGATAGTATGATACGCTAAAATACGCTCTTCTAACAATCGGTATTCTCTTCTGATAGCTAAATGGAAAAGTAAATTGTAATTGTTTAGGTTTATTTTGGGGTTTTTACTTTAAATTCTCTGGATATAAAAACGATATTCAATTTTAAATGATCGAGAGAAGTCATTGGATGCCAAAATTGAATAATCTAACAAATAAAATGGTTGATATAACTCCTTTTAATTCCAGAAAAGGTACAAAAGTAGATATTTCAATATGCTACAGAAAAAAAAAGTTTATCAGAGAAAATGTAAGATTTGGAAATATTGCTGTAATTCTTCTAACAAAAAAGAATACCACGAGATTTTAGTACCAATTTCTGATTCTGGGACATAGTTAAATTAGTTAACTGCATGCGGTGCATGTGCTCGTGTTGACTATTCTGATTGAACATAACAGCCATCTCTGTTGTCTCTCGTGGAAAAACAGGCACCCTCTGTTCATAACCTTGCTTTGTGAACGTAGCATTTTCTGAATCCATTAAACTAGTCTTCTCCCTCTTGTTGTTTCCCTCAGCTTCGGTTACTCCGAACCTTCATAAACCCGTCCTCCTCTTCTCGCTTCTCACAAAGCACACAGGACGAGTCCCTCGGCCCAGGAGATAGAAAGAGAAGCAAGGCAGAGATGAAGCCCAAGAACGGCGCCACCGCCGCGAAGAGGAGGTTGCTGTCGAGGTGGATACTGCTCCTCTGCTCCTTCAGCTTCGGCCTCGGCATGCTATTCACCGACCAGTGAGTCCTAGATTAGTTCCTTCTTTCTTGAACCATATGCGGTACTGTTGGTTCGCTTCGTGGGCTTTCAATTTTTGCTTTGTTTGATCTAGCTGTGTGCCGTGTGCGCGATGCAATGCTCATGGGTGCTCTGTTTGGTGTGTAACTGATGTTCGACGGCGATGATTTGATCAGGTTCGGAGCGGTGCCGGATTGGCAGAACCCAGTCGTGGCGCAGCGCCGGCGGCAGGAGAAGGAGCTGCAGATCGTGTCTGAAGATTTTGTTGCCAAGCCGGTAGGGCCGGCCGACTAATCCATAAACTTTAGCCTTTTCTTTTATTTTCTTTTTAATTTTCTTTTAGTTTATGCTCATGTTGCTATTTCAGATATTGTTGTATGTACCATGATTCATGACTGTATTTTTTTTAATGTTTTTTAAACTCCTGTTTGTAAATTATGGCAGTATTATCATGCAGAAACGACTGCACACCATTTAAGCATTCATAAATCATCCCTTGATAGCACCTGTTTTACATTATAGCACCTGGTTTGTACAAAAAGATAAAGCTAGTTTTCTCCGAAAGATAAGATAAAGTGAGTTGTTTTAGATGAATGAGATGCAAAGTAAAAGAGGTTGTTTAGGTATGAAAATCCTAATTTTTTTAGTTTCCCTTCAGAGATTTAATTCTTTTCACACCCTTTCTTGGTTTCAGAAACCAGCTGACGACAGAGACGTGATGGAGAAAGTGGCAAAGACTCATCAGGCCATACAGTACGTTGACATGAATCCTGAAAATACCTATTGGCATCTTTGGATTGCCTATTTGGACTAATTTGGATAGCATTTTGTGTTTAGATATCTAGATAAGTCAATTGCCGCACTACAAATGGAGCTGGCGGCTAAGCGCAGCACACACGAGTTGCTTGGGAGTGCAGATGGCATAAGCCTGCAAAGGAAGAAGGCTTTTGTAGTGATTGGGATCAACACCGCCTTCAGTAGTAGGAAGCGTCGAGATTCTGTTAGGCAGACCTGGATGCCTCAAGGTTCATACTTTACAATGCAAAACATCAGTACTGCAATGCAGCCTGATTGTTTTGCATGTATTGGCTCGCTGTTGCTTGCCAAATTTCTTATTCCTAGTTAGAAGCAATGCACAAGGAATGTGCATTTAATCAAGTGGAACAATTGTGCAGCTAACAGGGAAATTACACAGAATGTACAAGTATACAACTCGATAAATAGAATCATTTATCATCACAGTAGCCTTTTGGAATAAAACTGTCGTGGTCATACCATTTTTCACCTGACTAGTTTCTGCTAAAATTGAGCTCTTTGGACTGTGGCTGACTGTTATTTCATATTTGTATTCTGTTGTGCATGCTGCACTGGTTGCTTGTAAAACTAATTACATATCTCCGGCTGTTATTTATCAGGTGAGAAACTCAAGAAATTGGAAGAGGAAAAGGGAATCATCATTCGATTTATGATAGGACACAGGTAAGGTTACTCGTACTATGCTCAATTCTCACAAGTTCAAGCAAAGATTTTCTAAACATCTCTATGGGAGGCTTTCCATATTTATCCATAAAAACAAGTCCATAATGCCTCAATTTCTTGTTCTGTTGTGGTTACCAGAGATTTCTGTAGTTATTCATTTTGCTCAAACTCCAAATGACATGTCAAACCTTCCAATATATTTCTATTGCTAGTAGTTTAGAACTCGAACTTTGGTAAAGAAGCACAGCATTCACCACTAGATTGATATTACACAAGGAATGCATCATAATGGCAATAATATGATTGATATAGGAAATATCAGATGCGGCATACAGGAGCCCGTACTGGGCAGTATGTTTTTTTTTTTAAGTTTTAGAAATTCTTGGCAGAGGGTGTTATATATTTCCTGAAATTTACCACCTACTTATTTCTCAGTGTCATGAATTTAAATACATGGACTGAAGTAGTAACTTGTGTTTATGCTTTACAGTGATACATCGAACAATGTCCTTGATAAGGCTATATATGCAGAGGATGCCATTCACCATGACTTTCTTAGGCTGGTATGGTGATGTTCTCCAAACATTGAACTGCATCATTACTTTCCCCTTTCTGTTAAACCACAATCAGTCATACTAAAGTTTCTTCTGATTGGGGGCTGTCGTCCATAATAAAGTTTATTCTGATGCAACAATACATGCATGTAGGACCATGTTGAAGGGTATCACAAGCTATCTGCCAAGACCAAGATATTCTTCTCCACTGCTGTGGCCTTATGGGATGCTGATTTCTATGTCAAGGTGGATGATGATGTTCATGTCAACCTTGGTAAGCTTCAACATTATATACCTTTTGAAACCCTCAATCATCTTGGAGATATTTGTTATTAGTAATTAACTGATGTGAGTGGTGCAGGAATGCTTGTCACAACCCTTGGCCAGCATAAATTGAAACCCCGAGTCTATATTGGGTGTATGAAGTCAGGACCAGTTCTTTCCAACAAGTATATCTTCTGGAAATAACATATAGCTATACTTGGAGTTCCAATGTATGAAATTCTATAAATGCTAAAATATCATTTTCACCTCACCTTTCATCAGAAATGCAAAATACCATGAGCCTGAGTTCTGGAAGTTCGGGGAAGACGGGAACAAGTACTTCCGCCATGCCACTGGGCAGATATATGCCATCTCAAAGGATCTTGCCACTTACATCTCAATCAACCAGTAAGACCAGAGAACAGGCATGCTCATTCAGAGAAAATTTTTATTTGATGAGTTGCTATTGATGCCGTTGTGTTCATCATATCACCCAGGCCTATATTACACAAATATGCAAACGAAGATGTGTCACTGGGCGCATGGTTTATTGGGCTAGATGTGGAGCACATTGATGACAGGAACATGTGCTGTGCCACACCACCAGGTCAGTTTCTTCAGTTGTTTTGTATACCATCCACCATTTCTTAAGATCACTGTGGCACTGTTTACCAATATTTTCTTTCTGAAACGGTTTCTCAGACTGCGAATGGAAAGCACAAGCAGGAAACGTTTGCGTTGCATCGTTCGACTGGGGATGCAGTGGGGTCTGCAATCCAGTTGAGAGGCTGAAGTATGTGCATTCGAGATGCAGTGAAGGAGATGATGCAATTTGGAGCGCCTCGTTCTGACGAGATGCTAACAAGTATTCACAGGTTAACAAGAAAGTATGATTTATGAGGTTCCATTCGGGTATATACGTACACTGTGCAGATCATAGCTGCTCTGGAAGGCTCACCGAGTGTGATCAGATCACAATGGGAAAGGAGAGGAGGAGAAAACGCATTCATATCTGATAAAAGGAAGAAACAGGATAAAACTGGACGGATACGCCACCTCTCTCTCTCTCTCTCTCTCTCTTGTATTTTGTTGAGATAGAGGCGATACAGCCACGCACAGCTTATGTACATGTTGTTTTTCACAGTACAGAAACATGATTACATTGGATTAATTCATTCGTCTATATAGTATGAAACCATTGTTGTCTCAGCGGTATTAGATCCTTATTGCACCAGATTAACTTATTGTTGTTGTGGTCTAGCACAAGGAGTAAACATCCGTAGAAGAGAGTTCAGACGGCGACTTGAGTAGAATAGTGCTTGGTGAATGAGAGCACCAATTAGGAGAGAAATAGATCTAGAATAGCAGGTTAATGGAACAACCACACCTGAACTTTTTATCTCTGCGAGAATTCTTGGACGTGAGTTTGTAGTGGCAGAGGATCGGGAATTTTTGGAGCGGATGTCATTGTTACTATCGTTTTTTAGGAATTAGAGTCTATCGCGACGAAATTGTAGATTTTGCACCTTGTCCACACGGACGCGCTGTCGACACGACACGTGCACTCATCCGGCCTGTAGCCAGCCGATGCACCTCGTCTGCATGGTGGCCGACCGGACGCGGGCCACGTCCCCTCGTCCGGCCTGTGACCGGCCGGATGAGGCACCTCTGTACGGTGGCTGGTCGGACGAGGCTCCTCCACACAAATGTTGCCCGGTCGCTGCTCTCCCCTTGCCCAGAGTGCTCCGGCCCGATAGCGCATCCAGGATTCCCGCGACCAACGCAGCTTGTCCTCCCTCCGTGCGGCTATGAATACTAGGCTCTCGCACTCGCTCATCGCTCATCCCAGTCGCATTTGCGTTTTTGTTCTCGTTCTCGTGCTCATCGCTGAGGACATGTAGAGCATAATTAATTTTTTTAGAGATTGTAGTTCGAAGCAATTGTTAGGACCATAGCACTTTTGAACGGTTCCCTCGAAGAGCAGGTAATTTTTTGTCCGCAGCGGTTGTCATTATTACCATAGTTATAGTTAATTAGTCTTAGCTAGTCCCAATTAATGTAACTTGTATTCTTAATTAAATAGGTGTTAATAATTAAGCAGTAGTTTTTTACTGTTAATAATTAGTCGTAGCTAATGAATCGGTAATTTACTAGTGCACCATAATTAGTGGTGATTAATTAGTCGTAATTAAGTAGGCTTTATTATTTGAGTATGAATTAGTTAGTGGTTAGAAATTAGTGAAAATTAAATAGTCGTGATTAGTTTAGTGGTAATTAGTCAGTCATAATTAGTTTAGTGTTAATAAGTTCGACATAATTGATTTAATGGAAATTAATTAGTCGTAATTAATTTAGTGGTAATTAATCGGTCATAGTTAGTTTAGTGGCAATTAGTTAGGCATAATTAATTTAGTGGAAATTAAATAGTCGTAATTAATTAATCATAATTAGTTTAGTGGTAATTAATGGGTCATAATTAGTTTAGTGTTAATTAGTTCAATATAATTAATATAGTGAAAATTAATTAGTCGTAATTAATTTAGTGGTAATTAATCAATGTAGTTAGTTTAGTGGCAATTAGTTAGGCACAATTAATTTAGTGGAAATTAAATAGTCGTAATTAATTTCGTGGTAATTAATCGGTCATAATTAGTTTAATGTTAATTAGTTAAGCATAATTAATTTAATGGAAATTAATTCGTCGTAATTAATTTAGTGGTAATTAATTAGTCGTAGTTAGTTTAGTGGAAATTAGTTAGGCATAATTAATTTAGTGGAAATTAAATAGTCGTAATTAATTTAGTGATAATTAATCAGTGGTAATGCATAAATCATGTTTGTTTGAGTTGTGGTTTATTAGTGGTAATTACACTAGTAATGAATAACTCGTAAGTAATTTTTGGACAAGTATTCAATTTGTTGCTAATTAATTAATTGTTGGTATTTTATTACTCGTATTTAATCGATTACTTGCATGCAATTTGTCATCATTGTTTGTGCCGTGGGTAATTACTGACGATTAAATTACTTGTAATTAAATACTATTAATTAGTTAAGTCATATTAAATTTGTGGTAACTACATACCATGTTTGTTATATCGCGTACCGTAGATTGGGTTGTTATGGCTTTCGGTGATTTCAAACAAGCAAGACTTGGTAGTGTTTTATGACGACGGTCTCGTATGGGCCGGACCCGATGGGTTGGACCTGTCGAGATACCAGTACAAGGTGGTTTGGGTGGAGAGGCTCGATGCGATGAATATTCACGAGCTTCGGAGCTACATCTGGAGGGAGTTTGACACGGAGCCAATGATAAGAAACTTGTCATCGAGGGGATCATCTACATGCCACATATTTCCCTCAGTTGGTTCATGTATAATCTTATCTAGCATGTGGTACAATACAGTGTTGATGAATGTCATCCACATTGAACCAATAAATTAACAAAGAATATCCTATGTATAATCTACGCAATGATGTCTGCAACTGTCCCTTCCATGATGTCGTAAGTCGAAGTCATCCATGTCCTGCGATTCCATTGAGTCAGAGGAGTCTTTCCCCTCCCCTTGTCGTTGGCCTCCCCATGTTGGTGTCATAAGTCGAACTCGTCCATATCCTGCGATTTCATGATGTAAGTGCACTATATAGTGAAAAACGTAACAACGATGCAAATTCTGCTATCGTAGAAGTTTCATTGGACATAACAAAACAAGACGGAGAAAATATTACATTACGACACCGAATGACGACCAAACAAGCTGGATCTGTTGGGGCAATCCTTCGCTGAGTGCCCAGGGGTCTTGCTTATCCTGCACTTATTTGTGTGGCTAATACTAGTACGTTGGCTGGCATCCATGTCGTTCCAAAAGCGCTGCGTCTGTCGTCGCCCCTTCCCTATTGTCTTCAAGGCTGTGTTCGGGCCCCATTGCACTATGTCCGGCCAAAGATTCTTGTAGTTCTTTTCCAAGCCGTACGAGTGAAACTCCACACTCCATGTACCGAAAATGTGCTGCATGTCGTAGTACTTGGAGATGTACGACATACACATCTGCCTCATTTGCGCACACGCTTGTACACGTGCGAGCATGGCTTGTGCAGGAACTTCGGCATGTTGCAGATGCATGTCGCCACATCACCTAGGGTGCATGCCTATTTTCTTTCCCCCCTGGCATGACTGTTGACGTATTTCCACCGAAGCTTGATCTCGTACTTCCTCCTAAGGCCATCGATCACCCAGATGTCGTGCATCTGGGCCTACTTTATCTTCTGGTCTATGTGTCTTTGCATGTCTCGGACCACGCATGTCTCGGACACTGCTTGCCTTCCTCCATCTGTCGCTTGGTTGCAGTGGCTCTATTGACAAAATAACCAACAGTGTGAGTCCATGTTTTCTCGACGATCGCGGTGATAGGGAGGCACCACACACCTTTGAGGACGCTGTTGTAGACCTCGGACATGTTGATTGTCATAATCCCGTACCTCGAACCGTCTGTGTCATAGAGAAAAGACCATTTCTCCAATTTAGGAGCGTGCCCATGAATCCACTCCGAGAAACTTATGGCACTGCTGGGTTGCTCTCCCTCCGGTACCTCCGGAGTGGACTCTCTTGGATGCCTCGTAGTACAATGTTCGAGGTCTCTCTAGATGGACTCAAACTTCCGCCTCTGGTTTTGCAGACACAATGCCTTGAACGTCTTCATAACCTCCTAACTGCAGAACCACGTGAACAAGTTAGATGCAAGATGCCTCGTGCACCACCTGGATTGCATGTCGTTCCACTGGTGAGGGAGTTTCATCCCATGCTGCATGGAGTTGATGGCCGCCAACAACCTAGTGTTGTGGTCTGTGATTAGGCATACGTTGCGCCGGCCTCCCGCCGCCGCCCTCTTCATGTTCGCTAGGAACCACAGCCAGCTGGACGTGTTCTCGCTCTCCACAATGGCAAATACCATCAAGAGAAGCTGGCCATTTGCGTCAGTCGCCACCGCGGTGAGGACGGTGCCCTTGTACCTTCCTGTGAGGAAAATGCCATCCAGCATTAGCACGGGTGTAAGGTCGAGGTGGCCGACTAGAGGAGGGTGAATAGGCGTTTTAAAAACTTCTTTTAACTAAAACCGACTTCTAATGCGGAAGCTAAACAAATACGGTTTTACACAATTAAAACCTAAATCAATCTAGGTTCAACTAAGTGCACCAACAATATGAGACAATAAAAATGATAGCAATCATACACACACAATTAAGCAATTTAAATACAAGTAATATAAATTACACAATGTAAATCACAAGAGATCAAACCATAATGACACGGCGATGTTTTCCTGTGGTGATCGGAGACTTGCCGGTCTCCCCTAATCCACGTTGAGGGAAGCCCAAACCAATTGGGCCGGCTCCACGAATTAAGCCTTCCTCCGAGGTAAGTCCAACCTCTTGGACCGGTTCCAAATCGAACCAACACCTCGCTTCACTAGGGTTGCTCTTTCCTCCACTCCGGAGATGGCGAGCACCACACCACTCACAAACCGCCCGGGTCTTCTCACAATCTTCTTTGAGAAGCTCACCGGCACAACGACGCCACCACGCCGTCTAGGTGTCGGCAAACACCAAGAGTAACAAGTCTTCAATGCTCACTTGAACCAATCAAGTGTCTAAGCTCAAATGGATACGAAATCCACTACCTAAGGCAACACATGCACTTAGGGTTTGCTCTCAATCACTCGCTAAGTGCAACACATGCACGAAGGAAGAGAGGGCTTGCTCTAGCTCAAAGGAATGACTAAGGAACTTGCAACACATGCAAAGTCCTCCACAATAACACTAGCACACAACCAGCAACCTTTCCCAACCAGCCAAGGTGGCTTTATATAGCCCACACCCAAAAACTAGCCGTTGGGGAAGGTTCCAAAGTCTCGACGAAATTGGTCTCGACCGCCGTTGAATGGCGGTCGATCGCTTGGCTCTAACGGCTATAAAACTAGCCGTTGAGCCCATTTCGATCGACCGCCATGTAATGGCGGTCAGACCATGTGATCGCCGACCGCCCAAAACATGCTTGGTCGACCGCTCAAAACTTCACAGAAAATGGCTAAGGACCGAGAAGGACCTCTCGAAAAGGTGACGGGTCTCGACCGAGGTCCCGTCGACAGCACACACCGGTCGGCCGCCATCTCTGGCGGTCGGGCCATGAAATCAAGAGTCGAGACCGCCCAGCTGACCAACAAGAGCAAAACAGATTTCACATCAACTCAAATAACAAAAACACATTTTGCTAGTTTGATGTAAGATGCATACAAGGTTAAAGACAAGACTCTCAATAAGTTGCAAAACACATTTGCCAACTTTTAGAGTCAATACCTCAAATTGCATTCCGCTTCAACTCAATTTGCAAAACACATTTGCCAAATTGACGCGATGCAATCAAGGATTCAAATGAGATTCTCAACAAGTTGCAAAACACATTTGCCAACCTATAGAATCACACTACAAGGAATAAGGTACATGGACTTACACCACTTGCAAAACACATTCGCAAACCTAAGTCACATGCTACAAGGGTTATCCATGAGCCACAACTATTTGCAAAACACATTCGCAAATATTGGCAACATGTTAAGATGAGCTAGAGCAAAACACAATGAGCTATCAACACATGACTAACTCAAGCTACTAGTCAAGGACCCCTCTTAATAGTACGGCAACCTATACTAGCAATCCGGTCTTCCAACCAAACACCGAGACCGGTAAAAGACTAGGAACAAATCCTTAGCCCTAGCTAGTCATACCTTTGCCTTGCGCAACCACTTGAAGCTTGATGACGCACATCCTTGCTTCAACTCATGGTTCTTGACTTGATATGCATCAACTCATGATGCATCCTTTACTTGACTTCTATCAACACATGATGGGTCTTCATTTGACTTGATGATCAACTCATGATCATCTCCTCTTTATGAACATCATCGACACACGATGATTTCCTTTATCTTGAACTTGATGTGCATCCACGCTTGATGCATCCTTTACACCAAGCTCTTGACTTCAATATTATCAACACATGATGATCTTCTAGAGTCTCCAACTATAGAACTCAACCTGTTCATCCAACTCATGGAAAGTGTTAGTTCTATAATATGACTATCATTAATTACCACGCCATACCATTAACTCATAATGGTGGGACAAGATACCATAATCTTTCCCTCTTTGGTAATTGATAATAATCACTTCAATTGCAAGTAATTGAATGTAGATTGGTATGAGTATATAGGCACTATGCAAGTTGTATATACTCAAAGGATATATGAGCATACAAGTCTCATATATTCACATGAATATATTAACTACACAAATTAAATATATTCGAGAATATGTGAGTGCACATGAACTACACAAGTTATGTTATACTCACATATAAGTATACTTAGACTACACAAGTCTTATATACTCATATGAATATATTAACTATGCAAGTTAAGTATATTCACATGATATGTTTCAGAGTAAAGATCCCAAGTATATGTGGAAACAGAATATGGATCAATACAAATGAAACCTCAAAATATAGAATGAACTCCCCTATACATATGCATACATGAATATGTAGTAAGAACATATGCACATATTTACGTTAATTCTTTTGGTGAAGTTCAACCTATATTTTGGATCCAAGGAATGCAACGGGTATAAGAATACAAAGTAGAATGCATACCTCTTTTGTTCTTTATACCCAAGCGAGACTAATCATAAGATATAACAATAAGAGAGTTAGTCTCATAAATGGATTTGTCATTATAAATGCATACTGTTTGGATTTTCCTTTTGTTAATCCAATGAATTTGATTTGTCATTAATCACATACATGCCTTCATGATTATCACCTTTATATCCAATTTAGACTAAAAAAATAACTATATCAATAAACATGTTAGTCTCATTAAATGCATTTGTCATTAATCACCAAAACACTCCATTAACATATAATGGCGGGCTAGATTCTTCAATCTCCCCCTTTTTGGTGATTGATGACAAATCCTTTATCAATAACAATATTTGGATAATAGTCAACATAATGTTGGAATTTTAAATTATTGAACTATAATCATGCATGATACTTAGCAATTCAATTTGAGTTATCTTCTTTAGGTATTATGCATGCAAAGGTGATAGCACAAGAGTAGCACAAGAGAGAATCCAAATATATTGATCATATATAAACATTCTCCCCCTTTGGCATTAAGCACCATAAAGCTAAAACAAATTCAAGCCAATAAATAGATAAAGCAGAAGAAAGAGCTTGGCTAAAGAACTCATTTTAATTTTGACAAAAACATTTCCAATTTCTTTGTGCCATTTCTTGGTCACAAAGGTCGATCATTCATCTGGCGGTCGAGATCATTAGAAGGGCGGTCGACCAGCAGTGTTGTGGCTTGGTCAGATCATTGGTGACCAAAAACAATCTTGAGGAAAGTTGATTAAGTTGATTTTTGATCAAGAGCTAATGGCACAAACTCTTCTTTGATGACCTTAGAGAGTAAAGCAAGTTAAACACAGGCCAATTAGAAGAAACAAACTAGATTTGAAACACATTCAAATAGGAACCAAATGAGAAGAAAACTCCCCTAAATATATGCACAAGGATAAGAGACGACACCCATTGCATATAAAAGTATTTTTAGGAAATTTTTATGAGTTTCTTCTAGACAATTGGTCCACTGAGCATGACAATAGATAATCAATACATGAACATCATGCAACATCAACAGGATATAATCACAAACACATTATGGACAAGGATAATTAATAAAGCACAATCCATAACATAGGCATTCATTCATTTAACCTGCACAATTCTTGGATGACAGACAAAAGTTTGCATAACACATAGCATTTAGACATTAAACATTTCATCATCCAAAAGCAATAAAACATCCATGGTTCATAAGCTTACATGAGATAACACTGAAGTGATACATAAGCTCATCCATACAAAGCAAGGTCTATCGACCTAAATAAGAAAGCTAATCAACTAAGAAGGAGGAGCGTCTGACGAAGACGGTGGAAGATCTCCTCGCTGAGTGAAGGATGGAGGACGCTGACCACGGCCGAACCTCTGATAAGCAACTGGCAGACGCTGCTCCTGATACTCAGTGAGTCTCTCATCCATGCGAATCACTCTCATGTTCAGATCCTCAATCATAGTCCTAGTCTCTGCATGCCTCTGAATGTTCTCTGCATGTCTCTGAATGGACTCTGTATGCAAAGTGTCCATGCTGGTCTGAAGGCGAGTAAGAGCTGCCAAAACTGCATCCTGATCCTGTGAGCCCTGTCTCGATGACTCGGGACGACGAGCCCCTGCCCCCGAGATCAAGAGGAGCTGAAGGGACACCGAGGTGGAGGAGTCTCGAGGTAGAGAATCTCTCGGTCTATACTCCTTATGCTCCACATCGAGAGGGAGGTCAAAAGTAGTCATCCTCTTAATAAGTTTCATGATATAGGGAGCAAAATAGATAGACTTGTTCTTATCTCCCTTAGAGGTAGCTATCTCCCTGATAATGAGGTCCATGACATCAATTTTAGAGCATTCCATAATGCATCTAATCACATTCCATGCTCTTCCATGAATCTCATCATTATTTCCACTCCTGGGGAAGAAAGTCGCTCTCATTATCCTGTTGACAATACTTGGGAGAGGGAGCAATCCAGTTACCTTCCCAACATTATATTGATGATTCTGATCATAGTATTCATCTACTTGAGTGAGATCTAGGCATTCTTGAACATGTATATTTATCCCATCTGATTCCTTTAAATTTAATGCAAGCATGAAATCATTCTTGGTGGCTTCAAATTTCTCATGTCCAGTCATCCAAATAAGGTGATCATGCTCAGGGGATATATAAACTGTTGCATAAAATTGTCTAATGACTTTGGCATGAAAATTGCAACTCAGAGATACCAAAGTATCTAAGCCTACTCTCCTAATGCATGTAATAAACCATTGTAGACCGGATTCGTCCAATATAACTCCATTTCACAAATCTATGATTAGCAAATTTCTTTCGAGCATAGATAACATGATATACATTCTCAATGAAACATAGTGTGAAACATATCTTGGGTGGCATCCTTGGGAATCTAAACTGATTGGCGGTCGTAAAGTTGTATACCTTTCACTTTTAAGTTTGGACACATCTAACCCAATGAATGGAGTTGGATCTGGAGCATCTTCCTCATCATCATTCTCAGCACCACCAGCTGATTCTTCATAATTATCATCTCTGTCATTGTTGTCGCTGTCACTCGCTGTTCTTTCCACTTCTGCATCTTGCATTGGTTCATCTATTTCTTCAGGAAAATCTTCAACAGTTGGGCGAGGAGTGGACGAACGACCAGCGGTGATTTTGCGCGGCATGGTCACTGAAAAGGATAGCAAAGAAATGTCAAAGGCAAATCAAGGAATGAATCAACACAACATTCAGAAATTGCCATTTCACATTTCTCTGTCACGGGCGGTTAGACCGCCAGGATGGGCGGTCAGACCACCACTGACAGAGAAGCACTGATTTTGGGGAAAAACCCAAAAATTTGCAATGTAGGTTAATGGCCTAATGAATATGTGTTCATACACTCCTAGTCCACTTGCAGGTCAAGGAATTTTCACAAAGTTTGATAAGGATAGGGCACATGCATCACAAACCCTAGAATTTTAAAAAGAAATCACAATGTGGATAGATTTTCAAGAATGAGTTGAGGGATTACCAAGGTAGATAGATGAGGAATCCGAGGAGATGATTCCTTGAGGCAATGAGGATCAACCTTGTCGGTTTTGACACAAACTCCCTCACCTAGGGTTTCAAGCAAAGAGAGAATGAAGCAACCAAAGCTCAATCCAATTGGAGGAATGGAGAGAGGGGTTGAGAGGGAACCTTAGGTTACCTTTTGAGCCTCAAGAGATAGCCAGAGAGGCAGATCCGTGGAGGAGATGATGAACCGGCCAAGAGCAAGGAGAGAGAAGGGCAGTTTCGGTTTGAGGAGGAGATGGAGAAAAATACCCCTTCGGGTGAAGTTAAGCTCCACGCGAAATCGGTCAGACCGCTGGGCACACGGCGGTCAGACCGAAGGGCCGGCGGTCAGACCGCTGGTTTTGGCGGTCAGACCGGTTTAGGCCTGAAACTGACAGCAGACTTGGCACAGGATTTTGGGAATTTGAGTGAATTGTTGTACATTGCTCCAAATTTTCACACAATCAATCAAATAAACATCTTTGGAGCATTTCCAACTAATATGGCCCTTTAAAGTCCAAATATTAAATAGTTTTTATGAATTAATCTTTTATTTTCGCAAATGAAATTTTATTTTCAAGAACTTTCTCAAAAAGATCCAAATTGAGCAATTTAGGATATTTCAAGCAACCAAATGCATGTATGAGTCATTAATACCATTATGGACCTATTCATGTGAATAATCTTGGCTCAAATGGCAGAACTCACTTAAGTGCTAGAAAGTGACCTTTTAAGTCAAACTTGAATTTTGGATGAGTTTCAAAATCGAATAACTTTTGATAGGTTGGCCTTTTGAAAAACTTTTGAATACCTGAAATGTTTAGAATGGCCAACTCTAAGTTTTTATTTTTGAGATCAAATTCAAATTCCTTTTAGAATGGATTTTACATGAAAACCTAATTTAAGTCAAAAACAAGAAACTAAGATCTATAATTTTGACTAGAAACTCATTTTCTTTTAAAATAGGTTTTTCTTGAACCAAAACCTTTGCAAAACATTTGAATACCATTTGTACACATTTTGCAACTAGTTTTTCAAAGGATATACTAATAATTTTAAAATTTTGACTTTTGGCTAAATGGCTCAATTTTGAAAAACATAACTAGCACTTAATTTATTTGGGCACATTTAGGGATGTGATATACATGATCATGATTTAGCACTTTCCTTTAGTGTGCCACAACTTTCTTGCTCAAGAAAACAATAACCAAGCTTTTAGCACAAGAGCAAGAACAACCCTTTTAAGATTTTACATGAATGCAACCTACACAAGGTATAAGGGCTAGATACTTCAATGTAAATACTTGTTACCAAGATAGCATTGGTTTATGATATGAATTGATCTTCCTCAAGCTTGGCTCCATATTTGCATATGATGGAATCCATTTCTTTATGAGTGAGCCAAACCTTCAATGCTTCTCCAAGTACCTATTTAACATTTAAGCACTTTTTGGTACCCACACTCGGTTGGGTCCTTGAATGTTAGTCACAATGGATTTGGGCACCCAAATAGCCCTAGCATTAGTTTTATGTAAACTAACATTCCTAGCAAACACATTGCCATATTTATCCTTCCTAAGCAAATAATGATTATTATAAATAATTGGCTTAGGAGTGATACCTTTGGGACATTCCTTACTAAAATATCCTTTCTCCCGGCAATTGTAGCAAGTAGGACTTTTGCTTCCCTTTGATGTCTTTTTATCTTGCTCAATTCCGGTTTGCCTCTTTGTTGAATGTCTTGGCTTGACATCCTTTTGATTTGGGCACACCGAGGCAATGTGACCATTCTTTTTGCATCCAAAGCACTTGATATTTTTGAATTGTCTTCCATTTTGCTTTGGGATGTTCTTCATCTTCTTCTTGGTGACGAAACCAAGTCCTCTCTTGTCATTTTCCTTATTAGGACACACGGAGGAATTGTGACCCTTCTCATGACAATTAAGGCACTTAATATTCTTCGTGTGTCTTGCATTGTGCCTCATCTTGCTATTTTCCTTCTTCTTCTTGGGAGTAAATCCGATGCCACTCTTATCTTGTAAGCATATTTGCTTGCTTAATATTTCATCGAGAGTAGCCTTCCCTTTATAGCTTCTATCCAAGTCATTTTTCAAACTTGAGACTTGGGCCTTGAGCTTTTTGTTTTCCTCTACAAGGTTAGTCTCAACAAGTATAGAGGAAATGGGTGCATCTAATTTTGAGCAACTAGGCACATCAATTAAATCATCACAAGAAGTGGATACATTAATTTTAGATGAATTGCAAGATATAGGAGCAATACAAGGCAAATCATCTAATAGATCACATGTAATTCCTATATCCACTTTAGAGCAAGTATAATTTTTAAGAAGGAGGGTTTCATGTTCATTTTTTAAAACTTCATAATTTTCTTGAAGCAAGTTAAATTCTTTCTTCAAGGCTTTGAATTTTGAAACCTCCTTTCCCATAAAGACATTTTGCTCTTCTAGTATATCAATCAACTCATCATACGAAGGCTCATCATTATCATCGTCATCATTATTTACCTTCTTTTTACCTTTTGCCATAAAGCAATGAGGCGATATTGATGGAGTTGAGGATTCATCATTGTCTGAGCTAGAGGTTGAGCATTCTTCTCCGACGCCCATTCTTCTATGCAATCATCACTAGTGGAAGTGGACCTTTCATAATATTCTTGAAGATGGGTCCACATCTCATGAACATTCTTGAGATCACATATGGCATCAAACACATCTACACTCAAAGCACTAAATAAGGCGTTAATTGCTTGAGCGTTGAGATGTAAGCATTTCTCTTCCTCTTTGTTGGAGCAAATTGATCCAATGGAGGAGAAAAGCCAACATCTACAATTCGCCATATATTTAGGCCCATGGCCTTAAAATAACATGACATGCGGATTTTCCAATGAGCATAATTTGTGCCATCAAATTTAGGTGCTTCACCAAGGTGCACTAAATCTCTAGTCGCCATCCTTTACTCTCTAGACGATTAAGTCTAATAAATGAGAGACCAAGCTCTGATACCACTTGTAAGGTCGAGGTGGCCGACTAGAGGGGGGGGGAAGTGAATAGGCGTTTTAAAAACTTCTTTTAACTAAAACCGACTTCTAATGCGGAAGCTAAACAAATACGGTTTTGCACAATTAAAACCTAAATCAATCTAGGTTTAACTAAGTGCACCAACAATATGAGACAATAAAAATGATAGCAATCATACACACACAATTAAGCAATTTAAATACAAGTAATATAAATTGCACAATGTAAATCACAAGAGATCAAACCACAATGACACGGCGATGTTTTCCCGTGGTGATCGGAGACTTGTCGGTCTTCCCTAATCCACGTTGAGGGAAGCCCAAACCAATTGGGCCGGCTCCACGAATTAAGCCTTCCTCCGAGGTAAGTCCAACCTCTTGGACCGGTTCCAAATCGAACCAACACCTCGCTTCACTAGGGTTGCTCCTTCCTCCACTCCGGAGATGGCGAGCACCACACCACTCACAAACTGCCCGGGTCTTCTCACAATCTTCTTTGAGAAGCTCACCGGCACAACGACGCCACCACGCCGTCTAGGTGTCGGCAAACACCAAGAGTAACAAGTCTTCAACGCTCACTTGAACCAATCAAGTGTCTAAGCTTAAATGGATACGAAATCCACTACCTAAGGCAACACATGCACTTAGGGTTTGCTCTCAATCACTCACTAAGTGCAACACATGCACGAAGGAAGAGAGGGCTTGCTCTAGCTCAAAGGAATGACTAAGGAACTTGCAACACATGCAAAGTCCTCCACAATAACACTAGCACACAACCAGCAACCTTTTCCAACCAGCCAAGGTGGCTTTATATAGCCCACACCCAAAAACTAGCCGTTGGGGGAAGGTTCCAAAGTCTCTGGACGAAATCGGTTTGACCGCTGTTGAATGGCGGTCGACGCTTGGCTCTAACGGCTATAAAACTAGCCGTTGAGTTTACTTCCTGCGTCGACCGCCATGTAATGGCGGTCGAATCAGCCACCTGTCCGACCGCCCAAAACACGCCGGCCCGACCGTAGCCAAAACTTCACGAAAATGGCTAAGGATCGAGAAGGACCTCTTCGAAAAGGTCGACGGGTCTCGACCCGAGGTCCGTCGAACCCAGCGTCAAGCCACGGTCGACCGCCCCTCTGGCGGTCGGATCATGAAATCAAGCGATCGACCGCCCAGACCAACAAGAGCAAAACAGATTTCACATCAACTCAAATAACAAAAACACATTTTGCTAGTTTGATGTAAGATGCATACAAGGTTAAAGACAAGACTCTCAATAAGTTGCAAAACACATTTGCCAACTTTTAGAGTCAATGCCTCAAATTGCATTCCGCTTCAACTCAATTTGCAAAACACATTTGCCAAATTGACGCGCGATGCAATCAAGGATTCAAATGAGATTCTCAACAGGTTGCAAAACACATTTGCCAACCTATAGAATCACACTACAAGGAATAAGGTACATGGACTTACACCACTTGCAAAACACATTCGCAAACCTAAGTCACATGCTACAAGGGTTATCCATGAGCCACAACTATTTGCAAAACACATTCGCAAATATTGGCAACATGTTAAGATGAGCTAGAGCAAAACACAATGAGCTATCAACACATGACTAACTCAAGCTACTAGTCAAGGACCCCTCTTAATAGTACGGCAACCTATACTAGCAATCCGGTCTTCCAACCAAACACCAAGACCGTAAAAGACTAGGAACAAATCCTTAGCCCTAGCTAGTCATACCTTTGCCTTGCGCAACCACTTGAAGCTTGATGACGCACATCCTTGCTTCAACTCAGGGTTCTTGACTTGATATGCATCAACTCATGATGCATCCTTTACTTGACTTCTATCAACACATGATGGGTCTTCATTTGACTTGATGATCAACTCATGATCATCTCCTCTTTATGAACATCATCGACACACGATGATTTCCTTTATCTTGAACTTGATGTGCATCCACGCTTGATGCATCCTTTACACCAAGCTCTTGACTTCAATATTATCAACACATGATGATCTTCTAGAGTCTCCAACTATAGAACTCAACCTGTTCATCCAACTCATGGAAAGTGTTAGTTCTATAATATGACTATCATTAATTACCACGCCATACCATTAACTCATAATGGTGGGACAAGATACCATAATCTTTCCTCTTTGGTAATTGATAATAATCACTTCAATTGCAAGTAATTGAATGTAGATTGGTATGAGTATATAGGCACTATGCAAGTTGTATATACTCAAAGGATATATGAGCATACAAGTCTCATATATTCACATGAATATATTAACTACACAAATTAAATATATTCGAGAATATGTGAGTGCACATGAACTACACAAGTTATGTTATACTCACATATAAGTATACTTAGACTACACAAGTCTTATATACTCATATGAATATATTAACTATGCAAGTTAAGTATATTCACATGATATGTTTCAGAGTAAAGATCCCAAGTATATGTGGAAACAGAATATGGATCAATACAATGAAACCTCAAAATATAGAATGAACTCCCCTATACATGTGCATACATGAATATGTAGTAAGAACATATGCACATATTTACGTTAATTCTTTTGGTGAAGTTCAACCTATATTTTGGATCCAAGGAATGCAACGGGTATAAGAATACAAAGTAGAATGCATACCTCTTTTGTTCTTTATACCCAAGCGAGACTAATCATAAGATATAACAATAAGAGAGTTAGTCTCATAAATGGATTTGTCATTATAAATGCATACCTGTTTGGATTTTCCTTTTGTTAATCCAATGAATTTGATTTGTCATTAATCACATACATGCCTTCATGATTATCACCTTTATATCCAATTTAGACTAAAAAAAATAACTATATCAATAAACATGTTAGTCTCACAAATGCATTTGTCATTAATCACCAAAACACTCCATTAACATATAATGGCGGGCTAGATTCTTCAACGGGAAGACAGAACTTGAAGCCCCCGATGGCCTGAGAGAAAGCCCAGAACACCTGGTCCAGTACGAAGTGGTTGGGCCCTCTCTCAGCATCATCACGGTCAACCTTGTTCATGTACATGCCGGGGTTTGATTCGGAAATCTGGTGAAGCAATCCCGGCACAAGGTTGTACGCCTCTTCGTATGTCTCGTATATGGACTCGATGACCTTCGGCTTGGCTCATCGGACATTGTTGTAGCTGACTGGATAACCAACCAGATTGGAGACTTCCAACATTAGCATCTTGGGGGAGACAGATACGTCTGCCTCAACTAGGTGCTTGATGAGGCTTGTAACATATGCGGAAGTCACATTCTGATGCTGCCGCAGGGGCTCACTAAGCTCACAAGTGAGGTCAATTAACGCTTTGACGTGAATACCGAGCCGAAGATCTTTGCTCGGTGAGCACTGACCTTGCCAGGGTAGCCTTCCACTATGCACTTCATTGCGTATTGTCTTGGGTTGGACCACTGCACTCGGTATACACGGCTGATGGATAAGGCGTACCGTGCAATAGCTCATTGCATGGCCGCCTTGCTAGGCAAGCGCTGCCCAACTAAGAGGGTGTCGACATCAAACCCCTAGTGGGAGCCTTCTTCTTGCAGCAGTACGAGCGAATGCACTGCGACATCATCAAGTCTCGATGCCACGTAAGACACTTCCGATGTCACAATTCCCTTGGTTGGACCACCGGTCTGAGAGCCCCGGGGATTTAACTTGTAATACTTAACCATCCCAACGGTCCTCGCATCACATGAGAAATTCCCTACTCTCAATGTATTATGTACCTCCCAGGGGCAGTACACATATACCTTCACAAACAATATCAAACCATACACAGGTTATTAAAATACCGCAAGATAAAATATCAAGTACGTAGCGGAAAACAATAAATGAACTAAAATAAAATCATAAATTAACCAGCACTGGAGTCCCAATGGTTTGCCACAACCCGCATGGCAACCGACTGGGGTTCAAACCTTAGCAAATCGACGTTCCTACGCAAACTTTCTTACCCGATTCGACCTCAACACCTGTTGTCCAGATTAGTAATCAAAAGCAAACAGTAAGTACACGAATGTACTCTGCAAGACTTTACCAAGCCTATACATAGCTATATGCAAGCTCTACTCAATGGAAAGGCTATAAGTTTCATTTTCAGCACAAACCAATATTTCAATTTAAATACAATGTAGTAGATTTAAATTGCAACTGAGCAAATATTTTTAATACTTCAAATAGCAGCAAGTAAATAACATTAGACAATAACTAAACTTCAACAGGTGGTTGCCCCTGCAGCACATAACAATAGCATGAGAAACCATTCTCAATACCACCATTCAAGTTTTAAGTTTAAATTCCGAAATGTTGGGTCTAACTCTCACAAGACCTCACCAATTGTGTCCACAACCAAGGACGTAGCTATTCAAATAGTTTAAACCCTGCAGGGGTGTAAAACTTTACCCACATGTCGGACCGCTCCTTTTGCCACCAGATAAAGCACACTTCCGTAGGTATGCCGGCAGAGCTAAGTCCTATGAGACACTTTCCAATGTTATGTATTGACTATGAACCGCCCGTATGGATAGAAACACATACGTTGTGTTGGAGTCATTGTAAAGCCTTAGTCAACTATCCCTCGGGGTAAAGCCTCGGACAACTACAATGCCCCTCGGTACGGAGAACCTAGACAGGATCCCACTCCCGCACACCCAACACAACAACACATCTCTTATTAAACACAACACCCACAACCATCGCCTGCGACTCGGAGCTAACACATGCCAAAGCACTAAGTCAAGAGGGGTTCCCAATACCCTCATGTGGATGCACGCAGAAATGCTTGGTTTAGTGGGACGAGATGTTCGGTCCTTGTTGACTCGGGCACCAACCACACACCTGATAACCACACCTTTCAACCATGTGCCCAAGTTCAAATCGTTTTATTTTTATTTTTACAAATATAACAGCACAGGGTGTTGGTTATAACATAATAAAAATGATTTATGTGATCAAGGTCATCGACAAGTCAACAACCACCCAATCTATAGGAAACTAAGTATTGCTAAGCATGACATCGAATAAACATAAATAGACCATATAACATCCACCGGGCTCTAATTCACTAGTGGGATTATTAACTTAGGCTAGTGGCAGAGGATGAACAATTTTAGGGAATTCATGCAATATGATTAACCACCTCTAATCGCAAACATAATTTGACAAATAAAGCATGCATACATACAGTTGCAAAACATGATAATAATTTTTGAATGTAATAGGATCAGCATGCATCAACAGAATGGGTGCTTGCCTTTGCTTGCTGGTACTCTGGACATCCTCACGATCATTTCGGTTGCACTCCCGTATCATCGTCATCTAACGATAAGAACCGACAAAGCGAAAACACCGAATAAACACCAAGATTCCAAAAATCCCCAAAAATTATGAAATTAATACAATAGAGAATGATTTTAAATGAAAGAATTATTTCAATTGGAGTTGATTTGAATTAGTTATATATTTTTGAAGTTTAAACAAAATTTTAATAAACATCTCATTGACCTATTGATATCCCCAATATCAAGGCATAAAGCTACTGTCATTTTCACTATTCTCATATCATCTTTTTTGTTCATATATTTTATCCAAAGGAGTTTGTTTTATTGAGAGGCTATTAAATACTTTTTTCTCACTCAATTTAATTATCCCTTTGCACACTTCATCATGCATGAATAATAAAATGTCATGCTTAAAATGATGATGCAACATGCACAAGTAATATCAGAATGAGATACGCGATTTAACTAAAGTTGCGACTACCACCGGACGTCGCCTTCTCTGTGCTCGTTCACGTGCGACGTAGTCTTCGTCGCTCCCACGTCTGCTCGGCCGCATGGAGACACCTCCGCATCTCAATGGAGCCGCAGGGTCGCGCCGCCGTCGAGCCTTGCCTCCTCGCCTCGGTCGCGCCATTGTCCAACACCACGCCTTCGCTGCTCGGCATGCGCCGCCGCCAACGCCGTTGTACAGCGCCGGCCACCTCGCCACCCCATGCCTCGGTGCCCCATCGCATGTCGGTCGTCATTTCTTGCCGCCATTGCATGCGCCAGTTGCTTTCTCAGCAAGAAGCGCTACTCTCATTGCCATCGGCCGCTTCCAACCAAAGAGGTGTGTCGCCTCCTCTCTCTTCTTGCAAAATGCTCAAAAGAGCTCGCATGTAGAAAATACATGTATGGATGGGAAGCTTAGGTGATGAGGAACACAGCGGCATGACATGCAAAGCTTGATTTTCAGTTTTTGGGGGAGATTGGAAGGAGAGAAGGAGCTTGAGATTAACTAGTGCAAAAGCTCTTGTGAGAAGAATTATCTAGTAGTGTTGTTGGGGAAGAAAAGAGTTCGGCTATGCTGGGAGGAATGGCAGTGAGTGAACTGCTTCGGTGTTGAGTAAAGAAATGGGCAGTGGGAAAGGCTCGGGACAGATGGGGGCTAGGACACGGGGACGGCATGGCCGAGTGGCAGCGAGCTGGCTTAGAGGCGCATGGCATGGGCGGCGCGTGTCCCAGACCGGCGAAGGGAGTAGCTGTGTGGACAATGCAGCTTTGGAGAAGAAGGCTCTGGCCAACAGGGCCCGCAGGTAAGTGAGGTTAGGGAAATTTGGTTTTCCAAATTTCAGAAGAAAAAAGACTAAGGTGATTTTGGTAATTTTTAGACCTAGTTGGCTAGCCTCGAAAATCCTAAAATTTTTATGTGAAGTTCCTAACACTAAGTATATCAATGTATAATTTTTCATGCAATGCATTATTCTCTATAATTCTTTTAATTTTTTGTATTTAGTAATTGACTTTTGATTTGTCTAGTTTGACTGGTTGCTTAAAAATGGTAGTTAAAATCTAAAAAATGTGAAATTTTGAAGGTGAATTGCTAAAGTGTTCCAAAACCTAGGAAAATTATTTCTAGGCACTGTTCACATTATTTGTTTGTATTTTAATTTCAAATTCAACTTTGACCATACAAATGGAAAAGAGACCAAATGACCTTCAAAATTCCAAAAAATTTCAAATAAGCATACTAGAGCATATAGAACTCAATTGAAATATTCCCAGCTATGGGTCCTACTATATTTTCAAAATAATATTTAGTTTGCATTTCTAAAATTAAGAAAGTATACTTTCAAGTTTAAAATTGAGATTCCTTGTAAAAAATTACCTCAAGTATTTTAGGAGCTTTAGAGGTGTTACTATTTTTAAGTTGAATTCCAAAATACATTCCCACACTTGAAACCTTTTTAGTTTTGCCCCAAATCCAAATTGGTCTTTTGAATTTGAGAAGAAGTATTGGATTACTAGGTTTTAACACCTTTGCTTTGCAACAAAAGTTTTAAAAAGTCTAAAATTTCACAAATGCTCATTAGATGCTTAACTAATCCAACTTAGGGATCTAGGGCCGTTACAACCGGCCTGGTGTGCGTCCTTGTCGCTACCATCCGAGCTTGGGTTGGTGCCCTCGTCGGACTCCGACCCGAGAGGTTAGTCCGGTAGATACTCAGGGTAGTCGATGTATGCCAACCACCACGATTCTACCCCCTCATTTCGCACAAAATTATGCGCGAGTCTTCCCTCCAAGGCAGCAGATTACGTGCTACCATCTTCAAGCTCGTGCTACACTTACCCGCTTGTAGAGGCCTCGACATCATCAAGGTGGCGCGGCACCCTACTTATGAAATTCACGTACACCATCGGCTTCCCGTAAATGGCCACCTCGGGTTGGGAGCCAATCTACTTGTACTGGCTCTATGCTACGCTTCCAGCCACCTTGACAAGCACCCACACATCATTCGTGCAGGTGATCCCCTCGATCACAACTTTCGTCATTGCCTCCGTGACGAACTCCCTCCGAATGTAGCTCCGAAGCTCCTGAATATTCATCGCGTCGAGTCCCTTCGCCTGGACCACCTTGTACTAGCATCTCGATAGGCCCAACCCGCCGAGTCCGGCCAGTACGAGACATCGCCATAAAACACTAACAAGTCTTGCATGTTCGAAATTACCTAAAGCCACAACAACCCCATCCACGGTACATATGTGTAATTAAATACGACAAATTGCATGCAAGTGATGGATTACATATGTGTAATTAAATAGGAATAATTAATTACTAATAATTTTTGATAATTAATTACGAGTAATTATTTACCGCTAAACTAATTGCTAGCAGTTAATTTCCTCTAATTTAATATGTTGGACTAATGTAGGATCAAGGATAACTGACTAGAGGGGGGGTGAATAGGAGGTTTTTAATTTTTTAACAATTTAACAATATTAGCCAATTAATAACTTAGCCTAAACAAATTATACTTCTAGCTAAGCAATTCAATCACAATAAACAAGCTAGAAATATAAATGCGGAAAGTAAAGACTAGAAATAACCACAAGGACACGACGATGTTTTTCCCGTGGTATCGAAGACTTGCCGGTCTTCACTAGTCCACGTTGAGGAAGCTTGACACCTCAAGCCGGCTCCACGAATTAAGCCTTCCCTCCATTCACTATGGTTGTTCTTCCTCCGCTCCGGAGATGGTGAACACCGAACCACTCACAAGCTTGCACCGGGCCTCTTCACAATCTTCTTTGAAGAGATCACCGTGCTCCACCACCAAACCGTCTAGGAGTGTGGCAACACTCTAAGAGTAATAGACCAATGGTCTTCACTTGACGGCACTCAAGTGCAAATGGATCAACTAGGAGTATGAATGCACTTGAATGTATCTCAACAAGCTCACAATGAATGCAAAAAAATGTTTTTGAGTGTTGAGTGAAAACTCAAAGCTCTAAAGGCTCTATGAATGTTAAATGGGCACTAGCAGCCTGTACAAAAGCAGTTGGGGGATATTTATAGCCCCCACCAACAATTATGACCGTTGGGGACGAAACCCCAACTTCTCAGAGAAAAATGGAACGACCGCAGTTCATTGAGCGGTGCGATCAAGACTTTTGATCGAAAGCACATCAACAGCTAGAACAGATACTAAAAATAAACAAAATAGTTAGGCGACCCAATGAACGATCAGCAGCAAACAAGCGATGACGTCCAAACTCCCGGTTGTTCCGTTTCAACGAGCGGTACGACCGAAAGTAGGGTTTCACAATTTGCTGAAGATTACAATCGTTCTGGAATTTTTGTACCGCCATATAAAAAACGGAATGACCGCAGGCCGGTACGACCGTTCCCAAGCGCGGAACGTCCGATTTCCAAATTGAGTTTTTGAGCAAATTTACACTTGTTCTGTTTTTATTGAACCGCCTCACAAATTTTGGTACGACCGCACATCAGTACGACTGATTGTCACGGGCGGTACGACCGATTTCCAAAAGAGATTCTAAGGCAAATTACATCGCTTTTGGTTTTCTTGAACCGCCAACTAAAATTCGGAATGACCGCCATGCGGTACGACCGTTCAAGGAGCCAGTCGTTCCGCTTGAGCACTCAGTTGGCTGTTCCCTTCAAAATACGGTACTACCACCAAGTAAAGTCCGGTCATACGCACCAAGCGGTACGACCGCAATTATAACTGCGGTACTACCGATTTTGGACAGAATCACTTAATACTATTCAATTTAATTTCAAGTTTAAATTCAAATGCATGCATGATCCTAAATTGATCCATATGGCACAAGAACATGCTATCAAGCTACTAGCCATGATCCCTCTTAATAGTACGGCTTTTATCCTATAATCCGGTCTTCCAACCAAAACTCCTAAGACCGGTAAAATAGAAAAAGGATCCTAGACTACTTGTACCTGTCTTTGAGCCAAAAGATCTTCGTGTAGTCCATTTGCATGCCACATTGCATCAATACGTTCACTAATGGGATTTAACCTTGTAAATACTCAATAAACACGTTAATCCCATATTCACATATTATCATTAATCACCAAAACAATTTTTAGGGGTCTAGATGCTTTCAACTGATAACCACTAAACTAATTATGACTAATTATTTACCAGTAAACTAATTAATTATGAATAAACTAACTAATTACGACTGATCAATTACCACTAAACTAACTAATTATGACTGATTAATTACCACTAAATAAATTATGAGTTGTTAATTTGCACTGATATAATATGCCGGACTGATAACCGCTAAACTAATTACGATTAATTATTTACCACTAAACTAATTAACTACAAATAAACTCACTAATCATGACTGATTAATTACCACTAATCTAACTAATTATGACTAATTAATTACTACTAAATAAATTACGAGTCGTTAATTTGCACCAATATAACATGGCAGACTGATAACCACTAAAGTAATTACGACTAATTATTTAGCACTAAACTAATTAACTACGACTAAACTCTCTAATTATGACTAATTAATTACCACTAAATAAATTATGAGTTGTTAATTTGCACTAATATAATATGGCGGACTAATAACCACTAAACTAATTATTTACTACTAAACTAATTAACTATGACTAAACTCTCTAATTACTTAATCGATTAATTGCCACTAAATAATTTACGAGTTGTTAATTTGCACTAATATAATATGGCAGTATGATAACCACTAAACTAATTACGACTAATTATTTACTACTAAACTAATTAACTATGACTAAACTAACTAATTGCCGGGACCCCGGATATGCAACTCCGGGACCTTGTGTGTATTTTGAACTAGTCCCATGATCAGTAGCTAGTCCATACAGTTGTAACATAGATGAAATCATATCCATACAATAAGATAGCTAAGAGGCAGACAAAATAATATTACTTAGAAGAGAAAAGACCTTATGGTCAAGGTTTTACAGAGTTTGCCATGCAAGGCTAAAGACAAAAGAGTACATTTGCAGCGGAAAGAAACAACTCATGGAAGCCATACGACATGCCCACACGTAATCGAGTGGAGGACGCGGCCTAGTTCGCATGGTCTTCGAAGAGGTCTTCCTCGCAGAACTTGGTACTCCCCGGGTCTTCTTCGGCGACTGATCAAAAAATGGCGTGAAGTCATGAGTACTTAGAGTACTCAGCAAGTCGCTGACAAACATCACACTGAGCTATGTATTCAGAAATCTCACGCTTCATGTTAGGCCACCAATAAAACTTCTTGAGATCTTGATACATCTTCGCGCTTCCGGGGTGAATGGAATACAAGGTTTCATGAGCTCCCTTGAGTATCAACTGCTTAGGCTCTTTCTGGTCCAGTACACAAATACATTTATCAAACCAAATGGTTTTTTGCTCGTCTTCCGAAAATCTTAGGGATTTACCCTTCTTCATGTTGCTCTTTATTTCTTTGATATCCGCATCTTCAGTCTGAGCTTTCTTGATCTGACTTTGTAGAGTGGGTTGCACTTTCAAAGCAACTAAGTAACCTTCTTCAACCAATTCATGCCTGAGCTTCCAAAATTCTTCATTCAGTGTTGGCTGACTTTCCTCGATCATCAGAGTATTGCAGTAGACCTTTCTACTTAAAGCATCTGCTACGACATTAGCTTTGCCTAGATGATAATGGATTCCCACATTGTAATCCATGATCAACTCCAACCATCTTCTTTGCCTCATATTAAGATCAGGTTGAGTGAAAATGTACTTCAAGCTCTTATGGTCAATGTAAACTTCGCAGCGATTACCGATTAGGTAATGTCGTCATATCTTTAAAGCATGCACTACGACAGCCAATTTCAAGTCATAAGTGGGGTAATTTGCTTCATGAGGCCTCAACTAACGGGAAGCATATGCTACTAGATTCCTTTCTTGCATCAGGACACAACCGAGGCCTTGTTGTGAGGCATCACAGAAAATCTCTAAGTCCTTTCGAACATCAAGTAAGATCAACACTAGCGCGATGGTCAAACACTTCTTCAATTCTTGGAAACTCTACTCACATTCTGGTGTCCAAGCAAACTTCTTCTCTCTTTTCAGCAACTGGGTGATAGGTCTTGCTATTCTGAAAAATCCTTCTATAAACCGACGGTAGTAACCTGTCATACCAAGGAAACTTCTGACCTGGGACACAGACTTGGGTGACTCCCAGTTGAGCACATCCTTAACCTTACTAGGGTTGACGATGACTCCTTCTGCAGACATGACGTGTCCAAAGAAGATAACTTCCTTCATCCAAAACTCACACTTGACGAACTTGGCATAGAGCTGATGATTTCTAAGCTTATTCAGGACCAAGCGAATGTGCTCTTCATGATCTTCTTCACTCTTGGAGTATACTAGAATATCGTCAATAAAGACAATGATGAACTTATCCAAATACTCTATGAATAATTTATTCATCAAGTTCATAAAGTGAGCAGGGGCATTGGTCAATCCAAAAGACATGACCGTGAACTTGTACAGTCCATAACGGGTTGAGAAAGTTGTCCTTGGGATATCCTCCGGATGAATCTTTAGCTGATGATATCCTAACCTCAAATCTATCTTGGAGAACACTCCAGCTCCCTTCAACTGGTCGAACAGATCATTGATCCTAGGCAGAGGGTACTTGTTCTTGATGGTGACTTCATTGAGTGAGCGATAATCCACACACATCCGCTGGGTACCATCCTTCCTTGCAACAAAGATTACTGGAGATCCTCAAGGCGAAGAACTTGGTCGAACAAAACATTTATCTTGCATCTCCTCAATCTGCTTCTTCATCTCGACTAGGTCGTCAACCGGCAAACGGTAGGGTCTCTTGGAAATAGGTGTGGTTCTCGGAACAAGGTTGATGACAAACTCTAGGTCCTTATCCGGTGGCATTCCAGGTAATTCATTTGAAAAGACATCTGAAAAATCTCCGACCACTAGCACATTTTCCAACGATACCACATCGGCACTACAGACTAAAGCCCCCATCATGCTTCTCTGTGGAGACTTCAATTTTCACTTTGGTTCCAACTGGGCTAACCAAAGTGATGCTTCTACCACCACAATCCAAAATTTCTTGGTGAATAGTAAGCCAATCCATACCGAAAATCACATCTAGAGACTTGGTGTCGATGATTATGAGGTTGGCTAGAAATTCGACCCCTTCTGTGGACACTTTAACTTTTGGGCATCCTTGGTTCGTACTCAACTCCGAACCAGAGGATTGAACCAACAAAGCATTTTTAAGAGTGAAAACCTTAAGCTGATGCCTTGCAAGAAAACTACAAGAAACAAATGAATGCAAAGCTCCAGAATCAAACAAAACAGTAGCAGGTGCTGAATCTACTAGGAACTTACCCAGCACGACATCCGGGGCTGTCTGGACTTCCTCCACCGTGACATGGTTCACACGGCCTCTCCCAAAAACCAGAGGGGTCTTGGCTGGTGCGACTGGAGTATAATGTGCTCCACGACCTGCTCCTGGCATGGGGGTTCTTGTCGGAGTAGCTCCCAAGTTGAATCTGATAGGCGTTGGACCTTACTTTTGCGGGTAGTTGCTGCTGTAGTATCCCAATTGATGACAGTTGTAACAGGTAATTCCTGTGACATGATTGATATTTCTGGGCTGCTGGTTGTTGGTGTTGTTGCTGCTGAAACTACGAAATCCTAGGGCAGCTAGGCGAGGTGCTGTCGTAGGGGTCCTGAATGCAACAGGAGGAGCAAAATGGGCATGGTGCTGCACATTCATTCTGGCTCTCTGCGGATGACTTTGATGAGCATCATGCTGGATCATCTTCCTCTTACGAGATTATTCAAGCTCACGACGGGAACCTTCTATGAGCATAGTCTTGTTTACTAGACGTTGAAAATCCGTATAGTCGTTGTCAACAACTTGAACCTTCAAGCTAGGGTTGAGTCCCCGTTTGAAATGCTTCTGACGTGCATCATCTGTGAACACATCCTCTTGAGCATAACGAGAGAGTTGAGTGAACTTGTTGTGGTATTCACTCACTGATATGTTTCCTTGCCGCAGCTCCTAGAACCCGTTCTTCTTCATTTCCACCTTTCCATCAGGAAAATGAGAGTGGTAGAAGGCTTCTGAAAATTCAGCCCAAGTGATGTTCTGGTCATTTTCATGGGCGGCACAGTAATTTTTCCACCATTCTGCGGCAGTGCTTTCAAGCTGGTGCACGGCATACAGAACCTTCTCGCAGTCGTCACACCGGGCGATGGCGAATTTCTTCTCGATAGAGCGCAGCCAGTCGTCTACGTCCAATCGCTCGGAGGAGCTGGAGAACATAGGTGGATGGGTCCTCATGAACTCTGCCAGTCTTGACTGAGGGAAAGCTGGTGGGAGTGGCATGGCAGTTGCTTAATTGTTCTGCTTCAGCATTGCGACTAGAGTGTCAGCAGTCTGGTTCTATTGAGTCATCATCTGGTTTATATTCTGCATCATCGCGTTCATCAACTGTGCTTGGGCTGCCATGAACTGACCCAAACCTTGATTTGCTGTTGCTGTCGGAGGAGGTGGTGGTGGTGGTGTAAAGAGATCCACTGGTTCATCTTGACTTGCCGAGTTGCGAGTCTAAACCATTTGCACCAATCTTCCCAGGCTTAATAGACAAGAAGAAAAAAGAACGATATGTGAGAGGGAAAAGCACGAAAGACGAGAGAGAACAAGGGAGAAAGACAGGGCAATCTAACTGGGGCAAGTCGGTTAAACCCAAAGAACGAATAGCTGGAAAGTTATTAAGAGGCAACAAAACTCAAGCCGAAGGTCCTATTATATGGACTACACGGTACTAAAGCTAAGAAGGGCAACTTTACTAAAGCACTCCCAATCTAACTTATATGGATGGTCAACTTGAAGCAAGACTCGATCCTATAGAGATTACTGAGATGAGAAGGATCAGTTTGAATTCAGAAACAAAGTTTCAGAAGGGATAAGATAAAAGAACTTAGGGGTGATATGGGGAAGATTATAATAAGATCAGAAAAGAATAGAGTAAGATGAGAGAAGAATAACTACTCATGTTATTCGGTTGGTTTGATTTATAAAATAAATTTTGAAGTTTTTGACTACACGACCATGCTAACTATGGTTACGTCCTACAGTCAATATGGCTCTGATACCACCTCTATCGGAACCCCAGATATGCAACTCCGGGACCCTCTGTGTATTATGAACTTGTCCCATGATTAGTAGCTAGTCCACATAGTTGCAATATAGATGAAATCATATCCATACAACAAGATAGCTAAGAGGCAAACAAAATAATATTACTTAGAAGAGAAAAAACCTTATGGTTAAGGTTTTACAGAATTTTCCACACAGGGCTAAAGACAAAAGAGTACACTTGCAGCGGAAAGAAACTACTCATGGAAGCCATATGACATGCCCACAGGCAATCGAGTGGAGGACGCGGCCTAGTTCGCATGGTCTTCGAAGAAGTCTTCCTCGTAGAACTCGGTGCTCCCCGGGTCTTCTTCGGCGACTGATCAACAAATGGCGCGAAGCCGTGAGTACTTAGAGTACTCAGCAAGTCGTAAGGAAATGTATGCAAGTAGTATTCATGTAAGGCTTGGCAAGGATAGCTTTATGGCTATTTAGCAGAAAGCAATATTGACATTTGATACAATAAGTAGATTGTAAAGCACAATTTGAAAAGATTAATACATAAGTAATCAAGTTTCTTTGGAACGACTCATGAACACCCTGTTCACTTCCCAACCAACAACCATTCCAACAACTCGTAACCCTCCAAGACAATATTTTTGAGAAAATCTATCCCTCGTGTGAAATCACCAGGCGTTGTCCATAATTGGGGACACGACTATTCGAATAGTTTTACACTCTATAGAGATTATACAACTTGACCCACAAAAGATAATCATCTTATACTGTCCACCCACACACTTCCGAGGTGTGCGATTAAGAGATTATCACAAGGCCTTTACAAAGCTCCATTTTGACTCGGTTCTGCTCACTAAGGATTCGCCAAGCTGAGCCCCCTCTTGCGTCACTCATCAACCCAAACAGAACCGACTCAAAACATTGCTAATTAGTTGGCCAGGTCCACTTCATAAATAAACTTGTGGTTGTACGTTCTGGCCCAGACCAATGGCGCACAAAGTTAAGTCCTTAGAGACTACTCAAGCGAAACATCCTGATCCCAATGTGTTTTCCGCACCCCCTTTATTGCACGATCATTTGCCAGAGTATGAAATCATTTTTGGTTCAACCCGACCAAATGGCAACCCTTGCCATAGCACAACAAATTTTATCAACAATGGCTCCGTCACAATTCCATATATCATTAAGTCAAATTTATCATTATTGAATCATGTGATCGAGAGACCATTGCATAACTAAAGCATGACGAAGCATAATATGCACCCATATTGGTATTACAATAAAGTCCAACTAAGATTACCCAACCTATGGTGTCCAAAGGTACATGTTAACATGACATTCACAATTATTCAAGGAGTCATACCGTCAAGTAGGTATTTAACTATTCCCGAAAATAATTGATATAAAATAGCAATGCATGCTGATATAAAATAATATAATTTTATGAAATGGGTACGACATGATCAAAGTCCTATGACTTGCCTTTGTTGAAGAGTTGAGATGCTTCGGTGTCGGGTCCAAGAATACTTCGGAAATGCTAGATTCTATATAGGCGAAAAGAGCCAAATAAATAAAACAATTCTAAATAAAATCCAAAACTTACCAAATTAGAACCAAATAAAAGGTACTGAGTTTAGATGAATTTAGAAATTTGGATCACTTGAATCGGAGCTCGGGCGAAGGAGAACGGACTCTCGGAAGGAGGTTCAACTGGTCAGAAAACTTCGACTACCTGGTCGAAGGACGTTCGACTACAGGTGGTCGGGAGGAGGTTTGACTGCCTGGTCGGGAGGAGGTTCGACTGCCTGGTCGGAAGGAGGTTCGACTATCTGGCCGAAAGAGGTTCGACTACTTGGTTGGTTCGACTGGTCAGAAGGAGGTTCGACTACCAGGCAGCGGCACGGTTGTGTGGTGAACCGGCGGTCAGGTGGCGCTCTGTGCTAGAGCAAGGGAGCAAGAGGAAGAATAGGGCACGGGGAGCTCACCAACACCGAGAGAGAGGCTAGAGGAGATCGTAGACGGCGCGGGTGCTCCGGTGAACTCTTCAGCGGTGAGGAGGTTGAAGACGGCGCGGTAGAGGCGATGGCACGCGCTCCAGTCGGCGGCGGCTAAACTCGAAGCACAGTGAAACGAGGGCGAGAGAGAGAGAGAGAAAGGGAGAGCCGAGGGAAAAACAAGAGGAGGCAAAGGGCTCCCTAGTGCTCCATTTATAGAGGAAGGAGGGGAACCAGGCGACAAGATGGAGCGGCGGGATTCACGATGGCGCGGTAGAGACGTCGGCATTTAATGCGCATGTCACAATGGAGACAATGTCGTTTAATGCGCACGTCGCGGCGGAGACAACAATATTTAATGCGCACATCACTGCGGAAAAAGAGAGAGGGAAAAACGCGCCGAGGCGAGGTGGTCGCAACTGAGAGGGTGGAGTGGGTCGACGCGTGGGGAAAGGAACGGGCCGACGATAATTTGGAACAAACAGAGAAATGAGATTTTAAATACCAGAGAACTCCAATAAACTCAAAATAAATCAAATTTTGAATTAGGTGAAGTTCGATTTAGTCATTTAAATTGTTTTTAATTTCCAAAATTTCAAGTTAAGTTTTAGAAATTCAACAAAACCAAATGGTTATTTTTTTATTTTGAATTTTTTTAAAAACTCAAGAAAATTGGGATGTTAAACTAATTACGACTAAACTAACTAATTAGGATTGATTAATTACCACTAAATAAATTACAAGTAGTTAATTCGCACTAATTTAATATACGGGACTGATAACCACTAAACTAATTACGACTAATTAATTACCAGTAAACTAACTAATTAATAACCAGTAAACTAACTAATTACGGTAATAACGACAAAAGCATCCGACAAATTACCTGCCCTTTAGGGGTAAGCTATCAAAAAAAGTCGAGCGACGAGCAACGAACAACAAGCAAATACTTAATCTCCAAAAAAGTAATTATGTTAAGTTATCTAAGTTCTCAACGACGAGCCCTAGAACGAGAAGCGAAACACAATTGGGATGAGCAAAGAGCGACTATGAGATTTCGGTATTTATAGCCCAGCGAAGGAGCTGTTGCGTTGGCGTCGGTAATTTCGGATGTGTTGTCTATGCGCAGCACTACGGGTAAGGGGGGACAGCCACGTGGAGTCGACAGATGTGCGGAGGAGGGAGGATGGACGGTTAGAAAGGTGGCTCATTTTCTACATTTACAAATTTGTACAAAACAATACACTTAGATAAAATTGCAAGATAAAATCAGAACGAATAAAATTATGGACAAATTACACAAGAAAGTACACAATAAAATTATGGACAAATTCACGTAAAATTTAATTATTTTTTGAGCTCATTTAATATATTTTAAAAATCTACGAACACAGCCGAAACCCTAATTGGCTGATTAGGGCTGAAACCCTAATCGGGGGAGGGGTGACACGTGACGGGCGAGCGGGCCACCGCACGGCGGCCATGCGGCAACGGGTTACATGGCGGACGAGGAGGGGCTGCCGCATGTTGGCGGGCAAGGGGCTATTTTTGTAACAAAAAAATTCGGAGACGGCTATTCTTATAAATACAAGGTGAAAAACACTAATACGGCCAAAAATTCGCACGGGAGAACTACGGCAAAAATGCCAAGCGCACAGGTGCAGACGGCTGAGGCGGCCGGCCGTGGGATCTGTAGAGCGCTGGGCCGTTGCCGCGGCGCATGCAAATATGCAATCGCACGACGGGGGTTCAGGAGCACGGTCCACTGGCTTACCAGCAGCACAGGACTGAACGCTCGGCGGATCCCAAGGTTGCGTTGGACATGCGCTGGCCGGCCGGCCGGCCGGCCGGCCTAGCTAGCTTGGTGGTAGATCTTCCTTCCAAACAATGGGATCAGCATGTGTCGCGTAATTTGAAGTTTCTGCCTCTCGGTTGCATCTTATCACGTATATTTTGATTGAGATTTGAAAGTACTGGCTCACATACCAGAATTGTATATTCTGGTCACAAGCACCGTTCTTACGAACACACACCCACACAGGACCTTCTGTAACCTGTCAAGCAACCACGTAAAAATATTGGCAAAATTTGCTACAGGATATCACACTTAGATAACATTTGTCACACCATATTGCAAAATTGTGATTCGGCTAATAGACACCACAAGATCACACATTTGCTAAAAACACACTCTGGCCAATAAAATATATATATTTTTAGATATTTGGGAAGATAAACAATTAAAAAAATCCCAATCTACCCCTGCTCTCTCCCTCTACTCATGTCGTGAAAGATGAGTAGGCCCCATATGTGATAGGCACAAGGCCTTTCTTCCTCGTTAATTGTGAAAGAGAACTAGAAGGAGAGGGATGCTGGGAAATGCGTGCAAAATGGAAGAGCGAAGTGGCATGCAGGTCATTTGCTCCGTTCAGTTGAGAAAATCATGTTTTTAGTGTCCAAAATGTGTTATGGAAAATGCTTTTAATTTTGTACATCAATCGAATCACGATTTTGCAATGTGTTATGACAATACCACCCAAGTGTGATGTCTTTAGCAAATTATTATATACAAAGGCTTTGTTTGGATCATGAGTTTTGTGAAAACTAGTTATCCCAAAACCGTTTTTCGCACCGTTTTAGAAATATTCTGTTTGGATTGGGTAACTAACTCTGAAGATAAGTAAAACTGGTTTCTCATAAGTCCAATATATTAAGTTTTCCCCAAAACGAGAACTGGTTGTTTTTAGAAAACCAGCTTTTACATACGCGCGTTCTCAAGACCAACAAACTCTACTGACCTCCCGCTCTACATACTCCTACCCGTGTTGGTCTCAGTATGTGGTTGCCCTCGCCGTGTCCTCGTTCTACTCCGGCTCGTGTTCACGGACGGTAACGCTAATGCGGTTGCTCATCCCGCGATCGCCGCGGATGGCAGCGCCGATGCGCATTTCGCCGGTGGCGTGTTAAATCGATGCCGATCGCGGACGCCATACCGCACCGGCTTCGCCACATTGTGTTCGGCATTGTGCGTCGTCGCCGCTGTGGAAGAGCCGGAGGAGTACATCAAAGTGTGGTGGCGGCGGGCGAGATGCGCTGGTTCGTGGATCGACAAGCCGGTGGCGGAGTTCTACTCAAGAACGCGGCCCACGTGGTTGCGCATCAAGATCGCGTGAACACGTCCAAGTTCCCGTACACGCACGGCGCCGGCAGCCGCTCAGCGCTGCGGATCTCCCGCATCGTGTCAGAGAGCTTCCGACTTGGCCACCTGGGCTTCCACCAGTGCGACCTCTGGGGCGACATCCTCGGCCTCCTGGGCGCGCGCCCCGTCGTGCCGCTGGGCAGACTACACGGTGTACGCGTTCAACACGCGGCCGGTGGCGCGGTGGCGCACGATCGGCGGGATGCCATCCATCAAGTCCGTGAAGAAGAAGCAGGTCGTGGGCACCCGGGTGCTTCTGGCCACGATCCCGCCGAATTCTTCACCGTCGACCAGGTGGTTCTCCTCGTACTCGCTCTTCTTCTTCCTCCCGTAAGTCCAGGCGAGCGTGATCACCAGGAAGAATGCGGGGATCGCAAACAGAACCTAGCCACCTTGCGCGACCTTGTTCATGAGTGAGCGGCGACGAATCGTATGGGGCGTAAGGTGAGGGGGGGTGAGGAAATCGGAAGGGGTGGAGAGAGGAGCTAAGTGGAAAGTAAGAGAGAGAGGTGAGCGAGCTAATGGTGAGAAGGGAAAAGCAATGTTGTGCTATGTCAGCAGTAGACGCAAAAACATCTTTAGCCAAACACGAAATTGGTGAAAGCTTGTTTTAATTTTTCAGATCCAAACAAAGTAATTCATAAATTCATCCTAACAGAATAACAACTTAAAACCAGTTTTGCTAAAAATTCTCCTAATACTAGTTTTCTTAAAGCCCATTTCTTATTCCTGAGATCCAAACAACCACTAAAAGTCAATGACATTTCTTTTAGAGTTGCTAAGGAAAAAAAATATAATAATGCTAGAAATTCTCAAAAAAAAAATCAAGCCATTTATCTGGCTGACCCGAGTTATAATAACTCAAATTAAAAGAAAGAGTCCATGTTAAGCACAATCCAAACTAAGATAATTTTGGAATAAAAATAATAAAAATAGCAATTTGATTTCCATATGAATTACAAATAAATCCCTAAAAACTAAATTTCAGAATAATAATTCAAACAAAATAGAAATATGATTTTTTACAAGAATTCCAAGTTAAAACCGAAAAGAAAACCACGACAGGTTGGGAATAAAAATTAAAGGATGATTAGATATTTGATTTGTAAACAAATTTGAAACCTAAATTCCAAAAATATTAAAATATTTAAACCTATACTGATTAGGCACTACGAGGAAGCTCTCGAATTAACAAGAAAAATCTAGTCATCTATCTCACAGACCCAAGTTATAACAGCTCAGGTCTATTATATACTAAAAGTCGATGACGGGTGGTTTACAGCTACTAAGAAAAAAAATATAAATAGCCTAGAAATTCTCAAAAAAAAATCCAACCCTTAGTTTGGTGGACCCTAATTATGATTGATAGCTCATAACCACTAGATGCTACAAGAAAAGTAAACACACGCTAGAAAATCTCAAAAAAGAAATCTGGCCATTAATTTGGTGCACCCAACTTATGATTAAAAATCACAATCATTAGATGTTATTAGGCACCTTAGTTAAACTAAAAGGATAAGAGATAATGGATGTGTTTTAAGATTAAAAGGTAAGAAGTAAATTAAAGTAAAAAAATAGGGTTTAGCCTAAATAGATCACACATGAACACAAAAAAGGGCCCCCAACCCAGGTACGTCTCACTCGACCATCTTTTCGAGCACAAATAAGGAAGAGTTTTTGTAATGAAAACAAAAATAGAAACAAAGAAAATAATTTTTTTTAAAGAGGGTATAACCGTATAAGGCAGACACACAACTAACTCAAACCACATGCGGGCACACACGCGCGTATGTCCCCTATACATGCATGGAAATTTGGAAGCCCTAAGACGTCACTAAAAGATAGGTCTATCCAGGGATCGAACCCAGGTGGGTGGGGGCATTCTCCCACATCTCCGCCACTAAATTATCGCTCAATCTTCCAGAAGAAAAGAATTTGTATGAAAAATGTTATCTTTTTGCTTGATTTTCAACTATATGGACAAAACAAAACACATGTAGATAAGGCGTCTAGGGTTAAATAGATAACAAATGTATGTAATACATCTACGCTAGTGTAATTGGAAATTAGTAATATTTATGCACAGTTAACTACCACTTTACCAATCTATAATAATGATGCCTGCGCAAGGGCGTAGGCCACCTTGCTAGTATTACCTAAAAATAGAGGGATGCAAGAATCGAATTCGAGATATCATTTCTAAATACACATGTCACGTGTGAGTTGCTTGGCATTTCTAACTGGGTTTCCCTATTGAAAAAGCCCCGTCAAGCACCAAAGCTAAAACCTTTTTTTTTTAAACAAGACCAAAGCTAAAACATAGCTATGCATAGACAAATGAAAAGGAATTGAACGTACATGCATGCAAAGTTACAACTAGATTAGATTGCACGGCGCAGGGACAAACGACAAGAAGCTATTCTCGTTGTCGTAGAGCACGTGAAAGTTCTGATGCTGGAAGCTGCCGATGATGGAGCCGTCGTCGGACGGCGCCATCGCCAGGCACAGGTTCCCCGTGCTGGCGTCTATGAGCATGTTGTTCTCCAGCGGCAGCTCCATGTCTGCCCCGTCGAAGTGGATCACGAACTCCGGTATCGTCACCATCGCCGCCGGCGGCGGCGGCCAGTTGAAGCACGTGTCCAGGCCCGACGACGAGGCGTTCGCCATGGGCAGTCCGACCAGCGACACGAAAGCCTCGTGCACCATGTCGTACGCCGGCTGTACCAGGTACGTGATCGACGTGCCCGAGTCGATGATGACCCCGCCCGTGCCATCGGCATCGTTGATGGCGAACACGGACGGGTCGATGGGCAGCAGGTTGCCGCCGACGCTGATGCCCGTCATGTTCAGGTAGTACATCGTCGGCAGCGCCGGGTTGACGACGAACGGCGTGGACTGCACGGGCCCGCTGCTACTCGTGTTGGTGCTGTTGAGCGTGGCGTAGGCGCCGAAGTAGAGCCGGCTCGGCGTCGGCAACATGAACGAGGTGAGGCAGTAGGAGAACCTGGGCGAGTCGAGCTGGCTCACCAGCGACAGCGACCAGCGCCGGTCCTAGGATTTCGAAGGCCCTCTGGCGGACTCGTCGCGACGGCCCCTCTAAACTATATATACATCTTATAATATATATATAACCGCTAATTTTTCTTACAAAGTGAAAACAAATCTAGTGATATATTTTTAATTTAACATGTTTGATAATTATTGAGAAACAATAATTATTAACTTTCTGAGTAGTAAGCATATAAGCGTCTATTAAGAGCATCTACAGGAACTCAAGATTCAATTCTCTCACGGCCCTTTTCAATCAATATATCTCTACCCTTATTATCAAGATTTCCCCAAGTTCTAGGATCAAAGACATCATGCATAGAAGCGGGTTGCACATCATCAATTGAATTTTCAGGTTCAGGAGGAAGGCTGTAAATTTTCATTCAATAATAGCATCATCATTGGCATCAACTTGCTCACTTAAAATATCATTAACTTGTTGCTGTCCTTGTTCTTCAATATCAAGTGCATCTGAGGATTATCATCGAGGCACAACACTTTGCTTGAAGCTGGAAAAAACTTATGTATAGCACCTTTTTGAGATTCAATAAATTGATCTTCTAGTTTTTCCGTTTTCTTTTGAGCCCCGACAAATGTTTCTTAGGTAACATTCTAATATTCTAAGACCTAAATTAGAAGAAAAATATGACTATATGAGTACGAGTACTAAGTGCACTTTGGCGGCGGCGACACGGATGGGCGAGGCGGGGAGGCAGTGCCGTGCTTGCGGCGAGGCGATTGGCGGCGTGGGCGTGTTGGTGCTCACAAATATATATCTGGTATACTATAGTCTATGGATTTGCTGAATTTGGGGGTCTCGGCGTTTCGTGATTAGTATACATGGGCGGGCCCCTCCCTCCCATGGGCCCTCGGTGGCGCACCTCTGGCACCTCTCTAGGGGGCCATGCAGCAGCGACCCGGCCAAAGCCGACCATGCGGAACCGTTGGAGAGAAGCGAGCCAGCGTTAGTATCCTGACGAGCGTGATGCTCGCTATACGCGGTGATCGCGTCGTGTTGGTGCGAGAACGTGAGCGTCTGGTTGGCGGCGACACGCCGTGATGCTTGTATCCTAAGTAAATCTTGGTGTGCAAGCGCTTCTATGCACGAGTCTAGCGGCCCTAGAGATTGAAAAGGTGAGAATTGCGCCATAGGGAAGTTAATAATTATTGTTTCTCAATAATTATCAAACATGTTAAATTAAAAATATATCACTAGATTTGTTTTCACTTTGTAAGAAAAATTAGCGGTTATATATATATTATAAGATGTATATATAGTTTAGAGGGGCCGTCGCGACGAGTCCGCCAGAGGGCCTTCGAAATCCTAGGACCGGCGCTGCTCCTTATAGATACATCTGCTAGTCGCCATGAGCGCTTCATCCTCTTTAGCCTCGGCCGGAGTCTCGCCGTTTGGTGTCCCGGTGACAGAAAAGCTAGGGAAGAATAACTATATGCTATGGAAGGCACAAGTCCTTCCTGCCGTGAGGGGAGCCCAGATGTTTGGTTACCTCGACGGCACCATTGTCGCTCCGCCACAGGAGGTAGACGTTAAAGAGGGCGACAAGATCATCAAGGCGCTGAATCCAGCGTACGCCCAGTGGGTCGCCATGGACCAGCAAGTCCTAGGGTACCTGATGTCGTCTCTCTCTCACGACATCCTGACACAGGTGGTGTCAGTTTCAATGGCGGCGCAGCTATGGAAGGCCCTCGAGGTGATGTTTTCCTCAAGAATTCGTGCACGGGCGATCAACACCCGGATTGCACTCTCCACCACAAAGATAGGTAACATGTCGGTCAATGAATACATTACTAAGATGAAAGCCTTATGTGATGAGATCGCGGCCGCTGGGAAGCCGCTTGTGTTGGAAATATGCCCTAGAGGCAATCATAGAGATGATTATATTTCATTATGTTCATGACATTAGATAATGTGTTATCTTGTTCCTAGAATAATATTATTAATATTGATTATCAAGTATGTGACTTGGTTGTGAAACTCTATATTTCTAAAATAATTATTCTCATACGATCCCTGGTCGTAAACATATGAGGACACATATGAATAGACTAGCATATGTATTGGTTGATGACTATGTTTCACGAGTCATAGATATGGAGATATCAAACCAATAATATGGACACATGTTAGAGAACATGATGTTGGATAAGACCCACCTTGAGGCACTATTGAGATTGTTATGAATCTATGTGTCATTAGTTGGTCTCAAGCAATGATGATATATAATCCTTAGACACGAGATCGGCATGGTTTCCTACATGTGTAAGAGCACTCTTAGGGGTTGCCAAACGCTACACCGTGAATCGGGTAGTTATAAAGGTAGCTTTCGGGTATGCTCAAACATGGAGAGGAATGTATTGGTCGGATATGGATTTGCCCTCCTAACATAACAGAGAGATGTCTCGAGCCCTCGTTGTGATCGGATAAAGAAAGTGCATGGCCATGCCACTAGTAGTCGAAATGTTCGACCACGTAAAGTTATCTGATACTCGATCGAGAAAGTATTGAACAGTCCATGGATGACACAACATCTCACCTAGAGTTCAACCAGACATCGTGAGGCAAAGGGAGTATACATGAGTAGGTCGCTCAGTCGAGCGATTCTCGGTCGTAAGCAAATACGAGCTAGTCGTAGACTGGTCGAACGTAGTCACAGAGTGGTCGTAACCTGGTCGTAAGCAATTACGAACTTGTCGTGACCAAATACGAACTGGTCGTATAAAGATAGGACCTAGTCGTAAGTGATGAGGACCTAATCGTAGATCATATTGCATTAAGGTTCGTCCGATATAATTTGCGTGTATTCGAATCGATATGTTACGCTAGGAGCCGCTACGACTCGTGATCGGAAGCGGTTTCGAGTCACAACCGAACTACACATGAACCTCTGTGGTCACACACTTAACGGGTTGGAACAAACCAGTACGAATACGATTCGTAAACGTGTTCGGATAGGATCCGTCACGAGCACTATATAAGGAGGTGCATGAGGCTGTTGGGAGGATGCGTGAAACACCACCAAAACCCTAGCCGCCATCTTCTTGAGAGCTCCACCGTGCGACTTGGTGCTGGCACACCGGCGTTCGGTTGTTCCTTCCCTGGACGTGTGGATACCGTAGAGGCGCTACTACGATTGTTGCGCTTGAGGACGATCCGCGATCTTCACAAGGAACCGCAGACGTTCTTTGGAGGAGACGATCGACTCGACCACTACATCGGCGCTCTTCGTTGGACCAGCCGCTCCAACCCTTCTTCCGCTTATTCTCGCTCTCGGTGGTAACGATCTATGATCATCTACTTGCATGGCTTCCTGGTTTGCGTGGTAGAAATTTTTGTTTGTAGCTATCGTAGCCTACCCGTGACCCTACAGCTTGATGACGAGGAAATCGTGTCGTACATACTTGCTGGCCTTGATGCTGATTTCGAGCCGGTGGTGTCGGCACTGGTGGCTCGGGTGGAGCCGGTCACCGTGGCCGAGCTCTATTCACAGTTGCTAGGGTTTGAAGGCAGAAGTGATCTTCGGCAAGGAGTCTATCAAGCTTCAGCGAACTCTGCCTCGTTTGGACGAGGCGCAAACCAACGTGGCCGTGGCCGCGGTCGAGGCAATCCTGGTGGCAATCCTGGCCGTGGCCGCGGTGGAGGACGAGGTCCATCTGGTGGACGAGGAGGTGAGCGTCCTGTCTGCCAGCTCTGCGGCAAGATGGGGCACACAGTCAGTATCTGTTGGCATCGCTATGATCCCGATTTTGTTCCACAAGAGAAGACTGCAGCCGCTGCCACGCAGTCCTACGGGACCGACACGAATTGGTATGTTGACACTGGTGCAACGGACCACGTCACAGGCGAGCTAGATAAGCTGAGCGTCCGGGAGAGATACAATGGAGGAGATCAGATTCATACGGCCAACGGTACAGGTATGCGCATTAGTTATACTGGTCACACGAATATTCACACTCCTAATCGTCCCCTTTATCTTAATAACGTTCTGTATACTCCTGATGCCACGAAAAATTTGATATCTGTCTCTCGCCTTGCTGCTGATAATCATGCCTTCCTTGAAATTCATCCCAAATTCTTTTTGATCAAGGACCAGGTCACAAGGAGAACACTTCTTCAAGGCAAATGTAGAGGTGGTCTATATCCATTGCCTTCATCATCGTCATTGAGATCAAAGAAGCAAGTTTTCAGTGTCGACAAACCCTCCTTGGCTAGGTGGCATGATAGGCTAGGTCATCCGTCCAGTGTTATAGTTCGGCAAGTCATCTCTAGAAATAAACTTTTGTTTTATGAAGAGTCCAATAAAGAGTCAGTGTGTGATGCCTGTCAACAGGCCAAGAGCCATCGGCTCCCCTATCCTAAGTCTTCGAGTATCTCTGTTGCCCCTTTAGAACTTGTGTTTTCCGATGTTTGGGGTCCTGCTCCTGATTCTGTGGGCAGAAAGAAATATTATGTCAGTTTTATTGATGATTTTAGCAAGTTTACTTGGATATATTTGATTAAGCATAAGTCTGAAGTTTTACAAAAGTTCCAAGAATTCCAAGCTCTTGTAGAAAGACTTCTAAATCGGAAAATTCTTGCCATGCAATCAGATTGGGGAGGAGAGTATGAGAAATTGAACTCCTACTTCTCCAAAATAGGCATCACGCACCGTGTATCTTGCCCACACGCCCATCAACAGAATGGGTCTGCCAAGCGAAAACACTGACATATTGTTGAAGTTGGCCTGTCGCTCCTAGCTCATGCCTCTATGCCTCTCAAGTTCTGGGATGAGGCGTTTATCACAGCCACTTATCTCATTAATCGTACTCCTAGTAAGCTTCTCCAGTTTTCCACACCCTTGGAACGGTTACTTGGTCAAAAACCAGACTACTCGCTCCTTCGTGTGTTTGGGTGTGCGTGTTGGCCGAATCTTCGCCCATATAATTCCCGTAAACTAGAATTTCGATCTCAACAGTGTGTTTTCCTTGGCTATAGTCTTCTTCACAAAGGTTTCAAGTGCCTTCATGTGTCCACGGGTCGGGTGTACATTTCCCGTGATGTAATTTTTGATGAAAATATTTTCCCTTTCACCAAACTTCACTCCAATGCCGGCGCCCTTCTCCGCTCTGAAATCCTTCTTTTTCCACACCTTCTTTCCAGTTCTGATCAAGGGGATACAGTGTCGAGTGATCAGTTAACTAATGTGCTTACTAACTCTCCTGATATTACTAATGATTCTGGTGAGGTTGTGACAGATGTGGGAAACTTTGGAGCATAATCACATGAAATATTAGAGCAAGCTGAAGGCGCCAGCATTGATGGCAATTTTCCTGACGCGCCGGTTGCAGCAGCAGGGGGATCTCCCTCAGGATTAGGTGACCAGGCATCGGGGTCGGTGACTTCATCTGGCGCCAACCCGAACGGAGGCAGTGGTTCCTCCCCTACAGCAACATGGTCAGATCCGGTTGGTGTGCCCATTGTTCCTGTACCAGTGCAGCTCGTGGCAACAGACGCTGCGAGCTCTTCTGTGGTGTCTGAATCATCTGGAGTAGCTACTCGGCCATGCACAAGGTCACAGAGTGGGATCAGCAAACCTAAAATCTATACAGATGGGCAGATTAGGTACAGTTACTTGACAACTACGGGTGAACCACAAAGTGCAGATGAAGCACTGGCTGATGAGAAGTGGAAGCAAGCTATGGACTGTGAATTTGATGCATTAGTCAAGAACCAAACTTGGCATCTTGTACCGGCTAAAGAAGGATGAAACATAATTGACTGCAAATGGGTCTACAAGGTCAAGAGAAAAGCAGATGGATCTCTTGACAGGTACAAGGCTCGTTTAGTTGCCAAGGGATTCAAACAAAGGTATGGAATAGACTATGAGGACACCTTTAGTCCTGTAGTTAAAGCTGCAACCATTCGAATTGTTCTGTCTGTTGCAATAAGCAGGGGATGGTGCCTACGGCAGCTAGATGTACAGAATGCGTTTCTCCATGGCGTTCTTGAGGAGGAAGTCTATATGAGGCAACCACCAGGATATGAAGATCAGCGAAGGCCGCATCATGTGTGTAAGTTGGACAAAGCTCTCTATGGTCTTAAACAGGCTCCCAGAGCCTGGTTTGCTAGATTGTGTCAGAAGTTACAGCAACTTGGTTTTAGTTCCTCCAAGGCAGATACCTCACTATTCTTCTATAGAAAAGAGTCAGTCACAATATTTTTGCTAGTATATGTTGATGATATTATTGTGGCTAGTTCATCACAAAGTGCAGTTACAGCTTTGCTTAAAGATCTTGCAGCTGATTTTGCATTAAAGGATCTTGGTGACTTACATTATTTTTTGGGAATTGAGGTCACTAAAATGAAAGACGGTATCTTGTTGTCACAAGACAAATATACTTCAGATCTGCTCAAGAAGGTTAATATGGTGCATTGCAAGCCGGCGGTCACACCGTTGTGTACATCAGAGAAACTATCTTTGCAGCAAGGAGAAGCACTTGGATCTACGGATTCAACTCGATACAGAAGTGTGGTTGGAGCACTTCAGTACCTCACTCTTACCAGTTCGATATATCCTTCCTGTGAACAAGGTGTGTCAGTTCCTTCACTCGCCTAGCAGTTCATTGGATCTTTGAAAGCGAATTCTCGATATCTCAAACATACTCTTAGTACTGGGTTAAAGATCAAGAAAAATCCGTCGATGCTTGTTAGTGCCTTTTCTGATGCTGATTGGGCAGGAAGTGTTGATGATCGACGCTCCACCAGTGGGTTTGCAGTCTTTTTAGGCTGTAATCTTGTTTCTTGGAGCGCACGCAAACAAGCAACGGTGTCGAGATCCAGTACGGAAGCAGAATACAAGTCACTGGCAAATGCAACTGCAAAGGTGATTTGGATACAAACTTTGTTACAAGAATTGAGAGTTCCAAGTCCGCCGGCAGCACAGCTTTGGTGTGATAACATAGGGGCAACATATTTGTCTGCAAATCCTGTGTTCCATGCTAGAACAAAACACATTGAAGTTGATTACCACTTTGTTCGTGAAAGAGTAGCGCAAAAATTGTTAGACGTACGGTTCATCTCAACCAATGATCAAGTTGCTGATGGGTTCACAAAGGCCTTATGTGCTAGGAAGTTAGATATGTTTAAATACAATCTCAACTTATGTAAGTTATGATTGAGGGGGGATGTTAGAGATAAGGTAGATTTCCAAAGATAGGCTCTCCTATAGATAGATAGAAAGCAATATACTAGAGATAGAAAGAGTCTATAGATAAGATTTGATATCCTCCAAGATCATAACTTTCCATGTAACAACCGCTGCGTTTTGCCGGCTATATAACAAAGTTATGCGGCCTCTCACGAGGTTAGAACGCTTCTACCAAACTTACAGGTAAGCGTGACCTTGAAGCCGAAGCCGCCATTGGAATGCGCCGCGGCGGCGACCACCGCGGAAAGAAGCAGTGGGAGCAAGACGAGCAAGCACACTGCAATGCTTGCCATGTTGGAGCAGTAGCGAGTGTAGTACGCTAACGCTACTACTGTGAACGGGATGTTGTGAGCAAGAAGGCTTCTTGGATTTGTGTTATATAAACGTAGAGCAGTAAACTATGGTGGTTTGGCCATGGAGCAGCGAATTTGGGCAAGGGAACGATGGGACTTGAAATGCATTGCTGTAAAACTATTCAGGCTCGCCGTTCCTTCTAATCAACGCTAGCTAGCGTAGGGGTTTAGGGATCTGTGTTTGACTTTTGTGTGCTTATTTCACCAATTTAACACCCCCCTGTCATATTAGTTTGTGTCCAGTTATGAGCCTATTATTAGCCACAAACCTGTCATTTGAACTAAGGCTGGTCCCAATAGGTGGTTTCTTACTATAGTTTCTTATTGCATGAAAAGTATTTAGATACCACCTTTCCAATGCATGGTATCCTAGAGTGTGGTATCCTAGGCCTTTGATATAGAGTATTTACTAGTATTTCTACCTAGGATACTGTGTATAAGTGGTATCTAAATAAGATACCAATCTGCTATATCTCTTTCTTAATTACAGTGCCACATCAGACTTTTGTCTATATGATAGTCTTAAAAAACTTGTCAAGATAGAGCATTGAGACCAGCCTAAGAAGAACGGATACAAGGGGATGTCTCAATTGAGAACTCCCTTGAAGCGAAAGAATGCGCGCTTGCAATATGAGCTGCCTTATGGTACGTGGGAGAATCACATTGCTAGCATCCGAAGGTGCATATTAGTCAGATTTACACCTAGCACATCATAAGCATGAGGTCCCGGTGGTGAAGTGCAAGGTGTGAGATATGGATGAGTTCCCGGTGGTGAAGTGCAGGGTGCACGAGTACGAGGTCCTGCGGTGGCAAAAACAACCAGTTGAAAAGAAAAATCGCAGTCTCGGCTGCCTCCGGGATGAGTAAGAGGGTGTTTGATTTGGTGAATCAGGATATATATATGTGTGAGATGGTTCTAAATATATCATCGTTTCTGTATTTGGTTGAGTGAACCGAACCAACTCGTCCTGGATAGGATCATACAGATTCTGAGAATATTATCTAAATATATTGTACCAAATGGTTCGATAAAAACGGACGAACTACGTGGTACATGGACGAGTGCGTCCCCTCTGTTACCCCTCTTCCTCTATGTATACATCACAAACGAGTGGGCCATGACAATTAGTGGATAGTTCCTTTTGTAATTAGGATAAATTTAATAATCATGCTAATACTTTAATAATTAATCATGCTAATACTCATATGTGTATACAACTCATTCAATTTCATCCCTCAAACAAAACACCATCTTAAACCATCCGGTATCATCCCGTTCACACAACCAAATAAAATCTTAAATTATCTTATCCCACTAACCAAACACATAAGTTGTACCATATCATCTAGGACCATCATATCTATCTTGTAACATCTTATTCCAGTCACCCTGGTTCACTCAACCAAACGCACCTTTAAGTTTCATCAGAGTCAGCAAGGGCGCACGCGAGATAAATGCAGCAACTTGAACATTGAATCGAGCTATGTCCCGATTTGTGCGCAGATTTTGATTTCTTTTCTCGAGGATACAGATTTTGATTTCTCCCTCTCGGATGCTGCAACCCATGAGTAATGGGGAAGGCAGCTCGCAACTTGGCTTAATTCAGCTCGCAACTTGGCTTAATTGGGTGACACCTTGGCACAAGGAAACCTTCTTGCTGTGGACGGAGATTTTGGCTGATTGGACACGTTTTTTATTCCTAATAGCAGAAGTATTGAAATTGTAAAAAAAGGGTACCGCGGTAGGTAGGTTAGACAAGAATAGAACAACGTGGTGGGAGAGAGAAGGTCACGTACCACGTTTCTAGTATGCGGAAACCACGTACCGTGCTTCTGAACCGTAGAAAGAATATACTACGCTTTCAATCCGCTGTACGAATGACTGATGCATGCATGCATGCTTAATCACTTAATCACAAAAGGACAAACAACTAAATCACTAAATGACATAAAACTTAATCACTAAAGGACAAAACCAAACCGTATGCCATGCTTCCCCAGACCAGAAGCGTGGTACGTGGGTTCCGCGAACTAAGAGCGTTGTACCTGGCTTCTACGGACTTGGAGCGCGGTATGTGGCCTTCTCTCTCTCACCGCATTGTTCCATTCCTGCCACGGTCTGGAAACGCTGTAAGTAACACATGACGCCTGTCTAACCTGCTACGGTGTCATTTTTGCAATTCATACGAGCGGAGGCTACTTTTGTTATTACAAATAAAAAACGTGTCAATTCAGCCAAAAACTCATTGTGGATGCAGGAGCCACTTTTGAATGGGTCTCAGGTGTGTAGGTTGTTATACTGATGTTCGGATTCGAAGCGTATGCACAAATTTTAAGCTCTGCTTTTTTTTTCACGCAGACACAGTTGCGTACACAGGACGAAAATAAAGGAGATGCTAGTGGGACAAAGTTATCATGAGCGTGCTAGTGAGACAAAGTTATCATGTGGTGAGCTAGTAAACACTCATTTAAATGTCATGTGCAATCCAAATTGATACATAAATTATGAGAAACAAAGTTAAAATAGGAAACACATTAAATGTGGCCTCTTAATAATGGATAGTGCGTTTGAAAAGTCCAAAGTATACCCAAGTGGCAATCTTAATAACAAAATTAACTAGATTTGTGATACAAATAATAACAGTGGTACTTGAAGGGTACAAGGATGCGGCGAGCGGAACTGGTGCTTCAGCCCCCTCGTGCCCCCCATGACGGATCCACCATTGCGCACACACCACCACACATGCACACACGAATACGCTTTCTTATCATACGTTTAGAATGATGGAGGCCAAGGATAAATCTACGATCTCACAAAGTTCCTATAGAGGCATACGCTGTGTGTGCATAAAGTTGGGCACTAGGATTTGAATTATAGTGGATGGGGTTATATATCCATGACTCCACCACCCCACCAAGAAGTGGTTCTCAAGTTTAAGTCCTATTTTGGGTGCAATATTTTTTAATAAGGGGATGTCTATTTATAAGGTGAATGGAATTTAGGGTTATGAGCTTCCGCGCCTCCCCCTACGCCGCCGTCTCCTACGCCTCACCCTGCGCCGCGACTCCTGTGCCTCTCGCGTACCCCGAGCTGCCCTCCCCTCCTCCTCCTCCTCCTCCTCCACCTCCGCCTCCGCCTCCGAGCCTGTTCTCCAGTAAGCCTCGAGGGCCCAGTCTTACTCTCTACGTGCTGCGCGGCTAGCGTTGTGCTAATTGATTCGTGTTGGTGTGTTGCTGTGGGGACAGACGAGGCGGCGGCGGCGGCAGCACTTCGCGTTGGTTTCGCGTACCTGGAGGCCCTAAATGGAGAGGCACGAATCCTCCCCGATCACCAGGTACGATCGTTTAGGCTTGGGAACTGTTAACTCCCTGACCGGATACGCCCCCGCTAATTGATCAATGGGGTAGTAACTGTTAACTCTTCTTTTTTACTAACAGGGTTTATGAAGTTCAGCTTCTCCCAGTCGGTTCACTAAATGTTTGCTTCTTTGCTTGATGTATGGCATTCATGTATGAATTTGACAATATGTGGTGATAATATGATGAAGCTTCTATATTCCAAGGAATAATTTGGAATGTCTATTCTTTAGTATTTACAATCTACAATTGACAATCTTTGAAACTTGATGTGCCAAAGGTAACCTTGCATTGAAACATTTGTAAGTTGTAAATTTTTAATGCAGTCTATTCACAATTCCTTTTCCCTCTGTTAAATGAAAGAACATCATGACTCAATTATCAGAATTCAGAAAACTTGACGCAAATGCGTGCAAGCTCATCTTGTCGGCCCCCCATCTTGTCAGCTTAATCACACATAGCAAACAATGCCGTCAGAATCAGACCCCTGCCTTCATTACCAGTGATAAAACCTGACACTACACAGGTGACTATTTGCAAACCACACATTCCATGATTCAACATAATATATGACAATGCTATGCAAACATTAATCTCAATTCTCAACAGGCATTTTCGATCACAGCCAGGTCGACCACCACAGAACTCCTACTACAGTCAATTTCAGCATCAATTGTGTTCAGCAAGCTATCTCAATCTACATGATCTTGGCTTGGATGACCGCCCAACCGTTCACTGGCACCACCATGGTGTTGCGTTGGGGTGGGTCAACGAGGTTGAACTTCTCGTCATCCTTCTTGGGGTCGAAGTTGCCGAAGCCCTCCACGAGGATGTATAAGTCGTAGCCGTGGATGTGGATGGGTGGTTCTCCGGTGTGACGATGCTGGTGTCCCACAGGACGAGCTGCACCACGGAGTCGAACCTGAGCTTGTGTTCAAACTGTGAAGCCTGAACAAGGAAGCCGAGTGTGGAGTTCAATGCACGGAACAACTCACTAAAAAGCTTAACCTTTGAGGGAAGGATGGCCAATTCAATTTTTTGAGAGCTTTGCGAAAAACTCTGGACTCACGTGTGCCGCAGCACCATTGACATTTATATACAGGATCTCCATGAGCAATTCAAGTGCTTCTCCAACAAAGTTATAAGGCCAACAAAATTGAGGCGTTCTGCTGAGTATCAACCAACAGAAAGGAACTGATCGTTCTTTCATTTCAAAATAAGGCCAAGTGCTTAATCGAGAGGCTGCAACCTTGATATGTACTTGTCATACAACTTTGCTGCTCGCTCTAGATCGCCAAGCTCTGCGTAGCAGTCAGCTATTGCACCATAAGCCTCATTGCAGCCAGAACCTCGCCCGTGTCCTTGGATAACTCCAAAACTTTATAGTAGCAGTTCATTGCTTCTCTGTATTTCCCCAGCCTTTGTAACGATGCACCTAATGAAAAACGGAATAGCAAATGAGAAAGAAAAAACTCAAATCACAGATTCACTTCGTAGTACTAAATGGAGCATAAAGCAGTGCTACAAATGAATTCAACTAGAACAACAAAGCTTCGAATGGAATCAAATTTGTGTTATACGAATACACCCACTCTACCCAGTGAATAGTTTCCTAAGTTCTAAAGCAAACATACATGCAGATAAAAATCCTCACGTATCCAGCTAACTGCAGAATCTCCCATCTATTGGAATAAATAGGACAATGTTTTACTTCCAGAGCTTAACATATATTCTCCCAGAATGTTTGGAAAATAAAGCTTTGTGTGGATATCATGAGGATATGCCCACGATATTAGGATGATGAGACAATTGGCAATGGCGTTGAGGGTTTGCGGAATCACCCGTTTTCAGCGTTGCTCCAGTTCTGTCAGGCCTCTGGCGGTCTGACCGCCATGGTTGCGGTCAGACTGGCCATGCCTTGTGTGGTTTTTCTGGAGTGGTGGCTGGCGGTCAGACCGGCCAGGGTGGCGGTCAGACCGGCCAGTGGAGCGGTCTGACCAGCTTTGCCTGAGTGGTCAGACCGGCCACTTTATGACTTTGGATTTTAGAGCTGGGCCAAAAATAGAGGGTGTAGGCAAGTGAGAGGGTTCTTCTGCACTTGGTCCCATCATTTTTGGAGCTTCCAAGGAAAAGTTCTATTCAATTGAAATTTCCAGAGAGGTTCAGATTTCCAAGGATGGAATTTTGGCTAAGTCCCAATGTGGCGGTCAGACCGGCTAGGGTGGCGGTCAGACCGGCCAGTAGGCGGTCCGACCTCCAAGGGTGGCAGTCTGACCGGTGTTGGCTTGTTTCGCCGGCCCGCGTGGCGGCGATTTGTGGTTGTTAGGTCAAGTTCATGGTTATCATTGCATATGTGTTGCATAATGCATGTTTTGGCTAACGTGGGTCAAGTTGTGAAGAGCTTGTTCCCGAAAATGGTTTCTTGGTCTATTGCTGTGCAGGTTGCTTGCAGGTTTATGACGGTCAACGGCGAGGAGGATCGGGACTAAGCTTGGAGAGCTGAGGTCCAAAACGATCAAGGATGCCGGGTGAGATCAGAGGACTCAAGCGGGGCGCAGAATGGACATGGATGATCGAACGGGCAGTTCGGTGCGACTGGTTGGATCAAGCTACCGAGTCGCAAGTGCTCAGTGGTGCCGGTGGGATCCGGACGGGAGAGACTTGATGACATGGAGCCGTTGATCAACCTACACGTGGCGAAGTATGGGATTGCTTCACGATCTGTGGACTCGGTCTTTTGGAGAAGGATCGAGAAGGGGTATTTTGGTAATTTCTTCAAATACCGCCTTGGTGACCTTTTGGCTAAACCGCGGTGCGGGTCGGCGCATGGTGAAGCGGTTTAGGTCAATCGATGATGAAGACGGCGCTTTGAGATGCGTGCGTGTGTTAACCCATTTGTGTGTGGGGTCTAATGGGTGCCCTAATGGAATATTCTCTAGGATCTAGCCTCCACTATATAAGGGCTAAGTGCTGGTTGCACTTGGTAACCCTTTGGCCATTTGTAACCCTAATTGTGTGTTTTAGGGTTTTGAGGAGAAGAGATGAGAGCTAGGGTTCTAGAGAGGGATTGAGAGTGAGTGCTCTTGGAGAGAGCTTTGTCCTCCTTGTAGGAGTGGCTGTAAACAACAATCATCCATCTATCCAAATCAATCCAACCAAATTTCACAAGATGAGTCTCTTTGTGTTCATCCTCTCTATTTGATGATTTTGGGGATTTTCTTGATCCGGAAGTTTTTACTTGGTTTTTCCTCTTGATCTTGCTTGCTGGGATGTGTGGGGTATGATCTAAAGCCATCTTGATAATCATCCACCCACGAGCAAGCTTTTCGATCTAAGTTTTGGTTTTGCCCGGTTTTGGTGGAGAAAGGGTGATTTTCGGGGGTTTTGCTCTTGAGAGCTTTTGGCTTGATTCTTCCTGTGATTGAGAGTGCTAAGATGTATGGGAGACCATCCTTAGCCATCTTGGATTGATTCCTCCTACGAAATCATCTCAATCACCGTTTTCGCATTTGGCTCGGTTTTGAAGCACCCTTCGTTCAAACTGAAAAAAATAGAAACTTTGTCATGGATCTTTGCAATCTTTGATTGGAATAGATTCCTAATATCTTTAAGAAGGTGTGTCTCAAATTTCGTGGAGTTTGGCCTTACGGATAAAAAGTTAGACCGATTTTAGTTTCGGATTTTGGGCTGTCTGTGCTGATTTTCCTGTTCATCGTCAGGCTGGTGGTCAGACCGCCAATATCAGAGGTCAGACCGCCCCATGGAGAGGTCAGACCGCCGTTCTGAGAGGTCTGACCGCCCAACACTTGGTGAAGTGAGTTTTTGGTAATTTTGGGTGTTTTGCGTCGGGGTTTGATTGGATTCAATACAAGTCTTCCACTGTGCTTGTATATTGGTTTTCATAGCTTTTACAGCTATTGGAGTGAAATTAGTATTGAATTTAATTAAGGTGAAAAAGTGTTTGTGCTCCTATTCACCCCCCCTCTAGTCACCTTTCCAGTCCTACACTTTGCCTTCTATAACTGAAGTAGTTACTCAAATAGGGAAGAAAATTTGTTCGCCTAGATGCACACCGTACTGCGCTATTCGCGATCTACAAACTAGCTAGTAAACCTGTAGTGGGTAAAAGGATAATCCAATCCGCGGAGCAACAGCCAAGTTACAGAAGCCTCGAATTAGAGCCTATATCTACATACGTATATCACAACTCCTCACACACGCAATACTCCATCTAGGGTTCAGTTCACTCTACACCATGATAAATTCAAACCGTGCAGTTGGATCGATCAATCCGATGCTCTTCGCAGCTATCCCAAGCCTAAACAATCGTACCTGGTGATTGGGGAGGTTTCGCGCCTCTCCATTCAGGGCCTCCAGGTACGCGAAACCAACGCCGCGAGCCTGAGGATAAGGCAGGGAACCGACGCGAAGTGTCGTCGCCGCCGCCGCTGCCTCGTCTATCCCCACAGCAACACGCCAACATGAATCAATTAGCACAACACTAGCCACGCAGCACGTAGAGAGTAAGACTGGGCCCTCGAGGCTTACCGGAGAACAGGCTCAGAGGCGGAGGCGGAGAAGGAGGAAGAGGAAGAGGAGGGGAGGGCAGCTCGGGGTACGCGAGAGGCACAAGAGGCGCAGCGCAGGGTGAGGCGTAGGAGGCGGCGGCGTAGGGGGAGACGCGGAAGCGCATAACCCTAGCGACGATGCTCCACCGCTGCAGCGAATGGGGCTTGGGCTAGTGGGTGGGGGGGCGAACGAAGGAAATGACGTTTCACGCGGGGGCTTTTCCGCAAAAACGCCGGAGGTGGGAGGTGGGAGTAATCCACGCCATTGCTTATGAAATGGATGGCTGAGATGTCCTATGTGCATATGTGCACACATATGTCCATGTGCATACGAAATGCCGCCCCTAAATAGTCGTAAAACCATCTAAATGATGAGACGCCATAGGATCGGACCTAGATGGGCTGCTCCCACGACGGCGAAGCGAGCCACCCGAGCAACCCTAAGTCCTCCGTGGCTGTGCCGGAAGGTCTGGAGCTGGGCTTTTACGCTGTGGCCGGAGTACGTACGATTGGGCTAGCATTCGGCCGGACTCTATTATGCTGAGAGCTAGGCTTTGGAAAGCGCTAGGCTTCTGGGTATAATGGGCCGCGTGGTGACCGGATCACTAGGGGTGTCAAATCGATCCTTTTAAACATTTCTTTTGAAGAGGACGTTCTGTGCATTTTCTCGTAGTCTATGACTCTATGGGAACAGTGGTCAGTCCGTCAGTGGAATATGAAAGAGGAGCTAATTGGACGACAGTCAGTCTACCCTGTGGAGTTTGTACCAAGGCTAGCATTCTCAAAGACATTCTCGTTTGAAATAACAGGAACAACAAGTCAACAACAATACAATCGTGCTAGAGAAATCTACGAGTGTGTGTGCGATTTTACACGAGCGAAAAATCAAATGAGCAACAAAAACAAAAGCAAAAAAAATTGGCGCAACACAGCGCCCAGCAAAAACAGCCGGCTGCTCCTGTACACAAAAAGATCAACCGAAAGCTACCTTCAAAAAGAAACACCAGATCTCGTCATTGCAATAGGCCAACCATTTCCTTCCAAACACGTACTGCTACTCGGTAGAGCTGGGACTTGGACCGTACTTTTTTGGGTCGGCTCGAAGCACAGTCGGCACGGCATGTGGTGGGTCGGACCGGCTCGAAGCACGATCGACGGGACGGGCTGGGCCTGAGAATATGACCCGTTGGACGGCACGGTACGGCACGGTCAGTTGGGCCGTGTTTGGGCCGGCCCGGCACGAAATAAGTCCAACCTTCCTGTTCTAGCCCAATCCCTCCCTCTCTCGGTCTGGCCCAATCACTCTCCTACCCCGGCCTGGCCCAATCAATAACCCCCCTCTGCCACCGACCTGGTCCAACATCCCTCTCGGCCTCCCCCAACCCCCATCCCTAACCCCTTATCCCAAGCCCTGGCTCCCAAATTCTCAATCCTTAATCACATTCCCTCATTCCCCTCCCTCCAGCTCCAGCCGCCTCCTTCCTCACGCCTCACCGATCGCTGCCCTTCCTCCCTTTCCTTCCCTACGCATCGCCGGCCGCCTCCTCCCTCCACTCCTCCAGCCACCTCCCTCCCTCTCCCTCTTCCTCCACACGCACCGTCGCTCGCTGCCCTCCCTCCAACCACCTCCTCGTCGTTGTCCTTCTCACCCCCTTCACAAGCGCGCGGCGCGGCCGAGGTAGGCAGAGTTCTTCATCGACGTCCAGGAGGAGGAGGAGGCTATGGCGAGGGAGAGCGGGTGTGGATGGCGCACGAGTGTCTTTGTCTTGCTGGGCAACGGCGGTTGTCGTCTTCTCAGGCGTCTATAGTTATTTAGGGCTGGGCTTGAGCCGACACGGTACGGCCTTGGCACAACGGGCTTTAGGCCGTGCCTGAACTTTGCCAGAGGCGAGGCGAGGCGAGGCGGCCAAGACAAAGACGACGCCCTAAAGCAGATGGGCTGTGCCACATGCAAGACGGCACGCCCAATGCCCACCTCATCGCTTTCGGTGCCCTACTACAAAGATGTTGGTGACAATGCAGAGGGCGAATGCTCCAAGAACGTCGCTGAAGTGCCGATCCGTCGGAGGAGCGCCAGAATTGGCGGCCGGGCTTCTTGTTGGGGCCATTCCAGCCATCGTCGGGTTAATGCCTCCTTCGGATGGCATTGGCGTCGGTGAAGGGCCGAGGTACGTCTCGAAGAAGGACGACGTCAGCAGTGGAATCAACAGAGGGAACTAATGCGGGCCTACATGGAAGAACCGCAAAATTGTTTCAAGAAATGACCATTAGCTGCCTATAAAACTTTACTTCCGTTTCCATGTGACCATTGTTAGATGTGTTAGATGTATATGTATTTTTCCTATTGTATAACGGGTTACTTGCATATATGCCACGCCTTTTATTTTTATATATATATATATATATATATATATATATATATATATATATATATATATATATATATACATATACATATACATATACATATACATATATATACATATACATATATATTGGCCTATTGGCCTCATTATGAATACAGGCGTTATTCATAACATGGTGTTAGAGCGAGGTTAGGGTTAGGGTTTTACCTGTTGTAGCCGCTGTCGCTGCCTCCACCCTCCCTGTGTCCTCTTTTTACCTGCTGCGCTTGTCGCTTGTCTTCTGCCGACGCCGCTTGGGGCCTCATGATCCTCTTTGCAGCCGACGTCGCTCGTCACCGGTCGCCCGAGTGCCTCGCCACCCGTTGGCATCGCCCCAATTGGCGCCGATCCAACGTGTGCTGCCCGAGTTTCTCTTCACCCGGGGAGCCGCCTCCATCCGAAGGCTTGCGAAGCCACTGTTGCCCGGTCTACCGCGCTACCGTCGCCCGCTCCGCCGCCGCCTGAAGGCTCTCCGCTGCTCGGGGAGCTGCTGTTGTCGGCCGCTCCACCACACGAGGCCGCCGCCGCCGCTTCTGCTTGTGCCCGCCGGAGAGCCGCTCATCGCCGAGAGCGCCGCTGTGCCGCTAGAAGAGTAGCAAGGGGAACCCTAGTTCCCTGCTCTGCTAACTGAGAGGTGAGCGATAGCCCGTTTTAACCTACCGGCCTAGTAAGAAGTTGTTTTAACCTGCTGGCCCAGTAAGAAGCCGACCAAAAAAAATAATAATAAAATATTAGTACGTCATTCAGCGCCGCCTGTTAGACTTCGTTGCCTTGGTCGCCGCACCGTCCAGCGCCACCTACCAATGGGCACTGTTTTTGTTCCTCACTGCCCGGTGATCTTCAATGGTCTCAATTATTGGGACTGGTTTCAGCATATGCGCCTCCACATACGTGGTCAGCGCCTTTAGGAGTTTCTTACTGGCGAGTTGCCTTATCCGCCTCGCCCTGCTCCACCTGCTGAGTCCGTACTCCTGAAGGATGCTTCCGAAGATGTTCATACAAAGGCATATGAGGTTTTTGAGGATGTCATGGAAACTTTTCAGACTCAATATGTTGCCTACAAGATATGGATTGATGATGATGCTCGTGTGTCGGGACCCAAAAATACAATTCTGGACCCTCTGTGTATAATACATTAGTCCAGAATCACGCTAGTGCACACAGTGATAACATCGATGAAATATCATTTCTATATACAAAGATGACTAATATATAGACAAATAACAATAAATATCAGAGTAAAAACCTTAAGGTCAAAACTTACAATTAATACCTCAGAAGACAAATAACTCAATGAAGCTGTAACGGAACGTAACGGAATAACTTTAGTGAAGCCCATCCATATGCCCACAGGCAATCGACTGGGGTAGCGCGACCTAGTTCTCCACGATCCTTGAAGTAGACCTTGTTGACTAACGCTTTCTTCACCTCTGCTTGATTGATTAAAGCAAGCATGAGTACACAACTGTACTCGCAAGTCATACCACAGAATACAATTTATAGATGCAGGCTTATTCCAAAGGAATGACTTCTGTGGTTCTTTTGCAGAAATGCAATATTTGTAATTGAATACGAATAATAGATTGAAAGCATAAGTAAAACAAATAAACAATAATAAGTTTTATCATTTGTTTTCACAAAGACACATAGCCTAATCAAGTTATTCACATAGCCATATGACTTAAATCACACAGCTCCCTTCCCAATTGTTTTATGAAAATCTACCCCTCGTGTGAAATCCCCGAGCATGTCTATGACCGCGAACGCAGCTATTCGAATAGATTGGTTTAACACTCTGCAGAGTTTGTACACTTTACCCACAAGATATAACCAGCGTGGCCTGCACTGATTATAACAAAACATTTTAGGAACTCCATCTCAAGCATTGCCACTCCCAGTGTGCTTACAAACCATTATACCAAACTATACACAATGGATGGTACGACACACACCGTTGGACAGAAACACGGCGAACCACCCCGTGATGTAACTACTTAGTAGCACACCTCCACCCAATCAACACAGCCTAACCTACTACCTTGGTAGCAATGTCAAGAATCCATAACTTACTAAGTTAGGCCCGTCCCATACCAGGCATGTAGTTGTACAGTAAGGCTCAGTTCAATGACACACAAAGTTAAGTCCTTAATTGACCAAGGCAAGACTTCTAAATTCTAACTAAGACACACAGATTAATATTCACATTCACACAGCCACCATGTCACATAGTATCCATCACTTGCCTCAGTCTAAATCCTTTACCACCCAGTTGGTTGAGTGCAACACATGCCATCATGAGTAATAGCACACAGTACACACAGTTTTATCACATAGTTCCATAATCACTTAGTCAAGTTGATAATTGCAACTTACATGAGATGACTCGTGGCATGGCTAAGCAATCTACTCGTATTTAACCAACCCACGTTGGTGCTACGATATTACCAATTAAATAAATAACCAAGCTAGGGTGACAAAAGATTATGACATATCAATATAGACAAGGAAGTTATAACAATTTGGATAATAACTACACCTAAAAGCATTTAAATAAATACTTAAAGTAAATGCAATAATTTGAATCAAAGTAATTTTAGAAAACTGGGATTCAACATGATCAAAGGTATAACTTGCCTTGCTGTAGCAATGATGATCTTATTTACTCTTTAATCTTCTACTTCCTTGATCTTCAGCTTCTTCTTGATCAGAACTTCTCGAAGTATCAACGTCTACTCGCAAACAAGCAAATAAACTAAATAAATAACAGAGAGCAAACAAACTCCAGAAATTAAATAATAATCTCACATAAATAGATATTGAATCTAGATGAATTTAGGAACTTGAATGGACTCAACCGGAGTTCGGATGCAAAAGATATGACTCTCGGAAGAATCACATGAAATGATGAAATTAAGAGAGAAAAGAATATCCAGATAATATTCCTTTGGATTAAAATAGATAAAATGAATTGGATACTTACAAGTGGGGTCCACTGGTAAGTGAGAGAGAAACAAAGGCAGTGAATGACATGTGGGACCAACTGGATAAATTGAATTCCAAAAATTAAATTAATTTCTGAAAAGGAACAATAGATGACAGGTGGGACCCATTGGAAAAAAGGGTTTTCTAGAATTAAATTGATTCCAGAAAAGATTGAAGTGAATGGCAAGTGGGCCATTGGTCCATAGACCAAGACCACGATCTAGGGTTTAGGTTCATGGTAGATTGGGTCCATGGAACAGTATCGACATGCAGGACCCATGGGTCACAGGCTTGGTTCACGGTGAACCGAGTCTTCTTAGGATTAGGGTTTTTGGACACGTAGGCGGCTTAGGGTTTGGGTAAGCTGGCAGCCTAGGTGGCAAAGATGCCTATGTGTCATGCACATGGCAGTGACGTGGCTCTGATGAGGTGGCGCTATCTTGATTCTGATCTGGAACGCGGGACCCCATCGTCACCTAGGCATACAAGGGAGAGAGAGGGTGTTGGGCCCACATGGAAGAGAGACAGTAGAGAGAGGTGGCGGTGACAATGCAGGTGACGTGGCTGCCACCTAGGTGTGACACGGCACCGAGAGAACCAAGCACACGGGGACACAGGCACGGGCACAGAGGCTTTGGCCGGCTCATGAAGCTCGCCAGCAGCAGTGGCCATGGCGACGCACGGGGATGGGCACACGGGACAAGGAGGCGGGGGCAATCTCGGTGACACGGTCGCGGCAATGGAAGACGGCAGCAGTTGCCGGCGGCGAGTCATGCAGCGGCGGCGGCGGTGACTAGCACGACGACAAGGAGTTATGGCCACGCTCCAGGGATGTGGATGAGAGCATTGGGTAGGACACGGCTCGGGGATTACCATGGTGAGGTCAGCGATCACAGGAGTTCACTGGAGATGGCTCAATTGGCCGGTGAAGGGGCGGCGGCCGAAGAAGAAGAAGCGACGAGATCTCGGGCTGCGAAGAACGAAACCCAAAATTGAAAGCACAGAAGTGTAGATCGGAAGGTGAGGCACGTGGTGACACGGTTAGATTCAAAAGGGAATCACCTTGGTGGCGAGGGGCACGATGAAGGCGTTGTGGGCGGCCGGAGACGTTGAAGAGGAAGGTGGCGTCGTCGGTGCAGTGCACGAGAGCTCAAGATGGCATGCGCACCAGCAAGACGAAGGGAAGGCGAAGCCAACGACGCAAGGAGTGCGGCTCGGGAGGCTCCACCGGCAGAGAACGGCGAGGAGAGGCGCGCGCCGGTTCTAGAGAAGAAGGCCACGAACGGCGGTCTTGGCGGCGCAAGGAGGCGTCTCGGCGGAGAGGAAGCTAGGGCTTGGAGGACGGCGGCGTGAGGCGAACTAGAAGCGCACGGGGCGGTGCCTTTATACGGCCTCAGGAGACGGGTCCACACGGGACGCTTGAGCGGCAGCAAGAACGCATTGCATGAGTGGTCTGCGGCGTGCTAGAAAGCGTGATGGCGCTAGCAAGTGGCGGCGCTAGGGTTGGCTTGTGGCAATGAAGGTATGGCGCCGATTGGGCGGAGGAGAGGAAAGGCAAGGTGGGCCAAAGGAGGTGAGAGAGGCCGGCAGGATGGGCCAAATGGGAGAGAGGAAGCAATGGGCCGACGAAGGAATTCAGCCCAAGACCAACTGAGATTTTAATTAGTTTTCTTTTTAGAAAATAGCTGAAAACACAAAGGCAACTTAGAAAATAGCAAATGTACTCAGAAAAATTCTAGAAAAATCTAGAATTTATATCTAAGCACATAGAATCCAAATAAAATAGTTTTGATAATAGTTGATGTTGATATTAATCATATTAAATTGTTTTTGGTTTATGAAAGTCCCAATTAAGCTTTACTAATTCAAATAAAATTGGTGAATTTTTTCCAAGGACCTAAACCACTCAAAAGATTTTTGAAAAGCCAAATTTTGGGACGTTACATCGTGCCTTTTCTATTCTGGTTGCTAGCATGGAGGCGCAATTCACTGGGGATGTGGTTGGTTTGGCTTCAGCACAGTTGATGTGGACACATCTACGCAACCGCTACGAGCCGTCTGGTGATTTGTTATATCTTTCTGTCGTGCGTCAGGAGCAGTCACTACAGCAGGGAAATGCTAATGTGGACAAGTTCTATGTCCAATTGTCCATGGTATGGCGTCAGATTGACTCTTTGGGACCGGATGTTTGCCACACGTGTCGATCTTTGTCGGCGTCGCCGAGCCTCACTGAGCTTCGTCGTATCTACGACTTCTTGGCCCATCTTTGGGCTGAGTATGAGCAAACTCGTGCTCAGTTGCTGGCACGCCACCCTCGTGTGACCTTTTTAGAGGTCCTTGCCGCTGTTCGTGCTAAGGAGATTCGCCTTTGTGTTGTAGGTCTGCTATCGTCGCCGTTGTTTCATTTGATTCTGGTAGCTTCTCTAGTTTCTACACCCACTACGTCTCCATCTACTCCTTCACCAGTGGTGCCTTCACCAGTGACAGCTGCTGTTGGTAGGGGACTACACTGCACTTACTACAACAAGGATGGACATGTACAGCAGATCTGCTACAAGAAGAAGAAGGATTTACGTCGTGGTGGCCATCCTCTACAGGGAACTGGTGGTTCCTCCTCTCAGAGGAGCTCTGGTGCTTCTGATTCTCAGGAGTTTCTCACATTGCTGCATCGCATAGCTGCTCTTGCACCGTCCGGTTCTGTTGGTTCTGCTGCACAGTCTTCTAGTGAGAGACCACCTTCTACTTTTTCCTCAAGTATATCACCTTGGATTCTTGACTCTAGTGCTTCCTTTCATATAACATCTGATTCCACCAGTCTCACTTTCATTCGTCTTTTAGTTGCTCCTATCACTGTTCAAACAGCAGATGGTACCTCTCTTTCTGTCACAGGACGAGGCACTCTTTCCAATTTATCTTTTCATAATCCTGCTGTTTCTCATGTTCCCAAACTAACCATGCAGCTCATATCTATCGGTCAGCTTACTGATCATGGTTGTCGTGTTATTCTCGATTTTGATTCTTGTTGTGTTTAGGATCGACGCACGGGGCCTCTGGTTAGCACTGGCCCTTGCCGCCGTGACTCACAGCGTCTCTGAAAGCTTGACTGGCTTCGTCTTCCTTCCGCTGCCCCTGTCAGCCTTGTCGCCTCCACCGTCGCCGTCACTTCTGCTGCATCCTCCACTACGTCTTTTGCTCAGTGGCATCATCGTTGAGCGTCTCTATGGCAAGACTTCTGACTATTCTAGTTTTTGCCTCTTTGGGTGTGTGTGCTATGTTCTTATTGCCCCTAATGAGCGCACCAAGTTGACTGCTCAGTCCGTGGAGTGTGTTTTTCTGGGCTATAGCACTGAGCATAAGGGATATCGTTGTTGGGATCCTGTTGGCTGATGGATGCGGGTTTCACAGGACGTCACTTTTGATGAGTCTCGTCCTTTCTACCCTCGTCCTTCTCCTTCCACCACTCCAGCATCTTTTGTTGAGCCGCTTTCTTTCCTGACTTTTCCTGCCACCCCCACAGTCACCACACCTCCATCACAGCCTTTGGCATCTTCGGTTCCTCCTTCACCGTCTCTTTTGCCACCGCCACCCTCTCTAGAGTCTCCTCCCAGCCTTCGTCCTTCTTATCCTCTCTACTACACTCGTCATCCGCGAGTTGAGCATTCTTCTGATGCACCATCTTCTTCTGATAGTTCATCTTCTTCGGACTTCCCTTAATATGCTCTTTGTGATCACCAGTCTATTCGGTCTCCTGCGCACTTTTGTTTAGCGGCTCTTGCCGAACCGACTTCTTATTGTGATGCTGTTGTTCATCAGGAGTGGCAGCATGCGATAGCAGAGGAGATTGCTACCCTCGAGCGTACTGTCATGTGGGATCTTATCCCTTTTCCCACACGTGTTACTCCTATCACGTGCAAGTGGGTCTATAAGATTAAGATCCGCTCTGATGGTTCTCTTGAGCGCTACAAGGCTTGTCTTGTGGCACGTGGTTTTCAACAGGAGCATGGTCGTGATTACAATAAGACATTTGCTCCTGTGGCTCATATGACCACCGTTCGCACTCTTCTTGCTATAGCGTCTGTTCGGGCATGGTCCATCTCTCAACTTGATGTCAAGAATGTTTTTCTCAATGGTGAGCTACGTGAAGATGTTTATATGCAGCCACCACCGGGGTATTCTATTCCTGAGGGTACGGTTTGTCGCCTTCGTCGATCTCTTTACGGCCTCAAGCAAGCTCCTCATGCCTGGTTTGATCATTTCTCTTCTGTTGTCACTGCAACTGGTTTCTCTGCCAGTACTCACGATCCTGCTCTCTTTATTCACACTTCGCCTCGTGGTCGGACGCTTCTCCTTTTATATGTTGATGATATGATCATTTCTAGAGATGATTCTCAGTACATCACCTTTGTGAAGGAACATCTTAATGAGCAGTTTCTCATGTCTGATCTGGGTCTTCTTCGCTACTTTCTTGGGGTTGAAGTTATTTCTACACCTGAGGGGTTCTATCTGTCCCAAGAAAAGTATATTCAAGATCTTCTTGACCGTTCTTCTCTTACTGATCAGCACACCGCTGAGACTTCTATAGAGCTTAATATTCATCTTCAGGCCACTGATGGTGAGCCTCTTGCTGATTCTACTCGCTATCGTCATCTTGTTGGGAGTCTTATTTATCTGGGTGTTACTCGTCCTGATATTTCGTTCCCTGTGCATATCTTGAGTCAATTTGTTTCTGCTCCCACTCAGCTCCACTATAGTCATCTTCTTCGTGTTCTACGCTATCTTCGTGGAATCACCACTCGTCGTTTGTTTTTCCCTTACTCCACTCTTCTGACTCGGACATATTCGATGCCACAGGCTAGTGATCACTCTGATCGTCGGTTTCTCTCTGCTTATTGTGTTTTTCTTGGTGGTTCTCTTATTGCTTGGAAGACTAAGAAACAGACAACAGTTTCTCGTTCGAGTGCTGAGGTTGAGTTGCGAGCTATGGCTTTGTTGACCGTGGAGGTTACTTGGCTACGGTAGTTACCTGAGGATTTTGATGTTTCTGTTTGACAAAGACTCTCCTCTTTAAATCGACAAGATAGAGGCTATTAGCATTGCTACAAATCCGGGGAAGCATAAACTTACAAAGCATATTGGTATTGATACTTCCTACATGCGGACACATGTACAGGACCAGATTGTTGCTCTTCAATATGTGCCTTTAGAACTTCAGGTGGCAGACTTCTTCACAAAGACGCAGACCAGAGCACAACACAGCTTCTATCTCTCCAAACTTAATATTGTTGATCCACCATAAGTTTGAGAGGGGTGTTAGATGTATATGTATTTTTCCTATTGTATAAAGGGTTACTTGCATATATGCCACACCTGTACTTGTATATATATTAGCCTATTAACCTTATTACGAATACAAGCGCTATTCATAACAACCATAAGAACAACTGAGAACAATGACTAAGAAAAATCACCTGGGCATTGAGGCTTCAGTGCCCGTGGTTAACCTGAAAGATGCAAAGACGTAACACTTCATTACGTGGTGAGAATTGTCCCGTTCACGTATCCACCGTAGCTGCAAGACGTAACGCTGCAGCCTGCGCTGGTCATCAGAAGGGTGAAGTTCCCCAGCATCATGCTGCTGTTGCTGCACTGCATAACAGCAGCATGATGCTGGAGCACGTCGAATCCGCCAGTGGCGCCGGCACGCAGAACAAGCTGCAACGAGCAACGGCGTCAGAAAGCCGAAACAGGGGGGGATAATTCAGACAGACTGTAAAATCTGGAGCTAGCAGATTGAAGGCAAGTCAATCGGTGCCTACTCCAAGTTGCCCGGACCACAGCTGTACTGAACACACCGATTGGCAGTTTACTGCATAGGTCCCGTTTGCCACGGCCAGCCCGTAGTCCGACGTGAAGGCGTGGAATGATGAGGTGCATGCTGGACACGGAATAGAAATGGGAGGATGCCAATAAAGTTATCAAATAATGGAACGGCAAATGATAGGGTAAATAGCAACGACAAGATTACTAAAATCATGTATAATGATGGGTGGGCGGAGCTGGGTCTCGAGCCGCTAGGATAATGGCCGAAGGCTTATGATGAAAAACCCATGAAAATTTCTTTGAAAATCATCGAAATAAGAGTTTAGCACAAAAAACAGTTGGCATGGCCCATGGCTAGCTCCACCCCTGCCCATCCTGTTAGTCCATGATGTGACAGAACATACGGGGATGATGATGATCGGTGTTGGAATTAATACGGGGTAGATCCAATTTTAATTCTAATTATTTCCTAGAAAATCTCAAAGGTTCATGTACACGTGCTAAAACTGTTTAGTCCCATATGGAGAGATAAGAGGGTTACACCATTTTATAAGATAGAACGTGGTAGCCCCCCTTGTAGAATTGGAGAGAGCCAATACACGCTTCGCTCATCGCCGCTTAGAAATGGCGAAAGCGGAAGCTTGATCTTGATGCGGTGTGCATGCGTCGTCGCGTGTGCGCAATGTGTATGTCGAATCTGGTAGCGTTTTCTTTATCTATTCGAAAATCGAAACGCACCGACTCGTAGTAAATGGCATTAACGAACGGCCGGTAGGTTGATGGCGAATCAATGGCGACCGTTTCCTTGGCGAATTAAAAAGCCTCTGGCCTCTTTATTTTTGGCTATAAAAAGAACAAAGAATAATCCAATCCTCGCTGCGAAATACTAAGACAGAACTCTACAGTTTTGTTGCTGTCTCTAGTGATTTCCATCTCGGCGAGGTGCGTGTACGGCCGCACCGGGAGAGCAGGCCTCCGGAACCCTCGTCCTTGAAGGCTTGCACGAGTGAGGACGAATAAGGTTTTTGGGGAGCGGGCGCGCGACTGCTCGTTGCTTTCTCTTCATCCGATTCTTTGCTACGTCTACATCAACTGCACGACTACTACCACGACGTTCACTACGCCATGACGAACGACGATCTCATCAAGACTCCTGCTGCTGCTGCTTCTTTCACTGGATCTGGTTATGGCTATCTCACACTTGTTGTTTGGTTAACTTTATTATCTGCTGTTGCCTTGAACACTAAGATAGGTATGCTAGTTTCTGTTCTTCTAGAAATTCGTATGGCTATAGTGTTCTTGATTACCTGTTTTGTGAAAATGGCTTAAGTAATTTCCATAATTTATCTAGCATATTTCTGAATTAAAGTAATTCGAAAAATACTTATATCTTCAACAATCGGAATTTCCCTTCATTTTTTTCAGAGAAGACAAATCATGTAACATATTCTACAATAAGTGGTAATAGCATGGTGTCATTATCACTGTAGATTATTGGATCAGAAAACAACGCCTGAGATATCACCGTGTATTGTAGGTACTACAGCAACAATACTGTATCAAATACTGTAGCAACACTTTAGCAGCTGACCCATGCTACTCTCTATGAATCGGATGGCTTAGATCCCCAATATCACGGGACAGTGCTGGTCTGCCATTGGATGCAATTCCCTACTTACATACCCGATCGAGAATTTTAGCAATCTCACTGTGAAAACATGATGGACAAAATAACAGGAGCAATGCTACCTACACGCACTTATTTTTGTTGCCAAATTTCATTTCTGTAGTCGTTCAATTGTTCCTGGACAAATGTGAGGGATTCAAAGGGCGAATCTGTCCGTCCCAGAGTGGCAGGGCTAGGGTCCTCTAGTAACACTCGGCGCACACATGGAGCGCACTTACCTGAGAACCTTTTCACTGTACTAAACAGTGGACCACTCACACTTTATGTACAAGTTAATTGTCAAAATGTGTCATCTGCACGCTTTTCCCTTTTGCTGCCGCTTCCTTTTCATTTGTCACACCTAGCTTGAGTGCATCAATGCATATTAGTCTATGTGGTGGTCCCATCTTTCACCTAGGCACAAATAGGGGTAGAAAAAAAAGCTCGAAACTCGCGAGCCAGCTCGGCTCGTTAAGGGCTCGGCTCGACTCGGCTCGAACTCGGTCCCTTAACGAGCCGAGCCGAGCTGGCAAAAAAACTCGTTTTGTTAACGAGCCGAGTCGAGCTGGCTCGCGAGCAACTCGTTAGGCTTGTCAGTATCAGACCCAGGCACCCAGCCCGCCCGATGTCGCAGGCCCGCAGTGCGCTCAAGGGAGTCAAGGCTCAACCCTAAATCCTCCTAACCTTCCATCCATCTCCTTCCCTGTGCTGTGACCTACTCCCCGCCGCCTCCTCCCGGATTCTGCGTGGCCTTGTGCCGACCCCACCTCCACCACCTTGCTTGGCCATGGCAAGACCCCACCTCCTCCATCGCCACCTCCGCTTGCCGCGCGCAAGACGCCCAAGACCCCACCTCCTCCACACCACCTCCCGCTTGGCCGCCGCCACCCCGCCTCCGCCGCCTCCTCACCTCGCCTCGCAAGGCAGACACAGCAGCCGCACCCCACCTTCGCCACCACCTGCTTCCGCCACGGCGCCGCCTCCTCTTGCGCCACCCCCTCTTCCGCCGCCTCCCGCTTCGGCCACGGCGCCGCCTCCTCTTCCTCCACCCCTCTTGCGCCCCCTTACGCCACCTCCTGCTCGGTCGGTCCGTCCTCGGGCCTCCCTCTTCTGCCGTGCCACGCCCTATTTGGTGAGTGGTGATTGGCTCCTGCCTCCTGGCCATGCTCCAGTACCCGTAGCGGCGGCTGATGGATTAACAACCGAGCCTGGAGTCCAAGAACCGCGGAGGGAGGAAGTCATCGCCTCGACTCGTTTGACCTCGGTGGAATGATAATTACTCGATTCTCGAGTATTGTTATACACTTTATTTCCATTAGCATCTCGGTACAATTAATTTGTTAGTTCATAATTTTGCTGATGTTTTGTCGCGCTTCATGTACACTAAGTTCTTGTGTGCATCTGATTCAGAAGGGGGCCATATGTGTTGCCCATCAATGAAATTGTAATTGCATCTTCACATTTACATGATGGAGATCAGATCATCATATGATGCTTTCAATGATGTCAGCCATGTAATTATGTAAAGTGTAAACATTCCCATGGGTTTGGGAAATATGTATTAAAGCATTCAAAAACTTATACATTTTTGGTTGATAAGTTTTGATTTGATTACTGAAAATAGGTTCGCTTTCTCACAAAGGTTTACCATCCAAACATTGATAACTGATAAGATTCACCATGTTTATTGCTAACGAGCCTAACGAGCTTAACGAGTCGAGTTCGAGTTTTTAACGAGCCGAGCCGAGCCTGGGTTTTTGCTCGTTATCTTAATGAGCCGAGCTCGTTTTCTTAACGAGCTGAGCCGAGTCAGCTCATTATCCACCCCTAGGCACAAACCACTAGAGATACCATTCAAAGCTCTCATCCTCCCAATGCATGGTGTCTTGAATGGGTCCCACAAGTAATTTTGTACTTTAGTCTAGTAATTTTTTTAAACCAGCTGATACTATTTCATAAATTACATCTTACTCTAAAATCTTACATTAGAAACCCTAGAAACTAGTTCTGTCCAAATGGGTTGTGCCTACCGAGCTAGCCCGAAGCACGACACTCTTGGCCCAACCCAGACATGTCACGGCCTAACACCTAAACAGGTTGTGCCGGCCCGACACACCATGCCGTACTTGGGTCGTGATCTCGGCCCAGTGGGTTGGCCCGGCATAGCCCGCACAGTACCATGCCTGGCACGACCTCGCTTAGGCACGACTGGCACGACCCATATGGCTAGCCTTCTTCGCCTTCACCCTGGCTCGGCGGTGACCTTCCCGTTGATGGAGCATGGTGTCGGCGGTAGTAGGGCGAGCGGTTCCCGCAATGGTGCCGGCGACGGCGGAGGAGATGTCACGCGGCCCCACGACGCGAGGTGGCGGAGGAGGAGATGGCGCGTGACGATGGCAACGACGGAGGAGGAGGAGGAGGAACAGGGGAATTCTCCATTTTTCTAGATAGGTTAAATGGGTCGACCCTAATCCCTCGGGCTAACCGTACCCGGGCCGGCATGACATGACCCGCTAGCTCAGCGTGTCGTACGTGGGTCGATGGCTGAGTCCACGAGACGGCATGACACAATCCATTTAACTTATCGGGCGTGTCGGGCTGCCCGTTCTAACACCTCTACTAGATACTAAAAACTAATTGCAACCACACCATTCCCCACATCAATATGTCACTTTTCTTTCCACATGCTAAGTCACGAACCGTCAAACCGTCGAGTCGTTCCCCTCCTGTCCCCCTCCCTTCTCACCCCGGCCGCTACCAAATTCGGCACAGGCAACAGCTTGCCTTGTCGCCGGCGACCACTAGAGTGTCAGATCCTAGGAGTTGGAATCCGACGATTTGGGGAAAGTGTACTGCTAGTTCTAAGCTATGATAGACTAGATGATCGGCATAACTAGACGGTGCCATTTTCTTTCCATAACTGGGTTTAAATAGGATTACATTCGAGGTGAAAGTAAAAGGAAAATAACAGACATATTAACTGAGGCACGACACTATACGCGGTAAGAAAGCTAAAAGACGTAAACAGTAAATACTAACACTATTCTTGTCCGTTGATCTCTGGTCAAAACGGTATCTTGCGATCTTGACCGTTCCTTCGTCATAAGCCTCAAGGACTTCATATTCTTCCTCTGAATCAGTCGACATCTTCTCGGAGCTTATCTGAATACTGCGATCCTGACAGTTCTTCCCCCTTAACCAAACACTTGTCCTCAAGTGTTGTCATCAGGAAACCAAGAGCGGATTGTCTGAGAGTAGAATCCAGGAAAGGTACCTTTGATAAAATTTGCATCCTCCCACAAAGCATCTTCTGGAGGCAAGTTTGCCCACTGTACCAACCACTGAGTCACAAGAGTATTATTTCTAGGCATGGCTCTGGTTTCAAGTACAAGCGTCAGTTCTATCTTAATCTTGCCATCCTCTCCCACCAATAGCAGACGGGGGTTTGGAACTGCACTCTTCCCGCAGTGCCTCTTGAGCTGGCTAACGTGAAATACATCATGTATTCCAATGCCATCAGGTAGCTGTAGTCGGTATGCCACATTGCCCACCTTCTGTAAGACTCGGAACGGCCCATAGAACTTGCTAGTGAGCTTCAAGGCCTGTCTGAGACCAAATGCTGTAGTTCTGTAGGGTTGCATTTTCAAATATACCATGTCCCCCCCCCCAGCTAGCTGTCTTTCGCTTCGGTTCAAATCTGCATATTTTTTCATTCTCGACTGGGCTTGATCTAGATTCTCTTTCAACCTTCTCAACATGACTTGCTTCTCCTCAAGAAAATCCCTGGCTTCACTATACTCTGGACCGGAAACAGATACCTCATTGATCAAAGGTGGAGGAAAACTATAAAGTGCTTGAAATAGGGATAACTTGAGAGCAGTATGGAATGTTGTATTTGTAACATCCCAAAGTTCTGTTACCAAAATAAAAATAAAAAAAGTTATTATTTTGTTGGATTTTCGAAATTTTAAAAGAGTTTTATTGCTTTATTTGAATTTCTGAAGTTTTAAACGTCAAAAATAAATTTTATTGAAGTTTTAATTGATTTAAAGTGAAAAATAAAATTTTAATTAATTTCTAGTATTTACGGATTTTTAAAAGCTTTTCCTAATTATTTTAAAGCCAAAATAAATTATGTGCAAAAAATATTACCAATTTTAAGTTGGAAATATTTTAAGTAAGTCTTAAATAACTCAAGGAATTTCTGTGAATTTTTGTAGAATTTTTGGATTTTCTTTGCTATTTTCTAAAGCCTTTTTTATTTAACCAATTGTTTTAATCAATAAAGTAATTTAAATCATCAAAGAGTGATTGGGTCGAAACCTCCTCCGGCCCATTTCCTATTCACGTGTGCGGCCGACTCAACCGTCCCAAACGCGCGCAATCTTGGCCGTTGGATCCAAATCCAACGCGCCAGCCATCTCCCTCTCTCCTCTCTCTCTTACACATGGGCCCCTGCCCATCTTCTTCCTTCCCCGCTTCTTCTTCGTGCAGCTGAGCCCGAGCCGCCGCCATTAGCGCCCACCGGAGCTCCTAATCGGCCGCATTTCCTTCTCCCTTAACTCGCTTCTTTATGCGCATTTAATTCCCCTAACTCCGCCGCCTGCATTTCCTTCCGTTTCCCCTTTCCTCGCGGTCGTTTTGCCGGGATTGAGTAACAGCCGCCAAGAATGTCGCCCCACGATCTCCTCACTTGGTACTCCTCCGCCCCTATAAAAGGGAGCACGAGGTAGCCCTCTTCCTCCCCATTCCATCCCTACCACTCACCCCTCCTCTCTCGCTCCCACCTCGCTGGAATCAGCGTTTTTCTTTTGTCGGCCAAGCTCCCTTACGCTACCTCTAGCGCGGCCTCCGGTGGGTCTCCGCCGCCCTCGTCACCATCGCCGGCTTCGCAAGGCCACACACTACCCGGTGATTGCCCTGCCCTCGCTAGAGCACCACCAACCGCGCCACCACCAAAGATTCGACCAGGTTGCCGCTGGCGCCCTACTTCGCCGGTGTTCCACTCGTGCCCCACCGAAGCCGAGGTGATCAACACCACCTTCACCGTGTTGTCCTCTACCCGTGTCGCCGTTCGTCGTCACCATTCGCGCCCGAACGTCGTTGCTCACCAGATGACGTGGCAGTGCCATGTCACTGCCACATCCTGCCATGTGGCCGCCACCTCAGCGCAAATGCCCATGTGGCTACCCCGTCACTGCTTGCATGTCGCTGACGTGGCACAACTGCTATTCTTGCACACCCGGTCCACTGTGGACCAAAGTCAATTTCGTGGACCCAGTCTACGGACTCAGGCCCACATGTTAGTGTCTCACCCGATTTTCCTTTAGAAAATAATTCCGGCTGGAAAAATCAAAATTCAGCTGATGACATCAGTGTGATGCATTAATCTGGTTTTCCTTTTGAAAAATAATTCTAAAATTCTGAAAATCCCAAATTCATCATTTCATGTGATTTTCAAACTTCTAGGGGTTCGTTCTCCTTCATACGAACTCTGATTTCGTCGATTCAAATTTCTAAATTCTTATAAAATCAAGATCTAGCCAACTAAATTAAAATTATTTAATTTGGAGTTCATTTGAATCTTTATTTGAATTTTGTTTGAATTTGGCTTATTTTCGCGTATAGATTTCGACGACTTCGGAGAGTCAGATTTCGACGCCGTTTGAGAGCAACTAATTGAGCAAGGCAAGTTACTTCTTTGATCATGCTTGATCCCATTATTTTAAATTATTTAAATTCTATTTTAAATTATTACTGCATGCTTATTTCTATTCAATGTAATTTAAATACCTGTTTTAAATTGTAGTTATGCCTAAATCCTTTATACTGCCAATCTTGACATTAAAAATAAAGGAATAAGTCTAATTTACACCCCTGAACTATCGACCGAGTCCAAAAAACACCCTGAACTACAAAACCGTTCACTTTACACCCTTGAACTGCCAATACCAGATCACCCGCACCCCCCAACCCAATACCACCTAGTTTCGGACTGATGTGGCATCCAAATAATCAAATGAGCTGACGTGGCCAGATGATGTCGCCAAGGGCAAGTCGGTCAACCTCAGGCTCGCCAAGGGCGGTGTCTTTGGCAAATCACCGGTGATGATCGAGAGGAGCTCGAGGCGATTCTTGCCGGCGACGCCCGACTCGATGGACATGTACAACGCGGTGTGCAAGGAGGCCATCAACGTGAAGCAGCGCGCCAAGGAGATGTAGCTGATGAAGCTAGAGGAGGCGTGGTGGTTGGAGGAGGCCCGCTAGGCAAAGAAGGCGGCGCTGGCGCAGGTCGAGATGGAGAAGGCCAAGTGCCGGGCTGCCATGGAGGGGAGCTTAGTGCGGCGGCCAGTGGTGCTGCTCGCGGCTCGAGGCGGTGCTCGGGCTCGAAGCGAACAACAGCAAGCAGCGCAAGACGAGTAAGGGAGCCCGAGGGAGGAGCATGACGTTCGGCGACGGATCCGGTAGCAGGGGCGACGAAGGTGTGGGCCCTCTTGCCTCCCAATTCCTCCCTCGTCTCCCCGCCGCCGCTACCCCCCGCCTTCATGTCATCGCGCCGCCACCTCCATCCAAGAAGGGCGGAGAGGGAGAGGATGGCGGAGGCACCTGGGGAGGCCCAGCACCAGCACCAGCCCTCTGTGACCCCTCCGCCGCCGCCATCACTGTGGGGGGGGGTGGAGAGTGGCGCTAGGCCGAGCCAGAGTGGCGCCGTGGGGGGTGGAGCCGCCGTCGCCATCGCCTTGGGGGGGTGGAGAGTGGCGTTGGGCCGAGCCGGAGTGGCGCCGTGGGGGTGGAGAGTGGCGCCATGGGGGGTGAAGAAGGGCCGAGCCGGAGTGGCGCCGTGGGGGGTGGAGAGTGGCACCGTGGGGGGGTGAAGAAGGGAATCAGTACGCCACGTCTGCGAAAGATGTACGCCACGTCAGCGAAAGATGTACGCCACGTCAGCGAAAGATGTACACGTAGACGCCACGTCAGTTAAAACCAAGGTTGTTTAGGGCGAGGGGGTTATTTGATCTGGTTTTGACAATTGAGGGGTGTAAAGTGAACGGTTTTGTAGTTCAGGGTGTTTCTTGGACTCGGTCGATAGTTCAGGGGGGGGGGGTAAATTGGACTTATTCCTAAAATAAACCTACCTTGACACCTTAGATAAAAATCTAGTTTATGCACTAGTATGAACTAGAACATTTTGGGAAAACTTATGCTTAGTCATGCTTAGACCCAAAATTATTTTAATTTGGGAATTTTCAGCCAAAAATCAAATGTTGTTTAAATTGTATCCATGGCACTGGTGTGTCATGGAAGTTTGCAAATGCTTTAAAAAATAAAAATCAAATTAAAAAACTGGTTTGGACTTGGGCGAACTGGATAGTTGGTGGGTGCAAGTTTATGCACGGGCTCAATTCAGCGGATGTTTGAGGCCCAGGGATTGTTTTGGAAGTCACCCAGTCAATTAAGGACCGGCCTGCGAGCTACGGATTGTAAAGCCCTTCCGTACTACCACAAGTCTGGAGTGGGACAGATCTGGCTAAGTAATTTGCAATGTTTCAATGTGGTTGTGCCATCAGGTTGTGTGGGTGTCGCGAAGACTTATTGTTAATACTCACATGGTGCAGGAGGGGGTTATCATTTGGTGCAAAGCCTACGGTAGCGAAACCTTAGCGGGCATAACTACTTTGGGATAGCGCATTGTAAAGGCCTTGTGATAATCACTTAGTCGCACACCTTTGGAAGTGTGTTAGATGGACATTACAAGTTGATTATCTCTTATGGGTAAAGTTGTACATCCTCTACAGTGTGTAAATCTATTCGAATAGCCATATCCACAGTCATGGACATGCTGAGCAAAGCCTTTCGTGGATTAGACTATGGTTTCATTTTAAAAATGTTTTGGACAAAATGATTTCATGAATATTTATTCCATGTGGGAAATTTGGGCAGAAAGCCTGGTGCAAGGGGGGTAGTCCTTCACCACTTGTGTACGGAGATTTATCCTACACTTGAGAAATAATGAATAAATGAAATTTGATTTTAGATATAGTATAACTGCTTTTGAACTTAGTATTGTATTTAAAATGTCAAATATTGCTTTCGCACAAATAACCCAATAAGCCTTCCTTTGATAATATCCATGCATGCATTAACTCTGTTATTGGGTGTAACTTGCGAGCACGGAAGTTGTGCTCATCCTTGCTTGATGCAAATAAATTTCAGAGGAGAAGTACTTCGCTATCGGTGTGGATCTCGACGACTAGGCCGCTACCCAGTCGATTGCCTGTGGCAGATCAACTGGACTCCACTACTTCTTTGTCTTCCACTTTGGTTGTTCATTATTGGCTTGTAAGCTTATCTTATAATAAACTCTATTGATTATTAATAAAGTTGTGCGTTTTATGGATGTTACCATATCTGTTTACTATGTGAACTAGCTACTGATCATAGGACTAGTTCAGAAATACACAGAGAATTTGGGGGGTTACTCCCGGGTCCGACAGAAGTGGTATCAGAGCCATATCGACTGTAAGTTGTGACCTAGTTAGAATGGCTGTCAGCTGAAAAACTTCAAAGCTTATTTTATAACAAGAAAAATAATTTATTCTCTGCTCATCTTGGTCATCTATCTATCTTTAGCTTCTTTATAGCAATTCTTTCTTACCCCATTCCTCTTTCACCATTTTATAATGTTAAATGGATCCTCTTTCCCTTGAAAAATTTCTATAGATGGTCAACACGATTATTAACCCTTACGTTCAAGACCACAAGGAATGAAACTGTCAAGAGGGCATCGTCATACAAGAATCATTGAAGACCACGAGCAGAAGATACGATGTCAGCCAAGCCATATAGTCTAAGTTTGACAAGACTCATTCTATGTATTGTGTCGTTTCACCAGCTTAAGAGTACCATTCGATAGAACATCGTATAAAACTATTAAAGTTTTTCTAGAAAGCTTTTGAGTTGGTTCTTTCGTTTGGAAGTGTTGTTTCGCTCTATCCCCTTAGTTCTTCTTTGTCTCTTCTTGTGGATATCATAGGGATATGCTCATGATCTTAGGATGATGTTACAATTGGCAATATCGTTATTGGTTTGTCGAAACAGCGTTTTCAGCAAGTGTCAGGACAATCGGTTGTACCGATATTTAAGTCGTGGTACGACCGCAGTGCGGTAATACTGGCTTGTAGATGGCGGTCGTACCACATCACGGTTGAACCGTTTGAGAAGCGGTATGGAATTTCCAGAGAGGATGTTTTTGGGGAGTTTTGGATTTCCTTGAGAAGCGGTACGACCGCAGTTATATGAGCGATACGACCGCGATGCGGTAGTACCGGCTCTTACTTGGCGGTTGTACCGATTCTGTTTTGAAGTTCGGCCATTTTGGAGAAATGGTTTTGGGTTAGGTCAAGTTCATGGGTTAGGTCAAGTAGAAACCTTGTCGAAAGGCCTTACCGACCAGCGTTCTGTAGGAAGCATGAGTTCCACAGATGCCACCGTGTATGTCGTGAAGGAGTGTTAATCCTTCGCTCTGCGGAATGCATCGCATGAGCACCCCTTGAGTACCTTGTTTATACAGGACTCCTTCAACCAAAGTATACATTTTGGCTTTTCGGGATAAGCGATCTGCCTCGGGATCGTCTTCGGGTACGGAACCCTTCTAAAGATACTCATAGATGGGAGCCATCCAGGTATCCTCGTATTCTAGAGAGGCCATCTCAATAGGAGGTGTCTCTGGTTCTTCAACCAGGGATGGCTTTTGGAGCTGTTCCAAGAAGACTCCTTTTGGTACTACAGATCGGGAAGAAGCCATTCAAGCAAGCTGGTCTGCGAGGAAATTATCCTTTCGAGGGATGAATTGTGCCTTGAAACCAAAAAAATGCTTTTCTAGCTTACACACTTCTGATAAGTACCGAGACATTGTCGGGTTAGAGCACTGGTACTCTTTCCCGACTTGATTCATGACTAGTTGAGAGTCTCCCCTCGCGAGTAGTCGGCGAATCGAGAGTGCTTTCGCAGCTCGTATGCCAGCTAGAAAACCTTCGTATTCTGCCACGTTGTTAGTGGCCTGAAAGTTTAATTGTATGGTACACTTTAAGGTCTCTCCGGTAGGAGATACCAAGACCACCCCAGCCCCCGAGCCACTTAAAGTAAGTGGCCCGTCAAAGTACATCGTCCACTGGTCGTGGGAATCGTACTGGGGATCCTGAACAGGTTCAGGATTTGTCCATTCGGCGACAAAGTCTGCCAAGATCTGGGATTTAATGGCCGTTCGGGACACGAAATGAAGGTCAAATTCCCCAAGTTCGACTGACCATTTTGCCATACGTCCCGCTGTTTCCCTATTCTGGAGGATCGCTACCAAGGGAAACTCAGACGGTATAGCTATTTTGTGCGCCTGAAAATAATGCCGGAGTTTCCTCGAAGACATGAGGAGGGCATATAGAAGTTTTTGGACCTGAGGGTAATGCTCCTTAGGCCCGTGTAAAACTTCACTAACGTAGTAAACCGGTCGTTGTACGTTTTCACGTTCTACGACCAGTACTACACTCACTACCTGTGGCGTGGCAGCTAGGTAAATTAAGAGTGTCTCTTCTGGCCTCGGAGAAACCAAAATAGGAGCACTCGTAAGATACCTCTTGACATCCTCAAAGGCAACGCTTGCCTCGTTCGACCACTCAAAACCTTCATGTTTCCTTAGAAGTTTAAAGAAAGGTAGTCCTTTTTCTCCTAGTCGTGCGATGAAACGACTTAAAGCCGCCATGCACCCTGTGAGTTTCTGGACTTCTTTCTTCGTGGACGGTGGGCGCATTTGGAGAATGGCCTTTATCTTTTCGGGATTTGCTTCGATTCCTCTTATAGATACTAGGAATCCAAGCAATTTTCCTGAAGAGATTCCGAACACACACTTCTCAGGATTGAGTTTTAAGTGGTGCTTTCTGAGGTTGTTGAATGTTTCTTGTATTGTCTTCTAGATCAATTATATTGTTCCACTCGACCGCCTCGGAAGCATTCTGTGGATATCATCAGGATATGCTCATGATCTTAGGATGATGAAACAATTGGCAATGGTGCGGTCTGACCGGCCAGTGAACTGCGGTCAGACCAGGTTTATGCTGATTTGTGATATTATTGGCAAATTGATTATGGGATATGTCATATCCATGTTTGTTAATGCATACGTGTTGCATATTGCATGTTTTGGCTAACGTGGGTCAAGTTGTGAAGAACTTGTTTCCGGATTCGAGTTTGCTTGTCTATTGCTGTGCAGGTGGCTTGCAAGTCAATGACGATCAACGGCGAGGAGGATCGGGAGTAAGCTTGGAGAGCTGAGGTCCAGAGCGATCAAGGATGCCGGGTGAGGTCGAGTGACTCAAGCATGGCGCAGAATGGACGATGATGACCGAACGGGCAGTTCGGTGCGACAGGTTGCATCAAGCAACGCGGGGGTCGGTGCAAGTGCCTTGGTGGTTCCGGTGGGATCCGGACGGGAGAGACTTGCCGACATGATGAGAGCCGTTGATCAACCTACACGTGGCGAAGCAAGCGATTGCTTCGACAGGATTGGACTCGGTCCACGGAGAAGGATCAAGAAGGGGTATTTTTGGTAATTTCACCAAATACCGCCTTTGTGACTCTTGGCTAAACCGCGGCGCGGGTCGGCGCATGGTGAAGTGGTTTAGGTCAAGTGGAACTGAAAAGGGCGCTTTAAAATGCGTGCGTGTGTGACCCGTTTGTATTGGGCCTTAACGGGAGCCCATTAGGGTTTGTCTTCTAGAAAGTCTAGGCCTCATATAAATAGGAGGGTCTTTGTTCACAAAGACCTCAAGCACTTCATTTGGAGAAACCCTAGTTTGTCTTAGGGATTAGAGAGGAGAGGAGAGGCTTAGGCTCTAGAGAAATGAGTTGGGTGTGTGCTCATGGATTGAGCTCTTGTCCTCCTTGAGGGAGTGGCTATAACCAACAACCAATCTTGAATCAATCTATGGATGATTATTCAAAAGATGAGCCTTTTTGTGTTCTTCCTTCTCTTTTGATGATTTTGAGTGCTTCCTTGATCCTGTGGTTTTTGGTTGGTTTCTTGCCCTCATTTACCTTGCTGTGATGTGTGGGAATACATCTAGGATCATCTAGATCATCAATCTCCCATGAGCAAGTTTTGGATCAAGTTTTTCGTTTTGCGCGGTTTTGAATCCTCCTTCGGTAAAACAGAAAAAGGTCAAAACTTTGACATAGATCTGGACGATCGTTGCTTGGAATAGGTTCCAGATGTCCTTGGGAAGGTGTGTTCCAAGTTTTGTTAAGTTTGTCCGTGTAGATCAAAAGTTTGATCGATTTTCGTTTTGGAACCCGAGCTGATTTCACTGTTTCTGGTCAGGGCCGGTCAGACCGCCCATATGCCCTCGGTCTGACCGCCCAATGAACGCCAGTCTGACCGCTCCAAAGGACTTGGTCTCCATTTTTTGGGTCTTTTGCTTTGGGGGTTAATTAGATTCAGCACAAGGCTTCCACGGTGAATTTACTGATCTTCTTAGCTTTCATAGCTATTGGAGGAAAGTTCGTGTTGAATCTATTTAAGGTGAAAATCGAGAAAACGCCTATTCACCCCCCCTCTAGTCGCCTTTCCAGTCCTACAAGTGGTATCAGAGCCCGATTTGCTCTTCTCATAGATCTTAACCAGTCTTTGGATCCATGACGACTGACAAGTATTCAACCAAACCTCCTGTTTTCGATGGAGTTGATTTTGCATATTGGAAGGCTCGTATGCATGCATACATCGAGGCTCAAGGGCACGCTATTTGGCTTAAGGTCAAAAATCCATATGTCGTGCCAGCCAATGACGATGTGATCACTCTAGATGTTGAGGCTAATAGCAAGGCTCAGAACTTTCTGATCCAAGGTCTTAGTTGATCTGAGTTTGAGTGTGTGGCTCATTTGAGGTCAGCTCACGAAATCTGGAAGACCCTTTGTGATTACCACGAGGGCTCTACTGCGATCAAGGAAGTGAGACAGAACCAGCTCAAGAAAGAATACTCAAAGATCGAGCAAAGACCTGGTGAGTCCTTAGATGAGCTGTGGGGAGGTTCTCCAAGATTCTTCATGATCTTCGCGTTGTTGATCTTGTTTTCACCGAGTCCGAGAATGCACCTTGACTTTTGGGTGCTCTTGATGTGAAGGTGCTGGGGATGAAGATCACATCCATCAATGACAACATCTTGTCATAAGTGAGCTTACCATGGATAAGCTCTACTCCAGGTTGAAGACGCATGAGATTGACTTTATCTCGCGTCTCCTCAAGACAGAGTCGATGGCCTTGGTGGTCGACCCATCTAAGGGTAGTTCTTCTGATTCATTGGATTTTGGCTCATCTGGTTTTTCCTTGTCCGCTTTGCATTCTCTGAGTGATGAGCAGCTAGAAAAGCTACCTGAGGATGACCTAACCCTCCTATTCACAAAATTTTCCAAAGTATACAACAAGGTGAGGAACAGGAGGAGAGGTGGCCATGTCACTTGTTTTGAGTGTGGTGAGTCGAACCACATTCACTCCAAGTGCCCCAAGCTGAAGGGCAAGATGGAGAAGGACTCTCGGAGGCGTCCTCAAGCTAAATACACAAAAGGCAAGAAGCCCAACTATCGCAAGTTCGTCAGCCAGGTCCTTACCGCTCTTGAGAGTGTTGACATGAGCGATGTGGACTCGGAGACGGAGGACAACGATGATGACTCTCATGGCAAGAAGAAGGCCCAAGACTTCACTGGTATGTGCTTCATGGCTAGAGACAGCCATGACGTCGACTCCTCCAACGACGACGAACCTTTCAGCGATCCCGATGAGGTACGTCCCTCACTTGCTGATATGAAACGTGCTTTGGTCCATACTGAACAAAAACTAAATAAGCAAGCAAAAACGATTAAGAAACAGGATATGATGATTGATGACTTGAACCTAGAAGTTGTTAGGCTCAAATCCATTAATCCTGCTGATGATTGTGATTCTTGCTCTAGCTTGCTTAATGAACTAGCAAATTTGAAATCTGCTCATTCCTCTATTCCTAATCAACTGAAAGATGCTTTTGATGAACTAGATTCTCTCAAGTCGAGTCCTAGTCATGTTTGCATGGATTCTATTGCTCTAGATGTGACTGCTGTAGATGTTATTCATTCATCTTGTTCAAATTGTGCATTACTTGAGTTGAAATTGGATAGTGCTACTAAAGAATTGCAGAAATTTGATGCTAGTCACATGTGTTCTCATTGTGAGGATAGTAGGATTAAAATGAAGGAGATGACTGAAATGGTTCTTTATTCTAAAATCGCTTCATGTGAAAATTGTATTAAACTCACAATTGAGAATGATGCCTTAAACAAGACTCTTGAGGAGAAAGCTAAAATTGAACAATCCATGTCCATGACTGCTTCCAAGAAAGTTGTTGATTCTAATTCTTGTGCTTTTTGTATTGAAGTTGGGCATAATGTAGATAAGATACAAGAAGCTTTTAGAGTTAAGTTCGAAGAGCAGTTGGATAGGATTAGAGATAACTATTGTGTGTCTTGTGAGGCTTTGAAAGCTGAGGTAGCTCACTATAAAGAAAAGTCTGATAGGGCTGTCAAGTCAAATAAGTGTGTCTCATGTAAGGAGCTAGTCAAAGAAATTGACTACCTTAAAAGGACTCTTGAGAGATTTACTGGTGGGAAGAAGAACCTCAACATGATCCTTGACCAATCTAAGGTGAGTATGAAGAAAAGTGGACTAGGATTTAATTCCTTAGAGCATTCCAAGAACCATCCACCTAAGATTGTAAGAGCTGTTGAGAGTGGTATGTTTGAGGTAGAACCTCCTGAGCCATCTAGGGTAGTTTTTAGATCTGCGGGTTTGCCCAAACCCCTTCTAGCAAGGCAGTGCTTCGCTTCATCGGTCGAGACCCTCAAAAGGTCAAGTACCATTGCACCTTCTGCAAGAAGGATGGCCATATCGTTGAGTTCTGCTTCCGTAGAGCCAACATTGAGAGGAAGAAGAGGATGAGTGCTTTAAGAACCATTAGAGGAGTTCCTTCACCTGTTGTAGTCTCTAGAGCCAGGCAGCCTGTCTTTTCTGCTAGACATTGGGCCAGGTTTGTAGATGACTTCTTTGACTCCTTTGGTGGCTCTAGGCAGCGCTTTGGGTTAGGATATCGTGAGGAGAGACCACGGGTAGCATCTAGACAGGGGGAGTACCGACCTTTTAGTAGGTCGATTCGAAGAGGTCTAGGTGATTCTCGTGTGCATTCTTATGATTTTGCTCCTAACCATTTTACTGCTGCTTCTACTGCTTTTCCCAAGTATCGTGTGACTCAGTACTGGATTCCCAAGTCTTTTATCACTAACCCCAGTACTGAGGCACAGATGTTTCCTGTTCATGTTTTGTAGGTCCGTCGTGCGAGGAAGGAGGACATATTGCTTGTTGACTCCGGGTGTTCTCGACACATCACTGGAGATTCTAGATGGTTCTCCTCCCTCACACGTGCATCCGGCAATGAATTGATCACATTTGGGGATGCTTTCTCTTGGGGGATGTGACCAAGGGCACAGTCTTGGCGTCAACAACAAGTTCATGCTCAAAGACGTCGCTTTGGTAAGTAAGCTGAGGTATAATCTTTTATCTGTTTCCCAGCTTCTTGATGAGAGCCTAGAAGTGAGATTTAAAAGTGGTGAGTGTAGAGTTCTAGATCCTCAGGTGAGCTTGTCTTTGAGATCACTAGGGTTGAGAGGATCTTTTGTGCTGATTTCAGCCTCTCTTTTGCTTCTAGCCCTAGGTGTCTTGTGGCTTCTGACTCTCATGATCTAGTGTTGTGGCATCATAGGCTTGGACACATAGGCTTCGATCACTTGACTAGAGAGAGTTGCAAGGACCTGATTAGAGGTTTGCCTAGGCTAAAGGCTGTTAGAGACCTTGTTTGCTCACCCTGTAGACATGGTAAGATGGTTTCTGCTTCTCATCCACCTCTTACCTTAGTGATGACAGATGAACCTGGTCAACTCTTGCACTTAGATACTGTTGGTCCTTCTAGAGTTCAGTCTGCCGGTGGGAAATGGTATGTGCTTGTAATTATGGATGATTACTCCAGGTATTTATGGGTTTATTTTCTGGTTTCTAAGGACAAGGCTTTTGGCTATTTTAGAGAATTGGTCCTTAGACTTGCTGTTGATCTTCCTAGAGCTTTGAGAGTCATTAGGAGTGACAATGGGATAGAATTCAAAAATTCTTCCTTTGCCACCTTCTGCTCTGATAGGGGGCTAGAGCACTAGTTTTCTTCACCTAAAGTTTCCCAGCAGAATGGTGTTGTAGAGAGGAAGAACAGGACCCTTGCAGAGATGGCCAGGACCATGCTAGATGAGCATTCCACACCTAGGAGGTTTTGGGCTGAGGCGATCTCTACTGCTTGTTATATCTCTAATAGGGTATTCTTGAGATCTGTGATTGGCAAGACTTCTTTTGAACTTAGATTTGGTCATAAGCCCAAAGTTTCTCATTTCAAGATTTTTGGTTGCAAGTGCTTCATTCTTAAACATGGCAACCTTGATAAATTTTAATCTAGATGTTCTGATGGCATATTTCTTGGATATCCTGCTCATTCTCGTGGCTATCGTGTATTTAATTTTGACACTAACAAAATTGTTGAGACTTTGAAGTCACTTTTGATGAGGCTAGTCACGGTACTAGACCCGATCTTTGCAGTACAGTGTTCTCGATATTTGAGAAAGCATCTTCGTCGATGATGACTTTGAGGACGAGGACCCAATCCATTCTCAAGTCCCTTCTGACATGGTTGAAGAGCCTGCTTCTACTACACCAGCTTCAGATGAGCAGCCTCTTCCTACCTTCACCGACGATCAGAGTGGCTCTGCTTCTACCTCCACAGTTCGTGAGGTAGAGGTCACTTCTGCACCAGGACCTCCTCTACACATTCAGCGACAGTATCCACCTGAGCAGATCATTGGGGATCTTCATGAGCGAGTCACTCGCTCTAGGTTTATTTCTCCTAATTCTCATGCACATTCTGCTTTTGTCGCTTCTTTTGAACCCCGAGATGCCACCCATGCTTTATCTGATTCCTCTTGGGTCAATGCCATGCATGAAGAGCTTGAAAATTTTGAAAGAAACAAAGTTTGGACCTTAGTTGAATCTCCACCTAATCATAATGTGATTGGAACAAAATGGGTTTTCAAAAATAAGCAGAGTGAAGATGGGTTGGTAGTTCGCAATAAGGCTAGACCTGTATCTCAAGGTTATTCCCAGGTAGAAGGCTCGGACTTTGAAGATACTTTTGCTCCTATAGCTAGATTAGAAGTCATTCGTATTTTGCTAGCATTTGCGGCATCCAAGGGCTTCAAGCTATTTCAAATGGATGTTAAAAGTGCTTTCCTGAATGGTTTCATAGAAGAAGAGGTCTTTGTTAAGCAACCTCCTGGTTTTGAAAATCCCAAGTTCCCAAATCATGTTTTTAAACTCTCCAAAGCCTTGTATGGATGAAGCAAGCCCCTAGGCGTGGTATGATAGGCTTAAGAGTTTTTCGCTTAAAATGATTTTAAAATGGGAATGGTAGATAAAACCTTGTTCACCCTCAAGCATGGCGTTGACTTTCTGTTGGTTGATTTATGTGGATGACATTATATTCGTGGTTCCTCTCATGCTTTGGTGTCAGTTTTCAGATTATATGAGCGGGGAGTTCGAGATGAGCATGATGGGCTTAATTGACTTTCTTCCTTGGTCTTCAAGTCAAGCAAGCCGAAAGAAGGTACCTTCATTCATCAAAGTAAGTACACAAAGGACCTTCTTGGTAACCCGACACGGGAAGCAGTAGACCAATATCTACTCCCATTGCTACATCCACCGTGCTGGACCCTGATGAGGATGGAGAGCCCGTGGACTAGAAGGAGTACCGTTGCATGATTGGCTCTCTTCTCTACCTCACAGCGTCGAGGCCGGACATACAATTTGCTGTGTGTCTGTGCGCTCGATTTCAGGATTCCCCTCGTGCCTCTCATCGTCAAGCAGTGCGTCGCATATTCAGGTATCTCCAAGACACTCTTGACTTTGCACTCTGGTATTCTTCTTCTTCTGCTCTCTCTGTTCGGGCTTTTTCTGATGCTGATTTTGCGGGATGTAGAGTGGACAGGAAGAGTACTTCTGGCACTTGTCATTTCTTAGGCACATCTCTTATCTCTTGGTCATCTAGGAAGCAGTCCTTGTTGCGATACCCTTCGCCGAGGTCGAGTATGTAGCTCTGACGATGAGTTGCTCTCAGGTTATCTGGATCTTATCTACTCTTCGGGAGTATGGGTTGTCTTTGGGTAGTGTTCCTCTTTTCTGTGACAACACTTCTACCATTAACATTGCCAAAAACCCAGTGCAACACTCACGGACCAAGCACATTGACGTTAGATATCATTTCCTTAGAGACCATGTTGAGAAGGGTGATGTTGTGCTTCACTTTGTAGAGTCCGAGCAGTAGGTTGCGGATATTTTCACTAAAGCTCTTGATTCTTCTTGTTTTGCTTCTTTGCGAGGAGAGTTGGGGGTTATTAGTTCTCTTGGCCTGCTTTGAGGGGGAGTTTGCTCTTTTTGCATTCATTTGTATCATAATGCATTTTTAAATTTCGGCAACTTGCACTGTAATATAAATCCACGGAGCTTTGATTTTTATCCTTGTATGACTTGAATTCATGCTTTATACCCTGCCATGTCTTGTGCTAGTTTGCTAGAATTCTTTTATGGCTTTTCTTGTATAGCTTAGCTTTTGTCATGATAGCTTTATTATCTGTGAGCAAACTGAATCAAAATATGACTTGTTGGATCTTGTGACTAGTTTTGCTATAGTGATCTTCTCATGATTCATGCCATGTCATATAGGCTTAATTGAGTCTTGAACTTATTCTGAGTTTTAATTTGAGCTATGATAATTCTTAAGTCAAGCAAATGAAAAAAATGAGTTTTTCAGTGCGAAAAAACTGATCTCACCAATTCTTTCTTATGAGACGGCTTGCCATTGCACTAGGCATGAACTCAGGGGGAGTTTTGGATGACCTAGACCACTTTCTTAAGCTTTTGTTGCTTGGGATGGTCGCAGTGAGGCTTGAGATCTAGGACAATGCTAAGAAAATAAATTGGCAATTGGTTGAAGCTTAGGAGGCAGTTGTGGATGGCTCCTAGTCCAGGACTTGCTTTACTAAGATAAAACCAATGATTTTCAGTAAAATGCTCAAAGTGATAAATTCTAAATGCTTGAACAAATTGATTCAAAATTGAAATCATAGTGCTCAAAATTGACTCAATTTCTAGTTTCTGGTCTCCATTTTGCTTATAGACATGGCTTGACTCATTTTTGGATACCTTTAGCGAAACTATGATCTTGAGCACATTGTTATGCTATCAATTCATTTAATATCAGATTATTGCTATTTTGGCCTTAGTTTTGCTGTACATGTTTTGCCATGATTGAACATAGCTTCTTCACATAATATGGCTTGGTGTAATACTTGTACAGTCTTCTTGGATAATCTTCATGGCTCCTTTTTGCTAAAAATTAACAAAAAACTGAAAAATTGAAAAACTATAGCCATTTCATTCCATTCATGCTCTATCTTCTTCCATGCACCTTGATGAATTCATTGTCAAAGGGGGAGAAAGATTGATAAAAATATTGTTTTAGAGCTTTTTGGAGTCATTCATAAGGAGAGATTGGATTTTTTGGAAATTTGGTGATCATAGTGAGTGGGAGCATCTCAATTGCATTTTTTTGGTCTTATTGCATTTTCTGAATTTGAATTGTAATTCTTGAAGACTCACAATGATCAAAGGTCAAATAGAACAATTGTTCTTTTATATGGTCCTAAGTGAGATTTTTGGCTATTCTCTGGAATTTGAAGCTTTTGTGCTTTCTTTGCCTTATCTCACTTACTTATGCTATTCTGGAGCCAGCTTGATCATTTTCTTTGCTTTTTCTTGCATTTAGGCCAAGTTGTGCCTTTGCGTGAAAACGTCGAGTATTTTCATTTTCAAACCTCAAAACTACATTTTCTGGGAGATTGCCAATGTGTTCATCAAGGGGGAGATTGTGGATATCATGGGGATATGCTCATGATCTTAGGATGATGAAACAATTGGCAATGGTGCTTTTGGTTTGAAGTTTCATGCGTTTTCGGCGAAGTTTAAAAGTCTTTGTCGGCAGGCGGTCGAGATCACGGACAATGACCGGTCAGATCGGCCTTGATGAGGGCATCTCTACGACACCTTTTTCTCCTCCACCAAATGCTCAAGATATCGATCGAATTGCCGATGGGCCAATTACAAAACACGCTAAGAAACTACAATCTCGGTGAACTTGCTCCTTAATGAATATGTCATTGATTTTCATGACAATTTTATACTACCTAAAAACAGTGTTTTGCTTGTGCTCAGGTTTTAAGATTCAACGATGGACTGAGATCAAGGATATGCGGCCTTCATCCAAGGAAGTCCGTCAAATGAGGAGGTCAAGACGCTAATCTATGACCCATTCGGCCAAGGAGGAGAGGGCCAATGTCCATACAACCAAGCGAGGGATCAAGGCCCAAGCGGTCAAACACAAAGCCCATGTGGAGGAACCAAGAAAGAAGCCCAATCTGCGGTAACAAGAACTCAAACGACTAATGAGCGAAGAATCGTGAATAGTAAGCGGTAGGGAATCCGGGCCGTGAACAGTAGACTCACTACAGTACTGGGCCGTGAACAATAACCGTGCTCCGGTGCGCGCGTGAACAGTACCCGTGTATGAATAGTACCATATAAAAAATTAGTACAAAATAGCCCTTAGCCCGAGACTATATATTATGGGGTAGACCCCCATTGTAAATCAGACCACGTTTATGCAAAAGAATAGAACACAAGTTATTGCTTGTTCTTTCATAACAGAGTTCATGCGAGGACTTCTGAGGGAGAATTAGGTGATCAATTGTTCGTTCAGCATTTCAAGGTCAAGTTTGCTTTTCCGCTGGGAATTGAGGGCTTGGCGATCTTCGCTTGTAGTCTAGCGGCGATCATCCCGGTGCGTGTTGGCGAATATCCATAGAGCTGCAAGTCCATGCACTGGCGCGTGGTGTACAGCTGAGCGTTATTCGTCATCAAGCGCTATTTATCCATGGTTCTACTCGAGAAGATCGGGCCACCCCGTATCCTCGTGGTATTAGATTCCAGGAAACTCGGTAGAATCTCTTTTTCCCCATATTTTAGTAGATTATTTTTTCTGTCCTATACATTGAAAAAGCCACAAAAAAAATATCGTCTTTCGCCGTAGTTTAATTCATTATTTTTAGTGCATTTTGTTAGGTCTTAATCTACTCGTTCATCGTGTTTAGTTGCTGGTCGTGTTCCGTTCGCGTCACTTTTTGTTTTCCCCTGTTACGTGCAATTTTGCTTCACATATATCAACTCGATTGCATGATAGTTGTTGGTTAGCAAGCTCCACATCTTTGCAATATCCTTTTTTTTCCTATTGAGACTAGCTTGTTGTTGTGCTCGAGAGACTGCTCCTAGGAATTTTTGGGACGCCAAGTTTTTCGTGTGTAGTGCACTGTTCACGTCATAGGGCACTGTTCACGCCCGAACACAGTTCATCTCAGGGCGCAGTTCCCATTCCGAACACTGAGTAGTAGTGCTGCCATAAGGGAGTTCCAACCGAACACAAAAAAAAATCAGCAAGGTTGCTTGGCCGTGAGAACAAAGTGTTTGCCGTGAAAGGTAGAAAAAAAAAGAGAGCAAAAAAAACAGAATAGAGAGCCAAAAAAAACAGAGAGCAAAAAAAAAAAGACGGCAAAAGTTTCGGCCATAGAGTTAAATTCTTTTGTTGGAGCTTTGTTATATCTTTGTATCCGCTGCTATTCGCGTACCATAGTTTTTTAGCAATCTTGTGCCCTCATATCCAAATTTTGAGCACTAGCTAGCGTCTCTCCTTGAACTGTTGCAATACGAGCGTTCACATCCATCCGAAATTGTTCATGTTATCGCTCATTCCTTTGATTGCAATAGTCCCATTATCCTTGTGCGTGTGTTACTGTCTACTCCTCACTTATATTTATCGATCAGCAATTAGGCATTGTGAGTCTCCTTTGGATTACTACCTAGCTAGACAATATTTAAATTCTGAATTGTTAGGATTCCTCACCTAGCTCCACCTAAAACATCCGTGTCAAGTATTGGCTGTCGTTCTTGGTATTCGCTCGCACAATCTGGGTTGGTCGTTCATTGCAACGAGCATAAGTTTTTGCTACTCTTAATTTACTTCGGAACGGTGCAACTTGCTTTGTTTCAGAACAGTAGTTGAGAGATTGCACTTATTTTTCACATATATTGTCACTTGGTATTTTTGCTCTCGTAACCATGTCGAAGTGGCGGGACAAGGATCCGGGCGGTAACCTTCGATCCGATCACAAAGATGCACTACCATACACTTCGTGCCACGCTTGAGACGAGTTCGGTGAGGTCGACCGGTCGCGGTGACCTTGGGCGTGTCCAAAACAACTTGGACGGTCTGGGGTCAGATTTCCAAAAGCTATCCGTGACCGTTGATGACAACCACAAGGTACTGCTCGATGCTATTGCCAATCTCACCGCTTCGATGTAGCTGGGTACACGTGGCGATGTAGGGAGTGTTCACCTCCCGTACGAGCCGCGCGACGAGACAGATGTGGAAGCTGCCACTAGACGGCAGCGCGAGGATGAACCACGCCAACGACAATTTAACGAACAGGCGCGTGTACGCGAGGCGGCGCAACAACGCCGTGTTGTTGCTGAAGTTGTGGCACGTCCCCCTGCACAAGGGCGCGGCCGTGGCATTGGTGTAGGAAGAGGCGGTGCACACCTGGACGCCCACGATGGCGCCTATGGAGGCGCGCATGACGGCGCCTTTGGGGGTGCCTACTATGGTGCCTATGGAGGAGGCCGTGGCAATCGCCACAATGACGATGACGGCGACGAATCCGTGTTCGACGACTATTTGCCGCGCCGTCAACATAATCAGTATGCCCGCAATCGTCGGCGTGATGAGGATGCCGATGATCTGGTTGCAAAGCCCAAGTTTACAATGCCGTCCTTTGAGGGTACTACATAGGTAGAGGTTTATCTTGCATGGGAGCTAAAAGTTGACAAGCTGTTCCACATGAACCGCTATTCTGATCAGCGCAAGTTGGATCTTGCCGTTGCTGCTTTGGACGGATATGCTGCTACATGGTGGGAGCGTTGTGTGCAACAACATATGGAACGACACGAGCCACGTGTTGTTACATGGGACGAGCTGAAGAGACAGATGTGTGTGCGCTTTGTACCTACACATTACAAGCGCTCACTGCATGAGAAGTTGATTGGGTTGCGACAGGGGTTGAAATCAGTTGATGAGTATTATAAAGAGATAGAGCAGATTATCATACATGCTGATGTGCGTGAGAATGAGGAACAAGCGATGGCTCGTTTTCTTGCTGGGATGAATTATGCTATTCGACGGATCGTTAATCATCATCAATACAACAACATGGTTGAGTTGATGCATCAGGCACGTGTGGCTGAGAAGCAGGTAATTGAAGATGCTAAGTATGCTGCACGACAACATTATTCAGCAAGCACGGCACCATCGTACAACACGGGACAGCCGGGCAAGTCCGCCCCATCCGGGGGCAATTCTGCGACGCGCAGTTCAACACAAAAGAAGATAGATAGTACGCCACCATCGGCACGCCGACCACCGGCGCCCGCTGCTAGCACGGCATCCTCGATGGGTTCTACAGGCCGGTCACGTGATCTGACATGCTACAAGTGCAAGGGAGTGGGTCATTTTCAGAAAGATTGCCCAAATAATAAAGTTACGATACTTACTGATGATGGGTATATTTCAGCTAGTGATGAGGACGATACTACTCCGTTTGCTGATTTTGCGGAAGATCCTATAGAGGATGAGAGAATGGACTGTAAGCCGAGGTCTCCAGATGGAGAGCATATGCTAGTGTGCACACCTCGTGTACTTAGCATGTCACAGAGTCAGTCTACCACACAACGATGCAATTTGTTTCAGTCATGGGCGATAGTTGGTGGTAAAGTGTGCAAAGTTATAATTGATGGAGGAAGTTGTCATAATCTGGCCAGCAAGGAGATGTGCACAAAATTGGGCATAAAATATTTACCGCATCCTCATCCTTATCATGTGCAGTGGTTGAGCGATGTGGGAGAGGTGAAAGTCAGTCATATGGTGAACGTACACTTCAAGATTGGCAAGTATGAGGATACCATTGTTTACGATGTGGTGCCCATGTCAGTTTGTCACTTGCTGTTGGGGCGCCTATGGCAGTTTGATCGGCATGTTTATCATGATGGGCATACAAACCGCTACAAGTTTAAGTGGAGCGGCAAAGATGTGATTTTGTATCCACTTACACCGACAGAGATAGTCAATGCTGATAAGAAGAAAGTTGAGGTGAAAATTGAAAGTACACCAAATAGAGATATTCCACCTTCGGTGAGTGAGAGCCACAAGCCAAAATTGAGCGGTAACAAGAAAAGTGAGGGAGAGAAAGGTTTAGTAATGCTAGCCATCAAATCAGAGATGAGTGCTTTTTGTGAGAATCCTAATTTGGTGCACTTTGTACTCCTGTACAAGGATGCATTGCTTTCTGCTAACGACTTGACATCTCTTCCTAGTAGTGTCTCTCATGTTTTGCAGGAGTTCAGCGACGTCTTTCCGGAGGAGGTGCCTGCTAGTTTGCCAACAATCCGCGGGATAGAGCATCAAATTGATTTGATTCCAAGAGCGACACTACCAAACCGACCACCGTACCGCACCAACCCCGAGGAAACAAAGGAAATCCAGAAACAAGTACAAAAGTGTCGAACCCGGGAGCGAAGGATCCCGAATTCTCTGTGTTCATACATTAGTCCAGGATAGCTAATGTACACAGTCAAACAAAAGTGATAATCAAAACATATCACACATTTTATTAATATTTATTCGAGTTTATTACAAAGGGCACGAGGCCAAATAAAGTAAAACACAATGAGCGAAAAAATAGTAGTAGACCCAGCGATTAGCCACAGTAATAAATGCGGGCGCTTGACCTAAGCGTCAAGATCCTCACCGTCTGGTAGATATCTTCTCTGAATAAATATTATTCAAGAAGAGTGAGCACTACTACCGTGCTCGCAAGTTACACCAATATGGAATTGATATGCATGCATAAGGTAGACAAAGGATCTTGGCAAGGTTATTTTAAAAGCGAGAGTTTTAATTTAAATAATCATATTAGATTACAAAGCCATTTCATACAATAATCTAAATCACCATTTTAAATGACAATAGTTTATTGTGGATAACCTCCATAAAAGATGATGGATATCCTCCAATCACAATGGCTACTCGCCTAATTTTCCCACGGGACTATCCATCCCGAAATTATCTGTTGAAATCACTTTTAAAACCAAAAACAAAACTAACTCGAGTGGCTTTGCTAGCATGTCCATGATCATGACGCGCTATTGAATAGTTTCTACTCTGCAGAGTTTGTACAACTTTACCCACACGAGATATTATACTCTTTGTGTCGGCCAATCCACGCTTCCTAAGGCATGTGTGAGAGCAAACATCACAAGCCGTTACAATGTTCTACCTCAAAGTACTCGTGTTCGCTAAGGTTTCGCTTCCATTGGTGGACAGTCCTCCGAAAACCCCTCTTGCGCCAGATGGGAAAAGCTGTCTGCACCCGACACCCATACATACAACATAGCACAAATAACTAAGAGGTATTACAAATTATTAAGCGAGTCCCGCCCATACAGGACATGTGGTTGTCTGATAAGGCATAACAAAATGCGCTCAAAGACCGGTCCTCAATTGACTTGGCGTCATTCAATTTAAACCACAGGTCTTAATCTTAACGAGACTAAGCAGTGCATAAACTCGCACCCACCATTCATCCTTTTCGCCCAAGTCCAAACCCTTTTGATTTTATTTCTATAAAACCATCTTTACAAATTCTCTATGGTAAAACAATACCATAGTTTTAATTTTCAACAAATTTTATTGAGTTGGCTAAAATTCTCCCAAAAACATAAATCATGGTCTAAGTATTTGCGAAGCATTTGATTATTAAACATAATAATTTATCTAAAGTGACAAAGGAATGACATGGCAACATCAAAATTTGGCATACAAGGATAATAGGAATAACTAATTATTTAAGCAGAATTTGAAATACTTGAATAAAATTATGCATGCATTTAATAATTTAAAAACTGAATTTAATTAACTTTAAAATAATAGGGCAAAATGGTCAAAGTATAACTTGCCTTCGTTGCGATCTGGAAAATCTAAGTCTTGAGAAGTATCAAATTCCCCGAATAAATAAGTAGTCTAAGCGTGAAAATAAAATAAATCATATGAAATTCAAATAGAACTCAAGCAGACAAATTAAGCTGAGACCAAATAATATAATATCATTTTAAACAGCTACAAAATCATTTTAATAGATTTTAGAAATTTATTTCACTAATTTTTGAAGTTAGAATTCAAATGATATGGATTTTACAAATTTTAACCTAAATTTGATATTTAAAAGAATTCTAAATTCTAAAACAGAACTAAAATGAACTCTAAATTGAATTATTATATTTTATTTAGTTAGACAATAATTTTCTAAAATTTTAGCAACTTGAATCATCTAATTTGGAGTTATAATGCAAAAGTTATGAATTATCCAATTTTAATCCTAAATCATCATTTAAATTAATTTCCCGAATTATTTTTCTAAAGAAAATTCTAAATATTGCGCATGTTGGCGTCAGCGAAGGAATTCCGGATTTAAATGAATTAAAAGAATTTTCGATGTGCGGGCCCCATGTGACGGTGACTTGGTCCATATGGACTAGGCCCACACGGGTTTTGGCTCATGGGAGGTGTTTGGCGTGGCGTGGTTTAGTGCCACGTTGGATCCACGCGTGTGGGGTTTGAGGGCGTGGCGCCCCGCGTGGTGTGTGGTGGCGATGTGGCGATGCCACGTAAACGCAGCGAGGTGGCGCTTCGATGGCGAGCTTCGCCGTCGTTAAGGGAACTCGGCGAGGAATGGATGACATCAAACGAGAGAGAGGCGATGGTGATAAAGATGCTCACCACGGCGGCACTAGGGCTCAAGCTGGTCGTGCGACGAGGAGTTGTCGGCGGTGTCGGGCTCCGCGGTGCGCGGTGGTTCGGGTGTCTGGGCTCGGGTGAGTCTTGCGACGGCACGCAGCGGTGGTCTTTGCGATGTCGTAGTCGAAGACGACGGGCCAGCAGGCGTGACCTCGCCGGAATTGAAGAAATACCTCGCCGCGGTGGTGTGCATGGCGAGCTTGAAATTCAGCGAATAGAGGGAAAAGAGGAAGGGCGAGCAAGGGCTCTGGGTGAGAGAAGGTGGAGCCGGGCGCTTATTTATAGGGCAAGGGAGGGCGGGAGGGAGATCAAGGCGGCGTTAGTGGCGGCGGCATTTGGGAATCCAGCGATAGTGGGTGTAATGGAGGGCATAGCAGGCGGAGAGGAGGCGGCGGAGTAAAGGGTTTAAATGCGCCTTAACGCCCATAAAGAGCAGGGGGAAGCAGGGGTGGAGAGGAGCTCAAGTGACGCTGCCATGGCGGCGTTGAGATCTGATCTTGTTGAGGAAGAAGGGATGGGGAAGAGAAAGCCGGGCCGTTCGATGTCCATCCGAGGGTGCAAAATGACCAAGCGATGTGTGCGTGTGTGGACCGTTGGATTGAAATCCAACGGTGTGCCGTGAAGAGGAAGGCGCGCATGGAGAGCGGGCGGCTTGGGCTGTGCTGCGTGTGAATAGAAGATGGGCGGCTTGGGTTTCGCCCAAAAGCTGTGTCTGATTTCTTTTGATTTTCTAATTTAAATAATCGAGTAATTCCTTTTAAACTTAGAAAATAGCAAAATAAACTCAAAAATTCCAGAAAAATTCTCATAAATTCTCAGAGGTATTTTGGACTTAATAAAATTATTTCCAACTTAAACTTGATAATGGTTTTGTAATTAAATTTGTTTTATCTTTAACTAATTGGGAAAAGCTTTTAAAAATTTGAATTTTCCACAAAAATAAATAAATTTTAAATTTTCTCTGAAATTGAAATTTTGGACTGTTACAAACCTTCCCCTTAAAGGAATCTCGACCCGAGATTGATTTAACCGACAAGGAGATGGGGATACTCGCCTTAAGATCTTCCTCTCGTTCCCGGTGGCTTCACTTTCGGTGGTGGCTCCTTTGGACTTTATATGATCGGATGATCTTGCTCTCGTAACACGCTCATGACGTCTAGAATCTTGATTGGTTGTTCTACATAAGTGAGGTCTTCTTGTAGATTGATACTCTCTAAAAGAGTCGATCCTCTGGCACTCGAAGGCACTTCTTTAGTTGTGACACATGAAAACGTTGTGTCTCGCAGACAAGGTGGTTGGCAGTTCCAACTGATAAGCGACTTCACCTCTCTTTGCCAAAATTTTGTAAGGACCCACAAATCTGGGTGCGAGTTTTCCTTTGGTTCGAAACCTTCTTACTCCCCTGAGTGGAGTAACTCGAGATAAACAAAATCTCCTATTTCAAATGTCAATTCTCTTCTTGATTGTCGGCATAACTTTTACATCGGGTTTGAGCTACTTTCGGACGCACTCTTATTGCTTTAACCTTGCTTTCGGCGTCTTTGATCAATTAGGTCCGAAGAATTGGTGCTCTCCTACTTCATCCCAAAGGAGCGGAGTTCTACATTTTCTGCCATATAAAGCTTCAAATGGAGACATCTGTAGACTAGCTTGATAGCTATTGTTGTACGAGAACTCTGCATAGGGCAGATTCTTGTCCCAACTTTTTCCATAGTCTAAGGCACTGGGCTCGAAGCATGTCTTCAAGAACTTGGTTGACGGCGCTCGTCGACCATCCGTCCCGAGGGTGATCTGTTTATCTTGAAGTTGAGTCTGGTTCCTAAAGCCGTGAAGACTCTTCCAAAATCGGAAGTGAAGCGGGAACCTCTATCGAGACAATCTTCTTGGGTACACCATGTAAACAAACAATCTTGGCCACATATAATTCGCTAGTTTGCTACTCGATAGGTGGTCTTATTTGGAATGAAATGGGCCACTTTGGTCAATCGGTCAATTATCACCCAAATGGAATCACATCTGTTTGGGTCCTAGGAAATCCGATAATGAAATCCATACCAATTTCTTCCCACTTCCATTGAGGAATTGGTAATGGTTGCAACAAACCAACGGTTCTTTGATGTTCTGCCTTAACTTCGTTGACATACATCAGCAGGCAACAAATTCAGCGATTTCTCGCTTCATCTTCCACCAATACTTCTCCTTCAGATCTGGTACATTTTGGTACTTAGGGATGAATGGAGTAGGGTGATTCATGTGCTTCTTTCGAATTGTTGTTTTAATTCCTGGCGATTAGGCACACAGATGCGATTCGAACCACCTCTGTTCCTTGCTCATCTTGAGAGAATCACGGGCTTTGCCTCTTCTCATATTCTTTTGATTTCTTTGATGTCTTCGTCTTCTAAGCTGTTTTTCTCTAATCGACTCTGAAGAGTGGGTTGAACTTCCAAAGCATTGACACATCCTTGATTGACAATCTCCAGATTTAGATGTTTGAGTTCTTCATACAATTCGGTGATTTTTACGAACCAAAATGGTATTGCAATATGCCTTTCTACTCGGGGCATCTGCAACTACATTTGCTTTACCGGATGATAATGAATTCCAAGGTCGTAATCTTTTATCGACTCTAGCCATCTTCGTTGTCCGAGGTTGAGTTCGATTGAGTAAAATGTATTTCAGACTCTTATGATCTGTGAAAATCTCACAATGTTACCAATGAGATAATGCTTGATTTTGAGCATGCACAATTGTTGCTAACTCAAGATCATGAGTCGGATAATTTCCTTCGTGTGGTCTTAAGCGGCGAGATGCATAAGCCACTACTTTGCCTTCTTGCATAAGTACACATCCTAGTCCTTGGCGGGATGCGTCGCAGAAGATTTCAAAGTCCTTATGAATATCGGCGATACTAACACCGTGCGAGACACTAATCTCTTCTTCGTTCTCGAAACTCTTTTCACGTGCCTTTGTCCATTCAAACTTTTCTCCTTTTTGAAGTTGAGTCATGGGTCTCGCTATCTTGGAGAACCCTTCAATAAATCATGTAATACCCGCTAATCCAAGAAACTTCTCACCTCAGGATGACTTGGGTTGTTTCCAACCCATTACGGCTTCAACTTTGGTTTGGATCTCTGCGACTCCTCCTGTGACACAATATGTCCAAGGAATGCCACTTGACTTAGCCAAAATTCGCACTTGCTAAATTTGGCATAAAAGTGATTCTCTCTCGAGTTTTCCCAAAATTATTACGAGATGATCCTCGTGTTCTTCTTCATTCTTTGAATAAATGAGAATATCATCGATGAACACAACCACAAACTTATCCAGAATTCCATGAACACTTTGTTCATCATATTCATAAATGGCGAGGGCATTTGTCAAACCAAACGACATCATTTGTAAATTCATACTGACCCATATCCGGTTGTGAATGCGGTCTTGAATGTCTTACAGTGCGATCTTGATTGGTGATAGCGGATCTCAAGTCAATCTTGAAAATACACTTGCTCCCTTTAATTGATCAAGCAGATCATCGATCCTAGGTAGCGGTACTTATTCTTGATTGTCACTTCATTAAGTGATCGTAATCCACACACATTCTCATATTATTGTCTTTCTTCTTGACAAATAATCTGGCGCTCCCCAAGGTGATGAGCTTGGCCGTATATAACCTTTCTGTTTTAGTTCTATTATCTGTTTCTTCATCTCGCCAACTCATTGGTAGGCATTCTCATAGGGTCGCTTTGAGATTGGGGCGGTCCACAGGACTAAGTCAATTATAAATACTACGTCCTGTCGGGTGGCATCTTAGGAGTAGTTCATCGGGAAAAACATCAGAAAATTCTTGTACCATTGGTATATCTTCAAGCTTTAACTCTTTCAAAATTTGGTTAGAATTGATCTTCCTCGGTACTAGTCTTGGGCTTGAATTCAACCGAGATTCCTTGCTCATTGGTAAGAGCAATAGACCTATTAGCACAATTTATTTGTCCTTGATTCTTGGCTAGCCGGTCCATTCCAAGGATTACATCAAATTTTGAGAATGGGACTATCAAATCTGCTAGGAAGGTTACTCAGGATATTTCAAGGGTAAGGTTTGGGCAAAGATAAGCTGGTTCTCATTTCTAAGCCGGGAGTGAATTATCATAGGGTTATCTAAAGGAGATAGGTAACCTATGTTTTCCCACAAATTCATTGGAAACAAAAGAGTGCGATGCTCAGGAATCAAATAGGACTAATCTTTGGTCTTGAATTGATCGAAGCGTACCAAGGGCGACATCCGGTCTTTGCTTGAGCTTCCTCTGCTGATAACGTGGTTCACACGCCCTTCGTATCTTGAACCGCTGGCTTTTGATTGCCGCCGATGGTGGAACTCTGGTCTTGGCCTAGTAGGTGGTGCGCCTTGCGACTTCTTAGGGCATCTGTTAGCATAATGCCCCATCTCGTTCTAAAGGGAAACAGTCACTCCAAGCTGCGATGGAATCGGATTCTTCTGAGACCGACCTCCAGTTGAGTTACTCTGGCTTTGAAGTATTAGGTATTGTGTTGGTCTTTGGAGCTCGAGTGTGGAAGATGAAATCCTCATGTTGTGGTGGCCGAGGCCGTAAAGCGAGGCTTGGGTTGTCCTCGACATTGTACTACGAGCGGCCATCCTCCTTGCAGTTCTCCATCTGAGATGTTTGGCCTCTGGCGAAAAGCTTTATTCACTAACTGCTTTGGAAGTCGATGTAGTCATTGGAGACCATTTGGTGAGATCTCATCGTTCAAACCATCCATGAACCTTTCTCGCCTTTCTTCATCACTAGCCACATCTCTTTGGGGCATAGCGAGCAAAATTTGGTTGAATTTGTGCAGTATTCACCTTTGTGCGGTTGCCTTGTTTGGCGCGTGGAACTCTTTCTTCTTTAGGGTCATTATCGCGGGAATATGTGCATGGCGGAAAGCCCGCACAAACTCCTCCCAAGAGATAGTCTGCGCATCGGCATGGGAGATGTTGTAGTTATCCCACCATTACGATGCGGGACCGGTGAAAGTGGTGAGAGGCAAACAGGACTCTCACAATCGATACTGCGAGTGATATCCGGCTTCTTCCGATAGCACGGATCGATCATCGGCATCCATCGGCTCTGTCTTCTTTGGAGAAAGTCGGTGGGCGATACGCATGATTACGCCATGGTCAATCTTTGTGCGGTGGAGGTGGTGGTGGTGCTTGGTGGTCTTTGCTTGGTTGATGTTAATAGGTGAGCTAGCGTGTCTATCGGATGTGTCGATTGGCCATCATCTGGCGCCAATCGGGCCCTTCATTTAGTGGAGGGTGGTTCTTTGGACGGGGTTTTCTGTGTCTGCGTTTGGATTTCCTTGGCCTCGGCGCTACCATCACGCGGTGCGTGTGGTAACCATCTGTGGAATCTTCTAAAGACTCGAGAATAGAGTATAGAAATAAAGTTCTAAGGAATAATATTTTTAACAGCCCAAGAACAAACAAGCACAAGACAAAAGAACCAAATTTTGCCAAAAAAAGTCCTTTTATTATTTTATTTTATTGTTTGATTATGGCTATCACAAGAGACATCGACTGACTCATAATTAGCATCTAACGATCATATTATGAGATCTTGCTAAGGTGTAAGAGGGTATAATCGGCTGCAAGTACTACCCTCTCTGCCTTGTAGGTAGCCGACTCTTCTTCTGCAGACTTTCAACCTTTCTTACGCATCTAGCAGTACATTACGAGTATTACGCAGTTCATCGAGTGTTTAGTAGGCATAATCCATTGCCTTAGACAGTCCACTTGGTGAGTAAGTTCAGAGAGTCCTCGTTCTCGGTGAGCGAAAGGTACTATCAAGCGAGTCGGAATGTGCATGGGGTGGTAGTGGAACTCGAGTCTTCAAAATGATTGTTGTAAATATGGCGGAGGCGACGTGTTGCTTCTCTAGCTGCGTCTGAAGTCCATCGGTGAAATTATCGCGTCTCATTAGGCGTCGAAGATGTGGTGGTTTGTGTTTGGTTGAAGATTGGCGTGAGGACTACTTCAAGTCTCCAACGCTCTTGGTTTCCGCTTTATACATGTACCCTTGATAAGTTGGTCTCTGGTTGTAGCCTAGGTGTTGCATCATCTTCCATAGGAGTGCGGCCCGATGTCGTGAAAATTCCATAGGAAATCCGGGTTGGTTGTTGACCATCTACAATTTAGAGAATAAGATGAGTTGATAACCATTTTAAAAGAAGTGTTGAGAAGACTCTTGGATAGACTCAAAATATTTTTAATTTTTGAGAAATAAATCCTTAAAGCGATTCTAAGGCCACGACCTACGATCGATATGGCTCGATACCACTTTTGTCGAACCCGGAGCGAAGGATCCCGAATTCTCTGTGTTCATACATTAGTCGGGATAGCTAATGTACACGATCAAACAAAAGTGATAATCAAAACATATCACGATTTTATTAATATTTATTCAGAGTTTATTACAAAGGGCACGAGGCCAAATAAAGTAAAACACAGTGAGCGAAAAAATAGTAGTAGACCCAACGATTAGCCACGAGCAATAAATGCAGAAGCCTTGACCTAAGCGTCAAGATCCTCGCCGTCTGGTAGATATCTTCTCTGAATAAAGATTATTGAGAAGAGTGAGCACTACTCGTGCTCGCAAGTTACACCAATATGGAATTGATATGCATGCATAAGGTAGACAAAGGATCTTGGCAAGGTTATTTTATGTAAAGCGGCGGTTTTAATTTAAATAATCATATTAGATTACAAAGCCATTTCATACAATAATCTAAATCACCATTTTAAATGACAATAGTTTATTGTGGATAACCTCCATAAAAGATGATGGATATCCTCCAATCACAATGGCTACCCGCCTAATTTTCCCACAGGACTATCCATCTGAAATTATCTGTTGAAATCACTTTTAAAACCAAAAACAAAACTAACTCGAGTGGCTTTGCTAGCATGTCCATGACATGACGCTGCTATTGAATAGTTTCTACTCTGCGAGTTTGTACAACTTTACCCACACGAGATATTATACTCTTTATGTCGGCCAATCCACGCTTCCTAAGGCGTGTGAGACAAACATCACAAGGCCGTTACAATGTTCTACCTCAAAGTACTCGTGTTCGCTAAGGTTTCGCTTCCATTGGTGGACAGTCCTCAAAACCCCTCTTGCGCCAGATGGGAAAAGCTGTCTGCCGACACCCATACATACAACATAGCACAAATAACTAAGAGGTATTACAAATTATTAAGCGAGTCCCGCCTATACAGGACATGTGGTTGTACTGATAAGGCATAACAAAATGCGCTCAAAGACCGGTCCTCAATTGACTTGGCGTCATTCAATTTAAACCACAGGTCTTAATCTTAACGAGACTAAGCAGGTGCATAAACTGCACCCACCATTCATCCTTTTAGCCCAAGTCCAAACCCTTTTGATTTTATTTCTATAAAACCATCTTTACAAATTCTCTATGGTAAAACAATACCATAGTTTTAATTTTCAAACAAATTTTATTGAGTTGGCTAAAATTCTCCCAAAAACATAAATCATGGTCTAAGTATTTGCGAAGCATTTGATTATTAAACATAATAATTTATCTAAAGTGACAAAGGAATGACATGGCAACATCAAAATTTGGCATACAAGGATAATAGGAATAACTAATTATTTAAGCAGAATTTGAAATACTTGAATAAAATTATGCATGCATTTAATAATTTAAAAACTGAATTTAATTAACTTTAAAATAATAGGGCAAAATGGTCAAAGTATAACTTGCCTTCGTTGCGATCTGGAAAATCTAAGTCTTGAGAAGTATCAAATTCCCCGAATAAATAAGTAGTCTAAGCGTGAAAATAAAATAAATCATATGAAATTCAAATAGAACTCAAGCAGACAAATTAAGCTGAGACCAAATAATATAATATCATTTTAAACAGCTATAAAATCATTTTAATAGATTTTAGAAATTTATTTCACTAATTTTTGAAGTTAGAATTCAAATGATATGGATTTTACAAATTTTAACCTAAATTTGATATTTAAAAGAATTCTAAATTCTAAAACAGAACTAAAATGAACTCTAAATTGAATTATTATATTTTATTTAGTTAGACAATAATTTTCTAAAATTTTAGCAACTTGAATCATCTAATTTGGAGTTATAATGCAAAAGTTATGAATTATCAATTTTAATCCTAAATCATCATTTAAATTAATTTCCCGAATTATTTTTCTAAAGAAAATTCTAAATATTGCGCATGTTGATGTCGTGAAGGAATTCGGGATTTAAATGAATTAAAAGAATTTTTTCGACGGCGGGCCCCATGTGATGATGACTTGGTCCATATGGACTAGGCCCACACGGTTTTGGCTCATGGGAGGTGTTTGGCGTGGCGTGGTTTAGTGCCACGTTGGATCCTGGCGTGTGGGGTTTGAGGGCGTGGCGCCACGTGGTGTGAGTGGCGCGATGTGGCGATGCCACGTAAGCCGGGCGAGGTGGCGCTTCGGTGGCGAGCTTCGCCGTCGTTAGAGAACTCGGCGAGGGAATGGATGACATCAAGCGAGAGAGAGGCGATGGTGATAAAGATGCTCACCACGGCGGCACTAGGGCTCAACCGGGTCGCCGGCGACGAGGAGTTGTCTTGGCGGTGTCGGGCTCCGCGGTGGCCTGTGGTTCCGGTGTCTTGGGCTCGGGTGAGTCGCGCGACGCGAACGCAGCGGTGGTCTTTGCGATCTCGTAGTCGAAGACGATGGGGCAGCGGCGTGACCTCGCCGGAATTGAAGAAATACCTCGCCGCGGTGGCCGTGAAGGAGCTTGAAATTCAAAGCGAATAGAGGGAAAAGAGGAAGGGCAAGCAAGGGCTCTGGAATTGGCGAGAGAAGGCGGAGCCGGGCGCTTATTTATAGGGCAAGGAGGGCGGGAGGAGATCAAGGCGGCGTTAGTGGCGGCATTTGGGGAATCCGGCGATAGTGGGTGTAATGGAGGCATAGCAGGCGAGAGAGGAGGCGGAGTAAAGGGTTTAAATGCGACTAACGCCCATAAAGGCGGGAAGAAGAAGGGGTGGAGAGGAGCTCAAGTGGCGCCATGGCGGTGGTTGAGATCTGTGTGAGGAAGAAGGGATGGGGAAGAGAAAGCGGGGCCGTTCGATGTCCATCCGAGGGTGCAAAATGACCAAGCGATGTGTGCGTGTGTGGACCGTTGGATTGAAATCCAAGTGCCGTGAAGAGGAAGGTGCGCATGGAGAGCGGGCGGCTTGGGTCATGCTGCGCGTGAATAGAAGATGGGCGGCTTGGGTTTCGCCCAAAAGCGTGTCTGATTTCTTTTGATTTTCTAATTTAAATAATCTGAGTAATTCCTTTTAAACTTAGAAAATAGCAAAATAAACTCAAAAATTCTCATAAATTCTCAGAGGTATTTTGGACTTAATAAAATTATTTCCAACTTAAACTTGATAATGGTTTTTGTAATTAAATTTGTTTTATCTTTAACTAATTGGGGAAAAGCTTTTAAAAATTTCAGAATTTTCCACAAAAATAAATAAATTTGAAAATTTCTCTGAAATTGAAATTTTGGGCTGTTACAAAAAGCTTCTCGACAAAGGGTATGTACGCGAAAGTTTAAGCCCTTGTGATGTTCCTGTTATTTTAGTTCCTAAGAAAGATGGTACTTGGTGCATGTGCATAGATTGTAGAGCGATTAATAATATCACTATTCGATATCGTCATCCTATACCACGCTTAGATGATATGTTAGACGAATTGAGTGGTGCTGTTATTTTCTTTAAAATTGATTTGCGTAGTGGGTATCATCAAATTAGGATGAAAGAAGGGGATGAGTGGAAAACTTCTTTTAAAACGAAATTTGGTTTGTATGAGTGGTTAGTCATGCCGTTTGGGTTAACAAATGCACCTAGTACATTCATGCGATTGATGAATCATGTTTTGAGGCATTTTATTGGGAAATTTGTGGTTGTGTATTTTGATGATATCTTGATTTACAGCCATGATGAATCTGATCATATTGATCACATTAGACAAGTGCTTTCTGAGGTTTACGCGATGCTAGGTTGTTTGGGAACTTAGCGAAGTGCACTTTTGCAAAGATAGTGTAATATTTTTGGGCTATGTGGTTTTGACACGAGGGTAGAAGTAGATGAGTCTAAAATTGAAGTAATTAAAATTGGCCTACTCCTATGAATGTTAGTCAAATTAGGAGCTTTCATGGTCTCATTGGTTTTTATCGGTGTTTCGTTAAGGATTTTAGCACCATCATTTGCCCCATTGAATGAATTAACGAAAAAAGGTGTTGAGTTTACATGGGGAGTGGCACAACAATTGCATTTGATGACTTGAAAAGCGTTTAAGCGAGACAGTTACTTGTTTTACCGATTTCACTAAAATTTTGAAATTGAATGTGATGCTAGTGGAATTGGTATTGGCGGTGTTTTGATGCAAGAGGGAAGACCGGTTGCTTATTTTAGCGAGAAACTCAAAGGTGCACAATTGAATTATCCGGTCTATGATAAGGAGTTGTATGCTTTAGTGCGAGTTTTAGAGGTTTGGCAACATTATTTATGGCCTAAGAAATTCATTATACATTTTGATCATGAGGCTTTAAAATATTTGCAAGGCCAAGTTAAGTTGAACCGTTGACATGCTAAATGGGTGGAATTTATTGAGTCGTTTCCTTACATTGTGAAATATGAGAAGGGAAAAGAAAACGTGGTTGCTGATGCTCTTTCTAGGAAAAGTGTGCTTTTAAATCGCTTGGATGTGCAGGTTCCTGGTTTAGAGAGTTTGCGTGATTTATATGCTAATGACCATGATTTCTCTTCACCTTATGCGCATTGCAAAGATGGGAAAGGCTGGGACAAATTTCATATTCATGATGGATTTTTATTTCGCGCTAACAAATTATGTGTTCCATAATCGTCCGTGCGTTTGTTATTATTGTAGGAATCTCATGCAGGTGGATTGATGGGACATTTTGACGCGTGAAGGCGTTGTCTATCTTTGGCGATCACTTTTATTGGCCTAAGATGAGGCGTGATGTGGGCAGATATGTACAGCGGTGCATAACTTGTCACAAAGGCGAAATCGAAGTTGCATCCACATGGTTTGTATACTCTCTTCCGGTTCCTAATGCACCATGGGAAGATATTAGTATGGACTTTGTTTTAGGACTGCCTAGGACTAAGAGGGGGAGAGATTCTATTTTTTGTCGTTGTGGATCGATTTTCAAAGATGGCAAACTTTATTCCGTGCCACAAGAGCGACGATGCGTCGCATGTTGCTGATTTATTTTTCAGGGAGATAGTGCGGTTGCATGGCGTACCTAGGACCATTGTCTCGGATCACGACGTCAAATTCATGAGTTATTTCTGGAAGACACTTTGGGGGGAGCTAGGGACAAGGTTGTTATTCAACCTGACTTGTCATCCCCAAAGCGATGGTCAAGCAGAGGTGGTGAACCGCACACTTTCGATCTTTGCTAAGGACCATGATCAAGAAAAATATCAAAGCGGGAGGATCTGTTTGCCACGTGGAGTTCGCCTACAACATAGCCGTCCACTCTACTACACAGATGTACCCATTCGAGGTGGTGTATGGTTTCAAGCCTATTACGCCACTTGATTTGATGCCGCTTCCAAGTCAACAACGAACAAATATGGAGGTGTCAAAGAGGGCTGAATATGCGAAGAAATTGCACATCAAGGTGAAAGAAGAAATTGGCGCAAAGGCGAAGTACTATCTTGACAAAGGCGAACAAGAAAAGAAAGAAGATGATTTTCGGTAGGGCGATTTAGTTTGGTTACACTACCGCAAGGATCGCTTTCCAGATCGACATAAATCGAAGTTGCTGCCACGAGGAGATGGACCTTTCAAAGTGCTTGAGCGGATTAACGATAATGCATACAAAATCGAGCTTCTAGGAGATGATTATGGCGTGAGCTCGACATTCAACGTTGCTGATTTATCACCGTTCTTCGGTGCTGATGATCTAGCGTCGAGGACGACGCCTTTTAAAGAGGGGGAGAATGATGAGGGCATCCCTACGACACCTTTTTCTCCTCCACCTAATGCTCAAGATATACGCATTGAATTGCCGACTGGGCCAATTACAAGAGCATGTGCCAAGAAACTACAATCTCAGGTGAACTTGCTCCTTAATGAATATGTCATTGATTTTCATGACAATTTTATACTACCTAAAAACAGTATTTTGCTTCTGCTTAGGTTTGAAGATTCAACGATGGACGGAGATCAAGGATATGCGGCCATCATCCAAGGAAGACCGTCAAATGAGGAGGTCAAGACGCTAATCTATGACCCATTCGGCCAAGGAGGAGAGGGCCAATGTCCATACAACCAAGCGAGGGATCAAGGCCCAAGCGGTTAAACACAAAGCCCATGTGGAGGAACCAAGAAAGAAGCTCAATCCTGCGACGTGAACAGTAACCAGCTAATGAACAGTGCCCCGCGTATGAATAGTGCCACATGGAAAATTAGTACGGAATAGCCCTTAGCCCAAGACTATATATTGAGGGGTAGACCCCCATTGTAAGTCAGACAACATTTATGCAAAAGAATAGAACACAAGTTATTGTTTGTTCTTTCATAACAGAGTTCATGCGAGGACTTCTGAGGGAGAATTAGGCAATCAATTGTCCGTTCTGCATTTCAAGGTCAAGTTTGCTTTTTCGTTGAGAATTGAGGGCATGGCGATCTCCGCTTGTGGTCTAGCGGCGATCATCCGGGTGCGTGTACTGGCACGTGGTGTACAGCTGAGCGTTATTCGTTATCAAGCGCTATTTATCCACGGTTCTACTCGAGAAGATCGGGCCACCCCGTATTAGGCACAGTGCGGATCGGCCAAACCGATGAGCTAACGGTCGAGCCGGGTTTATGCTGATTTGTGATATTATTGGCAAATTGATTATGGGATATGTCATATCCATGTTTGTTAATGCATACGTGTTGCATATTGCATGTTTTAGCTAACGTGGGTCAAGTTGTGAAGAACTTGTTCCGGATTCGAGTTTGCTTGTCTATTCTTTGTCTTGGTGGCTTGCGAGTCAACGACGGTCAACGGCGAGGAGGATCGGGACTAAGCTTGGAGAGCGAGGTCGGAGCGATCATGGATGCCGGGTGAAGTCGATTGACTCAAGCATAGTGCGAATGGGCGGCGATGACCGAGCAGGCGATTCGGTCGCGACAGGTTGGATCAAGCGGCGCGGGTCGGTCTGCAAGTGCCTTGGTGGTTTGATGGGATCCGGATGGGAGAGACTTGCCGAGCATGATGAGAGCCGTTGATCAACCTACGTGGCGAAGCGGCGATTGCCGACGAGTTGGACTCGGTCCACGGAGAAGGATCAAGAAGGGGTATTTTGGTAATTTCACCAAATACGCCTTTGTGACTCTTGGCTAAACATGGCTGGTCGGCATGGTGAAGTGGTTTAGGTCAAGTGGAAGTGAAAACAGCGCTTTAAAATGCGTGCGTGTGTGGCCCGTTTATATTGGGCCTTAATGAGAGCCCATTAGGGTTTGTCTTCTAGAAGGTCTAGGCCTCATATAAATAGGAGGGGTGCTATTCACAGCAGCCTCAAGCACTTCATTTGCAGAAACCCTAGTTTGTCTTAGGGATTAGAGAGGAGAGGAGAGGAGAGGCTTAGGCTCTAGAGAGATGAGTTGGGTGTGTACTCATGGATTGAGCTCTTGTCCTCCTTGAAGGAGTGGTTGTAACCAGCAACCAATCTTGAATCAATCTATGAATGATTATTCAAACGATGAGTTTTCTTGTGTTCTTCCTTCTCTTTTGATGATTTTGAGTGCTTCCTTGATCCTGTGGTTTTTGGTTGGTTTCTTGCCCTCATTTACCTTGCTGTGATGTGTGGGAATACATCTAGGATCATCTAGATCATCCATCTCCCACGAGCAAGTTTTGGATCAAGTTTTTTGTTTTGCTCAGTTTTGAACCCTCCTTCGGTAAAAGCGAAATAGGTCAAAACTTTGGCGTGAATCAGACGATCGTTGCTTGGAATAGGTTCAGATATCCTTGGAAAGGTGTGTTCCAAGTTTTGTTAAGTTTATGTCTGTAGATCAAAAGTTTGATCGATTTTCGTTTTGGAACCCAAGTGATTTCCTTTGTTTACAGTGGGGCGGTCGGACCACCCATATCTTGGTCGGTCAAGACCTTTTGATCGACCGCCCAATGAACGCCGGTCTGACCACTCCAGAGGACTTGGTCTCCATTTTTTGGGTCTTTTGCTTTGGGGGTTACTTAGATTCAGCACAAGGCTTCCACTGTGAATTTACTGATCTTCTTAGCTTTCATAGCTATTGGAGAAAAGTTCGTGTTGAATCTATTTAAGGTGAAAATCGAGAAAGCGTCTATTCACCCCCCCCCCCCCTCTAGTCGCCTTTCCGATCTTACACAGTCGCATATCGATCAGTCATCTCAATGAGTTCGTCGACAGTAGCGGGAGGATTCAAAGCGATATCCTCTGTTATCCTTCTACTGCAGACTCCTTGCTTGAGAGCCCTGATGACAGATGAGTCAAAAACTTCCAGAATTGAATTACGAACCTGACTAAAGCGCTTGATGAATTGGTGCAAGGTCTCGTGGTCGTTCTGTCTCATCCGGTGCAAGTCGTCCTCCTTCCCAGGGCGATTGTAGGTGCCTTGGAAGTTCGCCAGTAGAAGGTCGCAGATGTGTTGCCGAGAATAGATTGACTCGAGTGGTTGGTTTGGTAGCCACGATCGAGCGGACCCTTCGAGCACAGTTGGAAGGTAATTCGCCATTACATGCTCTCCTCCTCCTACTGCTCGGACAGCTGTTGTATAAATTTGAAGGAACTCGATGGGATTTTGGGATCCATCGAACTTCTCCATGTTCACTGGTCGAAAACGAGGTGGCCAGCGAACAGCTTGGAGGTTAGGCGAGAATGCCCGACATCTGGTAATGACTTCTTGACGCGTCCTTTGTAGAAAAGAAGGGTTGATATCACCAGGTGATCGTATTCGACGATACCCAGTAACAGGTTGACCCGACCTGTAGTAAGTCTCGGTTCTACGAGGGAAATACTCCTCGTATTCCATCTGCTGCTGTAGATTTCTATGTCGCAATGGTGAGCGATCACCTCTCCGAGGGGCTTGTTGATTATCTGACGTTCGAAGGACATTTCTCCGGGTAGGAGATCGATGCGACTTGTTTTTGCGCCGATCTCTACGCGGGGTATTGTTCGAACGACTGGTAGCTGAGAAAGTTGTATTGCTACGACTTCCTGAATGATGTTGGCGAAGAGGTCGTAGCCTGGCGCTCGGGCGAGTTCTCGAGTTAGGTTCTCGAGCAAGTCGTTGTTATGTTGGAGTTCTTGAGCTTCCACTAATTGATACTGGATGAGTCTAGGCAGATTTTTCTGTGCTTCAATTTTCTTCCGTCGAATAGCCTTAAGATCTTCCACATCAGATCCTTCAGACTGCCTCAATGGAGTAAGAGTATGTCAAGGATTTCCCTCATGCTCATCAAAGTGTTGGTTCTGTCCGTCACCGGTGATGCCCTTGCCATTGCCACGAGGGGGCATAGTGCGTGATCTTCGGGGAGTGTCCCTAGCTCGTTCTCTAGAAGAGTGACCTTGATCTGAGGGAAGAACGAAGACCTCCCGTTGATGATTCTCACTTGCGCTCGAGGCCTCCCCGCTTGAGGAGTAGTCGAGAGACACCATCTGGCGACTTGGAGTAATCCCCTCCGGGAAGGGAACTCAGGTTATATCTTGTCTCCGTCTGCAGTGTGACTGCAGAGAGATGGTCGAATTGCTGAGAAAAGCATGCTTGATCCGCTCTCTCTGGAGTTATCAGGAGAGAGGACCACCAGATGCTAGTGAAGCCACGAATTGTGGCTTCGAACTTGTCTTACCAAGTCGGACCGCCTTAGGGGACTTGGACACTTGGAGGAAAAACTCTCGTCGTGTTGTGAGCCCGCCTGGGTGTAGTCCTGATTGTGATCGGATTAACCCTTGTCCTTTGAGGGAATTGATTCCTCTGTTGGACGTACTGTTGTGGGGGATAAGGATCCCTCCTCAACTCCATCAGTGGTATGGTCTCCTGGATCTGCAGAAAGATCTCTGGAGGCAGCAACACCATCGGATAAGACGATACTCGGTTCGTAATCGAAACCAGCATCTATGTCGACGTCTGCGTAATCTACCAAGTCAAACCAATTCTCCCCATTCCATTCTCCTGCCATGAGTGCATGAGATTTGGAAAAAGAGAGTATGTTGACAAGAGATTACCGGAAGATCCCCACAGACAGCGCCAACTGTCGGTGTTTTAGAACCGATCTTACGTAAAGATTGTTTGATTCAGGGGGTCTCCTAGAATGGAATCACTCAGAGAGATTGACACGGGTATTTTTATACAGGTTCAGGCCTTCTCTGGGGAGAATAACAACCCTACTCTTGTGTGTGTATGGTATTGAGTGTATCTTGTACAATCAGGAGAAAAGACTAAGACTATTACAGAAGATAGTGCATATCTTCCCGATTGCTTGCTGTGTTCTTTGATTGCCTCTCCTTTCTTCTCTGATCGCCGCCTTTATATAGTCGTGAAGGAGTAGCTGTTTCTCCAAGTGAAGAGGCGCCTCATCATGTCCTGTAATGGGCGCAGGTTTGCAATAATCACCAGAGTATTAACTCCTTCATGCCGCCTAGTAGTTATTTGTCGGAGATAATGGGGTATTACGTGCTATTACTCCGTAGAATAACAGCGTATGTTGACTGCTTGGATTCCTTAATCAATTGGACACACTCGTCTGTAGGTTTTATTGATCATAAGGTGGTCGTAGCTAACCTGGTCGTAGAAGAGCTTACGACCATGGGGTAGTCGTAGAATAACTTACGACTAGATAGTGATCATAGAAGAACTTACGACCATAAGGTAGTCGTAGCAAGACTTACGACTATGTGGGTGGTAAATGAAGAACTTACGACCACTGGTAGGCTTCCTTGTAAATATAAGGGGTATACCTAGGGACCACATGACATCATATTTACCCATAATAAGAATTATAGATAAAAGATAAAATGAGGATTATTAGATCCTCGTCAGGATGGAAGTCATTGCTCGAGCGAGCAAAAAGGTTTTGTCAAGCAAATGGCATCACTGTTCCAGATATGGATGAAAGAACCCCAATTATGGATCGAATGTCACGTCGAGGTCATACAATGACTGAAGATCATTTTTATAGAGTTGGCATCTTCTATGTTGCTATCAATGCCACTAAGTCAGAGATAAATCACCGTTTCAATGAAGTTTCTACAGAGCTATTGATATGTATGTCTTATTTTGATCCAAGGAACTCATTCTCCAAGTTTGATGTAGACAAGCTTTTGCGACTTGCTGAGATTTATGCTGATGATTTCATCATAGGAGACCGTATATTGTTAAGAACTCAGCTTCAAAACTACTTTCTGAATGTTAGGAGAAGTGTAGAATTCCGTGGATGTCGTGACCTTGCAAGGCTCGCTGAAAAGATAGTTGAAACTGGAAAAGATAAAATCTTCCCATTGATCTATCGTCTCATTAAGCTAACATTGATTCTTCTTGTGGCAATGAAATCGGTTGAAAGAATATTTCCGGCAATGAAAATTATCAAGACAGACTTATGCAACAAAGTCTCCGATAAATGGCTCAATGACTTGATGGTGTGCTAACTGAGTGAGAGATATTCAAAAGTATTGATGATAAAACAATCATAGATCGTTTTTCAACAGATGAAATCTTGTAGAATGGACTTGCCTCCTGCTCCTAGTCATAGCTAGCGGTTGTGTGGTATGTTTCATACTTCTATTTTATTTCAATGTTTGTATGTCATAATTTTCTGATTGTCTCACTAATTTAGTTACTTTTGTTCTATATATTACTACTCGCACGTATTTATAGCCATTCAGACTGTTATATTCATTAGCCAGGTACTACCTTAAGTTTATTTTACATTCTTGCTTTCTTTTATTTTTATCCTACGTATACCACTGTCGGGCGAGGAGTAGAGGCAATGGGGTGAGACATCTCCGGCCGCGGGAGATGACGGTGGGGGTGTCGATAGAGACACCGCAGGTGGCAAAAGCGCCAGAAGCCGCAGGAGAGACGGGCTGCGGGGGCGGTTGCGGAGGCGACACGGGCATGGACACGGCACGTCCGGATCGAGTGTAGAAGTCGCAGACTCGGAGCAGACGACTCACCAGGTCAACAAGTTATCATCCTCCTTTTATGGGCCTCGGCCCACGTAGTTTCACTATTTCACAGATCGCCGTCAGGCCGGATAAGCGGATACTCTAGGGTTCAAAGTAAACGCAGAGGCACAAACGCGGAAATGTTGGCGACATTCGCCGGCCCATTAACTCCCTGCGCGCGGCGCGCGGCGCACGACGTACACGCCTGAGCATTAGCACTTTGAGCCCACACGCCTGCGAGCGGCGCCGCACAGCCCATGCTAACGCGCGTGCTCACCGGAAAACAAGTCCCGACACGAGGCCCCGGTAGTGCCGGGGCTGGTTACGTGCCGCGCGGAGGCACGACGGGGCGGGCTAGGCCGTGGACAGGGTGCCCGTCTCCGCCCTTTCCTCGTGGTCCAAAATCAACGTGTTCATGCTATGATGCTAAGCTGTCTTGCTGTTTAGATCTCCCTAAAAAAAAACCAGCGTGCATCACCTCGAGACCACGGTCCATGTGACCATGTATCATGAGCTATTACAGGTTGCTTTCTACGACTATTCGCCCGGGCTAAACTCCCTGCCTCTCTCCATCTCCCGGAATCCACAAAACATTACGTTCCTGTAGACGCCATTGAGCCGCACATGCATGGGCTAGTCGCTGTAGTACGCGCGCTAGCTGTCTAGCTGGTCCTCGATCGGCAGTCGGCATCTCATACTCACAAAGCTAGGCTGCACAATGATAATTTGGATCAGATGATTCATGATGCAAAAAGAAACCATAGTGAGAAAGAGTTTGGTAAATTCGATAGCTTGATAGAGGACTCAGAGAAGCCTTTGTTCCTGGGCTACAAGCTGAAATACACAAGGTTGTCTTCCGTGCTTGAACTGCTGAAATTGAAGGTAAGCAACGGTTGGTCCGACAAGATTTTCACGACGCTGTTAGGTTTCGTAACGGATATGCTTTCGGATGGAAACGAATTGCCTAAAACCACCTACAAATCCGAGAAGGTTCTTTGTCAATTGGGAATGAAAATAGAAAGAATACATGCATGTCTGAACGACTATAGCCTCTACCGTAAAGAGTACTCAAACATACATGTATGTCCGGTGTGTAACGCATTCCAATACAAGCGTAAGAATCAATCAGATGACAGCGAGGGAATCGAGGTGAAGAAAGGACATCCTGCTAAGATGGCGTGGTATCTTCCTGCAATTTCTCGTTTAAAGCGGTTTTTTGCAAACTCAAAGGAGGCAAAACTGTTGTGTTGACACTCCGAGGAGCGTAAGCAGGATGGAAAGCTAAGACACCCTGCTGATTCCGCCCAGTAGAGAAACATCGATAGAAGGTTTGCAGACTTCGGTGCGGAACCAAGGAATATAAGGTTTGGATTGAGTACAGATAGAATGAATACTTTCGGTAATAATGAGCAGTCGACATAGTACTTGGCCCGTGACTCTCTGTATCTACAACATTACTCATTGGTTGTGTATGAAGCGAAAGTATATTTTGCTGTCCATACTTATCCAAATGTCGAAGCAACTTGAGAATAATATTGATGTGTACCTAGCACCATTGATGGAAGATCTAAAAATAATGTGGATCGAAGGGGTACAAGTATGTGATACATACAAATGAGAGAACTTCACTTTACACTCCTTATTGTTCTGCACCATAAATGATTATTCTGCCCTTGCTAACCTGTCGAGTCAGAGTACAAAAGGGGCAAAAGCATATACTTACTGCTTAAATGATACTGAGAGTGTGTGGCTGAAGCACTTGCATAAAACCGTGTACATGCATCACCATGGGTTCCTTCGGAGGACTTACCCATACCGCAGGATGAAGAAATAATTCGATGGAGAGAAGGAGGACAGTTCAGCTTCAAGATATTTAAGCAGAAAAGAGGTATATGATATGGTTAAGGATTTAGATGTTGTGCTCGGAAAGAGACGTAAATCGAGGACCCGTGAGAAGAATATTTGAACGAAAAGATCAATATTTTGAGACTTACCTTATTGGGAGCACCTAGAAGTTCGTCATTGCATCGACGTCATGCATGTAGAGAAGAATGTATAGGACAACTTGATTGGTCTCTTACTCACAAAGCATACAAATTCCTCTCGGCCGTGCCCTTGAACGGATTTGAATCCTAATTACAATGTTACCACCTTCGCTTTTTTTTTAAAAAAAAAGAAGAAGATTATATTGCTTAAAGATGAAGTATTAGCAACATTACTATCCAGTTCAGTCCATCGTAACAATGCAATGGTAGACGGTGATTATCTCACTTCGGTGTCGCCTAGCTAGCACACGGCTGGCCAAGATGAGCTACACATAGCTAGGCATGCACACACACATAGCAAGAACCAGTCGATGGATGGAGCTGTGGCAGATGAGGCACGTGGATTGCCACTAGCTAGGCACTACGTACCTGCACTGCTGCACGTATTGGGGGATCTCGCCAGCTCCCGGCAATGGTCAAGAGCTCCCGTCCAAGACAGCGCTCGATGAAACTGTACAAGCATATATATTGAATATCCTGGGTGAATATATATGGCTCGAGCTAGAGCGCATTCTTTGAAGGCCATCATGGTGCAACACGTACAGATATACATAGGAGTAGTATAGACGACAGTAGGTGCGTGCACACTCAGCTACGGACGAGGAAGCGCCATGTAGACATGGTAGTAGCAGACTAGCAGCAGCACCAGCATCTGTCTTCGCTCTTCACTTTTCAAAAGCATCTTTAAGCGTTGCTCTTGCATGCCCATGCTAGCTATGCTAGCTGCAATCGATTCAAAGTTTCTACTCACCAATAATTGGAGAGCCCGGCCGACCGGGCGGCTTCCTGGAGTTGCATAACTTGTTTCTCAACATTAGGAAAGAAATGGTTCAGCGTAATCTTCTTTCCGAACTAGCTAGCTAGCTGATAAGAGTACATATATATATGGAAATATGGAGCAGATGATATCTGTTGCAATTTAATTTGCTGGTTTTGTCTAATTAGGAGTATACTCCATATCAGTTTGGGGTAACTAGGAAAGCTTTGTCATGCATTTGCGAGTGGACAAGGACGATTAATTCATTGCATTGGTCGCTCAATTCAATAATTAACCATGCATCTCGATCAATGTCAACGCATGTGCTTGTCAGTGTCATGAACTGTCATCGCTTGCTCCAAGCCATACTGTATACAGCAATTCATTAGACATTCATTAGCTAGCGACACGAACGTGTTGGGCGCTAGCTCAAGTGGAAGCACATATCCTTCTAAACCATGACAGATTGGAACGTGCGCTGTTTCATCGTCAAAAAATACGAGGGACATGCACTTCTGTTGGAGTATATACGTTCTAGTTACAGGATAAAACTCCTATATACTACCTTTGGTTTTTAATAGTTATCGCTGGAGTAGTAGTTAGTTAGTAACAGCGGCGTTAACTAACTTAATACGGAGGGAGTACGTTTTAGTTACAGGATAAAACTCCAAAAAAAAATCATAGAACAATCCAACTTATACGTACTCCGCATGAGTGTTGAGTTATAATAGAAGGTTGAATCAACTGCACAGATTTATTTACTCAAAATGTGTACAACTTAATTTTGCTGTACAAAATGAACTGTAGCAATAAATTGTTGACACTGAGCAATCGTGTTTTCCAATGATGCGACTCATAATAGTGATCTTGATAGCTCCATTCGTGTTTTTTTCCTTCTGAATGTACAGCTGATGTTCCACTTGTCTACTCCAATTGACATAAGCTAGCTTATTATCAATTAATGTATATGTCAATATATATACAATAAGATTTTTTTCGCAACATATACACATATTTAATTTCTCCAATATATGCACAGGATTTGCATATAGATAGATAGATAGATAAATAGATACACACATAGGTTTTCACATGGTAGCTAAGTATGCTATGGTGCTAGTTATCAAAACCTGTCAATCTCACCTTGGGATTGGAATCTTTATTTACAATAGCTCCTTTTTTGTGATTTTGAAGTAGTAAATGCTAAAACCATTATGTCCCATCCTATGTAGCCTTTAGGTCATGTACAATGGGCTTAAATCAGCTGTCTATAGCTTCTATCACATAGGATTTAAGCTGATGTAGATGAAAAAGAATAAAGAGATAGAAATGCGATGTCTACAATCTTGTAGCCGACTGTAGCACCAGAACCAAGAAAAACATTAAAGATTGTGTGTTGTCTATAATCTTGTAGCCGACTGTATCACCACAACCCATTGTATGAGATGTCTTTAGTGCTGTCTATAGGTGACATGGAGAGTTGCTATAGACAACATCTGTTTGTAGCATTGTACATGCCCTTAGCAATGAGTGCACTTTCAAATTTTTGAATCTTGTAGACCCTATGTGACTTGTTTATTTTTGTATGGTGCTTGTAGGTGTTGCATGTGTGAGTGTTTGAATGTTTAAATCTACTTTTGTGTGGGGTTCTCTTTCCCAAGTTGATAGTGTATGCCTGGGGCTTTGGTGCGTGTCACTGTTGGCCAAGGAGAGGGCTATGGGAGTTTGGCTCATACTCTGCAGTCTCGTATGGATCTGTTGGATCCTTCCGCTCTATCTTCTGGCTTGGGATTTTGACGGTTCGTTTGGAGCCTTTACCAATGAGTGCACTTCCAAATGTGGGTATTGTTTGAATGCTTTATTTTCGTTTTCAGTGGGGTTTGTAGTGGCTGCCTTGGTTTTTGGCGCGCATCACTGTGCGAGTTCCTCGTGCGCTTTTCGTGCTCGTATGGACCCGTTGGATCCTTCCACTCCGTGTCCTGTGTTGTTTTGCGCGTGTTTGCCTCGCAAAAGCAAAATCGTGGAACCTTTGCCCATAGGCGTGCACGCATTTCTGTGCGTGGAATTACACAACCCAGCCATCGAGTGCTATGGTTAGGCTAATAGGTGGATAGACCATCTCGTCAGGGGTGCATTAAATGCGCCGCGTCATGTACCCTTTCCCCCTTTGAGCTCATCAAGATTTGGATGTGCTGTGTTTTGTAAACCATGGAGGAGGGGGCAAGATGGTGGCACATTCCCTATCGTCTTCCACAGACAATCCTCTCCACTTGGGTCTCGCAGTGTTGGCAATGGTGTCTTCTCTGGCGTTGTCAGCAGGGCAGCCTCGCGGCCGACTTCCTGGTATGTCATTCTATTTGGGGTGACATTTTCGACCTCACAGAGCACAACACATTTACTCTGGTTGTTTCGCCATGCACACACATCACAGCTTTGGGACATTTACTCTGGTAGCCATGCACTTCTTGTTTCACGTAGAGCTTGTGACATGTCATGCGCCAAGCGATGGCGATGTCCCTGATGGGCGTGTCGTGAATGGCCAGCGTGTTGTTGCTCCTGCTTTCCCGCCGGTTGTCATGTCATCAGCTCCTCCGCACACGATACACTACTTCCCCGTCGTCGATGGAGTTCAGCGACACGTCGTCTGCTCACCCCCACCACCCCCCCATTGTGCTGTTGGAGGATCTACCGGTTGAGCGGCAAGTGTACATATCGCCCGAATGCATACCTCCTTGGCAGGGCATGCTGGCTGTGTAGCCGCAATGTCTATCACCGGCTCCCCCTGCCAAACAAATGTGCAGGGTGACGGCCTGTCAGGTGCGGGTTGTTGGCCACCAATGCCTACTTGTATGTACCAGCTAGCGGGTGCCGCTGTCGTGACAGGTATATTTGTGATGATCGCCCATTTGTTGTACATCTCCCACGCATCTTTTTTTTTGTTCATCATCCCCCTTAGGAATCGCACTAGCCCTACCGTTCGTAGAGGAACCACCGAGGGGCCTGGGCTAATTGATCGAGCCTTCACCAATGCGGCCTGATGTGGAAGTGACACTGTCTTAGAGCCGGCTGTGGGATGACATTTGATTCCGAGTTGGAGACTTACCAATACTACAACACGTACTCATGGTGGCTTGGATTCGGCACCAAGCATGGGAAGAAGTATGAAAATGGGAACTTGTACAAGACCACACAAGAGTTCAGATGTTCCTACGAGGTGTCCTGCATAACGCAGTCTTTGCCACACGACATCCATCCACTACTACAAAACAGGCTATAGTAGACACCCTATCACAGCGGTTCCTTTGGAACCGCTCAGGTTAAATCGGTCGGACTCTGCGGGTGGCGCGGCCGACTATCACAGAGCGGTATTTTTAGAACCGCTGCGTGATAGTCATCTATCACGACGGTTCATTAATAGAAGCATGCGGAATTATCCTGACGGTTCTATTCACAAACCGTGCAGTGATAATCAACCAATCGAGCGGTTCTCAATAAGAACCGTGCGTGATAATACGAGACGGTTCTTACGGTTACGAATAAGAACCGCTGTGATAATTAGTTATCACGAGCGGTTCTAATTAAGAACCGTTTGTGATATCTGCTATCCCTCGCGCAGACCGCTTGCCTGCGCCTTGCCGCTCTGGAGGCTCATGTCACGAGCGGTTCTTTAATAGAACCGTCAGAATAATCCTGACGGTTCTATTAAAAACCGCTGTGATAGGTGCTATCACAAGCGGTTCTTAACAAGAACCGTCTCGATTGTTAGGCGGAAGCGAAAATTTAAACATAATGGGGTGTCGAAACTCGCTTTATATAACCTCTATCTCCTCCTCCTCTGCGGTCTCTCCTCCTCACACTCATACCTCCATCTCCTCCCTGCGTTTCTCCTCCTCACACCTTGCGCCCGGCCTCCGCCGAGCTTGTCGCCGGCGGCCTCCTCCAACTCGCCCACCTCATCACACCGCCTCATCGTCACCTCATCGCCTTGGCCTCCACTGTCGCCCACCTCCCCGACCTCACTCTCTCTCTCCCCCTTTTCTTTGTGATGTGGATTCTTGAGTTGATGCTCTTGTGATGTGGGTGATGCTCTTTGTGATGTGTGTAGTTCATGTTGAGTTATTTGGTTTGGGCAAAAATATAGATGGTAGATCGCGCGCGTTCGGTAAAATCATCATAACTTTTGCATACGAACTCCGAATTGCGGCGTTCTTTGGCTCGTTGGAAAGCTAACGAAAAGCTCAATCCGAAAATCCATAAGTCAAGGTCAAATTCTCTTCACGAGGTCTCGAAAAAGTGAAAACCCCAAAAAGGTCGTTTAGGGCCTCTAGCGGCCTCCAAGTTTTAGCACTGCCGTTTTCGGTTTTTTGCCACGAAAAGGCTATCACAGCACGGTTCTAAACAAGAACCATCTGTGAAAACTCATCACGAGCGGTTGAACAAGAACCGCTGCGTGATAATTTCTTCCTGAGCGGTTTTGATGAAAACCGCTCGCGATAATAGCCTTCACGAGCGGTTTCAACAAAAACCGCAGCGTGATAATCTATCGCGAGCGGTTTTGAACCGTGCGTGATAACCTACTATTATCGCAGACCAACAAATATAGGCGGTTGGAAACCGTGTGTGATGACGGTTCCGAACCGTTTGTGATGAGGCTTCCTGTAGTAGTGATCCCTTTTACGTCTGGTCGTGGTGCTGGCCGATATCACCTTTTTTTGCAAGGGCCTGGCCGCGAGGGGGCCCACAGCACCGTTAGCAAGAAATGCAAGGCGTTTGTGCGCTTGAAGAGGGCGTATGACAATGGATGGTTTTTCCAATGTGTGCCTAGAACACAGCCATGAATTGGCGGACACGGTCGGTGAGAAGATGCACTGGAAATGCCATAACCAGATCGACCCATCGCTGAAACAATTGATCCAGCACATGCGCGAGAACAACATCCCAATGAACAAGATCCATTGATACGAGGTGGCCCGATCTTCTCGAGTAGAACCGTGGATAATTTGTGTTTGACAATGAACAATGCTCAGCTATACACCACGCACCAGTGCCGGACTTGTAGCTCTATGGATATTCACCGACACGCACCGGGATGATCGCCGCTAGACCACGAGCGGAGATCGCCAAGCCCTCAATTCCTAGTGAAAAAGCAAACTTGACCTTGACTGGCAGAACGAACAACGAATCGCCTAATTCTCTCTCAGAAATCCTTGCATGAAATTCTGTTATGAAAGAACAAGCAAAACTTTGTGTTCAATTCTTTAACTAAAAGTGGTATGTCTCGTAGCATTCCATGTGCTAGCTATTTTTAACAGACAAGGCAATTCCTAGCGGCTGATTAACAAGGCCAGACAAGGAATTAGCTATCGGCTGATTGACAGGGCCGAGTCTGTTTCCAATTAACTATTACTAAAAATTAAAAAAAATGCTTAATGTGTTACAACCGAATAGGTTGTGCTGGCCATCTATCTCTGTGAACGGATAATGTCATCTTGTTAGGCCACATGGGGATCATTATCAACCACTTACCACCAAAAGTATCATCACTTTCCGTCTCCTTGTGATCCCGGGCTTTTGATCCAATCGGAGCTCACGGCCAAATCCTCTTTTCCTGTTCCTTAATTGATTTGTTGATGCTTGGCGAGAACATGTTACAGCCGGTTGCTTCCTTTTGATGATCTCGACACATAGACTTGGGGCAGCACCGAGCCCGTCTCCTGCCTTCTTGTACGCGTGCGGGAATCACTAAGGCATGGTTGAAAACCGTGTGTGCATCCATTGCCCATGAAGCTAGCCAGAACAACATTAACAAGCTGATGGGTCTTTTCAACCATGAGCAGTCGAAGAATCGTGAGTTCTTCTACAGCATTTACACTGACATGGAGAGGAGGGTGTGATCCATTTTGTGGTGCAATGGGAAGAGTAGGGCCGACTACGCTTGCTTCGGTGATGTTGTCACATTTGACACAACATACAAGAGCAACCTTTATGAGATGCTCGTGGGGCTATTTGTAGGAGTGAACTGAAGGGATACTAGTAGGCTATACTAGCTGGCAATTCAAAAATTGTACCACGTAAATTAGGAAGCCATACAAGCAAGAGATTATAGATCGTTACCACTAGACGCGCATTGTAGCGGAAAAAGAGTTAGAGCAACCTGATCCAACATCGAGCGTGTCGATGAAGTGATCGTAGTCGATCGTCCAACGTCCTCGGCACTGATCGTCCTCCAGCAACCTATGATGTTCCTTGCATAGGTCGTGGATCATCCTCGATCAGCACAACAGCAACCGCAGTAGCGCCTCTACGGTATCCACACATCTAGGGGTGGAATGCCATACGCCGATGTGCTAGCACCAACGTGCACGGTAGGTCCTTCAAGAAGATGGCGGCTAGGGTTTTTGTGGAGCAACTCACGTCCGTCCCAACAGCCCCATGCGTCCTCTTATAAAAGAGCCAATAATGGATCCTATCCTAACTTGTTTGTTCCAACCCGTTAAGTGCGCGACCCTGTAGATTCATGTGTAATCAGTTGTGACTCAGAAACTCCTTTTCAATCATGAGTCGTTAGCGATTCCTAGCAGGATATAACAATTTCCGAATACATATAAATATTATATCGGACGAACTTTATGCAGTATGATATGTGACCAGGCCCTTATCACTTACGACCAGCTCGTATCTCCATACGACCAATTCATATTTAGTTACGACCAGTTCGTAACTCCTTACGACCAGTTAATGATCATGTCTAGCCAGTTTATGACCAGTCCATATCTCCATACGACCAGTTCGTATCTGGTCGGACCGAATGACCTGCTTGTGTATTCTCCCTTTGCCTCACGATATCTGGTTGAACTCTAGGTGAGATATTTTGTCATCATACATAGACTGTTCAATACTTTCTCGATCATGCGACGGATAACTTCATGTGGTCGACTCTTCGACCACTAGTGGCACGGCCATACACTTTCTTTATTTGACCACATCAAGGGGCCCAGAGATATCTCTCCTATTATGTTAGGAGGGGAAAATCCCATATCCGACCAGTTACATCCCTCTGCATGTTTCATAGCATACCCCAAAAGTTACCTTTATAACTACCCAGTTATAGAGTAGCGTTTGGCAACCCCTAATTGTACTACACATGTAGGAAACCATGCTGATCTCAGGTCTAAGGATTATACATCATCATTGCTTGAGTCCAACTGATAACACATAAAATCATAACAATATCAATAGTGTCTCAAGGTGGGTCAATCCAACACCATGTTCTCTAACATATGTTCACATTATTGATTCGATATCCTCATATCCATGACTGGTGAAACATGATCATCAATCAATACATGTGCTGGTCAATAAGTTACTAGTGTTCCGACCAGTGACATCCAACTAGGGATACATTTAGAATGATATCATATAAGTTAAAAAAGCTTCACCAACAAGTCACATACTTGTTAATCTTTATAAATGATAATTCATCCAATGAACATAAGAACATTTATTATATAACTCATAAACATAGACGTGATACAATCATCTCTATGATTGCCTCTAGGGCATATCACCAACATGAATGACCACTTTCAGTCCACGTTGTTTGGTTGTGTGGTGTTGAGGGAGGAGACATCAGAGTCGTTTGAATGGGCTTTCCTCGAGGCGATGAATGGCAAGCATTCGCTCACTATACTAACTGGTAAGCTTTTGACACATACTGAGTAGGTTCTATTTCTGCAATGAGTCCAACATACTAATGATAATGTAGTATCTGCTCATGCATATCAGTGTCGGTAGATGGATCTTGCGATAGTAGTTTTCATGCTGGGTACGACCCACCGATGGTGCAAGTGGCATATGCTGAAGAATATTAAGGAGAAGCTAGGTCGGCTGTACACCAAAGGATCCTCCTTCAAGAAAGAATTTGGCCAACTTGTTGGCGAGATGATTGCTGTTGATGAGTTCGAGTGATGTTTTGCTGATTTGATGAGCATATACAATCTTGAGGACAACACGTTCATGCAGCATATCTACGACTGCCATTCCAAATGGGCTAAGCCCTATCTCAAGGATAGCTTCTGTGCCAAGATGTGCAGCACTCAGCGGAACAAGTGCATGAATCATGTGTTGAAGACCTATGTGGGTAGCACCTCATCCTTGAATCGTTTCTTCGTTTAGCACAACAAGCCCCTTGCAGATCGGTGCGCCTAGGAAGACTTGGAACAGTCCCACACAAAGCAGGTAATATAGATCTCCCATGCCGCAGCAAATGCTTCTCTTGCACGATACTGTGTAATGCTCAATGATTTGGGATGTTGTTTTGGTTGACACAGGTAGTAAAGAAACTCTGATCAGGTGTGCCGATCGAGCGGCATGCATGTCGTGTATACACGAGGGCTATATGCAGTTTTTTCAGAAGAGCTGTACAAATCTGGTTCTTATGTAGTCCTGCCTAGAGGCCATAGCGGCATCTATATCGTTGAGCACTTTGATGCCGACCACAGGGCTAGGTGGTGCCGAGTCAGGTATGAGTTGCAAGTGAACAAAGAGAGAGGGGAGTACTCCTGCGTTTGTGGATTGTTCGAACACATGGGCATGCTGTGTTTCTATTTCATTAAGGTGCCCCCTCGGTATCAGTCATTTCAATGTCCCCTTTGTTTTGACATCTCATTACTCTTGCTAGTTTGGTAAGCACATCTCTCTTATGCATCACAGGTCATGGTCCAGTTCGGTGTTTTGGAGATACCCGAGAAGTATTTAATGAGGAGATGGACTAGGAAGGGGCGTGATGTCTTAACGTAGCAGCTGAACTCTTCAAGTGGTTGGGGCGATGCTACAATATCAAAGACTTACCGGCACGTCTTGTTGTACAGCAAGGCGCTCGAGATCATCAGGATGGGCAATTCATCGATCGATGCATTCACAGTTGCAATAAGTCTCTTGGTTTCAAAATGTGTTTTAAAACTGAAAATAGTTTGTGGTCCCATATGTCAATGACTCATTCACTAAACGCGTTTGAAATTAAATTTTTTATTATCTTTTCGGCTGGTCCCACCTATCATCCACTCAGTACCTTTAAACATTGTCATTAAGTGTTAATCAACTTTTAAATGCGTGGGTCCCACTGGCAGAGAGAGAGAGGAAGGGAGGAGTTGGGCGCGCGCATGGCCGAGAGGGAAAGGAGCTCGCCGGCGGCGAGGCACGTGCGGAAAGGCTCGGGGGAGCATGAAAATGGGTAGAGGGTGTCCATGCGATGCCAAGTGGGGTGGAAGATCGGTGGCACGACGGCGAAGAGCGACGGAGCTCCTCGGGTTTGCAACACATTTCACGCATGGGACATTCCTTGGGCTAAATGAGTGGCGCACTGACTCAATGAGTCCAGGCGATGTTAATGGGTCGGGCATGGAAACCTAGGGTTGCCGGAGGAGTGGCGGCGGTATGCAACCGCGGCAGCACCATGAGTGGCTAGGGGGAAAACACACTAGGGACTCGCCTTTGGCAAATCAATGTGTGGGTGAGGATCAGTGACTCACCACGACCACGAAGGTGTAGAAGATGAGATCGGAGGGGCTCTAGAATGGCTTATCGATGACGAGCAACGGCGACGTAGAGAAGGTCCACGATGGCAGCTCACCACAGCAACGGAGGTGCTACAAGAAGTGTCGCGTTAGGTTACTAGGGTGCTAAGGATGGTGTAGACACAAGGAATTGGCCCGAGGCTCACTGGGTTTCGAAGAAGATCAGAAATAGCGGCGGCAGTCGTGAATGAGGAAGATGAGGGTGGAGCTTGGATTTAGGGCAAGACTGCCTACATTGAGTGAGGAGTTAGCATCAGTGAAGTGGGGAACACCTTATGACGTGATTGGTTTGAGCTCAAACTCACCAGAGTGATAGGAACGCGTTGGCGAGCTCGAGTGCACGCCGAAGCTGAGGACGAAGGCGGTTGCGATTGAGCTACATGACTTCCGGGGCCGCATTAAGCACAGGAAAGGAGTGAGGTAAGAAGATCAAGATGACGCAGGTGTCATGGTTGAGGAAGCTCACCAGAGCAAGAATGGTGTGGAGGCACGCTCACCGGTGTCAAGAATGATGCATACGTTTCCGTGAAACAAAGGAGCTACGAGGCTTGGGTTAGCACGAAATGGAATAGGGACGAGCTGAGGAAGATGATGCACGCGCTAGGGCTTAAGTAGTTAGGACGTTCGCGCGAGAAAACGGCGAGACGCCGGCGGTCAATGCGAGAAACTAGCGGTCGGCTCTGTGTCTCTCCACCAGTGCGGGTGTTGGGCACCATTAAGGGGGTAGATGGCATGGGTCAGGTCTGGAAAAGGTGTTGGAGGTAGGTGGGACACAAAACAGTGGGCAGCGAGGTGAAACTGTGGGCGAGCGGGCGAGGGAGCGAGGTGGAAGACAAGCGCTGATAGGCGGGGCCCACACATCAGTGAGCGCAGGAGCGAGGGTGGTGTGGGCTGGAGTTGAGCGCGAGGGAGTTTGGGCCGGCTCAAATTCGGCCCAAAGGGTGAGAGGAAAATTTGAATTAGTTTTCAGATTTTTCCAAAACTGGCTGATTCTTTGGTGAATTTTTAAACCTAACAAATTTGTTCCAAACTGTATGAATTTTTTTGTAAGATTTTTTGACAACGTTTAGTTTCATATGTAAATTTTACAGGATTTTATATGCTCTGTGATTTTCCTAAAACTTCTTACGAGTTGCTGCTTGCATGAAATTTCATTATTTGTTTTATAGGAAAAAGTTAAAAAATCAAGCATAAATAATTTTCCATATAGAATAAGCTCAAAATTACTTTCCCATCTATTTTCACTATGTCTTCCCAAAAATGAAATTTTTGGGATGTTACACGACCGAGGCCTTGTATCGAGAGGGGTTAAAAGAAGAAGAAGAAGAAGGTTTGTGGCATGTGTGGCTCCACTGATCATGAAGCTACCGATTGTCCCTGCACTGTTGTTGGTGGTGAGAGGTGTAGCTGTCCTTATCAGCGGCTTCGAAGGCTTTGACATAGGCAGCTCCTGTGCCGTGTCTTCTGTTGAGCAAGGGACCAACAAGGTCACAAAGCTTGTGCCCCTGCCCAAGTCGTCGTCCGCACCTCGCCACTGCAAGAAATGCGGCAAAACTGGCTACTACTCGATGAAGTGTCCCCTAAGTACGACAACAAGGGAGCCGATTAAGCTGCCGGTGTGCACAACTTGCCGGGTGGTTGGTCACTACCCGAACACTTGTGGGCGCGCGTCCACGTATGTCAGGACCCAAAAATGCAATTCTGAACCCTCTGTGTATAATACACTATAGTCCAGGATCATGCTAGTGCATACAGTGTTAACATAGATGAATATCGATCCACATAAGACGAAATAATAGAATAAACGAGTAATTTGAATAACAAATAACTATTGTGACATTAAGGTCGAGTTTACATTTATTAAGCCTCATAGGGCTGGCAATAATTGAATAAGCAGCAGCGGAACAAAATAAACTTCAGTAAAAACCCATCGATTCACCACAGACAACCGACTGGGATCAAGACCTAGCGATCAGCACCTTCATAGAACTCCTCTTCAAAAGCGGGTGAAGACTCCTCCACTTCTGTTGATTGATTATAGCAAGCATGAGTACACAACCGTACTCGCTAGTCATACTACAGAATGCAATGTATACATGATGGTTTATTCCAAAGGAATAGCTTATGTGGTTCTTTTGCATAAAAGCAATATTTGCAATTGAATATGAATAATAGATTAAAACACAACTTAAAAACAAATAAATAATATTAATTTAACAGTTGTTTTCACAAAGAACACAAAGCCTAAACAAATTATTCACACAACCATATGACTTAGATCACACAGCTCCCTTCCCAAATGTTTTATGAAAATCTACCCCTCGTGTGAAATCCTCAAGCATGTCCATGACCACGGACGCGGCTATTTGAATATATTGTTTAGCACTCTGCAGAGGTTGTACACTTTACCCACATGATATAATCAGTGGTGCAAGCACTAATTATAACAAAACTTTTCAGAAACTTCATCCCAAACATTGACACTCCCGATGTGTTTTACTAATGATACTAATGCCCACACAGGAAATTAGTCCATCGCACACCGTTGGATAGGGAAGCGGCGAACCGTCCCACGATGTGAATCACCACGGAAACAGAAACACACCTCTACCCTGGCACATAGCCTAACCTACTACCCGAGTAGTCAATGTCGAGAATCCATAACTTCCTAAGTTAGGCCCGTCCCATACCATATATGTGGTCGTACAGTTGTGACTTAGTTCAATAGTGCACAAAGTTAAGTCCTTAATTAACCCAGGCAAGACTTCCAATTTCTAACTAAACAATCATTCTTTGCAAATCCCAAGCATTGAGCTCCACCATGTCACAGAGTTTCCACCACTTGCCTTAGTCTAAATCCTTTCCCACCCTGTTGGTTAAGTGTAACACATGCCAACAACGAGTAATAGCACACAGCGCACACAGTTTTATCATAAAGTTCTATAGTTCCTTAGTCAAATTCATATTAGCAACTCACATGAAAGGATGACTCGTTGCATGGCTAAGCAATCTACTCGTATCTAACCAAGCCACATTGGTGCTACGATAATACCAACTAAATAAATAACCAATCTAGGGTGACAAGGGATCATGACATAACAATAGACAAGGTGAATATAAACAAATTGGATTAATAACAAACCCAAAAGCATTTAAATAAATACTTAAAGTAAATGCATTAATTTGAATCAAAGTAATTTTGAAAACTGGGTTCAATATGATTGAAGGTATAACTTTCCTTGGAATAGATCCTGGTACTGGTCTTGGTCTTGGTGAACTCCTTCTTCTTCAAAATTCCCTCAAGAATCAACGTCTACTCGCAAACGAAGCAAATAAATAAATAACAAAGAGAAACAAAACCCAAAAATTAAATACAAATCTCAGCAAAATAGAGCTCGAATTTATATGAATTTAGAAATTTGAATGGACTCAATCGGAGTTCGGACGAAGAAGATAAGGCTTTTGGAAGTTCTAAATCTAAAGAAATATCAAAAAGGAATTTCTGGAATTTGCCGACTTATTTTTATACTGAAAAATCGGTTAATGACGTCAGCCCTGAGATTTTTGAATTAAAATAAATCCAGCAAAAATAGCACAGAGGCGGACATGTGGGCCCTCGGTCTATAGACCGGGTCCACGAACTCAGCTCATGGGTCTACGAGTTTACAAGTCTACGGAACAGTCCACTGACAAAGGGGCCCATGGTCATCAACTAGGTTCATGGTGGAATAGATCTATTTGGGACCTTGGCTCTAGGGTTTGGATCTGTGACACGCACACGCACACGTGGATGTGACTAGGCTGCCACGCGAGCGCAAGCGCTGATGTGGTTGCTGAGTTGGAATGCCACGCGAGCTCAACGGTGACAAGGGCTCGGGTCTCAATGGCAACAGCGAACAACGGAGCTTCACCAGCGGTGAGTGGTACCAATGGGTAGAGAAGGCTATTGCAAATCCATTAATGCGCTTACTGGTGGTCAAGGACGACTGAGATGGCCGGCGGCGAGCTTTGAGCGGAGGAGCACTTCGGGTTTTGTCGGAATTGAGTCCCGGTGGCGCTCCGACGGTGTGGGTGGGTGTTGGAGGTAGAGCTCGTGATGGCGGACCCGGCGATGCAGTCGACATTGACGAGGCGACAAAGACTGCATCGAAATTTGAAGAAAACAACTACGGCAGCCAAAACCCTAAAACTTCGATTACGGCACGCTAGGCTTTGGGGGCGCGATGGGTTGGCGTTTCGGGATGAGGGCGCAGAGGCGATCCTCGGGGGTCCTTTTATAGGGTGAGGGTGTGACCGATTCGGTAAGATCCCAAAAGAGTCCGAGATGAACGCGATATGATTTCGGAGTTTGAAAGAGATACGGGATAAGATTTGGTTGGATTTGGATGCAGAAGGATAAAGTAGATCGAACCACGCGGTTTGCGCCAGGTTTTATCGTTGGAGTCCCCATTGTCGGACGAAGCTCTAAGGTGCGCTAACCACGCGCGACGGAGACGAAGGCGAGAGGTAGAAGGAGGACCTAACATGTGGGCCCCACATGTCAGCGAGGGCGAGCGGATGCGCACGATGGGACTGGAGTGAAAGGCCATGCGGGTCCACCGGTCAGCGAAAAAGGAGGCACGCGCGGGTTCGGACTGGAGCGGAAGGGAAAGCCAAGCGGGCTGGCCGAACGGAAGAGAAAATGGTGAGGCAATGGGTTTCGGCCCATTGAGATTTCCCAAGATTTAAATAGATTTTCTATTTTATAAAATACAGAAAATGCAAATAGCAATTAGAAAATAGCAAATGGACTCGAAAAAAATCTAGAAATTATATCCAAGCACAAAGAATCCAAATAAAATAGTTTTGACAATAATTGATGTTGACATTAATCATATTAAATAGTTTTGATATTAAAAGTCCATATTAAGCTTTGAATTAAAATTCAAATAAAATCTCAAAGGTGAATTTTTCAACTACTAACTATTCAAAAGATTTTTAAAGCTCACAAAATTAGGATGTTACAACGTACAAGTGGAAACCATGAGGGAAAGGTTGTCAAAGATGTTATGAGGGGTCCCTTTATTTTTTGCTTGCTACTTTGTTTTATTGGATTCTGGTAAGAATGTCCTGTAGCCAACTTTGGTGCTACTCCCCTGTTTTGTTGTTACGTGTGTCGTGCTGGTTTGTGTGAGTTCGCTTTTTTATCCCAAGCCCAATTGGATAAATTCAACGGTTTCAGTGGTATGTTTAGTTCGGCATGCTACGATGGAAGGGAGCCGCTTAGGCCGCCAGTGTGCACAACTTGCCAGGTGGTTGGTCACTACGCAAACACTTGTGGGCGCGAGTCCACGTACAAGAGGAAACCATGAGGGGAAGGTTGGCAAAGATGTTACGAGGGGTCCCTTTATTTTTTGCTTGCTACTTTGTTTTGTTGGATTATAGTAATAATATCATGTGGCCAACTTTGGTGATACCCCCTGTTTTGTCGTTACGTGTGTCATATATCTCCTTCCTGGGTTAGTGTCACTCCAAGAGATCCACCTCGTCGCCTTAGCCATGCAATGGCACAGTACAACTGGCTTGTACTACAGAGGGTGCTCTCTGTAGGTTATGGGGGAGGATTATGATGATTCATGGCTGACTTTGTTAGACGTGTGCCTCCAAGAAGATGAACACAGGGAGCTCGCTGAGCTTGGCATCACCTGGACCAAGTGTGGCCAGGGGGGATGTTTGTGCCTTTGATGCCCTGAAAAGGGTCATATATACCGATTGCACAACGTTTCCAAAATGGCGGGAGACATAACCAAATATCCCGCCAAACCTAACGCAACAACCCCTCATTAGTAACCCACGTCACTTTGCCCTATGTGCCCCCTCATAGCTGGTTCGTGACTCGTGAGATGTCCGTCAATCAGCTTGTCCCCTACCCGAGGGTTCCACGAGAACAACAAAACATTCCGCTCGTTCCCTCCCAAATGGTCATAGTTGAGTTTCGCTACAACCCTACATTTTGTGTGGGGCGCAATGGGGGTAGGTGCTTTGGATGTTGTCGTTCGCGACAAACACTGTTTTTAGTCGTCGGGTAGGTCCTATCTAATTCATGACACGTAGTCTAGTCACATCGGTCGTAGGATTGTAAGCTATGCACCTAGATGCACAACTATGCCCCGTGTTGGACACAACTATTCATGCGCTCAACCGTCCCATAAAGTCCTCCCGCTGGTCCGTGGCCAGCTCTGTACGCACCTCCCCTTCCGTGATGTGCACTAGTAGAATGGCTCGGACAGGGATTTAATTAGATTTGGACGAGAAAGGTGTGGTGGAGAAAGGTGTGGTGAACCCTTTAAAACATGCGGACCGTGCGGCAATTTTTTCGACTGTGCAGGTGTGAAGTCGTGGTCAGCGGCCATAGTGGCAACTCCGTGTCATGAATTTACAGCACAATATGCGATTAGTTGGGGTGATACACTGGCTTACCGCCTCCGTGATTGTGACACCCTGAATTTATTTTAGAATCTTTTTGGAATTTTCAAAATAAAAAGAACCATTTTGTTTTGATGAGAATTCAAAGCTTAACCTGAAACTTCATAATGGATTTAAGCTGCCTAACTCGAACTACAACTAAAAGTTCTTTGTTGGTTTGTTGAGTTATTGGAGCTTTGCTGGTCTTTCCTTCTCTGTCCATCTTTTACCCACCTCTGGCCCAGACCTCACCTTGGTTAGGATCCAGAGGTTCGGACCTCCTCTGTGTAGTCCTCCTATGGTCCATACCTCCTTAGGTCTAGGTCTTCCAAGGACTTGGACCTCCCTGGGTCCAATTCCCCCTCTCGGGTTTTCCCTGGCTCGCAACCTCCCTAAGTCCGTGCCACCATTGGGTGCATCTGAGCTCCTTTGAAATCCTATGTAGCTTTCCATGTTTTCTTGAATATCCTTCGTTACTTGAAGCCTTGAAACCTTCTCTGGAGGTCCCCTTTGGTACCAGTCCGGTGGTACCGCTTATACTTGGTGGTACTACCGCTTCCTAAGACCTCCCCGTGTCCTTCAGGACCTCTCCATGTCCTCTAGGACCTCCCCTCACATTTATTTGACCTCCCCGTGTCCTTCAGGACCTCTCCAAGTCCTCTAGGACCTTCCCTTACCTTTATTGGACCTCCCTGTGTCCTACCGGACCTCCCCGGGTCCTCTAGGACCTCCTCCTTACCCATTTACATCTCAATTGATTGTGAGTCGTCCGATTTGCATTGGACGGCTTGATCCAGGTGAGGCGTTCGGGTGGTCCGAACGTCCCACCTCCTCTGAGCCTTTGGATCTTCATTGGACAGTCCGATTTGTTGTAGCGTTCGGGCGGTCCGAACGTCCCAACCATTTTGGATGGTCCGATCGAAATCCAGCGGCCCAGACCTCCTCCTTGCACATCTGGACCGTTAAGACCTCCCCCTTGGAGATCTTAACCGTCCAGACCTCCTCCTTGTAAATCTGGACCATCAAGACCTCCCATTTGGAAATCTTGGCCATCCAGACCTCCCATTTTGGCAGATCCGATCGTTAGGACCTCCCCTTGGGAATCCTAACCGTCCAGACCTCCCCTGGATTGGATCCTACGGTTCTAGACCTCCTTTGCGGGTGAGGTTCTCCTTTTATTGTTGTTGTGGACCTCCCCGTTTGTGTTTAAATCTTGACCGTTGGAGATCCAACCATCAGGACCTCCCTTGCGGGTAAGGACCTCCTTCTTGCCCTTGCGGACCTCCTCTGGTGCGCTTGATCTTGACCGTTTGGACCTCCCCTTTTGAGATCCAACCGTCGGGACCTCCCGATGGTGAGGACCTCCCTTGTTCTTTGCAAGACCTCCTCAAGGTCCTTGCAGACCTCCTGGCGGGTCTTGGGCGCCCCATCGGGCGATCAAGCACCCGCTTTCTTTATCTTTGACTGAGTCCTTTGGGCAAGGAAGTCTCCACAGCATTTAATGCATGTTGTATCACATTAAATACCCTCACCTTTGCAATACTCCTGTCATACCGATTATCACATTCCTTGCCTACTCTCTTGTCCTATTTACCAACTCTTGTTGACTCATCCTGGGTCATGTGCATGGCTTCCCCTATATATATTTTGGGCAAGCACTCCTTTATCACTTTCTTCCTCATTTCTACTCTCTGTCTCAACCGAGCCACCATAGCCCTCCTCTCTCAAGTCTCTGGACCTCCTCCAACAGGTCTTGGGACATCCCCTCTGGAGCCCTAAGACCTCTCCAGCGAGCTCCTTAGACCTCCTCTTGACCTCTCAGCTTCTCTGTTGGTTTTGTTTTCAAGTTTATTTGGAAGTTCTTTGGATTCTTGTTTGGGCTTCAATTGAGTATTTGGTTTTTCACGTGTAGATTGCCCAGACCATGGGGAGCCTGAGTTCAGTGAGGGAGAGGAAGCAGCTCGAGATCTTGAGCAAGGCAAGTTACACTCTTGAACATGTTGCACCCAATATTTCAAATTACTTATGTCGTTTTCAAGATGTATGCATGCTTACTTTACTAAGTATTTCAATGCCTATCTTTCAATCCATAGTTAAACCTACTGTTTGGTATGACCTCTATCCATGATTGAATTAACCTCATTGTCATCCTAGACAAAATTTGGTTCTTGCAATAGTGAGGACCCGAAGCTCTTTAAAAATGAAATGCTTAGTAATGCTTAGACCAAAATCTTGATTTGGGGAGTTTAGACTAAAAACATCAAATAATCAAATGTTTTGAGCCATGGCATTAGTGTGCCATGGAGATTTTGGCCATGACATTGGTGTGTCATGGATGTTTTACTTATGGCCTTGGCATTGGTGTGCCGTGGAGAATGGTAAAGCAAAGTAAATGAAAAATGATTTTGATTTGGGCGAAGCTGGTTGTATGGTTGGTGCATGTCTATGCACGGGGGTCGTGTGATCCGATGCCCCAGGGTTGAGGTTTGTCGCCCAGGTCAGTTAAGGACCGGTCTTTGAGACACCACTTGCTAAGCCTATAATGGGCTATGCCAAAATTGTGCAACCACATGTCTCCAGTATAGGGCGTGGGACCTGGCTAACTAACTTGCAGAGCTCTATCGTGGTTCATCCCGCGGAAGCGGTGGGTTTGTCATGTTATGACTAGTTGTAGTCACACCTGGCATAAGAGGGGGCACCCCATTAACCCTGCGGTGTTTCTACCCAAAGGGGATTGCGAAACCTTAATGGGGTAGGTCTGCAATGAGCAATGCATTGTAAAGGCCTTGTCATGTGCTCTAGACCTCCCACCAAAGGAACTGTGAGGTGGCATCGACGGATGCCAAGCAAACTAGAGAATTCATGTTATGTGGGTAAAGTGTGCAACCTCTGCAGAGTGTAAATCTATTCGAATAGCCGTGTCCACGGTCATGGACATGCTAGCAATGTCACTCAAAGTTAGCTTTTGGTTTTGGTTTTCAAAAGATTATGAAATTGGTTTTGGTGGTTTAACCAAAAATTGGGTATGGGCGGGAAGCCTTGTGCAGGAGGGTATCCTTCACCATTTCAATGATGAATGTATCCAACTGAAAATGGATTTGTAAAACTGAATTTTAATTATGGTAATCTGCCTTGAAACTTAATACTTGTATTTGAAATAAAATTGGTTTTATGCAAGTCAACCCTATTATGCTGTCCCTTGATATATCCCTATGCATGTCATTCTGTTAATTGACAGGTGTAACTTGCGAGCACGGTTGTTGTGCTCACTCTTGCTTGATTCATGATGTTGAGTAGATGAAGACTTCTTTGATGATGAAGACGACTAGCTCAATTAGGCCGCGCCCTCCAGCCAGTCACCTGTGGTGTAATGGGTGGACCTTGTCTTTTGGGTTTTGTTCTCCGCTGTGTTTGTGTGTTCCCTGTTGCTGGAGTTGTTAACAACCTCTGTAACAAACCTTCTTTTGTTGTTAATAAAGTCTTGTGGATGTTTATGTTATCACTTGTTGCTGTGAGAACCAGTCGATGATCTCTGGGGACTGGTTTGGATCACAGAGGGCCTTAGGCTTGTCCCCAAGCCCCACGACCTCCTCGGGGTGGTTCCTTCGAGACCTCCTCGAGTGGTGATGTGGAGTTTGTGGGAGGTCGAGGTCCAATGACCTCTCTGGTCAGACCTCCCAGACCTCCGGCGGTCCTCTCGGACCTCTCGGGAGGTCTGCTTGGTCCCACGGATGTCCTCTCGGGGCGTCCTAGGAAGTCCTTCTTGGACCTCCGGGAGGTCTGAGTGACCTCTCGGGACGTCACGGGGCTCTCTCTCGACCTCGGGGATGTCCGAGGACCTCCTGATGCCCTAGACCGGATCGTTATAGTGATGGTATGCTTACAATGCTTCATACAAGCTGGGCATGTTTTTTTTTGGGCCGCCAATGGTCAACCACATTGGCCGGGGTGCAGAAAGGGTCGAGGGGGTACCGCCAGGGTTCTAGTGCGCCAACATAATGATCGCAGGCATAGAAATACAATAAAAAGTGCATCTAACAAAACTGACATGTCGTTGCACCTCAACAAATGCAGAAAGCACAAAATGATCCATGGGGAACAGCCGCTGGTTCCAATGTGCACACAAAAATGGTCCTAAGCATACAAATGCCAACAAAAATCCATCTACACAAAAAAAACATGGCGCAAACCGAAAGCCAAAGCATACAAAATGCAAAAGCTGGATCTACTTAGCGTTTGACCACCGCTGGTCCCATCCTCCAGTGGTGGGCGTGTACTCCTTGCTTCAGCACCGGTGCTGGCACTGAACGTCCCTGCGCCCTCATTTGGGTGTCTGAATCCCTGGCCTGTCTTCACTGCCAAGTTCAATCCAGCAGGGCTACCCCCAGACGAGGTACACTGGTACTCCAAGGGACGGGGCGGCGAAGGGCTGGTGTTCTAACCCATCTTCCCTCGCCGATGCCACCGCTTCTCCGACCTTAGTGATCGTGGACCGAGAAAATTGTTTGCAAATAAAATTCCATCTACACAAAAAATACATATCGCAAAACAAAAGCCCAAGGATATAATAATGCAAAAACTTGATCTACTTAGCATTTGACCACTGCTGGTCCCATCCTCCAGTGGTGGGGCGTGTACTCCTTGCTTCGGCGTTGGCGCTGGCGCCATAGCTGAACGTCCCCCATGCCCTCGCTTGGGCGTTCGAACCCCCAGCCGAGGTACACTGGCGCTCCGAGGGACGGGGTGGTGGGGGGCTGGTGCTCCGACCCATCTTCCCTCGCCGGCGCCGCTGCTTCTCCGAGTGAGAAAATTGTTTGCAGATTTGGTGGGGGTCTTTTTATCTCGGCACTAGGGGTGGATGCGGGCGTCAATGGTTGATGTAGCCGAGGCCAACAGCTCCATCCTAGTGCGCCAGCTAGTCTATAGTGTGGGATAGGCCTAGGGGGATGGCGTTGCCTGGCTAGTTGCGAATAACCAGAAAGCGCTTCCGTCTCGTTTCATCACGCATCTCTGGGCACAAATCGACGACGTTGATAGCTGGTACTACATCTCTCTAGCATGCAGGAACATTTTCCTATATATATATATATATATATATATATATATATATATATATATATATATATATATATAAACTCTAGTACCACCACATATCCACACCATCAATATTGCATAGGAGTTAAAGGTTGCAATGTCCGTGCTAGATGAATGGTGAAGGTTGATGGTACTGAGTTCCATGCAGGATTTTTTTCGGCGGTTTTTACGAAAATCGAGCTATCGGTTTTGTCGGGCCCCCTAGATCCAAATCGGGCCGAAAAAATCAGCCTGCTTGAAGAGGCCCGACCCGGTGAGCTAACAATCAAAAGCCCAAGTCCCTCTACGGCTCTACCACGCCCAGATGTGCTCCGATCACCATTCCCACGCCACAGTTCTGAGTCCCGATGGCCGATCCCCAATTTTTCCCATTCCTCTTCGCCCGGTTCTTCCTCCCAATCTCGCTAAGCTCCGCCCCGCCACCTCTCCTCCACCGCCACTAAGCGCCCGGCCACGGCGCCTCTCCACTCCACCTATCACCACCTCGCTTGGCCAGGGCAGCAGCGACAAAGCGAAAGCAATGCGCCACCAGCGAAGGTGGCGAGGTGAATGGCAACAATGACAAGCAGAGCCTCTTGGGGCTGGACGGAGCAACAGACCTGGAGGACGCCAGGTTTAGGCGCGCGCCCGTCGTCCATCGATCTATGGGCAACATGTTCCACATCCGCCGTGCGGTGCGGTGCTCTGATGCTTGTCTTTGTCTTTGCAGTGTTTTGGTCGATTATCTCCGATTTTCAGTCGAATTTTACTTGAATTTTAAATTTTGGTTTGAAATTTTTGGCCGAAATCTGCCAAAATTTTCCGAAAATCGGTTCTATCGGTGAGCCCCGGTAAAATTTTAAAACCGATTAAAACCCTGGTTCCATGGCATGTCAAAACGGCATCCTATATATGGGAATGATATATACACACACTACGAGATCTCTCATGCGAACAATTAATGTATATATAGTACATCTTTATCTACCAGAGCAAAGACTGCTTATATGCATGGGGAGCTCTTTAATTTGTGATGATACCATGAAAATGCGCAAGGTCAGTACGTAGTACTGCGATCTGCAGACAGACATGCATGGAACAAAAATCCCAGAGAGACAGGCAGAGAATGGGATCGATCAATCGACGCCCTTGAAATGCTACTATGCCCATGGCATCTTTCACAACCGTCACGTGAGAGAAGTAATCAACTTTCTGTCCCTTTGCTTCGGCAGTTCCTGTCCCTCCACTTCTTCTAAGTGTCAGTGCATGCTCACATCTACTCCTCCTACCAGTATACTTTTAGTGAAGTACCAGATGCACTGGTACCTCGCAATGTGCATTGTATTTTATCTCCAGGATTTGCATGTATGATATGCTAGTTTTCATATGAAAGAAAACTTAGTATAAACGTTCATTTATTCTGTCATTTTCATGTAGTACTGATGTAAACATGGTTGAGATGATTTGATGCTAATTAATGAAGAAATGTAAGGGCCGAGTGCATGAAAATAAAACTGGTAGTACAGCAGTTGATTCAGAGCAAGTGAGAAGTTCGTACAGCACACAGTTCATCTGTTCTCTTCAACATTATTTCCCACGAACTCGCAGCCTAGTGTACTGTATGCCTGGTCGTGGCTTCATTTCTGGGGTCTGGACTACAGATCAGAATGAAAATCTTGTTGGACAAATCTAGGCTGTTTGAAAAGCTACTCCAAAAAACTTGAGGGAAACCTCATGGCAGCTAGAAGAAAACCAAATTTGAATAAGAAGAACAGGAGGAGGAACTAAGTAGATGACATACCATATATACTCTAGAGGCTAATTGCTGGAACGATCAAGAGGCATAATGTGCAGATGCTGGTTAAAGGGATTGAAGCCTGGTCCGAGATCACCAAGCCATACACTCCATATATATAACATGTCAAGCAAAATGTGCCTCCATGTCGTATGTACGTGGAGATCTTGAACCAGACAACAATCCCCTTAACCTAACTTCAACCTGGACATGCAGTCCAAACAAGCAGGCCAATCAAACTCAGTAAGAGATGAAAAGTAGTACTTCACCATGGATAGAGTCATAGAGGTGAAGAAAGAAGAAGAAAAGGCAAGAGAGGCAAAAGGAGACAATACTAGCTAGTTTAAGAGATCACGAGGGAGAGCTAGGCTGGGGTTTTTGAAGAGGAAGGAGGGAAGGGGCAGTGCCGGCCTCTGGACGGGCCACTGAATTGCCATTTAATGAGAGGCTTTACATCGCGCTGCAAATGGACTTCATTGTTTGTTGTACAGGGTGTGAGAGGAGACCGTATGTACGTACATGTATCTTTGCTTCTTCTTTTCTTTCTTTGCCCTTTTTCATGTGTGGAGTGAGTGAATACTCCACAATTTTCAGCTTATTATACAAGGGACTAGGAGGTAGTGGTACATCACTATATGTTTCAATTTGTTTAGGGTTCTGGTTGACTAGTATACTTCCTAACTTTGGTTTGCACTATGTGTGAAGGAGCGAAAATGAAGAACTCGTCTCTTCCTCTTTTTTCCCCTCCGAGTGAGATACATCTCTTGTCACCTATGGTGATGTTCTGAGAATTCATTTGCAATAGATGTCGTTTTTCAGGGCCAATTTTTTCGGACATGTTTGCCATAGATCTTACTCCATCCATCCATAGTTACGTTCTGTTAGAGAGTGTGCCCGTGGTCAAACCTTTTTGACTTTCACTACTAATACTTCCATAATAATATGTTGTGATGAAAGAGACCGAGGGTCCATAAAATATGAGAACACGATCGAAACAGAGACCTTTATTGTCGTGGACACATTGATATTAATTACCATATATAATACAATGAGAATGAGATTGAGATTGATGTTTAGATCCTGATTCTTATCATACAAGGTACATATTGTACTCTATTTATATTGCTCTAAGATGTGGCAGTTAATGCCGCTAAATATGTCTTTTGTCTTTACGCGTGTGCCTTCGTCGAGTCTTATAGACCGCTGCGTCTCTAACCCTACTGTTGTAAGTTGTCAGATACACCAATAACTACTCTCACGTTAGTTATGTGGGAAATTGTTATGTCTTCCGACCAGTTTTCCTGGTCGAGGGTGTCCCAAACCATATGTCTGATTGTATAGTGTCCATTACTGGTCGTCTCATGACTCAAACTAGTCTACGACCAACTTGGTCGTAATAAAAAAGGATCAGGCTTCTTTTTAATCGTGGTCGTATGTATATAATCGTTATAAAGTGGTTCCTTAAAATGTCGTCCTGCTTTCATGAGTTTTGACAAAAAAAAATATTGGCCTCACTACTACAAAAAAGGCTAATATCGACGCCATCACGCATTTGCTAATCAAAACCGCTCAGATATATGCAATCGCTGACGGTTTTGGTTTAGAGACCGCTCATTCTTATCGTCGCGCTTAAAACCGCTGCATGAAGAGGTAATATCACGTATGGTTCATAGCTAAAACCGTCGTGGAACATCACGCATTTCTTTGTTAATAACCGTCGTGATAATACTACATATCACGATTTGTTTCAACAAAGAACCGTCAGGAAACATCACTGCACGGTTCTAACAATAACCGCTCGTGATATTACCATATCACGTGACGCTTTTTGTTATAACCGCTCGCGGATAATATCGCCACTGACCACGGTGAGTTTCTTCGCCGCCGCGCGTCTATTCGCCGCCATCCACTTCGGCCCTCGATCGTCTCTTCGTCACATCGATCCGCCGGCCCCGGCGCGTCTCTTCATCTCACGCCCGAATTTATTTCTTGTTTTATAAAAGGATCATCCGCCATCCAAGATGATCATCCCCACATATTTATTAAAAAAAGAAATGGTGCCTCTTCCTTGTCGCCAAGATTGATGGGCTTCTCGCCAGACTGCATAAACACCTCTCTGCACGTTGAACTGCGTCTTGGCGGAAGAACACTGCTTGATCAACAGTGTCTTCACTCCTCCGCCGGTGGAGAATTTGCGGAAGCGGTGACGGCCACCTTCCGCCGCCTTGACATCCTCCTCTGCCGTGTCTTCCGGTGATCTCCCGGTTCGGCGAAGTTTATCGTCATCGACGTAGTCTCCAAAACGACGCGTTGCCGCCTCTGTGAGGCTTGCCGTCACTTGGATCACAGAATCGAGGCGGCGGCGCATCGAAAGAGACTGCATCAAGATCCTCAAGTAAGGAAGAGAGCCTATGGGCTCAATTCTTCTTGGTTCAACAATCGAGGGTCTTCGAGAGACACTTGAACGAGAGTCGTGGTGGACGATTTCGAGCTTCATTCGCCGATGATCGAGGAATCGTCCGGCTGCCGACGCCACGCCTATGAAGTATTGAAGACGGAGATAGCACCTACCTCCGCCACTAGAAAAACTTTGTTTATTTATAGGTTTCTACTTTTTTAATCTTTTAGTAGCGGTCTGCCACTACTGCTTGGCCATTTATATGAAAATTCCAAAATGAAAAAAAAAGTTTGGAGGTGAAGTTACTATATTAATTATATGTTGAATTATTACTCTATATATATATATATATATATATATATATATATCGTAGACAGTTTAGTGGAACAAAAATTAATTAATTAATTAATTATATTTATATATATATAGTTAAAGCAAATTTTTAGCAGTATTTAAATGACAAAATTGACATATAAACATGTAATTTCTTCATGTCATGTAAGTGTATATACAAGATAAATATACTTGAGAAAAAACCATATCACCGACGGTTCTATTATAGAACCGTCGATGATATGGGGCATATCACGGACGGTTCCATAATGGAACTGTCTGTGATGGTTCCATTATGGAATCGTCTGTGATAATTATCACTAACGGTTCCATAATAGAACCGTCTGTGATAAGTCTCTTTATTAATACAAGCCCGGCCGCTAGGGTTTGCGCTCGCCCTAACTCTCGTCACTCCCCAGCTCCGCTAGGGTTTGCGCCCGCCCTAACTCACATCGCCAACAGATTTACTCCGCTCCTCCCCACCTCGATACCACCGCTGACCGCCGCCGCATGCCACGGCCAGACACCACTCTGCACTTCACAAGACACTCAGACGATAGTAGTGCCTTCAGAGTGTCGTGGTCGTGCCACAACCACGGTGACGCCGCCACCAAGCCACCGGGCTTGGCCTCGCACGCCTCGCCGCCATGGCTTGGTTCTCCGCCGGCCTCTGCGCCGAGCCTGGCCGGTTTTTGCTTTCCCCATCCTCCTCTATTCTCCTCTAGATCTGTTAGTTTAATGTCTTGTGTTGAGTTTGATTTTTATGCTTGAGCCTTAAGTTGTGTCCTCGATGTTTGTGTGATTTATGCGGTGAAGGAGATGGATGAGGGTTGTCTTTGGTGGTGGGTCGCCGACGTGGTTCACCAGATCGAGGTATCACCCTACCTTACTCCTCTCTGTCTCTACCCCTTGCTCTGTGATGAAAATGGCTAGTGCTCGCGATGGATGCCGAGGGCTACTCATCGTGTGGTGGCGGGGTTTGGACACCCTTGGTCTTCTTTGTCTTGTCGTTGAACCGCTCAATGATGTTAATAGTCTTATGCTGAAATTGAATTGATAATTAGTTCATATTAATAGTCCCTTGCTCGTGATGTAATGATGTTAATAGTCTTATGCTGAAATTGAAGTGATAATTAGTTCATATTAATAGTCTCCTTGCTCGTGATGTAATGATGTTAATAGTCTTATGTCAAATTGAATTGATAATTAGTTCATATTAATAGTCCCTTGCTCGTGATGTAATGATGTCAATAGTCTTATGCTGAAATTGAATTGATAATTAGTTCATATTAATAGTCCCCTTGTTCATGCTTAAAGTTCTCCTACCTCTTGTGTACCGTGCACGCCCCTACCATTCCATTCATAATCTCTTCTCTATAAAGTCTCCAAGCAAGGCCTTGTGCCATTAAAAAGGCATCATATATATATATATATATATATATATATATATATATATATATATATATATATATATATATATATATATATATATATATATATAGTCTCATTACTTTTAAAGATGAGAAGGATGAGACAAGATTCGGGCAACTTCATTGAGCCCTTAAGTTTAAAAAGTATGGATGCAAGGAAAGCCAGACATCCAATTACACGGATTGACGTCGCTATGTTCGAAAGTACGTTGAGAATTCGAAGAAGATTTTGAAATATGAGAATGGTTGCTTGGTGTTCTTGTTGGGTTTAGAAGACTTATTACATGCTCAAGAATGGTTAGTTGCTAATACATGATGCCACTTCCCAATGAGTACCTCAAGATCAATCTACACTTTCTCAACATAGCGATGGCCAATCCGTAATTGGATGTCCCGACTCTCCTTGCATCCATATACTTTTTATACTTGCAAGAGCTCAATGAGGTTGCCCGTGGCTACATCGCCTCATCCTTCTCATGTCAAGGTGACTATTCCCCAAAGTGAAGATCATTTACAAAGATATATATATATATATATATATATATATATATATATATATATATATATATATATATATATATATATATATATGATGTCGGATTTAATGGCACAAGTACCACTACTTGGGGCTTTATAGAGAAAAGTCACTTATCACGGACGGTTTGTGGTCAAATCGTCATGATATGTACTTATCACGATAGTTTCACCACAAACCATTCATGATAAGTACATATCAGACAGTTTACGACAAACCGTCTGTGATAAGTACTTTATCACGACGGTTTGTAGGTCGAAACCGCTTTTGATATGTACTTATCACAAAGTGCTTTCACCACAAACCGCTCAGTGAAAGTATGCATCACAGACGGTTCAAAACCGCCGCTGATGACTCATGTCATCATCGACGATAAACTCGTGACGGCCACTTAAACCGCTCTCGTGATGACGTTTTGAACCGCTGTGAATACCTTTTCTGTAGTAGTGACCTATTCAATAATCCTCATCATATGCTAGCAGTTTTTTTGTAGGTTTTATCAACATATTATGACTGGTAGTTTGTATCTTATATTAGAAACCACGTCAATGTTCAAAATAACAAATAATTACGAATAGATGGAGTAGTACTAGCTCCGTAGCTCGCAATAACCAAGATGCTAGTGAAGTGCCCACGAAATCGCTAGTAAAATGGAATTTTTCTCCGGTATGATTTTGAAGCACGGCACAAAGCTCTCAGTGTTACTCTATTTGCAAGAAATTTAACACGTTTTATTTTTTTTCACACTTATTTTGGTGAGAAATTTATCACTCTACCAATTGAGATGATCATTAAAAATGGAAAAATTACTACTATATGTATATACCACTGAAAAATCACACAATCATGTAGCCATGTAGGGCCTAGTCTCACATGCATGGACACCTTGAGTGGTATTATGGTAAACCGTGATTCTTGCCTATACTAGTATGAAAGCAGATCTCAAGAAGAAAATTCAAGTGCTCCATTTCGTACTTCTCGAGACCTAAATTTGCTCATCTTTAATTCGAAACCCAGCATTTCAAGTAGAAGTGAGTAATTTACAACGTCCTATTTACCACGAGTAGAGTAGAGAGGGGATGCAGGCCCACGTGGGCCGGTGTAAATTCTTGTCCTGCGGGCGGATGGAGCAGGGCCCAGTCGTCAGGGACGGTGCTACATTAACTTGAGGCGTGGGAGAATCCCATTGGTTAGTACCCTGCGACCCAGGTTGGCAGCAATTATGGGGTCATGATGCGGCTGTGATTGAGGTGGCGATGAAGGAAAGCAACTGGAAAAGCTGTTTTCTCGGGGAACGCAGAAGATCCCAACTCCCCATGCAAGCATTCAAATACGAGTTTTAATACACTGGATGGATCTTTAATTTTTTTTAACCTTCCAATGGATTTGCAGAGGAAATGAATCGCTTAGAGCATCTACAACAGTCCACGTCAACTGTTACTAAGGGGTTACCATATCAGCATTTAGATGGTGTGAATGAGAAGGTGATGTTGTTTCTAAATGAAGAAACTAGCAAATTGTTAATACCAAGACACAATAAACAACCAAATGCTCTATTGGAGACTTACTTGTTACCTAAAAACGCGTTTTGTGGGTCACACTGTCTTAAAGCAAAATATCCACCAGATCATTTGTGCAGCCTAACTTCATTATTGATGTGATAAATGAGCTAAAACATGTAGACCACAGAGTTGTACTTCATTATTGATAATCAAATATCATGCACACTTGTAGCAATTAAAGTCTTAGACACAAGCTCAAGAAACAATCCATTGAAAAACTTATTTCTTTTTATTAGATTGAGTACTCTCTCTCCTCTTAGTAACAAGCTAAGAAACAAACTATTGTAGATGCTCTTAGGGCTTGTATGGAGGTGATGCGCACACGGACAGGTCATAAATTTGAACTAAAATTCTGGATATCAATGTGGATGGATCGAGATTGTGGCCCAACCAAATAAGGCTTTACTGTGAAATTCCTTCGTTGAAAATAGGTCTTAACATTTCTTTAGCTAGCGCACACAGTAACACTAGTAAACTCAGCGATTTAGTGCAAATTGCACGCGTAAACTTGCACGGAAGTTTCACTAATGAGGCTCTTGAGCTTGTAAATTAGTTTGGCAGACTCTTTATTTTGCCATCGTAGTTAAATAGGTATGCGTTGTGAGACATGTAGCATGCTAATCTTGTAGTATTTGTGGGTACATGATATGAAATTCAATAAAATCCCCACAAAATAATCTAGTCTCAAATAGACTCAGAGATGAAAGAACCATACCACCGAGCAGGAGAACTCTGCCTGGCTTTCAAAGATGGTCATAACCCACGGCTTGACCAAGTGCCAAGCTAATCCATAACTTTAGGGAGGTTATCCGGCTAAATCGAAACTTCATCGTAAGTTAGTGACCGCAGATCGAGTATGTGCTTGAAGCCTTGAGCTGTCCAGTTAAGCAATCAACAAAGCCAGCAAAATCTGAATTCTTCTTGTTTATACAGATGATTTTGAAAGATTCCGAAAGCCATCCCAAGGCATTGAAGGCAATATATCTACCCATTTGACGATCTATAGTACAATCCTGACACCAGAAATAAATCTTTGTCGCCGCTGTGACTGACATGATTCTCCAAAAAAATGAAGTCTCGAGCCAGGTATATGGTCTTCACTGGCCAACAGTATGTGCAAGCTACTCATCATAAAGGGCGTGGATACCGTACACAAACACAAGTGTTGACAGTAGGATGCTGATGCAGTCATACTATATTACTCTACTACACAAGAACAAAAAAATGAATGGAAAGAAACAGAGTAAAATTTGTAAGAAGCAAAGCAACTATACTATGGATCAAGTACTATGAAAATCTGAACATTTCCGCTCATCCTGAATCATCACAAACCTGTGTTCCTTCACGCATGCACTAATATACTACTCTCTCCGTTTCTTAATAGATGCCATTATAGGATTAATAGATGCCATTATAGGATTTTGCACCACAACCAAGATACGTATACAGATGACCATATTGTCCTCCAGCATTAGCTCACCTATTGATCTTGGATAGTGTGTACTATTCTAGTCCATAGTAGCAAATGACCTTAGGAATAATGAATGACAGGGGTATGCAAAGACAAAAAAAAAAGTTACCTTGAAGTTGTAGAATGACATGTATTTATGAACAAAATTGGAAAGCTAGAATGACATTTGTTTGAGAACGGACGTCAGAGTGTTTTGTTTGTTTGTTAGTTAGTTTTTTACTTGTGGACGGATGTAGTATATTATCCTCCTTTCAGCTTCTGCGCAGTAAGCTGGGGTCTTATGTAAAGCTTATTTTTAAAAAATGCAATCCATTGCACATAAGATTTTACCGAAACTGTGTGGTTATCTTGCTCGATTGTTGCCTTCCTTTCCACTGGGGATTATATCGCGAGTTTTTTTAGTTTGGAAACTTAGAAGGCTAGGTAAAAGTCCGACTTGGAGAGCTACCGCTGTATGCTCTATCTAAGCCATTGGATCGGCGGTTCAATGACTGGATTCATAAAGATAAAAATTTGCGGGGCGAGGCAGGAATCTGGGTGCTTGTGATGTGTGTTAGACTGAGACCGTGGTCCTGGACGAAAAAACTAGTATTTTTTATCTTCATAATTTTTATGTAGAATTTTTTTTTATAAAATGCATGTTAGGCTGGCCTTTGCAGAAGGACTATACAACCCCTAATTTCTATAAAATTAGCCGAATTTCCTACGCAATTGCGCGGCTAGATCCTATAGGATCGTTGATAGCAATCAGAGGAGGGGTGAATGATTGTTATCCCCAGCGATAACTTTTTCCTTTAATCCACTATCTTTTGATTATTCAACCAGCTAAAACAGTAAGAACACAAAAAACAAAAGGAGAGCGAATAGGAATAAAAAACCAACCGTCCCGATTCAGCCACACGAAGCCCGTGTAAAGATGCAAGCACAGATTCAGTATTCTCTATTCAATTCGCTCAGCCAGAGCCTCCAATGCTCACGCATGAACCAAAAAGTGCCGGCCGCTAGCACATTAAAGGCATCGGCCGCCGCCACGACTAATCACGCACAACCGCGTGCTACCAAAAGCAAAACAGCCGCATGCACAAGCAATAAACAAATCCACGCACAAGAATCAACAAGACCCAGCTGCATGCACAAGCAATAAACAAATCCATGCACAGGAATCAACAAGATCTCTTTTCTTTAGTACATGCTCATGGTGACACCTTTTTCCTTTGGAGATCACGCACAGGCCACGGCCAAAAGGCTGCTGCTACTCGCAATAACCAGATCCCCCAAAGTCAAGCCGCTACATGCATGTCTCTCTTGTCTACAACCGCCGGCCCCTGTTTCTTTCCTGCCACCGCTACACCGCTAACCCTAACAGCCGGTCCCTTTTTGTACCCAAAGAACCAATCCGTGGCCTAATCACACACGGCAGAAAATCAGCATGTATCCTACCTAAACTAGCACATCACCTCCTGCCAAAAATACGTACGGCCAAGAACCCAAATCATGGCCTTGAACCCTAATCACTCACGCACGCCCAATAGTCCTAGGGCCCAATACGTGGCTTTATACTAAATTACAAACCCAATTTTGGACACTCCAAAATTATCATGTGTCGTAGCCTCCGGACCGCACCTCCGTAGCTTCAACACGCATCATCCAACTTTTGATCTCCACGTGCCCCAACTCGAGCCCGACCGTCTCCTCCAGCATCTTCGACCCTCTGGACCATGACTTCGCACCAAGCCATCTCCCGGTCACCGCCGTAGACCACGATCGCCTCCGAGTCACCCTGCACATGACCAAAACACCATCTTTTCCCAGTACAAGTTCTCCCCAACTTGACCGACATAAGTCCACATAACATGCCACACATCTCAAATAACATGAGTAAATAACATTGTCAATTATTCATCAACTAAAATAAACTAGACCTAGCCATATGGTCTAACAATCTCCCCCTTGATGAATACATTGACAATAATTCAAAATTGTGAGTTGAATTTTGAAAGAAAAGAAATTTGCAAAAAGAAAGTTTCAAAGCTGCAAAGCAAACTTCAAAACCACAACTGAAAAACTCCCCCTCAACACAAGGAGTTGAAAAACTCCTCCTCAACACAAGGGAAGCAAATTTCTCCCCCTTTTTTTTTTTAATTTCTCCCATTTTCTCCCCCTTTGGCAATGTAATCATCAAGAACTTCAGAGAAACAATAATTATCAAAAGAAAGGAGCAAGGAGAGTAAAAATCAAGAAGCTTTGTAGATTATCCAAGACACTTTGCACTGATTTAAGAGATGAACCAAGCCATCTTGTTGAGTAAAGCTATCTAGATCATATAAAAACATATACCATATAGCAAAGTCAAGACAAGTCTGTTAGAATGATTAAGCTATTTAAATTCATGACAGACATCTCAAACAATGACTAAATAGATTATAAACACCACAAAGAGATATCACCATGAAAAGTTAAAGCCTAACAGTGAGGCAAACTTTAAATCTAGATGAGCTAGTAGTCTTATGTAAGAACCTATTGCTTCACTTTCAATTCTTATTTGCATGTGGTATGCTTGTAGCATACTTCTTTTCAAGGGTGGCATGCTTGGAGCATACTTCTTTTCCTTTTAGCACTTTTGTGTGCATATTTTTTTCTTTTGATTATACACAGTTATGTATGGCATGCTTGAAGCATACTTCTTTTTATTTGAGCACTTTGTGTACATATTTTTGTTCTTTTGAATACACAACTATGTATGGCATGCTTGAAGCATACATCTTTTCATTTTCCTTTTCTAAACCCTTTATTTATTTTTTATATATATATATATATATATATATATATATATATATATATATATATATATATATATATATAGAGTGAGCATAACAGATTGCAACGAGAGACATACTTGTCGCAAATCCAAGATTTAAAATAAGACTCACAAACAAGTTCATCCTTTTCTATGGACATCTCCAAGTGATAACAATAATCAATCTAGTCAAAGTTTTCATCCATGTCATGCTTTAGTTCTAATGTAGTAAGTTAATTAAAACTAGTCATGATCAAAGCTACACGGCACATGAATAAATATGATAAAGAAAGCTCTACAACTCATTTGATTGCAATAGCTTGGACTTGATAATTTGATTTACACGAATCAACAAAGCTTCTGAACTTTTAGAAACAAGCTCCCCCTCAGAATAAGCCCATAGGATGCAACACACCCAACTCATTTCGCAAAATAGCAGATCATGCAGAATCAAATAGTTTTGAGAAAGAAACAGCAACTAAAACTCAACAAGGTGAAGAGCAACATCACCCTTTTCACATGGTCTCTCATAAAATGAAATCTCTTGGAAGCCATCAAAGAAAATGAAGAACCATCAAGTGATCCAATCAAGCAATGATGTAAAAGACTGGAACCAAATCAAGCTCATGTTCTTCAACCACGTCAGCTGTTCTTACAACATAGGAAACATCGGTCTCACAGTACTGGGGTTAGTGAGATAAGATTTAGGGATCCAATACTGAGATACACGATGAATAGGAGCAACAAAACTAGAACAAGAACCATGTGTGCGTGAGCGGTCAGAACACCAAAAAGAGGTCTATCTAACTGCCCCTTGAAATGCACGTAATGCTGAACGAGAATTATTTGAATTATAGCCCAAACCAGCATGTGAACCAGATTTAAAATCATCATAAAAGTTCTCTAAAAACCTAGCTTTCGCATTAGTTCTTAGAACAACAAAAGAGGATGCACGTTTTTGTTTTAATGCATTCAATCTATCATTTTTCTCTTTCTTAACACGTCTAAAGCAAAATTCATGCATGTGTCTATCTCTACCACAATAGGTGCAATTATATTTAACATAATTAGATTTCTTTCGAACAGATAAGGTAGCACCTACAGCATTATCAGAAGAACTTTGTACAAAACCAGCAGATTTAAACACAGTTTGTTTTGGTTCAGATTTTACTTCAAGTTTTCCAGGTTCAAGAAGCTTGATAATCTCAGGAGGATTATTCTTGGCATGCTCAACAAAATTAAATCCTAGACTTTGACTTTTAACACTCACTTTTGACTTGTCTAGGATCATGTTCAAAATTTTCTTGCCAAAAGAAAATCTCTCTAAAGTGTCCTTAAGGTACTCATTTTCTTTAGCTAGAGTAGGACAAGTTGTGCACTTAACAGATTCATTCACAGTTTTCTTAGAAGCACTAGATCGAGCCAATCTTTCTTTTTCAAAGAAACTCATTTAGTTGTGCGGTCAAAGCTTCTATCTCTATTGTAAGTTTAGGACATTTAGAGCAAGAAGCTATCTCATGATAAAGCATCTGTTGAATTGTTTCCTGAGAAGTATTGAGTCTGGCTTCTAGCAATTCACAATTAGAGCAAGTTTTAGTTTGAGCATTTGACATACTTGACTCTAAGCAAATAGAACTAGACTTGAGTTTTTCAATTTCATTATATGCAAGTTTTAACTTTTCATCACAAGAGTCATGTGCTAGTCTTAACAAATCAAATTTAGTATGTATTGACCTAGCAGTCTCCAATTCAGAAAATAAAACTTGGCAAGACTCACAAGATTCATCATCAGGAATAGAAACTTTAAGTCTATCAATTTCAGAATTTAAGTTCTCAACAACAAGATCATGTTTCTTTATTTTCTTTTTATACTTTTTGAGCTCATCTGTCAACCTAAGCACAGCACGAGATAAATCTGTATAAGAGAGTTTTACCTCATCAGGATCACTGTAGAGATCATCATTGTTAAGCTCCTCACTACTTGCCATAAAACACATCCCTGTGAAGTCCACCTCCTTTGCCTTCTTACCATTGTCCTCATCGTCACTTCCAGAATCATCATCACTCAAATCAATCTCATCAAGTGCTGAAATTATGTTGTTGACCGCCCTACGATAATTACGCTTCCTGCTTGGGTCAATTTTGAATTGAGAGCGACGAATTGGTGCCTTATCATCCTTGCCTTCCTTGCCCCTCAGTTTAGGGCAATTCGTCTTGATGTGGTTTAGCTCACCACACTCATAGCATCTGATTGGACCTTCTCTCCACCTTGTTCTGATGTTGTTAATTGCCTTGGTCACTCTGTTGGAGATGAGTACAAGCTGCTCTTCTGGAATCTCCTCTAACTGTTCATCTGAGAAAAAAGACAAAGTAGACACAAGACAGGAACTCGAAGAAGCAGCTTGCATGGGGTTAGTCATAAGAGCTAAAGATGAAGATTTATCAATCTTAGATGGCGCAACTTCCATCTCATAGGTTTTCAATCTAGAGTAAAGATCATCCATGGTTAAAGTATCTAGATCGATAGTTTGATTGATAGTTGTGACAACCATCAACCACTTAGAACCTAAAGATCTCAAAATTTTAGATGCATTATCTTCATCGGTTGGAATAACATCAACACCACGCAAACTACTCAGTATCTTTTCAAAACGAGCAAAGAGATCATCAATAGATTCACCAGGCTTCATATCAAAATCAGAATACTCCTTTTGATAAAGATTTTTACGTACTTTCTTAATTTTAGTAGTTCCCTCATGATAATCGCAAAGAGTCTTCCATATTAAGTGAGCAGAAGTAATATGAGCTACACGATCAAATTCTTTGCGAGAGATTCCTTGAAACAACAAGTTACGAGCTTGAGCATTCAGATCAACATCTGCTTTATTTAAATTAGTGACAGTAGCAGGAACCACATAAGGGCTAGAAATCTTATTCCAGACATCATTACCTTCAGCATCAATGTAAACTTGCATGCGACACTTTCAAAAAGTAAAATCAGTACCATCTAACAAGGGGGGACGATTCACATACCTCTCTGACACCATAGAAACCTTGCTCTGATACCACTTGTAGGATCGTTGATAGCAATCAGAAGGGGGTGAATGATTGTTATCCCCAGCGATAGCTTTTTCCTTTAATCCATTGTCTTTTGATTGTTCAACCAGCTAAAACAGTAAGAACACAAAAAAAAAACAAAAGGAGAGCGAACAGGAATAAAAAACCAGCTGTCCCGATTCAGCCGCATGAAGCCCGTGTAAAGATGCAAGCACAGATTCAGTATTCTCTATTCAATTCGCTCAGCCAGAGCCTCCAATGCTCACGCATGAACCAAAAAGTGCTGGCCGCTAGCACATCAAAAGCATCGGCCGCCGCCACGACTAATCACACACAACCGCGTGCTACCAAAAGCAAAACAACCGCATGCACAAGCAATAAACAAATCCATGCACAGGAATCAACAAGATCTCTTTTCTTTAGTACATGCTCATGGTGACACCTTTTTTCCTTTGGAGATCACGCACAGGCCACGACCAAAAGGCTGCTGCTACTCGCAATAACCAGATCCCCCAAAGTCAAGCCGCTACATGCATGTCTCTCTTGTCTACAGCCGCCGCCCCCTGTTTCTTTCCTGCCACCGCTACACCGCTAACCCTAACAGCCGGTCCCTTTTTATACCTAAGGAACCAATCCGTGGCCTAATCACACATGACAGAAAATCAGCATGTATCCTACCTAAACTAGCACATCACCTCCTGCCAAAAATACGTACGGCCAAGAACCCAAATCATGGCCTTCGAACCCTAATCACCCACGTACGGCCCAATAGTCCTAGGGCCCAATACGTGGGCTTTTATACCAAATTATAAACCCAATTTTGGACACCCCAAAATTATCATGTGTCGTAGCCTCCGGACCGCACCTCCGTAGCTTCAACATGCATCATCCAACTTTTGATCTCCACGTGCCCCAACTCGAGCCCGACTGTCTCCTCCAGCATCTTCGACCCTCTGGACCATGACTTCGCACCAAGCCATCTCCCGGTCACCGCCGTAGACCACGATCGCCTCCGAGTCACCCTGCACATGCAAAGACCAAAACACCATCTTTTTCCGGTACAAGTTCTTCCCAACTTGACCGACATAAGTCCACATAACATGCCACACATCTCAAATAACATGAGTAAATAGCATTGTCAATTATTCATCAACTAAAATAAACTAGACCTAGCCATATGGTCTAACAGATCCTACAATGCATATGTTTATATCGAAATATAAAGTTGTACTCATTATTCAACACTTTGATGCTTGTGGTGGAAATATAGTTGTATTCCTTATACAATTTTAACTGCTCCCATGTCTATCTGATTGATGTACACCGTTGTAATCTTGATCCATCACAATCGACAATCTAGATCTTTCTCTTTTTCCTCTGATGGTAATTTCTAGCCCTTGAGTGAACATTGTCGATGAATTGCTATTGATTTTACAAAGTAAATGAGTAAGATGTGGCCTAGGGGATTACATAGAGGAGACAAGGATTTTAGACAGATCTGGGCCTTCTCAGAAGAGAATAACAACCCTACTTTCTGTGTGCTTGTATTGAATGGCATTACAATGGGGGCACACCGTGCTCAAGATGAACAGGGTGCAACCACGGCTATATTCCTTTCTTTTTCTGTCGCCTAACTCCACCCCTTATGTAGCGTCGAAGGGGTGAAAGTCATTGCCTACAAAGAGACACCTTGTCGGTTCCTCGATCTCCCACGTGGAAAACGGTTGTTGTCAGTGAATCTCCTTCCTACGCACAATCGTTGAGCGGTTACTATCAAAGGCAAGAGCGAGGACGTGTGGTTATGTTAGAGAGACAAGGGCGCACATTTATTTTTAATGATATATTGTTGTGGATATACTATCTGGTCAGATAGTTGGGCCCACATGTTTGGTAGTGGTACTTGCCTGACCAAAGTGTGGTTGATGCTCGAGTAGACTTAGGAGTTGTTTGGTTCATGACCCCAATGAACCAAGCCAAAATTTGGCATAGCCAAAACTTAGGCAAAGCCAAAATTTGGCAAAAAGAACGTTGTTTGGATTGCGGCCAAGCCAAATTTTGGTGAGCGATCTCCCCACCCTCGGATTGCCCACGCATGACCTTGGATTTCGTTGGTGTTATCTATTTTTTGTTGGCATTACTAAATATTGGTACCAAACCAAACAATAACCAATTTTCATTGGCGTTACCAAAATTTGATTTGGTTCACATTAGTAACAAACCAAACATGCCCTTAAGCTCTCCCCGACCAGGGGTATACATGGAGGCTACTGACTGAGTCTTTATTCTAACAATCACTATAGCCGATCAATTCATTTATTAAGGATTATTTAATCCTTGTCAAACATAATAGCTTCTTTTTTTAATAATATAATAGATTCATTCTCACTTGTACAACACAACTCCATATTTTATTCAAGCAAGGAATATTTCTTAAGTTTTGTCCCTAGTGGGGAGTTCTTAAATCATTTCACTTGTAAAGGTAAAAAAACATTCGTAGGATTTTGTTACATTTATTTTCCTATGAAATCAAATTCCCATATATATCGGTTAGTCTGCTTGAGAGAGAAGATTAAGCAGCGCAACCTATATGATAAGCGCAACTAGGATTCCTTAACAATTCATAAAAAAGAACTTTAATTGGGCCAAAACCCCCTCTCCCAAGCACACCTTAAGTTCCTACTTGGATAGCGGTATTAGACCAAATCCGTTCGTATGACCAAGGATTTCAATTCAATTTCCTTACCCATCGGAATGGATTGAGGTTAATCCCCACTCATCTGAATAAACCCTAAGGGTTTGTTTGGATAGGGAGAGATTAGAACCAATCCCTTCAGATTGGAAGAGATTTTAGTTCAAATTCCGAGTCAATCCGAAGGGATTGAGTCGGATCACACTGTATCCAAATAAGTCCTAAGGGGGTTTGATTTTTTCTTTTTTAGTGGACCTCATCAGTCATCACTATGGCAAATCTAACAAAAGAAAGAAGGGGAAAAATTATATGCTACTCCAAATGTTTCGGATCTCTGGTCAGTCATTACAAAGTGATATCTCCCTTACATGTCATTGCAAAATCGAAACCATACCCTTTTATGCTACTGTCTTCAACTTCGTTAAATTTTTTCTGTCAACTTTTTCCAAAATACCCTCATTTTCTTTTTCTCCTCCTTTTCTTTCTTCTCCTTCATCCTTTAGTTTTCTTCCCATTCATGCTTCTCTCTCTCTCTCTCTCTCTCTCCTTCATTTCACCCAACACCACTTCGTCCCTCTACTTGCGCGACCGTTGTCACCCTTGCCGGCAGGCGAACTCCTCCACTTGCCCCACCCTTCCTCTCTCCTCTTCCCTCTCCTCTTCCTCTCTCTCTCTCTCTTCCCTTGCGCGCCAGACCCTACTACTCCCTCCTCGCCTCCCCTTCCCCGTTTGCCCCCACCCATCCACTGCTCGTCGTAGGGCACAATCTCGTAGTTAGTCATTACCGATGGCACATCTCCTCATAGTCGCCAGTTTTGGTCATCATTGGGCTCAGTCAAACTTGAGTTAGACTCGATAATGGCGAACTTGATGGTGGTGGCAGCGACGGGGTCACCACCGCCCTCGGCTTCTCCACCCCAAGCATCAACGACGAGGGTCATCACTGTGCCGGGGAGCCCACCCTCTAGTGCCTCCGCACCGAGGCATTGCCATGGACTCTAGTGCCTCCGTCACACGATAAATCTTGTCGTCATCATCTCCATGGGCGCCATCGTGCGCCTCTTGCTCCTCACCGTCGCCACGGACGCCGCCGTGCACCCCCGCCTCGTCCCATCGGACCAAGCAGCAGCTCGCCATTTCAACGGGGAAGAGGATGGCGTCCTCTTCCGCCCCCAGCGTCCTCCTCCATCTCCTGCGTGGATTGAGCCGTCGATGTCATCCTTCTCCCCAGTCGTGGGTCCACCCAGCGGCTGCCTCCCTTTCATCGACGTGAGACCGAGAGGTGGTGACCTCCCTCGGCCATGACGACCTTCTCACAACTAAAGGAGGCTAAGGGGGGTGAGAGGAAGAAGAAGACAACAAAGGCAAAATGGTATTTGCACAATTACTTCACGACTTGACTAGTCAATAATGGCATAAAATGGTATGATTTTGATTTTACAGTGGCATATAAGAGATATGTCACTTTGCAATGACAGATTAAAGATCTGAAACATTTGCAGAGATATAAAATATTTTCCCACGAAAGAAAGAGAGAGATGTGCCAAAGGCCTCCGTTTCATATGGGCTACTCACTTTTTCAACTGACTGTTCTACCACTTAGTCCACGACAACTCAGACGGATGTTTGTGCTGCATGGGCCGGCGCAGTGGCACTATGCCTTAGGTTGTGTTGGGTTTTTTTACCAGCCCACCTCATCGCCCACGTCGCGTCGTTCCAACTTCCACCCACCACCACCGGCGACTAGGCAGCGAGACCAGACTCGCAGCCTCTCATCTCGTGAGGCGACGGCGCTGCCGCTTCACTCCATGCGCCGCCCCGCCGCCGCCGCCGCCACCGCCGCGTGGACTTCTCTTCTTGCCTCGAAGAAACGAGGTACCGGTTGTGAGTCTTTGAATCTCCGTGGCTCAAATCGGCATTATCGTGTTTGTATTCCATGCCGCCTTTACATTTACCCGTCAAAGGTGCTATTTTCCCTGTGTTTTCTTGGTCGGTTTGTCTCTTTTGTTTCCATTTCTTGGTGAAATTCCTTGATCTGGTGGCCCTGTTCTTGACGACGTCGCCAATCGATATGCTTCGGCTCGACTAGACTAGGGGAACTGTGCGTTTAGTGCTTCTTGGAGATGGGTATCTGGGATGGCTTCCTCAAGTTTAGATTTTTGGAAGCGGTTTTGCCCCCAGTGTCCAATAACAGGGGTCAAATTCGTCGTTTTGAACTTGTGATGCTCCCTGTATTAATACTTTTTTAGATCGTGATTGTTTGGTGTAAATAAGAAGGTTTTAGGACTTTTAGACACTATGTTAGTTACCTACATGTCAGTGTGTTGGGAACTTGGGACCTTGATTGTTCTGTTCTGTATTGCTGCTGATATCGATATTAGTGTATATTTCATAGTAAAAATTCATGTTGCTGTAATCATGTTGAAGAATTTTATCTGGATTGTGCGAATTAAAGATGAGTCTTTTCTGTGTAATATATTCTAGCGCATGTGAGTAGATGTCATCCAACATAGAAACAAACGCACACGGTGAGCGAGGGTGGGAAGGAATTGCTCTTATTCTTATAATTGGTCTGGTTGAAATGCCATTTTTGCAGTATGGAAGTTATCTTTTTTTCTTGAACTGCTAGGAACATCAAAGTTGCCTTTTTGCAATCTATGTGGTGGAAATAGTTATGCTACATCTCTATTATTAACAGATCAAGTTTATCTGGTATTCTGTTGAATTCTCTGGTTGATCTTATTGTCACCATCCAATGTCCAGTGGAACTTGTGCTTAACGAAATCTAAAGGTTCAAAGTTTTGCACTAACTTGTTCCATTGAATTTGTGATCAATTTATGCTGTTGAACTTAAAAAAATGTTTGAACTTTTGGGTAAATTAAAGATTGAAGACAATATATGTGATGGATGAATGAGCTAGAATCATAATTGTTATGGAGAAAGGCGTGAGGCGGTGTAGCGCGCTCGCAAACAGTACCATGGGTCGTGAACAGTACCATGGGTACTGTAGCACAGTTATTTCCATACATGCTGTTTGGTTTCCTAGAATAAAGAATAATTGGTTAGGCAGGTTATTTTGGGATCCTTATCTATCAAGTTATTATTAGGGATATGACCTTATCTATTAGGAATATTATTTTTAATAGTTGGAAAAATTAGATTGGATTGATATCATGGTTATTAAGACGGTAAGGCGAGGCGAGGCGACCCACCCCCCTCACACCTTTTAAGCGGTAAGGCGTAAGGCGAGGCGACGCCTTACCACATCTTAAGGCGAGGCCACGTAGGATTTGAAAATATAGGATTTGAGGAATCATATAATATATATTACGTGATAGTTATTTTGTTAAGTGCAGTCAAAAGATTGTATATATCCATGTTCAAGGTTGCATGTAGGTCATACTTCACAAGATCCCGCCTCGCCCGCCTTGCCGCCTCACCGCCTCGCCTTGCCCCCACTGCCCGGCTGCCCGCCTCCACTTTTCTTCCGCCCACCGACACTTCCGCCCGACCGAGCTTCCTCTTTTCTTCGCCTGACTTGGCTTCTTGGTGCGGGCGAAGCGAAGACCTTTTCTTCCGCCTGACCAGAGGCGGCGAGGGGCATGGCAAGACATGCCGCCTCCTTGGTCCTCCTCAACGCCGACCGCCGCCTTCCCGGGCGCGCGGTGGCACGGATCCGGAGGTGGAGCGTGGCGGGAGATCCGGAGGCGAGCAACAAGGGAGATCCGGAGGCGAGCAAGCAAGGGAGATTCGGAGGCAGCGGCGGGGGCAAGGCGGGGGCGACGCCTTGCTCCTTTGCGGCACCTTACCACTTAGGCGACGCTTCGCCTAAGCGACGCCTTAATAACTATGATTGATATGTTTCTTTATAGATTATTTCTTAGACGTCAAGTCGGGTTGTTCCTATAAAAGAGATAGCATGTATCCATTATCAATCTAAGCGATGAGAAATCAAAAGTTCAACTAAGCCTCAGAGTCTTACTATCTCGACAGGGAAGAGCCCTACCAGCGGTTAGATGAGGAAGAGTGCCCTACCCTCGGTCCTTAGACCCGTACGCCAACATTTACCCCAGCAATAATGTACACTAATGCACGCTTAGAAAAAAACATCAGAATAGAGCATGAGAGTTGGTTGACATTGAACATATAATTTGTCCATGATGTCTTGTTCTTGAACTGCACCCTTCAGATCATTGACCATCTGGCAGGTCTCTACTCCTTTTATTGAGAGCTAACAAGAGTGATACAAAAAGAACCTTTAGAAGTGCCCCTTTTAAATTTTTTCTTCTTGAAAGTTTTGGAAAAAGGTGAGATCCCTATACCACCTGTGCTAGGTGTCATTCTACTGTCAAGCAGGCTCCTTCAATTCTGATTTGTGACATGGACAATGTTATTTTTCTTTTGATTGACTTCATGAAATCTTGCTGAATGTATGCATCTTGCAGTTCTTACCCAGATGAAAAAAAATACGAGGAACAAGAAATATTCGTGTCGTCGGCTCAGATCATCACATTATCAGAGACCCTGCGGTCGTTGCAGTTTCAAGAGAGTTGCTAACCAGGAGTCAACATTAGCAGCAACAGAGAAATGTGCGTGGAAAGATGCGATCTGCCCAGTTTGCATGGAATGCCCACACGATGCTATCCTTTTACTTTGTTCATCTCATGGCAATGGCTGTCGTCCATATATTTGCGCAACCAACTTCCACCACTCAAACTGTCTTGATCAGCTTATAGAGTCATGCCGAAGCCCAGCAAGCTGTGAGGACCCAGGCTCAATAGAATTTACATGCCCCCTTTGCCGTGGTGAGGTTAAGGGATATACATTGGTTGAGCCTGCTCGGGAACAACTGAACCAAAACAGGAGGAGTTGCATGCAAGATGACTGCTCATACAACGGTACATATAGAGAGCTCCGCAAGCATGTAAGAAAGAAGCATCCTTTTGCAAAGCATCGTACTGTGGACCCTATACATAGTTTCAGATGGAGGCAACTTTTATTTAGAAGTGCATTGCAAGATATGATCTGTGCGACAAGTTCATCAACGCTCCAAAGGCTATTATGTGCTATGTTGCAGTTTGAGGAGCTTATGTCATCTGTTTGGCGTGAAGATGATGATCGTCATGGTGCTGCTATGGACTTGGCTGGTCCATGATCTCTGAGCGTCTCGTTGAAATGTGAGAATGGCTGTGCTGTTAGCACAGAGATCCTTACATGAATCCATGATTTGACCTTTGTTGATCCATGAGTTGTGACCTGACAGAACAATACCGGCCCCGATCTGTTATCGGGGAATATTTGTCGACATCTTCAGAAGAAACAGAATCTTAGGCTTTCATGAATTCAACAACCCTGACAAAGTGTTGGTGTAATGGCGTGAAGTTGGTTGTTGATACTTCATTTTAGCTCCTTTTGTCTTCGTGTGATTCATTTTTCTTGTGCATCCTTGTTGCATTGTATAATCCTACAGTTTCTTTTGAAATGCACAGTTTGACTGCTTCCAGATCTTTTCCCTTTCAGCGGAAAGTAGCCATATGTTTACTGTTAGTTATTTCACATTTTCACCTGACAGAAGGGAGTACTGAAAATGAAAAGACCGTCAGCATCTCACTAGCAATACTATATGGTTGGTCTCTGAACCGAGAAACACTGTATCTTGGTCCTTGAATTCTAGGCTGTTTGATTTTGGTCTTAGTTTTTGAGTATGATATTTCCACTGGCATTTTTTGTGTGATGATGGTTATGTGGGTACTATTGTGGACATCTTTGTTCCATTAATTTCGTGATGAAATTATATAGTACAGAGAATTCCAATCCAATTAGGACATATACAATGGTACAGACAGCTGCTATTTATAGCAACTCTCCATGTTACCTATAGACAACACTAAAGATAGCTCATACAATAGTACAGACAGCTGCTATCTTTTTAGTTGTCTTTATAGAACACACAATCTTTTAATGTTTTTCTTGTTTCTGATGCTATAGTCGACTATAAGATTGTAGACAGCATCTTTCTCTCTCTTCATTCTCTTTCATCCACGTCAGCAAAAATCCTACGTGGCAGTGACTATAGATGGCTGATATAAGCCCATTGTACGTCCTCTTAGTTCCACTAGATGAACAATCTTCTTGGCGAGTTCCAATCCAAACAGAGAATACCAATCCAATTAGTTCCACTAGACCAGGTTAAATGCACAATCTTCTTGGCGAGTTCAGGAAGCATAGAGAGATTTCTACAACTGCACGAATTCATAGCCATTTGACCAAAATTCAGCATGTCAACCTCAATCCAAACAGCCAAGACGACATTGTCTGGACACGGACGCCGAATGGTGAATACTCTTCTAAATCAGCCTACCAAATACAATTCTATGGCAGCACTCAATGTCCATATGGAAAGTTGATCTAGAAGGCTTAGACGGAGAACAAATGTAAGTTTTTCGATTGGATTTTAGGCCATGACAAAATCCTAACGACTGATAACTTAGCAAAGAGAGGATGGACACACCAACTTTTGTGTAGCCTTTGCAACCAAGCCCCCAGAAACATTGTCGCACCTACGCCTACCATGCCCCTACACAATTGAGACATGGTCTAGGGTGTTCAATTTGACAAACTGCAACATATTGAGCCGTGTACCACCTCAAAATTTCAGCAACTTAATGGCACGGTGGCAACAAGCTAGCCAACAAACGCTGAAAGGGGATAGAAAAAAAATCAATGGAATAGTCATCTACATAGCTTGGAACATTTGGAAGGAAAGAAATAGGAGAATATTTCAAAATGTAGAAATGAACTCGCAGCAGCTCGCCTTCAAGATCAGAGAGGACATCCAACTCTGGGAGCAAGCTTTCTTTGATTAGTTTTCTTTTTCTAGTCGTACCCCTGCAACTCCAATCACGAGTATTTAGTTTAATCTGAGTAGTTGTGTTCCTTCTAGTTGTGTCTTTCCTCTTTCTTGTTAATTCTTGAATTTGCTTTATCCTTTCTTTAATGAATTTGGCAGAGCTCCTATCTTATCGTTCAAAAAAAAAATTCAGGAAGCATAATTAGTGTCACATGCTAGTCTTAATCAGGCTGCAGACAAAAAATGATTAACCAATTCTTTAGAGGGAGGAACAAACTGTTGAAGTATAAGTAAATTGTCCTTCTTTCCTTATCAGCTTAAGTTTTTGGATGAATTGGTTGGCGGTGCATGCAGCTCAATATACTATAAGAGCCAAGAAGTCTTGAGTTTAATACCTGGTTGCTGCGATCAAAGAAAAAATAATTGTAGCCCACTTCAATTCCACGTTTTAGGCCTGAAGGAGCCTACATGTGAGAGGAGTGTTAAAGTATAAGTAAATTGTCCGCCTTTTCTCACCAGGTTAAGTTTTTGGATGAACTGATTGGTGCATACAACTCAATACAAATAGCCGCCTTGAGCTGTAGGTTTTTTTTGAAATAATATTGTTTTAAAAGAAATTTACAAAAATAAATAGTAAAAAAAAATACAAAACTAGGCTACTGTTTCAAATGACGACAGTAGCCTAGAGAATGGCAACAAGGACCTGAACAGTGCTGAGAGGTCTCTATCGCCATTTGAAATGGTGACAGGGACCTATCGCCACTTCAAATGGCGACATGTCCATGCCGCCATTTCAAATGGCGACAGAGACCTCTTTCTGTTTTTGTAATGTATATTTTCGACCACATATTTTGTGGGCAAATCACAATGATATTACAAAACATTCAACACAACATCATCACATTTTTTATCGACAAATCACAATGATATTACAGAACATTCAGCGCAATGTCCTCACATATTTTGTCGACAAATCACACTGATATTACAAACCATTCAGCACAACGCCATCACCTAATTTTTCGACAAATCAAAGTGATACTACAAAGCATTGGATGAATCAAAGAGTGGGGCGGTTAGATGAGGTCCCCACAGCGACGGCCGGAGTGCCGATGTCTCCTTCGTCCTGTGGATTTCTCGTAGGGCATTTCTTGAAGGTGTGCCAAGCCTCTCTACAAATGGAGCACTTCTTCGTACGACGTCCAGCTTCTGCTTCGTCCATATCGTTTCTGATACGCCATACGCCCGTTCCTGTCATCGGCTAACCTTTTCCTTTAGCCTATCAATGTCCGCGATCTAGATAAGTTGCTCCTAGGTCGGATGTCCAGCGAAATGGACAACCACGTCGTAACCATAGAGCTCTGTACTCTAGGTTTGCAACACCTCCTCCTTGTTGAAATAATCAGAGAGATATTGGCTGAGATATTGTGCCACCATCGAACATGCGGCCATGACATGTGAGTAGGGCTTATGCAGAAGAAGAGGCTTGTTGCAAGTGCATACGCAACTAGCGCGGCGTAGCGTGCACTCGTGAGTGATCCTCTCGCAATTCGTCACGCGATGTCCTTTATCCCTGCACAGTATCTCGAAGCGCAGCTCTTTTGTGCCCATCTTGAATGCCCGGTGCATCACACCCTTCTTGCTCTTCCCCTCCATGTACTTGGTGGTCATGACGGAGTACAACTCTCTGTCATTTGCCATGGCAAGTGACGCATTGTTGCTTCTATCAATAAAGTAATTTGTGGTACCGCTGAGAATTATCTCCATAATACCAACCAAAGGGAGGCACCTGGCGCGGCGCATCACGCAATTGTACATCTCAGCTAGATTGATTGTCATGACACCATATCGAGTAGCACCCCTATCATGTAGTAGCGACTACTTCTCTTTAGGCTCGTGCTCAATCCAGTCCGAGAAGCATTTCACCTGCGCCCCCGTCTTCCTCGCCACACTAGGACCATCTGTAGGTAGCTATGCCAATGTTTCGGGGGCCTGGTCAGTGCTTGTAACGGCGTTTTTCATTACCTCCCTTCTCTGCGTTCGGGTCCGCTCATTTAGAATCTTCTAGAGTGCGTCGAACTTTCGCTGCTGGTTTTGGTTGCACAGCCGTTTGAACATGTTCATCACGTACTTGTTGTGGAATTGCTTGTAGAAGTTTGCACCCAAGTGCCTCATACACAACCTGCTCTACGGATTCGCCGCATAGGAGTGGTTCGTTCTCTCCTTGTTGTAGCTGAGTTATTGCACTCAGCAGGTCTGCATACCGATCATGTATGACACATATGTTAGGACGGTCCTGTACAACATAATTCCTCAAGTTCCGCAGGAACCATAACTAGATGTTCATGTTCTCGCTTTCAACGAATGCGAATGCCATAGGAAGAACTTGATTGTTGCCGTTTGTCGCTATTGCAGTCAGTATCTAGCCCTTATACTTTTCAGTCAGAAATATGCCATCCACGCACAAGATTGGATGACAATGCCAGAATGCAGTGATGCATGGACCAAAGGCGAAGAATGCTCGCTTATGTACCCTCTTATTGTCCCATTTCGGATGTGTGAAATCTTGAATGTCGACATGAGTGCCGGGATTCCTGTCTTGTATGACTCGGAGTTGGTCGGAGAGGTTGTGGTAGGAGTCCTCGAACGTACCGAACCTTGATTTCCATGCCTTCTATTTTGCCCTCTATGTCTTGGCATAGCTGATTGTGTACTGGAACCTTGCCTCAATCGTCCGGATGATGGACCGTGGCTCAAAATCTAGATTATCCATGATCTCACTATACATGATGTTCGCGATGAAGCCTGATGACAGGTTCCTGTGGGACTGCACTAACTCAGTAACGACACATGTGTGAGGGACCACTATAGAGCATTTTCAGTAGGTGTCCCACTTAGACTGAAATGTGTGCACTCGCCAAGGGCGCCCCTCTATGTCGCACTTCACATCGTAGCATCTTGGGTTAGATTTGACGACTGTGAATGTACACCGCACCGACAAGGCCTAAAATTTGACCGCCTCCTGCACAGCCTCCTTGCATTTGTACATTGCTCCTTGCCTGACCTCGCTCTGATCGTACTCCCACTGCACACGGGAGCATTCGTTAATGACGAGGTTGTCAAACTGGTATGTGTTCCACTCGGATGGAACCGTTTGTTGTTCCATAAAATTCTCGTCGTCGGATCCTTCATCTTTTGACAATGCCATGTAGTCTTGGTCTTCTAGATTCATCCTTTGGACTAGGGCTTCCAGCTTCTCACTTTCGTCAGCAAGCCCACTAGCTTACCTGATTGAAGGAGCTCCTTCCACAGGGTCTTCATCGACAACATCAGCAACTTCCGGACCTTCAGCCATTGTGTGCGCCACGCTGTGGCTAGAGTCCCTGACTTCTTCTTCAGCATCAGTACCCTCTTCTTGTTCAGCCGTCGGTGTAGGAGTGGCCTTAGCATATGCCTGGGCCAGAAGGACTAAATCCCACCATTCCTCCTACGCCTTGCATACATATGACTACCACGACCTTGTTCCCTTAAGCTACACTAACTCCCAATATTTGCCCTGTGTTGCTCGGTTGGCAAGGCAACTCAATCTCAGATCACACACGGTGACAAGGATCTAATAATCATTATTTAATTATTTATCTGTAATTCATATTATAGATAGCAATATTTTTATATTACTCGCAAGTATACGCCTTACCATTAATAAGAGATAAGCTTAACCGAGTGGTCATAAGTCTTGCTACGACCACCCCCTAGTCGTAAGCCTTTTCTACGACTAGTCTCTAGTCGTAAGCTTTCCTACGACTAGCCTTAGGTTGAGAGCCTTCTCTATGAACACCTTGTGGTCGTCAGTCTCTCCACAACCTAGTCGGTTACAACCACCCTGTCATCGATAAAGCCTACATATATGTGAGCCTAGTCAATTAGGGAGTCTAATGCATCGTGTTTAACACACGGGGCAGTTAACATACGCTGTTATTCTCTGTGAATAACTGCATATTTTATACCCCTGTTTCTGACAATAACTACCTGGTGACGTGAGGGAGTTATTTCTCTGGCAGTAACCTCTATCAGCGGTTCATTGTTTGGAACGTTGGGACGTCTCTTGGTTTGGAGGAACTGCCACCTCTCCATGCGCTATATAAAGGATAAAGTCAATAGACAGAGAGAGAGAGAGGGCAATCAAGAGAGGCAATCTGGAGCACAAGACATTAGGCTTTAGTTTTTCTCTTGATTATAAACAGCACACTCAATATAGTCACACAGGAGTAGGGTTGTTATTCTCTGTAGAGAAGATCTGAACCTGTATAAAATCCCTGTGTCATGCTCTGTGTGGTTCTATTTCCAGGAGTTCCCCCGAAACAAACAATCATATGTAAGATCAGTATTAGATCACCGACAACTGGTGCCGATCGTGCGGACTTTCCGGTGATTCCTCGTCGACAAGTTCTCTTTATTCTCTCAACTCTAGTGCTTCCATGACAGGAGAGTAGAACGAGGAGAATTGGTTCGACTTGGCTGATTACGCAGAACTCAACATGGATGCCTGCTACGACTACGAGTAGAGCGTTATTTCATCCGATGGTAATGCCGCCTCTAGAGATATTTCACTAGATCTAGGAGATCATACCACAGACAGAGTTGAGGAGAGATCCTTTTCCCCCACAACAGCTCAGAGGGCAAGGGTCAACCGAACCACAATCAGGATTGCACCAACGCATGCTCAGAACATGACGAGGGTTCTCCCTCCAAATGTTTGAGTTCGTCTGAGGCCGCCTGACCTAGCACGACAAGTCCTGAAAGCCATCATTCCAGAACTCCATCAGCATCTGGTGGTTGTCTCTCTTCGGTTACCCCCACAGAGGATATGGGCAAGCACACTTTTTCTGTGGATTCGACCATACCCTCGTAGGGCTCATCTACAGATGGAGACGGTTATAACCCAGAATTCCCCTTCTTGGAGGGGTTTGCTCCAAGTCGCGAGGTGTTGTCATTCGACTACTCCTCATTCCATGAGGTCTCAAGCGCAAGTGGAGATCATATCGAGGAGGTCTTCGTCCTCCCATCAGATCCTAGTCACCCTTAGAGGTAGGACCGAGGATGCTCCCCGTCAATCACACACCCCGACCTGTCATGGCAATGGTGAGGAGACCTCCGGTGATGAACGGGATCAACACTCTAATGAGCATGGGAGAAATCCTCGAAATGATCGCTCTCTATTAAGGCGAACTCAAGTAACATCAGATGTGGAAGATCCTGAGACTATCCGGAGAAGAAGAATTGCAGCTCCGAGAACTCTACCTGGGCGCATTCAATATTAGTTAAAGGAGGCTCGAGAACTTCAGCATATCAATGATCTGCTTGAGAACCCAACTCAAGAACTTGGACGAGCGCCAGGTTACGACCTCTTCACTGAAGAAATCGCACAATGGCTAGACTTCAGAAACCTCACCGACACCTTTCTGGAAGTCGTACCGGGACGACTACATTGAACACCAGTCGCTCGAACAACTCACCTCATAGAGATCGGTACGACAATAGGTCACGTCGCTCTCCTAACCTTAACTCCAGTCGGAGAAGAGTTCTTCGAACTTCTTTGACCAGCTCTCAGGGGAGGTGATCATTCACCACTCCGACCCTGAAATATGTAGTCGCATATGGAATACGAGGAGTATTACCCTCGTATGGCCGAGACCTATCATAGGTCGGGTCTGCCTACAACCGGGTATCGTCGTGTACGATCACCTGGGGACATCAGCTCTTCTTTCTCACAAAGGAGGTGTCATGATGTCATTACCAGATGTCGGGCGTTCTCATCTGATCTCCGAGCAGTTCGCTGGCTGTCGCGGTTTCAACCAGTGAACATGGAGAAGTTTGATGGGTCACAGAATCCTATCTAATTTCTTCAAATCTACACGACCGCTGTTCGAACAGCAGGAGGAGGAGAGCATATCATGGCAAATTACCTTCTTACCGTGCTCGAAGGATATGCTCGATCGTGGTTGTTAAACCAACCACTAGAGTCGATCTATTCGTGGCAATACCTCTGCGACCTACTACTAGCCAACTTCCAGAGCACCTACCATCGTCCTGGGAAGGAGGACGACCCGCACAGGATAAGATAGAATGACCACGAGACCCTACGCCAGTTCATCAGGCGTTTCAGTCAGGTTCGCAATTCCATACCTGAAGTTTTTGATTCTTCTGTTATTAGAGCGTTTAAGCAGGGAGTCCAAAGTAGAAGGATCACAGACGATATCGCTTTGAACCTTCCAGCTACTGTTGTCGAGCTCTTCGAGATGGCTAATCGATATGTGACTGCTGCTGAAGCAGTCGAGTGAAACAAAACCATCGATCGAGATAAAAAAAATTCCTCAAGAAGTGGGTGAAAGTAGCAAAAAGAAGGATAAAAAGGCTAAGAAATCCAAGAACATGACAAAAGGCCAGAAGCCTCAAGCCAACAGTTCCAAGGAAGTTTTGGCCATAAGCGATAAGGAGTCTCGGAGTTCCAATCCATACTCCGACCAGGGCAAGGGCAAATGCCCCGAGTCGAAGAATGACAAGCCTAAGTGGTGTCCTTTCCATAAAAAGGAAGTACATGATCTTCGCAATTGCCGAGTTTTCCAACGAAAACTCGAGGACTATTACACCGGCAAATGACTGCTTCCCACACTTGAGGAGGTAGGGCAAACAAGTGGTCGAAAGCAATCAGACGACGATAACGAGATGTCGTTTCAGGATCCAAAGCACACTATTGACCACATCTATGGAGGATCATCGGCATATGAGTTAACACGACAACTCAAGGCTGTCGAGTGTGAGGTAAACTCCATTGACCATCCTTTTGTTAATAAATTACTAAAGTGGTCGGAAGTTACCATCTCTTTCGAGAGGGGTGACTGTCCGATCCCTTCCACTCGATCGGGCCAGTTCTCGATCGTGGTCGAGCCCACCATCAACAACTGTCGAGTAAATCAAGTGTTAGTTGATGATGGCAGTTCATTAAATATTCTGTTTATGAGTGTCTTGGATGAAATGCAAGTATCTAGGACCAAAGTAAAACCAGTACGATAATCTTTCCATGGGATCGTACCGGAGTCTTCGGCCAAACCAATTGGTCAAGTTTCTCTACCCGTAATGTTTGGTTCTCTAAGCAATTTCAGGACAGAAAAAATCTCTTTTGATGTGGTCGATTTCGACACGGCATACAATGCCATACTCAGACGACCAACTTTGGCGTGATTCCTAATGGCTGCTCATTATGGTTATCAATGTCTTAAGATGTCAGGTCCCAAAGGAGTAATCACAGTCCGCTGTGATAAAAAGATGAAGCTTACATGCGACCGTCGATCCCTCGAGATAGTTGGCTAGAGACCAACTCGAAAAGCAAGCAAGAGTCAGCTTTCGACCAAGCAGTCGAAGCCTAAAATAGCACCAAAGCTGAACGATCAAGTCAAAGAAGTTCCGCTGGATCCAAAGGAGTCTTCGAAGACTGTTCGCATCGGGGATACTTCCGACCCCAAATAGGAAGATGCCCTCGTCACATTCCTCCGAGCTAATGTAGATGTCTTCACATGGCAAGCATCTGATATGCCTGGAGTCCCCAGGAAGGTGATCGAGCACAAGCTAGCTTTACGGCCTGACAAGAAACCCGTAAAAGAAAAATTACGGAGATGCTATTAGATTAGAATTGGACAAGTTACTTAGTGTAGGCTTCATAAGAGAAGTCGACCACCCAGAGTGGTTGGCTAACCCTGTAATGGTTAGAAAGTATAATTGTATCTGGTGTATGTGTGTATACTTTACTGATCTCAATAAAGCTTGTCCAAAAGATGATTTTCCTCTTCCTCGTATAGATCAATTGGTTAATTCTACTGTTGGTTGTGAAATATTAAGTTTTCTAGATGTATATTCTAGTTATCATCAGATTAGTATGTGTTTAGATGATGAAGAAAATGCCGCATTTATTATACCATTTGGAATATTTTGCTATGTCAAAATACCGTTTGATCTAAAAAATGATGGCGCTTCTTTTCAATGCTTGATGCAAATGACTTTTTCACCTCAACTAGGCCGAAATTTAGAAGCCTATGTTGACGATCTAGTCGTAAAAAGTATCAAATGACTTAATCATATTTCTGATCTGCAAGAAACATTCGACAACCTCAGAAAACACCGTTTGAAACTCAATCATGAGAAGTGTGTGTTCAAAGTCTCGTTAGGAAAATTGCTTGGATTCCTTGTCTCCGCACGAGGAATTGAAGCAAATCCCGATAAGATAAAGGTCATTGAACAAATGTGACCTCCGACCATGAAGAAAGAAGTCTAGAAACTCACAGGATGCATGGCGGCTTTAAGTCGTTTCATCGTACGACTTGGAGAAAAAAAGACTTCCTTTCTTCAAACTTCTACGAAAACATGAGGGTTTCGAGTAGTCAGAAGAGACAAATAATGCCTTTGAGGATGTCAAGATGTATCTTACGAGTGCTCATGTTCTACTTTCTCCAAAATCAGAAGAGACGCTCTTAATATATCTAGCTACCATGCCACAGGTAGTGAGCGCAGTACTGGTTGCTGAACATGAAAATGTTCAACGATCAGTTTACCACGTAAGTGAAGTTTTACACGGGCCTAAAGAGCGATACCCTTAGGTCCAAAAACTTTTATATGGCCTCCTCATGTCCTTGAAGAAACTGCGATATTATTTTCAGGCACACAAGATAATTATGCCATTTGAGTTTCCCTTAGGAGAGGTCCTCTAGAACAGGAAAGCAACGGGATGCATGGCAAAATAGTCGGTCGAACTTGGGGAGTTTGACCTCCATTTCGTGTCCCGAACGGCCATTAAATCCCTGATCTTAGCAGACTTTGTTATCGAATGGACAAATCCTGAACCTGTTCAGGATCCCCAGTACAATTCCCATGACCAGTGGACGATGTACTTTGATGGGTCACTTACGCTAAGTGGCTGGGGTGGTCCTGGAATCTCCTACAAGAGAGACCTTAAAATATACTATTTAATTAAAATTTCTTGCCACTAAAAACATGGCAAAATACGAAGGTTTGTTGGCTAGCATACGAGCCGCGAAAGCACTCGGATTCGATGACTACTCATGAGAGGAGACTCTCAGCTAGTCGTGAATCAGGTCGGAAAAGAGTATTAGTGCTCTAATTCGACCATGTTTCGGTAGTTATCGAAAGTCAGAAAGCTTGAAAAGCATTTTTTTTCCGATTTCGAGGTGCAATATATCCCTCGAAAGGATAATTTCCTCACTGACCAGTTAGCTCAAATGGCTTCTTCCCAATCACAAGTACCAAAAGGAGTCTTCTTGGAACAACTCCAGAAGCCGTCTTTGGTTGAAACACCAGAAATATCTCCTATTGAGACAGTCTCTCTAGAATACGAGGATACCTGGATGAATCCCATCTACGAGTATCTCTAGAAGGGTATAATACCCGATGATGATCTCAAGGCAGATCGTTTATCCCGTAAGGCCAAAATATATACGTTGGTCGAAGGAGTCCTCTACAAAAGAGATGCTCAAGGGGTTCTCATGTGATGCATATCGCAAAGAGACTGATTATACCTCCTTCACGACATACATGGGGGCATCTATGGAACTCATGCTTCTTACAGAACGCTGATCAGAAAAGCCTTTCGACAAGGGTTTTATTGGCCAACCGCCCTTCATGATGCCAAAGAGTTAGTTAAAAAGTGTGTACAATGCTAGTTTCATAGTAGGTAAATACACCAACCGGCTCAGGCATTACAAACTATACCTCTATCTTGGCCTTTTGCGACCTGGGGTCTCGATATCTTAGGACCGTGGATAAAGTCAATGGACAGAGGGAGAGGGAAATCAAGAGAAGCAATCTAGAGCACAAGACATTAGGCTTTAGTTTTCCTCTTGATTATAAACAACACACTCAATATAGTCACACAGGAGTAGGATTGTTATTCTCTCCAGAGAAGGCCTAAACCTGTATAAAATCACTATGTCATTCTCTGCATGGTTCTATTTCCAGGAGTTCCCCCGAAACAAACAATCATACGTAAGATCGGTATTAGATCACCGACACACGGTATGGTTCAAATCGAATGTGTGGAATAACCACCGTATCACAGCACCCCATGTACACTGCTCTGGTCTTGTTAGGGTCACGGTTGCCGATTGGAAATAACACAAATCAATCCCCCCAAGACCCTTAAGAACAGTCCTCTGAGTGTAGTAAATTTTGAAATTGGTGGCGTCCGACATATTTGATGTGCTGCACCGTAAACAAGATTTCCACGATCAACTACATATCTAAAACTAAATTACCTACCGAAAAGGATTTGGTACAACATACTACACTACATAACCGTACATCTAAAACTATGTAATCAATTTGGTTAAAACAATTACCTAAATGGTGGACGACCGGACGGGCAGCGCTTCGCTTGCTTCTCTCCTCCCCTCTGCTCCTCTACCCTCTCCTCCTCTCCTCCTCTTTTTTTTGAATAAAAGTGAGTTATGCCATAATTTTATGGTCGGCTTTCCAATACTTTAATATTAAAAAAATTTAGGAACTAACAGATCTCTATCGCCATTTGAAATGGCGACAAGGACCTGTCGCCATTTGGAGACTTGGAGTGACGATAGGTCCCTGTTTGAAATGGCGACAAGGACCTCTCAGCACTATTCAGGCCTCTATCGTCATTCTCTAGACTATTGTCGCTATTTGAAATGGCGAAAGGCCTCTGTCAACATTTGAAATAGCGACAGTAGTCTATTTTTGTAATTTTTTTTGACTTTTTTAAAGTTTTTCTTAAAAATAATATTATTAAAAAAAATTATTGAACTGCAGGGTTCGACAACGCCGAAGGAGTTTAGAACGATTTTCTAGCCAGTACTGCAGTCCGCGGCAACGCCGTGCGGTGCCGGCCGGCTCGGTCGGTGGAGTTATTCAGAAGATGACAGGAGAATACGCCGCGTCGTACGTACAGCACATCACCTCTCTCTCTAGTGCCACTGCGACCAGCGGCGAAATGAACGCTGGCTTTGGCACGTCGCGCGTGCAGTCCAAGTGTGCAAACGTGCCGCCGCACGGGGCGTGCGGCCTCGGAATGGACTCTGCGAGCGAGTCCCCGTGGAGCCGGACGCCGCGCTCGCCCGGTCGAGCGCGCCCAACCTCTTGTGTGGGCTGCTGTAGGCGGTCGACGACATGCCCACCGGTGGAGCTCGGCCGGACGTACGCTCGTGCGGGCCACGCCGCGGTCGGTGTAACTTCGCACGCCCGATGGGCCACCGCGGCGAGCGCACCTAATGTCAAATTCTCAGTGTTTATCGATGAAAAACCCAGAAGTTTCTTTCGATGATGTTGATTACACTTTGGACACATCGGTCCTCGTAAACCTGCTCTGTCGATCCCAACAACTATGTTCGGATCACTAGTCTTTGTTACAGCACTGCGTGCTGTACCCACTGGACAATCACAATGCACAAGGAAAGCTGGTGCATCTTTGTAACAGCTTTGTGCGCTGTGCCCAGTTGTGCTGCCGGTTCACCTCAAATGTGTCGCTCGAAGATTCCCAGATCTGTTCTAGTTGAATTTCCCGTTCAACTTGCCCTCCATCAAAAGATGAACAAAGCACTGTCGCCAAACTTAGACTAAACAACATAATTCAAGGGTAGCAGAATTTATGGTCATTATGAAGAACTGGCAGAAGATCAAACAGTAGAATTGACCTCATTTCTAGAATCTGGATTGTGGAACCAACACTGATCATGTTGATCACACGAACTCAATACTGATCATGTTGATCACACACGTCGAAGATTCTTTAAACACGAGTTCTTTATCAGCTACTCCTTCCGTATTAATAAGCTTGACGTCCGGTAGCTTATTAGAGAGCCAGCCAACGTCATGTATTAAAATACGGAGGTAGTATCATAGTTACAGAGAGATTCTGTAGGCTTGTAGGATAGGCGTCACTTAACTCTGTTATGACGCATTGGGCTTGTTGGTGCAAACAAAATCAATAGAGCGAAACTAAGCTGAAGAATAGGCGCGCCTCAAAGAAACGAGCACACGAATCATGCCCTCGGTCGCATCATGGTTTCCAGAATATCATGACACAAATGAAAATAGGGAACTTAAAAATGAATGCAGAGTTCAACAAGGAAAAACAACCTGATTCTTGTATGTATAAAAATAAACCAGATTCAGATAAGTATGAAAAATCAATTGATTTAGGTAGATCTAGGATTGCACACTGTTCGCAGTATGCAACATTAGTGAGAAAGGACACCAACACGGTCCAGCAAGGGACCATTTACAGATGCTGCCTACTATCTCATTTTGGAACCTATTTGGACAATTTGACGACCCATCAGTCGACAAAACTCGTCGAATGGACAAGACAAACCCACATCAGAATCAACACAGGTTTCCATAAGGATAAATTCTCAGACTGACGAAGTACCGTCCTAGAATATTCTCTCTTCATTCAAAGCATGTGTTCTAGCGTTTACCTAGCCAACACTTAGATCGGCTCTACCCAAACATTTTGGTTCAAGTAACAGGTCCTGAACCATAAACCCCAAATAACATGAAAGAGCAAGTACATTCTAAAGCTGAGTACCCTAAAATGGTGGGACATGCTACAATAAGCCCAACTAGCTTGAAAATGTTTCCAAGCCTAAATGAAAAAAATTCTTCATGTGCCCAGTAGAGTGATCACTTAACTACAATGGAACTTTTGCTTGCTCTCAAATGTGTTGTTTGCGTTAGCAATAGCACTAAAGTTCAGTTACAAAAACTCACATTTACCCCTCCACAACTTCTAACTTGTAGAAGTACCCCTACACAGCTACACTGCTTATCCCTACAAAATCGTGACAAAGGGGAGAAATTGCAGTTTTTACACTCCTAGTAGACCATTGTTTCTTTTCTCTCAAATCAACTTCTGTTACAGAATCACTTAGCGCAGAGCGGGCTTGCTAGTAACGCAACTCGAAAGGTCAATCAAGAAACCAAAAGATAAAATGCATTTAACTCTAATTAAGCAAAAACATAATATAACATATGACCTTACCATATTCACAAATTTTATTACTCAATTCGATGTCAAAAATGTGACGCTAAGCCGCTAACATCTGGTCTTGATTACATAACATGATAAACCGTCTTGATGATGCGATTGAAAAGGCTAACACAATAAAAAGAAAGTGAACAAAGCAATCAAAATGAGGATGCATTGACCCTAATTTAAATAATCATGGCAACAGTATAGCATATAACGCATAAGTTAGCACCTAAACACAAAATACAATGATCCACAGATAATAACAAGGAGAAGACCATCACTCCTTGTTCTATGCCTAACTTTTGATCGAGGCAAGTGCAACCTTGTGCACGAAAGTAATTAATTAACCACAGAAATTCTATCTAGCAACAAAAAAGACACTGATTTCCCCCTTTTAACAATGTTCTACTCACCACAGGTCACCCATGATTCAGTCAGCCCTCTCAAGGGCATCCAGCACCATCTTCACTGTCTCCTTCATCAGGTCCATCCGACGTAGCTGCTGTCTGATCTCCGTCAACCTGAACTTCCGCAGCTTTTCCTCCATCACCCGCGCTTTTAATCCTTCAAGCACCTCAAATGCCTTCTTGAATGCCGTCCCACTCGGATGCTCCCTGGACAGCTCCTCAACAGTCTCCCACAGGTAGGGATACGCATCCTTCCCCTTCTCAAACTCACTTTTCCCTCTCCCATTGTCATTTGTGGACCCAGTCGCAATCCCATTCCCATTTGCCATAGTAACTGGCCTCAACCTCCGATTCTTGCGGTCACGGTCATCCCGCACGCTCTCCAAATCCTCATCGCTATCTCCACTATCTTGCTCCTCCTCGCTCTCACCACCACCAGCGTTCTCATACCCACCTCCTCCATCACCACCACCACTCCTTGTTCCCCAAACCTTCTTGGCAAGGTCATAGATGCTGTGGTCATGCGGAGTGGGCAAGTCCTGATCCCGCCCATTCTTGGCACGGGTGGCAAGTAACTGGTATTTCTGCTTGAGGCGCCGGACCTTATCACTGAGCTGCGTGGTGGATACGTTAACACTGAGCTGGCTACGGATGTGGCCGTGAAGCTTACCAATGTCAAGCGTGGAACCAGGGAGCGCGCGACGCTTGGCGCGGTAGGCGATGAGGCCGCGCAGGATGACAAGTTCGTCGCCTGAGCTCCAGAGCCGCGACGGCCGCTTCATCTGCTCCGCGGAGGATGCCACGCCCACGGCGGCGCTGCGGGGGCGCTTGGCGCGCGGCTCGGAGGCGGCGGCGGAGCGGCGCGGCGGGTCCATGGGGCGGGAGCTAATGGGTTTGATGGTGGCGGCCTCGGCGCGGGAGGGGCGCAGGGGCGGAGGGCGAGGCGTTGTCGTCGTCGGAGTCGGCGCCGGCGGCCGGGTCGGCGTCGGCGTCGGCGTCGGAGGCCGCGGGCGCGGCGGAGTTGTCGGAGTCGGAGTTGATGTCGGGTGAGGGCGGCTTGGGGTTGCCGCCGCTGGGCTTCGGCGACGCGGCCTTCGGCGCGGGGCGGTGGTCGGCGTCGGAGTCGTACGCGCCCCCAGAGTCGGATCCAGCCGCGGCGGAGGCGGGGGTGGAGGAAGGCGCGGCGGACATAGGGTTAGGGTCGGGGGGCGGCGTCTTGGAGGGGGACGGGGAGGACGGGTGGTGGGCGGCGTCCGCCTCCCCATCGGAGGCGTCGGACGCCGATCCCGACGCCGCCGCGGCCGGGCGCTTCGGTGCCATGCGGACGCGAGCGGTGGGGAGCAGGTCTAGGGCCTCGGCTCGCTCTCGCTCGGGTGGTGGGCTCCTCGCGCTGCTGCGCTGCGCTGTTCGGCGACTCGAAATTCTTATCTGTATCGGTGATTTTTAAGGGATGACGGAGCGAGTCGAGTCGTGGGGTGGGGGAAGGTGAGTTTGAGTCGAGTTCAGACTGTTCAGTGCGGCGGGGGTGGGTGCCGGCGCTATCTGCCAATGTTGAGCAGAGTCTCAGGTCCTAACCAAAAAGGATTTGTCAGCGCTTGGCGTACGACCTCAGTGGTGGCACTGGAACAAATTCGTGATGCGATGACCAGTGACTTTTGTTGTCAGCTTTGTTTATTCGGATAGAGTACGAGTTTCCGAAATATAATTGAAATTTGGGTGCGTTTGGATGGGAGGTCTTGCAAAGGAATTTCAGTATTACTAGTTATAGGTCCGTGCGTTGCAACGAAAAATCAATTTTTATATAAAATATATTGTTGTAACTCACCAATCTCCTTTGCTTAACAGAAAACTACAACGCAAAGAAATTATAACTTGTGCAATACTTTCCAAGAAGATTTGGGGATTCTCCTCGGGGTTGGATTGGGGGTAAAAGGAGTGCTCTAGAAGATTGATTGGAGGATGACGATCTTCTTGGGGAAGAGGAATTGAGAGCGAAATTATATCGTGAACAAGCTCAGAAGAGCAGGTTTCAGGACGATTCTCAAGGGGGTTCTCATCATCCAGGTTCGTTTCATCCTCCTTTAGGATCTGATAGATCTCGAGTTGATTCTCGAAATTTTGGGGTGTCGGATCATGCTACTTCTGATCAGATCAAGGGGCGTCAAGAGGATTTCCGCGGACGAGATAACTTTAATAGATTTGAGGGTTTTAACTGAGGAAATCAGGGTCGAGGAGACCCTAGGGGTGGTTTGCTAGCTCAAGATGACTCTTTTCGGGCTGATATTAGTAGATCCACTTCTAAATGGGAAGAAGCTGAGAGTACAGCAAAAGGGGAGGATCAGAAAAAAAAAACTGGGGTGAGATTGGACCTAATACAGGAGTTTTTAGAGGTGAAGATAGAGGAACTTGCTTTTGGTGCCTTCAATCAGGGCATCATCAAGCTAGATGCACAAATCCTCCTACTTGTTACAAGTGCAAAAGAACTGGTCACATGACTTCGAGGCGTCCTGATGACAAACCAATACAAGGATTGAAGCTATGTGGTTTTGGCATTCCAAGTCAGGGTTTCTATAGACTCCAGATTCCTGGTTTGAAACTTTTTGAACAGCAAGCGGCAACTGGGGTTATTATTATTCAAGATGGGGTGGCTTCTATGCAAAGGATTGAAGCTGAGTTGAAATATTTGATCCAGGACAATTGGGATTGGAAGGTTAGGAAGGTGACAGAAACTAAATATGCTGTGGTTTTTCCTTCTAAAACTATTTTAGAAACTTGGTCCAAAGTTGAAGGGGTGGAACTAGCTTTACATTCTATCAAGGCTAAAGTGGAGAAGTCCAAATTAGATCCTGAAGCTTCCTCCTATCTTATTCCTGTTTGGGTGAAGATTACTGGGATTCCTTAGGCTACTAAAACTAAGGACATTGTTAAAGAACTGGCTAGCACTGTGGGGGACCCTGTTGAGGTTGATGAGATTAGCCTCACGCGAATTGATCCAGTTCGAGTCAAGGTTTATTGCAGAGATCCTACAAGCATCAATTGCTTTGTAGAAATATTCATTAATAATGTGGGATATGATCTTAGATTTGAGGCAGAAGGTATTATGGAGAAAAAGAAGCTAGGGGTGATTAGAGATACCAGTCATAAACATCAGGACAAAAAAAAGAGATGAGGATGATAAGGAAGATGAGGCAGACTCTAGTGGAAGTTCTCATAATACAGGATGGGAGAAATTGGCTAAACAATATGGTGGAGATTCTTAGATCTCTGATCACAAGAGTGGGGGGGGGACTCATAAAACAAAAAACAAAACTCAGTGTGCTTCTGATTCTGAAGGATCTGTCCAAGGTAAGGAGATTGTGGTTGTTCATGGGGAGAATCAAATCATCCCAGTGTTACCTCTTGCCTTTAGCTTGTTCAGAGTGATACTGTTTCTTCTCTTTCTGATAAGGAGGAGGGGATGACAATATGAAAGGAGGGGAAGATTTACCTAACAATTCTGGAGAAGGAGATGGTGAAAGTGATAAGGAAGTTATCCAGGGGTCCTCTAAGGAGATAGTGGTTCACACTAGTTTGGGACCTACTCTTTTGGCTGCTTCTTTGTGGCCTTGTTTAAAAATTCCTGGTGATGGAGCCTCTGTTGCAGAAGACAATCCTCCTTGTCAAGCTCATGAAGACATTCAAGGTGGGGTGTTTGTATATGGTCAATTTGAGGTTGATTTAATTTCTGATGAGGAGGATATAGTGAGAAGTGGGACTGTTTAGGAAATTAATGAATTTGAATTAAAAGTTAAATGTCAAGTTCAGATTCCTGAGACTGAAGATACAAATGAGGAGTGGACTGTAGCAAAAAAGAAGAGGGGTAAAAGCAGGGTTAAGGAACCTTAGTTACCTACTAGAAAGAGTAATCGCATACAAGACCAGGGAATTCCTATGCAAAAAAAAGCTGCGATGTTGAAGTCCATCCAGAATTTAGAAGCTCAAGGTAACTCTGAAACTAATCCTTTTAACATTCTTAATAATGCTTCTAGCAGTTATTTAGAAAATGTGGTTGTTTCTTATGGGATTTCTTTGGGCTCTAACTCTGAGAATTCTATTGAGGTTATCACTGCTATGCAAGCTCAAGAAATAGCTAGAGCTAAGATTGCTAATGCTAAGTTGGAAAACAAGAATAAGAATAAGAATGATTCGGAAGAGGCAGGAGAGGTTACAGTTGAGATGAGGGGTTAAGAGGATTTGTTGGAAGTTTTTGATAATGAACATAGGGGTGCAGTTGGTTTCACTCTGACTAAAAAGGGGAGCAACAGGCACAAAAAGGGGAAAGTTTCTCTAAGAAAGTCTCAAACATGAAGTTTCTCTTTTGGAATATTTGTGGTCTGGGTAAACCGGCCAGAAGAAGGCTTTTGAAAGAGATGATGATCAAAGAGAAGATTGATGTGGTAGGGGTGCAAGAAACTATCAAAATGGACTTCTCTGCAAGGGATCTCAAAGATCTGGGGGGGAAATGGTGACTTTAGCTGGAACTGGATTCCTGCTAATGGTCATTCAGGGGGTATCTTGATAGGGGTGAAACAAGAAGATTTGGAAATTGAAGGGTGTGACCAAGGGATATTCTTTATTAGTATGGTTTTGAGACACAAACAAAGTAATTTTAGGATGGAAGTTTTGACTATCTATGGCCCTTCTCAGCATGACTTAATTCAGGCTTTTCTGGATGAGTTACATATTAAAGTCCAATCTTCTGTCCTTCCTCTGGTTTTAGGGGGTGATTTTAATCTGATAAGGAAAGTGTCTGACAAGAGTTCTGGTAAGGTTAACTACTCTCTTATCGATAGTTTCAATAATTTCATTTCAAATAATGATATGATGGAGATTAAAAGGGGTGGTAACAGATTTACTTGGACTAATAAACAATCAGTTCCTATTATGGTGGAGTTGGATAGGATTTTGGTGTCACCTAGTTGGGAGGCTAGATTTCCTCTTTGTTCTGTTGTCAGCTTGACTAGGATTGGTTCTGACCATTGTCCTTTAATTTTAAACACTAGAGGAGAGGAGAGGAAACAATCTGGGAGATTCTTTTTTGATAAAAAGTGGTTGTGTCAGGAAAATTTTAATGGGGTGATTTCTCATAAATGGGAGGAAATATCTCACATAATTCCTGATAATTGATATTCCTTGGATAGGTGGAATGGGGGTTTGGCTATTTTAAGACAATACCTAAGAGGTTGGGGTGCCAATTTGAATGGTAAGTTCAGAATTGAGATGAAAAGTTGCCTTGATATCTTACATAAGCATGATCTGAAAGCTGATCTGGGGGGTTTATGTGCTGAGGAATAGATTGACAGGTACAAAGTAGAGAGAGATTTGGAACATCTATATGATATGGAGGAGAAATATTGGCAACAAAGAGGGGCTGTTAAATGGGTTACTCAAGGGGATGCAAATACTAGGTTTTTTCACAGTTGTGCTAATGGGAGAAGAAGGAAGAAGTTTATCTTTAAGCTAGATCATGAAGAGGGGTGCTTTACTGTAGAAGCTGATATCAGAAATCATATATACAATTTTTATAAAGCTCTTTTTGGTAAAGACAGTGGTCATAAGGTGGACATTACTTCCAACTTCTGGGAGGATAAGCAATTGATTTCTGATGAAGACAATGTTAGTCTGATCCATCATTTCTCTGAAGATGAAGTTTGGAAGGCTATTAAAGGTTTAAATGGAGATTCAGCTCCAGGACCTGATGGTTTTCCCTCTTGTTTTTATAAGTCTTTTTGGGGTTGTATCAAGCAGTCTTTCATGAGGCTTATCAATGATTTTTTTGAGGGGCATCTTGATTTGAAAAGGCTGAATTTTGGGATTATTACCTTGGAAATTCAGGATGCTAATACCATCAAGCAATTTAGACCTATTTGTCTTCTGAATGTTAGTTTTAAGATCATTACCAAGTTATTGGCTGATAGATTGGGGAAGGTGGCTCATAAGATTATCAATGAGAGTCAAACTGCTTTTATCAATGGGAGACATATTTTGGATGGGGTGGTTTCTCTCCATGAGATCCTTCATGAGTTGAGAGTCACAAAAGAGAAAGGTATTATCCTTAAGCTTGATTTTGAGAAAGCATATGACAAAGTGAATTGGAATTTTCTTGAATCTATCATGATTAGTAGAGGCTTTTCTGATAAGTGGATTAAATGGGAGATGAGTTCAGTGAGAGGGGGTAAAGTGAGCATTAATATTAATGGTTATGTTGGTTCTTACTTTACCACCCATAGAGGCCTTAGACAAGGTGATCCTCTTTCTCCTCTGCTATTCAATCTGGTTGCTGATGCTTTGACCTCCATAATAGCTAAAGCCCAAAAAAGCAATCTGGTTAAAGGGGTGGTGTCCAATTTAATTTTTGGGGGTGTCCCTATCCTTTAATACGCTGATGACACTGTCCTAATGATTGAGTATAAGGATGAGTATATCCTTAATATGAAATTCTTATTATACTGCTTTGAATGGATGACGGGTTTAAGAATTAACTACCACAAGAGCGAGGTATTTGTTATTGGGGTGGAAAATGAAGAAGCTCAAAAAGTGGCTAACAGTTTAAACTGTAAACTAGGTCAATTTCCTTTGACCTATTTGGGGATCCCTATTGGAGATAAAGTTGTCAAGAAGAAAATAGCAGAAAAGATTACTGGCAAACTTGAAAATAGATTGGGGTCTTGGAAGAGCAACCTGTTATCGTCAGGAGGTAGACTAGTTTTGGTCAACAACTGCCTTAGCAGTATTCCTACTTATATAATGGGGTTTTATAGGTTGAGTGAGGAGATTCACAAGAAAATGGACTCTATCAGGTCGAGATTCTTTTGGAGAGGGGTTAGCGAGAAATTTAAATATCATATGGTCAATTGGAAGGCGGTTTGTCGACCGAAAGATTATGGTGGTTTAGGGGTGCTTAATACTAGACTCTTTAATGATTGTTTGTTAAGCAAGTGGTTATGGAGAATTGGGTTAGCTAAGGATGAATTGTGGTTTAGAATCTTAAAAGCTAAGTATTTTCCAAACAAAGATTTTTGGGTGTCTAAGTTCAATAAATGGTCTCAGTTCTGGAATAACCTGCATAAAGTGAAACATTTGTTCAAGTGGGGGGTGAGTCACATTTTGGGAGATGGCAAGTTTATCTCTTTTTGGGAAGATGTGTGGATTGACTACTGCCCATTGAAAATCAGATTTGATAAACTCTTTAGGATTTGTGAGGATCCTAAGATTGTTGTTGCTAACTGCTGGTTAGATAGGGTTTGGAATATTCAGTTTACCAGAAGTTTTGGGAGTGAGGAAATTCTTCAGTGGGATGGCCTGAAAAGTTTGTTGAACAAGGTGACGTTAATAGAGATAAGTGATAGTTTGAATTGGTGTTTACATTCTTTTGGGCATTTTTCGGTCAAGTCTTTATATAGTCATATTGCTTTTGGGGGGTTGACTAGTTGGAAGTTACAGAGACTTTGGAGGAGCAAAATTCCTTTGAAAGTTAAAAATTTTCTTTGGCAGGTTTACTAGGACCGTATTCAGACAGCTAAGCAACTGAGCTTAAGAGGTTGGAAGGGTAATGTTAATTGTGTTCTGTGTGGTGTCATTGAGGATTCTGATCATGTGCCTTTTCGTTGTGTTTTGGCAAGATTTGCTTGGTGTTGTATCGAAGAAGCTTTTCTTTGGGATAAAATCCCTGATTCTATTGATGACTTGCATTTAGGGTGGTTCACTAATAGGGGTGCTACTGACTATAATTTTGGTCTTCTCAGTTTTGCAGCTCTTGTCTAGACTCTTTGGAATATTAGGAACAAAGGGGCTATTGAAATGATTTTCCCTAAATTTCCAATTGAAGTCATGTTCAAACTCATATCTTGCTTGTAGAGATGGCTTCCCCTCCTTACAAGCATTGACCGGCGAAAGCTTGATCATCTTCTAAAGCGCCTAGGAGACTGGATGAAGATCTTCTGTACTTCAAGTCAAATTTAGTTTGGTTGATGTACTTCAAGTCAAATTTAGTTTGGATGATGTATTTTGCTGGGTGTAGTTTCGTTTGTTTTCTGTAAGACTTGCTTCCAGTGCTCTACTATCGCTATCCTTTTTGGATATTCTGTTCAGATGTTGGGGAGTGCTTCAGTTTCTAGCTTTCCCTAGTTTGTTCTTGTTCAGCTGGTGTCCCTAGTTTTGTCTTTCTTTCGGTTATGGCGTTGGCTGTAATATGTTGATTAGCTTTTTATAAAAGCTGGGTCTATCCTTGTTAAAAAAATACTTGCTTTGAAAAATAGGGGAAAGGAAAATACAGGAGAGTTGCATCTCGATTTAAATAATTTATAGCAACATTTTGTTAGTGATTTCACTATCACAATTATTTTGCTTGGAGTACCTGCAACTACGACACATGAGATTTCTCTTCAGTATTGACCAGGTTCAACATGACACTCAAGAAATGCTTTCTTTTCATCACCAACCTCACGAACATGCTAGTATATGTTCTTGGTTGTCCTGGAATGGAAGGCACCACCAACTCATGTTAAATGCTGGTTTGTCGCGCCGCCATGAGCATGCCGGAAGGCGAGTATCGACCGCCACTCAACGGGCCGTCGTGTGCATGCCGGCCAGACTATTTGGCCGGACCAACCTGGACATGATCGTCCCACTCGTGTTCACCGTCGGGTTCACAACGGCCACCGGGCTATGGGAGGACGACGGCAACGACGAGGCTGCAATAGTACAAGTGTAGGCTGTAATGCTTGTGTTGTAGATATGGATCTTGGTTTTAAGTTTCTGATGTTTTCAGTTGCAAGAAAGCATAGACAAATCTTTCTGAATGTTGTAAAACATCTAGTGGCCATGAGACACTGAAAGAATTGAAGAAGTTTCAGGCAAACACAAATCTGAAAGTAGGATGATAGCTAGGCTAAAATCCAGAACTGAACGGCATGTATATTGGACAAATATCAACAAGAGTACATGTTGATCTTAGCCACGATCCAAAGAAGCATGAAGAATTTATTTCTGAACAATATGTGTTCACCACTTCACCATACGGTATTACTACTACTGCTACATATTCAATCAATCACTTCTAGTAGTAAAACAACGAATAAGAATTAGTGGGTGGATGGGTGCATAAGAAAATGTACGAGCACCATCAAATCAACCAAGCATTTCTATGTTGTTTCCTCCATGATTGAATGGTTCAAGTATAGATTTGCTGGCCAAATTTCACCAAACTAAGGTTGACTACAATACCTCAGTGAATGCAGGTGCCGAAGCAGGTAATGGTACGGGCGCACCACTTCATCATCTTGCTCATACTAATACCTGTATCACACAACCACAAATCAGAACTACTAAACACAACACAATTGCAAAGATGGAGGAGGAACCCCTGACATCATTTACCTAAGCCCACTACCTTTCACCATTTCCCTCGTGCATTGCTGCAACCAAGCATTTCTATGCATGCAGATAATATAATTGTGACAATAGCGGTTATAGCACATTAACAGTTAGCAACTTTGTTATGTCGGTTTTATGATTAAATATGTTCAACAATTGTAGTTACAAAACTCATGCTTAATTTCTCATCTGCACATGGAAAATAATGACATGGCTTCATCAAACATTTTCCAATAGAAACTTACCTCGATTTATGGCATATATTGTTGCTTAACTGAAGGTCACCACAATAGTGGTTTTTTTAGCTTCTTTAATTCCTACTGGTACTGGTAAGCACATCTAAAATAAGCAGTCACAATCGACTCATTCTAAAACGGCATTAATAATTTCAATGTTCTCTGTATAAGATGGATTATTCCAATGTTTTTTATTTTGCACTAAAGCATTACATGATGAAGTTGCAGATAAGTATAAACTGATTATATTCAGTCCATAAAAAGATAACAATTAGAAATTACGGTAAGTTGACACATACGTGTTCATCAAGAAGCGATCATCAAAGCAATTGAGTTCACTTATGTTGCAACTCGAAATTTCTTGCCTAGTCATACCAAGCATTATAATTAGCCACAGAATTCGAAGAAAAAGCTAATGCATAATCTGAGTTAGTGGGTCTGAAAATCTAATGGTGGAACTTGAAACAAAAAGGGCTTGCATTCTTTCATTTGGGCCATCACAAGCAACTACGCTTCCCTGTATGTCAATTACTGAATCAAACCTTGAAATAAGGATGAGCTAAAGGGCAATGTGCACAATTAAAAAGGGGGAAATTGCAAAAACCAAAAGCTACCTTAACCTTTTTTAAAAGCCACCTTATCTTTAGCGTTCTAGCATTGTATGCACCCATGTTTAATCCTTAGTTCAACTCTGGAAGCAAAACATGCAAAAGAAGCTTATAGGATTAATCTCGATAAATTGACCAGTAAAACCGGTGACAAAACTGAGAATATAATGTTAGAACATTGTATGGATGGGTTCATGTGAGCTCATAGAATTGTAAAAAAAAGGTTTCTTGTATAGATGAGAACTTGTTTACACTGTCACCACTCATCCCCTAAAACCTAAGCAGTAGAAGCATTCTGTTATATATCGATAATTATACATCACCAATTGTGTGGTCTTTTTACAATAAATATGCATCCAAACATTGACTATACATATCTAAATGCTCTAAGACAGGAAATGAAACAGCAGGTAAAAAAAATTGCCCAAAGAACCAACCGGTGTTCAATCATCATGGGCCAAATTCAAGGACAGAAAGTAATATATGACTCAACTTACTGAACATAAGCTAAACACTATGGTCCGCTTTTAATCATAACTTGGCAAACAAATTTTAGAATTATACACTATATCAGTTATGGGGAATAAGATCTATCTTGCAAACTAGAAAATTTTAGTTTTACAATCAGTTCTCCAGATAGCACTTAAATTTCATTGTACAATCATATCTTGAAAGAATACCTCCAACCAAAGAGGTGCTAAAAGTGTTTAGGGCACGATTAAAATGATAGTAATTGCCAATCAAGATTTGCAGAGGACATGCATGATACCAAGCATAACTTGCATCTTTGTAAGTTGTAACTGAAAGGGCCACATACAAATATGGATAGATTCAATGTACTATTTGTGAGAAAATATACTAACCAATAGGTAACAGTGCTACCAGAACCAAGCTTCTGCTCAAAGCTACATAAATTCACAATCCATTCAACGACCAGTTGAAATCTCTTCATTCTCAATGACCTATTACTTTGATAAGCAAAGGAAAAACATGAGATCTCATAAGTTGGGAAAATACTCCATAAGAAAAACCTTACTTGCAGCTTTGCATCTCATCCCATTACTTCAACGATCACAAAACAGGCACTTGCTAGGGCCATTGAGCTCATGTACATAGCAGTTGTGCAAAGTAATTCCATATTTGTCACAAGAACATTGATTGTAAATATTTGATTTAGCAATAAGGACGTGTCACTCTCCAGTTTTACTAAATGCAGGAACTTCGAAATCAGATTGCGTCAATCAGCAAAGTAGATGCAAAATATAAGACATGTTTGAGATGGGAGACGGATGCAACATGCTCATGGAGTAGAGCACAAATCTCTCTGTATACAGCCTCAAAATAAACCAATAGATCCACATACCATTGTCCACCGCGGCTTCTATCTCAGCGGGCTCCAGGTTGGCACTACCATTCCCTGCGCATCGTCCTGCACAGATGAGTGGTGTATCACACGGAGAGAGAGAGAGAGAGAGAGGATACCTGGATGGAGCTTACGCAGCGGGACTAGAGAGAAAGAGAGAGAGGATACCTGGATGGAGCTTACGCAGCGGGACTGGTGAAGGAAAATGGCATTCTGCTTAGGAAAATTGGCGACAATCTACACTAAATTAAACAATTCAGCAAAGTAAATGGCATGTTTCTTGACATAATACCTTCAAATTTCATCAAACTTTGAGTAAACATGATCACAAGCCATACATAATTTCTACTTTGGCATTTAAAAATAAACAAGATCACAAGACATACATAATTTCTGCTTGTTCCCTATATTCCTGCATCTTGATCTTGTTTTCATCAATTCAGATCCTACTTGTATATTAACGCTACTGAATTAATTGGTGGTGTAATGTTATTTCTGAATAAGTGTGGTGAATTCAAGCAATTATAACTGACCTTCAAGATATTTCCTCTCTTCTTATCAAGAACCAGTCCTCTGACCATATATTTCTAGTAAAATTGCCATGTTAACAGCTGCACGGTGAAAAGACAATAAATAAAATTCAGAACAAAAACTAACAAAGCAAAAGATCAATGGGTTTCAACCCTGAATAAGTAAGAGTTTATGTACTTCAATACACTAAACAATCAAAAGCACAAATTCCTAAAGCATAAGATGATCAAAATATCTGTCAAGTTTAGTAGGGTATACAATCAGACCATGTTTATCCCCAATAAATAAACAGAGTGAATGGTTAAACAATTCAAATGTATTATTAAATCGACCGAATTCTTACATACTCAATGCAATGCCAGTGAGAGAAGGTTCACCAAATACTTAATCCTCTGGCAAGAAAGCTACCAAGCTAAACCTTGCCAACCGACTTAATAAGCATAACAAGGATAAATTAAGGGCACCATGATTACAAAGAAAATGTAACATGGCATGGTTCTAACAAGTTGCAAGAGATCATTACAGATATCCTAAAAGAAGCTAGTACTATCTTATAACTACAAGCATACTGTTTTCACTCGGGAAAGCAAGAGTTCAATAGAAACCCAGCATTAAAACATAGTTCTCAATCTCTAGTTGATTGAACTTCACTCCACATAGGCTCACAGTTCAAGAATTCAATTGTGCATAGAAACTCAAACCGAAAGATGATATTTACGCAAACAAATTGGAGAACCCATTATAAAAGTTTACAGAGTAAGCGACCCCTCTCAGTAACATAGCATCGTCATCAGAGATGCCCAATTTGAAACTGTTATCAATACAATGAACTATATCATATCGCGTGCATAGTAAATTAAGGATGAGGAACCCCAAAATAAACCCTCCTATATATTTCCTCACAGGAATTTGACATATCCTGTTATCTTGAGAACAGAGACCATAGGCTATTTCGGATAGGGAAATCGGTATAGCGCTGCACCCCCAAATTAAACCCTCCCAATTGACGAGCCCCAATCATCACGCAAGAACTCTAAAAGCGAGAGGAAATTAGCAGGAGTAGAGCTAGCACCTAGTTGTAGTAGAGCTCAATGTAACACCCCGACTCGCCACTTGGGCCCGGAATGCTACTATGTAAGCATCCTCTTGTAAACATTACCATGTAAGCATCATCACATAAACATTATCATATCATGCAAACATCACATATTTCATAGCACTTACAGGCTATTGCTCTACCATACACTTGCCTGTTAACCAAGCAGAGCGGAGTAACGTGCGGATGACGCCGTTCTCGAACCTCCACCTGAATAGGCATTCAACCAGACTGAATACATTTAGCAATACATGCACACACACACACACACACGGGCGGCGTTGATCCTACGCGCAAAACGACACGATTAAACCCCACTCACCAGGCACTATTCTGCTAACCCGACGCCCAACATAAATAATAACAATAGGTTAGAGATCGCGCCATCAAATCTAGCGAATAAAAATTTAGGTGTGCGCCCCAATTTCTTCCACCCCCTTCCTTTTCTCCCTTTCCCTATTATCTTCTTTTCTTTTCTCCTCCTCGACCGACACCCAACCTCCCGGTCTCCCTTTATCACTTCACCTTCCCCCTCCTCACCCACTCATTCTCTCTCTCTCTCTCCCTTAGTGGTTCTCTCGTCGCCTCCCCTTCGGTCGAGTGGCTTCACCTCTCGCCGGCCGCCTCGCCAACGGCCTCCGGTGCCTCCCATCCGGTTCTCCCGCCTCGGCTGCGGCTCCAAAGATCGCCTCACTCGATGCCTCCTCTCCATGCTGCTCTGGCTCGGCTGGTGGCTCAAGACTTGCACGGTGCCACCTCTCGCGCCGCCGCTAGGTCTCTCCCCGTGCATGCCTAAGTCTGGCTCGGTCCGCAACCCCAGGCGCTGCTCCCAGCTCGCTCGCGCCCGGCTCGGCCTCCGGCCACGGGGTGCCTCCCCTACACGACGCCCCCGCCCAAGCTCTTCGGACCTATCGGTGAGGTACCGCAACGACCTCACCTCCGGTATGCCTCTTCCCCTCTACTCCTCTTTGCTCTGTGGTGGATCTGGATGATGACGGGGGGTTTCGATTCGGGCAAAAGAGAAATGGGGGAGGAAAGGGTGGGTCACCTAGTTTCGCCGGTTAGAAAGGGACGGCAGTGAAGGCAATGACGACACCCGTGGTGGCCGTGATTTTGTCCTCAGTTGGGTGCTTCTCTGGTGGGTGGTTTGGGGTGGTGGCCTGGCTTAGTTGCGCTCTGGTGATGGTGCTGTGCTTGGCCTTATCCCTTCCTCCCCTTAACCCTTACCCCTTCTCTCTCCACTCCTGTGGACTTTCTTACTGTAGGAAGGTAAGTTGGTAAATTTTGTTCGCTAATTTTACTTTCACTCCCCTTTGCATTTTAACTGGTATTACACTCGAGGCCCATGCCATCGTGGATCTCATAGTCCTTGAGGGTAATGTGGCCCTTGTAGATGTTGTACCACTTCTGGATGCGAATCTTCTCGGGCCTCGTCCCCGTCTACGCTCGAAGATCCACGGGAAGTTGTAGCCGCCGCTGGAAGAGGAACCACACCACCATGGCGCCCACCATAGCAGCCACAGAGGCGTTCCTCCGCCGCCACAGCAGCACGTTGGCGACTATGGGAGGAGCGGCAGGAAGAGTCAGAGATCGAAGGAATTGGGCAGGGATGAGAAGACATTGGGAAAGTAGGGAAGCATGTGTGTGTACCTACGCAGCTGCCGAGGCGGGCGCAGAGATGGCCGAGGACGGCGCGAAGTGATGGTGGATTGACAAAAGACGACGGAGCGGCGAGAGGTCCGGACTTAGCCTCTGAGGAAGCGCATGAGGGAGAAAAGGCGAGAGGAGGAGAGGAGAAGGACCGCAAGACGGGAGAAGAGAGGAGAGGCGCCAAGGATCTGGCTGGGGGCTGGGTGGGATCTGGGGACTTGGCCGCCGCTAGAGCAGAGGAGGGGCACGCCAAGGATCGGTGAGGGAGCAGTGGCGATGGAGGCGGGCGAGGGGCGAGGGGGTCGCGACGGCGAGCGAGGGGTGAGGGAGGCGCGGGGCGGATGGGGGTAGTCGTGGGTGAGGTGGGACGAGAGAAGAGGTGAAGGGGGGGGGGTCGGTGATGGTTTCGAAAGATCAAAGGGCTCACATCGCACGAAAAAGGATGGATCCAACGGTTCATATTACACGAAGGAGGACAGACGACCACCACCAACTTCAATATTTAAGTAGAGATTCCATGCAAAATCCATGTGCAATTTGTGTAGTTTTTGCAGCCATCTTGGTTCCGTCGTCTACCTGCTATATGTCACTGACTGGCGAATGTTTATGAGTGGAGTTTAGAGGATGAACAAACTGGGTGCAGACTGCGGAGTGTGTAAACATACCAAATTTCTCACACAGTAGAAGTCTTCAATGACAAGGTAATCGCTTGCCAGAAAAGTCTCCGGAATCATAGTGCGATTGATTGAGACCTTTTAACTTGGAAATTTCCATCGACCATGTCACCTGATGTGCTCCAGTAAGAAGCACGCGGAAAAAGACAGGAAATACTGCACACCGCTGCTTTGGACAAGAATGCATGCTATCGCTGGCAAGGCTGACGGCTCTGGCATAACGCCAATGATTCCGATCATATCCACAGGCTCAGGAAGTGAAGCAGAACGCCAATGATTTCAATCATATCCAAATGCTTATATATGCTTTGTTATGTGCGTCTTCTTGGCACTACATGGACAAACAACTAATTTAGAGCTGGTTTGTTATGTGCGTCTTCTTGGCACTACAAGGACAAACATCTAATTTAGAGCTGGTTTTATTTCAGGGACAAAAACAGCAAGCGTTGCGTATCGACGTTTTCTCCAACTCCAAATGATTTTAGTACCGAAAGAAACATTCTGAAAATTGTCCCATCCAAATTGTACAGTTCATCAGAACAAGTGACGAATTAGTGTTCCTCGGATTTACAGCCGGGCTAATCGACGCTAGGATCGTTCAAGGGTCATGAGCGATCATCAGAATCACAAGTTCACAACTCATCGTTTGTTGGAGAGCTGTCACCCATGAGCTCCTCAAGCGAGAATTCATCCTCTTCAATGACCTCTCCATCTTTGCCGTCCCATGGTTCGGATTGGACTATTGTTGGGGCACCATCCAAAGGAAGATTACCCTTTCCACCACGCCCTGCCTCCTTCACAAACTCGCTGCAGGTGATAATTTTTCGTTAATCATCTGGCAAATGAACCTAAAGCAACAATCAAAGTTATAAGCACAAGGAACTTACATAATTTCGTCACGCTGGAAGGCACTACGAAGTGGAGCATATGCGCCTTTCTTCACATTGAGAGCAACCATGGCTGGATAGCCATAACCACCTACTCCAACCTGCTTCTCGAGATCAGTTTGCTTGCCGGCAGCTGTCCAGACAAAACTGCAAGGCAAACGCTATCTTGGCTCAGGATGTCCACCTCAAGAAAAGGAAGATTTTTTCAAGACAGATGTGATTGCATTAGATGATTTTTGTGAGGATAACTTCTCAACATAGAACTCTCCCCATTGCAAATTTGCTTGCATAGTGTAGAAATGTTCATTATACACAACGGCTTACATTACACAAACATACCTTGCCATATTTGTGTCAACTTAAGTTTTGTTCATGCCAAAGTAATTCGAACTCTTCTTTTAAGGTGTTTGTAATACACACGAGTTACTGTCAAATGTCAAAATTCATGTTTCTTTTTGTCAATCCATTAAAGGGAACTACTGTATTGATTAAAAATGTGGATTTTCTTTTCTGAAAAGACATAACAAGAAGAAAAGAATAGTAGGTGAAGTCTACGTGATTAGTTCAGTTGACACTTGCCTGTATGGACTCTTCTTAAATTTCTCAGCAACAGATAATAGCAGCTCAAGGTAATTATTTCTTCCTTCAGCCTTTGAATCCAGGATGTCTGGAAGGAAAGATACAAAGCAAATGGCAGCAGAAGCACACGTCTCTTCCATGACATCCTACAGAAACCCAACCCCTCGCATTAAAACATCAATCATAGAGCCATAGACTGTGGTCTCCAGAAATTTTGTTAATATCATGAATGCTTACTGGGCCAGTCAACTCAGAAACTTCAGGTGGCGCAGAGTTGGCTTCCAACTGCTCCAATGCGAAGGACTCAATGGTAGATGCAACTCTAGCCCCATGGTAGGGGAACGGGCTCTCCTTATCAGCACCAAATACCAAGATAGTTGGAAAGCCTTCTACCTTGTACTTGCTCATCAAGGACTGCAAAAGTCAAAAGTCAAATAATACTTTGCATAAGTGGTACTTGGGAAAGAAACTTAAAGAGGTATAGTTTGCCCAATGATCTATTGGCGGTACATGCATGCATGCTTATGAATAAAAATTATTGTACCGATGTACTGCCGGAAATCTTGCCAAAATTCATTCAAATGCCCAAAATCACTAGGTAGCTGTTATCTCCTGATCGACTAATTAAAATTCAAAACATTGTACATCATGCCATCATGTTAAAGTAGCACTTCAAACAAAACATGGATGAGATCTCAATCAAATGGCTTATGGACAAGTTAGGTGACTGAAAGGTCATTGAAATCCTCCTTGATAAACTTTCAATAGAACCCTAGTTTTATGTGCTAGCAGACTCCAGAATTTGCACGAGTCGTAATTGCGAGTTTGAGACCCTAGAGTGCTAATGCTCAGCTTACTTTTCATTATAATTGCAATGACTTTTTTTCCTTAAAAAACCCTTCATTCCAGTGCTGGTGACCACCAGAATGGCAAGAACTCAGCAGGAATTTCAAACTAAAGAATACTAGTAGAGACATTCTTCACTGGTAACCAGTTTGGCAAAGTAATTTCACTTGTCAGTAAATCAAAAGTTCTGAAGAGATTGATGAGTAAGGCCAATACATAGTAAAATACAATCTAGACTAATGGTTTGGGATATAATATATTGAGTTTCCACACAAGCATAAAAATAAGGGATGCACACGGAACACAAAATTATTACCAAAAAGAAAAACGCTAAGTGCAGATCTGTAAACCTAAGGGCGTACTTTTTCAGCGTCACAATCAACATGACCTAGCTTCACTTGACCCTTCAAGTTCTTTGCAGCCCGTTTCCATTCAGGTGCCAATTTCTTGCAGTGCCCACACCTTAGAAAAGAACAATACAGTTGATGAGTCAAAAGTGTATTCAGTTAACAGAAATTTACTTGTCAACTCTGATAACATGCGTACAAACAGTAAAAGACATCTGCTATGGTTACAGCTCAAACTTTTGAAGCCCCTATAGTTAATCAAGAATGTGCTAGAATATACAATAATAATGAACAAATGGTAAACTAAATAACATGGGCCCAAGGCCTCAAGGACAGTGACCTAAAATGTACAAAGTAAGAGATGACTAAATTATATCACAATTCAATGTAACCTCTTCACTTTTGCTTTTCTCTTCTTTTGGAGAAATAGCTACGTCCAACAATGAGAGTAACGAATACAAAATCAACCAAGTAACATGATGAACAGTACATGTACATTAGGCTACATACCATGGTGCAAAGAATTCCACAATCCAAAGGTCCTTGCTTTTGATGACGAGTTCATCAAAGTTACGCGAATTCAATTCTATTGATTCATTTGTTTCAGTTTTCTCACTTGAACCACCAGAGGTCTTGCTACTTGAACCTCCTGATGTCTTACCATTCAACCGATCTCTAAGAATACCCTTGACCTGTACATTGCAAAACACACACATATAGTTTCCTCTGGATTTAAAAAGTGGAAGCTAGCATCTTTGCATCACATGACTGACAAAATTTATACACAATAAGACCAAATAAAAATGAAGATAGTTGATTCACAGCAGGTAACAGTGCTGAACAATTAAATTAAAGCATGCGCGACCATCAGAAACGTGTTGAAGTCAGAGTTCTTTTTTTTAAAAAAAAAAGCAAGTCAGCTATAATTTCTGTAAGAGTAATTACTGAAAGTTCAGACCAGGGTGAGCATTGTTGCAAATCATCTAATGTGATGGAAGAATACAATTGAAAATACATTAAAATACAATTGGAAATACATTAGGCAAACTGATGGAAGTTCAGACCAGGGCGAGCATTGTTGCAAATCATCTAATGTGATGGAAGAATACAATTGGAAATACATTAGGCAAACTGATGGAAGAAAATAAAGTGGCAACACAAGTAGGGTCTGCTGCAACAAACCTGCTGCAAAGCAAATTCTACAATTGGCTTTACATCTCTTCCTCCTTGATAATCCACTGGAGGCTTACCAGGGACAAAGACCTTTATAGTTGGAAATCCTCTTATTCCATATTCCTGCAAAAATAAATAAATTGATATCATGTATTATAAATAGAATTGATAGCATTCCATAAAAAACATTTATAAATGGTAATTATGGAAGCCACATCTAATGTGTGATTGTCATTAATTTAGTCTTGCTACTCAGCCATACAACGTACAACAAAGCTAAAGAAGGTACCTTAGTCTAGAGGCATGTTACCGAAATCAAATTTTAACCAGATTATTCTTCCAACTCTATCTAAATATGCCTCAATATAGACTCAAATTCACTTCACTGCAGGTACATTGGTAAAGGTACATACTATTTCAGTGTTACTGTCTTGCTTGTTTTCTCTCAGGGTGGATGCTTCCACCATCTTTTGTTCGGGCTATTTCATATTATGAGTGACTACATTTGTAATAAGAGTGACTCGGTACATGTTGTAATTTCTGACACCAAAATATACCATTAAACAGTAAGAAAAAAATTCTAGCTAATGCCAGAATGTCATCAGATCACCATAAAGTTGCACAAGCCATTAGCTTTCATCCTTTATATATATGTGAATTACCCATTTCTAGCATAACCAATTCATTAGCAATTAAAAAAAAGTAACACATACACTGCTACAGCCCACTAGCCAAGTAGGAGGATCCGATATTCTGAGAACAGTATTAGTAAAAGACCAAATCCTGATAAGCCCCGGTTAGATTGTGTCTTTCTTCAGCAGAATTCAAAAGCTCGTTAACTATAAAAGTAGGCATCGCAGCACCTTACACCAAATTTACTGTAGGAAACTACCATATCCCAACTACAACAGTCTGGTACTCGGTAATTTGGTATAAATTCTAACTCATATATGGTGTTAATGCCTTCCTATTCCCTAACCAACAAATTTGTACGCTGCATGCACCAGTAAGCAGTTAGCCCCTAATACGATCAAATTACTGTCGCACCAACTGATGCCGAGATCACACCAGGAAACAAGCAGATCAGCACGCACGCGTGGATAAATCCCAAGGAAACGAGACGCCAATCATTAGGCATGCTCACCTGCGCGAGCGCCTTGTGCGCGTCGGCGTCGAGAGCCGCGACCGTGGCGACGCCCTTGAGGACACCGGCGGCCTTCTCCCACGTCGGCGTCAGCTGCTGGCAGTGCCCGCACCACGGCGCGAAGAATTCCACCAGCACCACCCCGTTCGAGTTCAGCACCTGCACGCAAGCAAAAGGCATTTAGCCCCTCAGAGAGAACCCCAAATGGGGGAGCCGATCTGGAGACGGGGAGGGGGGAGGGGGGAGGCGAGCGAGACCTTGGATTTGAAGTTGTTGGGGTTGAGCTGGAGGACCGGGGAGCCGGCGGAGTAGAGCGCGGCGGCCGGGGAGGCCGCGGCGGCGGCGGCGGCGACGAGGAGGAGAGCGGCGAGGGAGGCGGGACGCATAGCGGAGTCGAGAAGCTTCTAGAAGGAGCAGAAACGGGGTAGGGGATGAAAATGGAAGCGATCGGGGCTTGGTGGTGCTACGATTTAAGTCGGGATGCTCGCGAGGAGACGGACGCGTGTGCGGACCAATGGATAGCCTCCACGTCGAATGCTCTCCCACGTCGGAGTAGTTTCGCCTCCTTGGCGCGACGGGATTGGTGGGGAGCGGGATGTTGTTGGACTCGGAGCACCGTTGCTCGGACACACTACGGTTGGACCTGGACCGACCTTTCAGGGAGAAGAGGATAGACACAGAAAATTGAAAATCTCACATGGGCTGGATCGTGCTAGCTCAGCTCACATGGGGTTCGGTCCATATGAGACAATTTATTCGGACCATCTGTTTGTGCAGTTGTGCTGGACTGTTGGATCATGTGGCACGGTTCTAGCCCGGACAAAAAACGTTTGCAGCCTGTAGCAGAGTGAAATTGCGAACACTTCTCGGCCGACTTGTAATTCCGGCAATGCAGAGCTCTGGCAAAGTAGTCGTAGAAAATATTCACACTGTTCCGTGCAGATGTCACAAATTGTGATATTGTTACGAAACAAATTGGACAAAAACTAAACCGTCTCTAAAGAGCTTTCATCTCCCATGGGCTATAAATATGACGACCTCCTATGTATACAGATAGATAAATTAAGATATGAGATCTTCTCTATGCACTTATTCATTATGTTTCTTGGTGTTCATATGATTGTTCATGTTTAGAGTTAGCAACGTGACGACTACATTTACCTCAACACGTTATCAGCACGATCGCTCTTCTCGTGCTTCATCGGTTCAATCGGGTACATCGTTCTATATTGTTTGACAAATAGATCAATCTGTCCACGTCTTTAATCTTTAGATTTTTATGTCTTTCCGAAATTTTAGACACTATTGACCCCCATAAGACCACCTTAGTTCCTAGAGTAGCCCCCTAGCCGTAGAATTCCCATTTTGGCCTCCTCTCGCCACTTGTCGCCAGAAGCGGCGAGGCACTGCTACCCTCGGGCATGGCAAGATGGGCACTGTCGCCTCCCCGAGCGACACTTTCGCTGCAGTGCTGAAGCAAGCAGGCACCGCCGCCCCCCCATGAGAGCAACTCCTCCCCACCGACGCACACAAATCCAAGAGGAGAGAGAAAATCTATTTAAGAATATTTTTTGGAGGAATTTCTAAATATATAAAGTGAGCTAAAAAAATTATGAAATTTTTTGTGGAGCCTCCCAGAATAGTGTACTTGCTTGTGTAATTTTTTCAGAATTTTATCAGTTATTATGTTTTCTCTAAAATTCATTAATTATAATGTTTGTAGGAATTTTCTAATATAGAAAATGAGGTCCAAAAATTATAATTTTTTTCTAGGCTCCTTATACATTGTACCTGATTGTGTAATTTTTTCATAATTTTATATGTTCCGAAATTGTCTCGACAAATTAAGGGTTTAGGTCTCGAAAATTAGGACGAAATGTTTCGGAAATTAGGGTTTCATGATTTCATATGACTTGGAATGTGGGAAGTTTTCGTTGTTCGCTCCCATGTTATACAAATTGTGCTCATTAGCTTCCTTCTTAACCAAATTTCATATAAAAACGTTTGATGGCATACAACACTTGTGGGAGACATTCATCCCCTTGCAGTACAATGCATTTAAGAAGGAATAATATCTTGGTCACTATGGTTCTTGATGACATCATTTCACTATGGTGGAGTTAAAGTAAAGTACTTTATGAAGCTTGTACAGAATGCAATTGAAGGGGCTGAGAACGCTCGTTGTGATTATGAAGATGCCCTAAAATATGGAGGATTCGATGTCGGTGCGAATGGTTCTTTCTGAGATTCGACTAGAAGAGGCATACTTGCAATATAGGCTTGCTTTGATGGCTTAGCAGAGGCACGGAACCAGAACTATATTAGAATCCGTAGACAGAAGCACGTTACACGTGATCACATGGCATGATGGTTCGGCTAATTACTTTAGTCATCCTCGCTACTACTACGGTACACTGCAACACAAGCTTATCTAGTTTGTGGTATAATACAATATTAAAGAATATCATCCATAATAAACTGATAAATTAATAAATAGTGTCTCGATTGCAATAAACCAGCGCCCGCGTGTGTATCATGTAATGTTTGTAACGCTTCAAATGTCGTCAATTTTATGTATGAACACGTACACTGCAACTCCATTGAAAACCCTAATTTCCGAAACCCTAATTCTGTTATGAGTACTTTGTATGTGAATTCATAAAACCCTAATTTCTGAAACCTAAAATCCAATTTTTTGAGACCTAAATCCTTTATTTTGGAGACAAGTTCAGAACACATATAAAATTATCCTAAAAGGTGACAATACAGCAAAAAATTCCAAAAATGCCACATGAAGAATTAGGTGGTGGGGCCATGGCAAGTTGGCAACAAATCTTTCATGCTCTATTATTGATTAAGGATAGTAGTTTTAAAATTTAATGTTTGAACTGGTTTGAACCGGCACAATCTTTTGTATGTGCAGTAAGTATGTATTTATATGCACTTGAAGTATGTATTTATATGCATTTAAATGGACAAGATATGTTTGCAGGAAGGGTTTCTAATATGTTCGGTTTAACACCAGTGTGGCGCCATGAAACGTCACACAACACCCTTGCTGGTGGATGCATGAAAGCAAATCAATCGGAGTCGGGTCTCGAGACTCTAAGACGCCATAAAAGCGAAAGCACTGCAGCAAGGGGACAAAGAATGACGGACGACAGATGTACGGATGAGGGAGTGTCTCTTACCTAGAGTAGTCATGTGGAACTAAACTTCCCACATTACAAGTCACATAAAATCATGAAACCCTAATTTCCGAAACCTTTCGTCCTAATTTTCGAGACCTAAATCCTTAATTTGTCAAGATAATTTCGGAACATATAAAATTATGAAAAAAAATTACACAATCAAGTATAATGTATAAGGAGCCTAGAAAAAAATATAGTTTTTGGACCTCATTTTCTATATTAGAAAATTTCTACAAATAGTATATTTAAATAAATTTTAGAGAAAACATAATAACTAAAAATTCTGAAAAATTACAAAAGCAAGCACACTGTTCTGGGAGGCTCCACAAAAAATTTCATAATTTTTTGAGCTCATTTTCTATATTTAGAAATTCCTCCACAAAATATTCTTAAATGGATTTTTTTCTCTCCTCTTGGATTTGCGTGCCGGTGGGGAGGGAGTTCTTCTTTGTGGGGAGGGTAGCAGTGCCTCATCGCTTGTCGGGGAGGGGCGGCAGTGCTGCTTGTGCTCGAGGCGGCAGAGTGCCTGTTCTTGCCCTCGATGGCGATGGGTGATGAGAGGGGGTCAAAATGAGAATTCTGCAGCTAAGGAGGCTACTATAGGAATTAAGGTGGTCTTATAGGGCCAATAGTGTCCAAAATTCGTCTTTCCGTGGTGCTGCGTGCAAACCGAAAATGGGAGGAACCGACGCCTGTTCGTGGCAATCTCTGTTCGTAGCGAACTGCAACCAACACATCTCCATCTATCAGCACGCCGCCACACATTGCTAAGGCAAGCACCAACCACAAATCAATCTGTTAATGCCGTAGATTAATCTAATTGATTAACGGAACTGCTAGAAATCTGTCGACTGTTTTTTCCTTAGAAATCAGTCACTTTCTAGGCCATCCGATGCGCTCTGTGATTGGTGAGAGAGAGAGGATGGGAGGCCGTCTAATGCGCTCTGTGATTGGTGAGAGAGAGGGAGAGAGGGTGGAAAGTGAGATTGGGTTGGGGATGGAAAGAGTTAGTATAGAATGGGGGTGATATCTGGGGCATTGGATCTTCATCTGATGGCTCAAAAATCTGACTGATTTTCAAAAGAAAAACAGTCACATGTTGCATAGACAATCCCATTGATTAATTACTAGATGCTTGAATTGCTAATTGCAAATTAGTGTTAGTTACTGTTCAGACAACGAATTTTTTTTTGGCAAATCGCCGCCACCGGCCAGATGCGACCCGTGCTGTGCGAGATGTCGCCACAGATCGAGAAGGCCAGACCGCCATTGCGTGTGGGACCATACCAACACGGTTACGCTGCTGCATGCCATGCAAGCCCGCCGAAGGCGCTGGCCGAAGTCCGCGCCATTGCGCCTCTGCATCGCCGCCCGTCTTTGTCTTGCTGCAATCTGCGCCTACGCCCGAATTGGTGCCAGTCGCCGCTAGTGGGAAGGGGAACCCTAGCGCCCTGCCTCTTTAGTCCAAGCCGTGTTGGGCCGGACGGGTCGGATTCATCCCAAGTAAAGAAAAGGGAAAAAAACACGATTCTAGCATTTTTGCGAAAAGGCCCTCCTATTTAAGAAAAAGCGCTAGAAACTTTTTGCGGATAAGGGAATGTTGCGGAAAACCCCTCGGAATTCTAAATATTACTAGGATTTTTTTGCGGTTAGGAAATTTTTTGGAAAACCCCCTGGATTTTTGGAAAATTATGGCGGCTACCAGATTTTTCATATATTCTTGTAGAATAATCCCTAAAGTTATGATAAATAGCTTGGTACTTATATGAGCTTGTATAAATTGTGAAACCTTAGACCTAGTACACCTTAGGAGCATCATATTTTTATTGTTTATTTTTCTCTGGTATTGTGTGTTTTGGGAAATTAATTAATGGGTTTAGTAATTCTAAAAATGGCTCATAGACCTTAAAAAATTATCAAAAAATCCCAAAAATACTAGAAAAATTCTGGGAAATATATAAGATTATGTACCGAATAGATAAAATTAATCATTACTATTTTGCACTCATTTCATGCATTTAAAATGTTTTACCAGCTGTAAACATATAGAAAATTGCATTAATTATGTGGGATATGTTAGACATCACTAAGTGGATATTCGTTTGTCCTAGATGATAGGAATGATAAGCCCATATTATGCTCTATAGAGACCTATAGTAATCTCCTAGTTATCCCTTAACTTTATAAAGATGTCGTTTTCTTACACAAGTTGCATTAGTAGTATAGATTTAGCTCATGTCGAGCTTGGTCATGCTCCTAGTGAGCATCTCTTATCTTTTGTTTTAGGCTAGAACCTTATGCATTAGATTGTTATTTCCCAGATTGTAATGTCCTAAATTTGGAGTTCTTTTGAAGCATTTAAAAATAAAAATAATCATTTGAATTTTCTTATTTAAGTCAAATTTCAATTTAAAATTTCAGAAATCAAAATCATTTAATGTGATTATTATAAACTTTAATTAAATTCAAAGCTATTTTATTTGGATTCCTTGAGTTCTAGGATATTTTCTGGAATTTTCTAGGAATTTTTGGAGTTTATTTGCTATTTGTTTGAGCTCAGTTTGCTTTAATCACTTTCTGAAATTCAGAAATTCCTTTTTCTGAATTTTTTCCTTCGAGCCGAATTCTTTGGGCAGAAATCCTTTCTTTCGGGCCATTTTCTTTTCTTTTCAGCCCAGTTGCGCCGGTCCGTTTTCTTCCTTTCTTGTGCGCCATCCTGGCCTAGCCCTCCTACTCTTCTTCTCTCTCTGACTGTGGGCAGCGCTGCCTTCTTCCTTCTTGTGTGCAGTCTCCATCCCGTGTTCGTGTCCGACATGAGCCACGCCACCGTGCTTTGCCAAAATCCTCCCATCCCGTCCCAATTTAAGCGCGCCACCTGCGTGAAAAATTCTTCCCCATCCTCCTCGTCTGAAGCCCTAAGGTCTCATTTTCGGTTGCACCGTCTCTTCGCCGGAATTCACTTTTGTCGCTGCCGGCCACTGAAGGATTACGTCGCGTGTTCCAAGGCCGTCATTGCTTCTACGCCTGTGCTATCACCGCCATTGGATTCACCCTTTCATGTTCTTCATCGTGCTCACCTCATCGTCCTTGGGAACTTGCTGCCTCGCTGTTGCCTTTGTCGTCTCCAAATCCGACTGTCACCTCTATCTCCGATCTCCCCACCGGTGTGCTCCCTCACCTTCCCCTGTACATCACCGCGTGTTCCAAGTCTTTCTCATCTGATCCCCTCCCTTCCCATTGCTCCTCTGTCGCCGTGCCACCTGTAACATCCCAAAGTTCTGTTAACAAAATTAAAATTAAAAAATTTATTATTTTATTGGATTTTCTGAGTTTTAAAAGAGTTTTTTTTGAATTTTCTGGATTTTAAAGTAAAAAAAATAAGAAATTTATTGAGTTTTCTCAGATTTTCTTGGGTGTAAAGTTAAAAAGAAAATTTTAATTAATTTTTGAATCTTTTAGAACTTAAACAGGGTTTTCCTATTTTCTAGAAATTAAAAGTAATTTATCTTCAAAAATAAAAGCCAACTTTAAGTTGAAAATAATTTTATTAAGTTTAAAATAATTTAAGAAATTTCTGTGAATTTTTCCAGAATTTTTGAACTTTATTTGCTATTTTCTAAAAGCCTATTTGATTTTTTTTGCATTTTCTAAAATTTCAAAAGTTCCAAAAATTTGGATTTTGCCCTTCGGGCCAAATCTCTCCCAGCCCACCTCCTTTTTCCTTCCCATGCTTGGCCCATTTTTCATGGCCCACTCCTGTTTCCTAGCTGTAACATCCCAATTTTCTGGAGTTTTTGAAAATTTTCAAAATAAAAATAACCATTTGGTTTTGTTGAATTTCTAAAGCTTAACTTGAATTTTTGGAAATCAAAATCAATTTTAATGACTAAATCAAACTTCAACTAATTCAAAATTTGGTTTATTTCGAGTTTATTGGAGTTCTCTTGTATTTTAAAATCCTCTTTCTCTGTTTGTTCCGAATTCCCATCGGCCCATTCCTATTCCCACCCTATAGGTGTCGACCACCCTCTCATTGTCGACCACCCTCTCGGTCATGACCACCCTCTCGGTCTCGACCAGTCTCTCGGTCTCGACCCGCCATTCGGTTTTAACCAGCCCCACCTGTCAGCCTCCTCCTCGCCTGGTCATCGTCATGGCTGTCGCAAAAGTCCTTGCGCATTAAATGTCGTCACCTCGCTCACCTGCTGGCCGTGCACCCATGCCGCACCGCCGTAAATCCCACCACTCCATCTTGTCGCCTGGTCCTCCTTCCTCCATAAATGGAGTACTAGGGAGCACTTTGCCTCCTCTTGTTTTCCCCTCGACTATTCTCTCTCCTCTCTCTCTCTCACCCTCGTTTCGCCATGCTTCGAGTTTCGCTGCTGCCGACTGGAGCTCACACCACCACCTCTAGCGCCGCTGTCAAAGCTTCTCCGCCGACGTGGTATTCATTGCTTGCAGAAGAAGATCATGACCTACGGTCTTGCACCTCTCGCCAGAAGAGTTCACCAGAACGCCCACACCATCTTCGACCACCACCGCTTCCTCCTCTCGTCGCCGGCCACTCCGTCGAGTCTCGCCGCCGCTCTCTTTGTCGCCGCCGGTGACCTCGTTTCGACCAGGTAGTCTAAACCTTCCAACCAGTTGAAACCTCCTTTCGACCAGGTAGTCTAAACCTTCTGACCAGTCAAAACCTCCTTTCGACCAGGTAGTCTAAACCTTCCGATCAGTCGAACCTCCTTCCTACCAAGTAGTCGAACCTCCTTCTGACCAGGTAGTCGAATCTCCTTCCGACCACCTGTAGTCAAATCCCCTTCCGAGGGCTCGTTCTCCTACGTTCGAGCTCCGATTCAAGTGATTCAAATTTCTAAATTCATCCAAATTCAGAACCTTTATTTTTGTTCTAGTTTGGTAATTTCTGGATTTTATTTGGAGTTATTTTATTTATTTGGCTCTTTTCGCACGTATAGATTCCGATGTTTCCAAAGAGTTTTTGGACCCGATGACCACGACCGAAGCATCTCAACTCTTCAACGAAGGCAAGTCGTAGACATTTGATCATGTCGTACCCAGTTTATAAAATTATATTGTTTGATATAAACATGCATGGCTAGTTGTATAAAAATAGTTTCGGGAATAGTTAAATACCTACTTGACAGTATGACTCCTTGAATAATTATGATCGACATGTTGACATGTATCCTTGGACAACATAGGTTGGGTAATATTAGTTAGACATTATTGTAATACCAACTTGGGTGCGTATTATGCTTAGTCATGCTTTAGTTACGCGATGTCTCTCGATCACATGATTCAATGATGATAAATTTGACTTAATGATATATGAAATTGTGGTGCAAAGCCACTGGTGATAAAATTTGTTGTACTATGGCAAGGGTTGTCATTTGACCGGGTTGAACGAAAATAATTTATGCTCGGACGAGTGGTCAGTGGCAAAGGTGGGTGCGGGAAGCACATTGGGATGTGGAAAGTCTCGCCTAAGTAACCACTAAGGACTTAACTTTGTGCGCCATTGATCTGGGTCATACCGTACAATCACATGTCTAGGATGGAGAGGACCTGGCCAACTAATTAGCAATATTTTGAGTCGGTTCTGTTTGGGTTGATGAGCAGTACCTCATGTCCAGAATGGCGAATCCTTAGCGAGCATAACCGAGTCAAAACAGATCTTTGTAAAGGTCTTGTAATAATTTCTTAGTTGCACACCTCGGAAGTGTGTGGGTGGACAGTATAAGATGATTATCTCTTGTGAGTCAAGCTGTACAACCTCTGCAGAGTGTAAAACTATTCGAATAGCTGTGTCCTCAGTTATGAACAATGTCTGGTGATTTCACACGAGGGATAGATTTTCTAAAAAATGTTGTCTTGGATGGTTACGAGTTGTTGGAATGATTGTTGGTTGGGAAGTGAACAGGATGTTCACGAGTTGTTTTAAAGAAACTTGATTACTTATGTATTAATCGTTCAAATTGTGCTTTACAATCTACTTACCGTATTTACAGTCAATACTGCTTTCTGCAAATTAAATATAAAGCTATCCTTGTTCAAACCTTGTATGAATACTATTGGCATACTGTTCCCTATGACTTGCTGAGTACTTTATGTACTCACAGCTTTGCGCTCTTTGTTGATCAGTCACCGAAGAAAACCCGGGGAGCACCGAGTTCTTTGAAGAGGAGTACTTCGAAGACTACGTGAACTAGGTTGCGTCATCCACTCGACTGCCTTTGGGCATATCATATGGCCTCTACGAGTTGTTTGGTTTCCGCTGCAAGTGTCTCTGTTGTCGTCGAGCCCTGCGTGGCAAACTTTGTAAAGCTTGACCATATGGTCCTTTTGTTGTTAAGTAATATTAATTTGTCTGGTTCTTTAGCTGCTTTGTTGTATAGATATGATTTCATCTATGTTGCAATTGTGTGGACTAGGTACTGATCATGGGACTAGTTCAGAATACACAGCGGGTCCTAGAGTTGCATATCCGGGGGCCCGACACCAGCCCACCCCGCCTCCTTCTCTCTCCATCTCTCGTCTCTCACTGCTAGGTGGGGCCCGCCTGCCAACTCCTTCCTCCTCCTCGCTTTCTTCTTCATCCCGCACCGTCCGCCATTGCTGAGCACCATGGAGCTCTTAAACTTGGTTGTTTCTTCCTATTTTATCGTGCATTAAGATCCACTTCTTCCCCATAATTCATTCTGGCCATTTAACCGCCTTAACACATGTTAATGTGCATTTGCGCCATCACCCACGCCGACTTAAATCCGCCGAACATGATCTCCACCTCTGGCCATCCACTCACCTTATGAAAGGGAGCATGAGGTGCTCCTCATCCCACTCATCCATCCACCTAGAGCTCACATCTCCTCTCCCTTTCCTCTCGTTGGAATACCCATTTCCTCACCGCCGATCGCAAGTGCCTCCACCGTCGATTGCGCCGCCTCCCGTGGAGGTCCGCCACCATCGGACTCACCGTCGGCTTTGCCTCAACACGTTCTACGTCATGCATGCGTCGCCCTCACCGGAATGGCCGTGCCGCCGTGAGCCCAAACACACTGCCGCCTCTCCCCTCGTCGTCGGCCGTCCGTGCACGCCTAGCCGCCACCGAGGTGAGCACCGTGCTCCCCGTCCCTCTCTCTCTCTCTATTCTTCCCCTCATCGTCTACTGCCGAGCCGCCGTTCGCTGGAGCTGCTTTTGTGCTAACGTGGCATGCCACGTGTGTGCCACTACGCCATGTGTCAGCCTCATCGCGCTCGCGTGTCACGTTGACGTGGCACCGCCTCGTCACCCGCAAGCCCAAAACATAGTGGACCAATCGCAAATCTCGTGGACCTAGTCCATGGACCAGGGCCCACTTGTCAACGACTCCAAATCCTTTTTCCTTAAGAAAATAATTCGACCGAAAATTCAATTTTCCTCATTGTCGTTATGTATAACACCCTAGCCCAAAATCTGCTCAATGCCCAGCCCACCGTGGGGCGGACCCGCGCACACATAGCACCCCAGTTATACTTTCGTCCTCGCTTCGTGTAAAAGGGTTAACCTGGAGGTGCTAAGTTCGGACCCAACAGGCATTATATACTACTACAACTCACTTTAGACAAGCAATATCGGACTAATCCCACCACATGACTCCTCATGAGCCACATGGGCCGCACTACGAGTAGGCCAGGGTATTACATTAAGCTGACGCAATAAATTGTTTTTCTTTTAGAAAAATAATTCCATGAATCCAGTAAATTCATTTCTATCATTTTATGTGAATTTCAATCTTCCGTGAGCCCGTTCTTCTTCGTTCGAACTTCGATTCAAGCGATTCAAATTTCTAAATTCATTATCTGGAGTTTATTTGAATTTGGCTTATTTTCGCGTCTAGATTTCAACGACTTCGGATAACCAGATTACTTCATCAACCAAGAACAATAATGATTTAAGCAAGGCAAGTTTCATCTTTTGATTATATTTGATCCTATTATTTCAAATTATTTAAATTATGTTTTAAATTATTACTGCATGCTTTTTGTATTCAATTTAATTTAAATTCATGTTTTAAAATTTTAGTTATTCCCATTACCATTGTATAGCCAACTTTGACATTGAATTATACATACCTTGACACCTTAGATGAAAATCTAGTTTATGCAATAGTATGAACTAGAACACTTTGAGAAAAATATATGCATAGTCATGCTTAGATAAAAAAAAATCAATTTTGGGAATTTTAGCCGAAGATTAAACTATAGATTCAAAATGAGCCTATATCATTATTATGCCATAGAAATTTATAAATGATTTGAAAAGCAAAATAAAAACTCGTTTGGACTTGGGCGGAAATGAATAGTTCGTGGGTGCAAGTTTATGCACGGGATCTATTCAGTGAATGTTCAAGGCCAGGGGTTCTTTTTGGAAGTCACCCAGTCAACTAAGGACCGGTCTGAGAGCCGTATCTTGCTAAGCTCCACCGTATTAGCACAAGTCTAGAGTGGGACGAACCTAGCTAATTAATTTGCAATGTTCCATCGTGGCTGTGCCATCCGGATGTGTGGGTGTCAGAATGACCTACTTTTTATTATCCCACATGGCGCAAGAGGGGGCTCCCGTTTGGCGTGAAACCTTATGGCAATAAAACCTTAGCTGGCATGACTACTTTAGGATGGCGCATTGTAAAGGCCTTGTGATAATCACTTAATCGCACACATACAGAAGTGTGTGAAGCGGACATTATAAGTCGATTATCTCTTGTGGGTAAAGTTGTAAAACCTCTGCAGAGTGTAAAACTATTCGAATAGCCGTGTCCACGGTCATGGACATGCTGTGCAAAGCCACTCAAAGTAAGACTTTGGTTTTTGATTTCAAAAGATTTTATCAAAAGATTTTGGATTATTTATCTAATTAGGAAATTCGGGCAGGAAGTCTTGGTGTAAGGGGTGTTAATCCTTCACCAGAAGTGCATCTTGCACTAACTTGATAGTTTAAAATTAAAGAATTTTAGATATTGTATAACTGCTTTGGAACATAGTTAATGTATTTAAAATGCCAAACATTGCTTTTGCACAAATTACCATATAAAATTGGGTGTAACTTGATATATCCTTGCATGCTTTATAATCTGTTATTGGGCATAACTTGCAGAGTACATTTTTGTACTCACTCTTGATTAATAAAATATTGTTCAGAAGATAAGGACTTCACTACCGGTATGAATCCCGATGACTAGGCCACTACCCCAGTTGATTGCCTGTGACAGATTTACTGGGCTCTACTACTTCTTCGTCTTCCACTGTATTCTTTTATTGTTGGCTTGTAAGCCATTCTTGTAATAAACTCTGATAAATATTAATAAAATTATGCGAGATGTGGTTGTTACCATATTTATTTACTATGTACACTAGCTACTGTTTTAGGGACTACTGTATAATACATAGAGGATCTGGGGGAGTTACTCCCGGGTTTGATACCACCTTGCCGTTGCCGCCCTCCTTCCTCGACTCCGGCCATCATCTCGCCGTCGGTCCGATCATCCTCCGTTCACCCCGAGCTTCCCATAGTGTTCCTTGTGCTGCTGCCAAACTGACGCTCACCTCCATTCCCGTTAGGCGCCTTTGGTTCACCGTCGCCGTCGCAAGCCTGAGCCTCCCTCGCTGCTTCTTTGGCCAAGTCGCCGCCACCCAAAGGACCACCTCACCACTGGGGTTATGTTTTTACCCTCGCCGGCAACTCCCTCACCGCCCCTTGCCGTCACCACTTCATCAGTTTCCTCCTCCTTGTTTCTCTCTCTATTTTTCTCTCTTACATGTGGGACCCCTCGTTAGTGTCTCTCTTTCTCTCTATCAACCTGACCCCACATGTCATCCTATCTTTCAATTATCTCTCACTTACAAGTGGGCCCTACTTATCAGTTCCAAATTTGTAGTCGAATGAATATTCCCTGGAATATTCTTTTCTCTCTCTTTTTCCTTTTCTGGCAAATATTCATAGAGTCCATTCTCCTTCGTTCGAACTCTGATTCAGTCCGTTCAAATTCCTAAATTAATCTAAAATTGATATATTTCTTTTAGAGTTGGTTTTGATGTTTTTGGATTTTATTTTATTTTATTTGGATTTATTTGTGCTTTGTTTGTTGTTTTCTCTCTCGTTAGACGATTTGTTTCAAGGAGCAGGAGCATAAGCAAGTTTTGAAGATCCAAGTGTAGTAACTGAGCAAAGTCAAGGCAAGTCGTAGTCATTTGATCATATTGAACCTATGATTTCAAAATTATATTATTTTATATCAAATTGCATGCTATCTTTATATCAACCGCTTTTGGGAATAGTTAATCACCTATTTGTCATTATGCCACAATTGATTATTTGAATACCATGAATCATTTGTCACCATAGGATGATCATTATTAGTTGGACATATTTATATCACCAACATGGGTATCGTAGAGATGCTTAGTCATGCTTAGTTGTACGTTGGGTTCATGTCACTTGTTCAATAATGTTAATTTGACTTAATGAGATATGGAATTATGACGGGTAGCACTATTGTTAAAATTTATTGTACCATGGCAGGGTATGTGATTGTTCTTGGTTGAACAAAATGATTTCCGCTCAAATGAGCGATTGTGAAGTAAAGGGGTGCGGGTAGCATATTGTTGGGTTATGGTAGACTCGCCTGAGTAATTATTAGGGATTTAATCTTGTGCGCCATTGAACTGGGCCATATCGTACAACCACTTGTCCAGTATGAAATGGATATGGCTAACTAATTAGCAATGTCTTAATTTCAATTCTGTCTTGGAAGTGTGAGTTATGGGATAGATGTATACTCGCAATGGCGCAAGAGGGGGCCCTGTCTGGTTAGAAAGACATTCAGTGTTGAAACCTTAGTGGGCAGAACTGGGTTAAGAAGGAGCTTTGTAAATGCCTTGTGATAATCACTTAATCGCACACCAATGAAAGTGTGATCAGATATTTTAAGTTGATTTATCTCTTGTGGGTAAAGCTATACAACCTCTGCAGAGTTAAAATTGTTTAAACAGTCATGTCCCCGGTTATGGACAATACTTGAGGATTTCACATGAGAGGTAGAGTTTCTTTATAAAAATATGTTGGAGTGAATAGGAAATTCACTTGGTGAATATGATGTTCGCTTGGTGAATAGGGAATTCATTGGGTGGTTTGTGTCAAGGGTGAATGGGGAGTTCACTTGATGAATATAATATTCGCTCGGTGTATGAGATGTTCACTTGGTGGTTTGGTTGGGAAGTGAATGAAAAGTTCACTGGTGGTTTCAAAGAAATTGTTTACTTTATTTATTTATTGTCTTTTAAATTATGTATTGCAATCTATTTATTGTATTTATCGTCTATACTGCTTTCTACAAAAGATCCATACAGCTATTCCATTGTTCAAGCTTTGCATGAATAATGGCATATTGTTCCCTGCGACTTGTTGAGTACTTTATGTACTCATGGCTTTAAATTTTGCTACTTAGTTGAAGAGTATCAAGCTGCTCAAGAGTTCTATGAAGGGGAGTCATTTGAAGGCTTTGCAAATTACGATGCGTTCTCCACTTGATTTCCTGTGGGTATGTTGATTGACCTTTCCAAGTTTTCCATTCCGATGCAAAAGTTTATTTGTTTCTTTAGCCCTGCGTGCCAAATTAAGTAAACGTTGACCTTATGGTCCAGTTATTATTACTATTTATTTTTTGAGATCTTTTTAGTTAAATGGATAAATGGATGGTATTTCATCGATGTTTTTTATGTGAGCCAGCTACTGATCTGAGACTAGTTCAGAATACACAGAGAGTTTCTGATGTATAAATCCAGGTCCCGACACAGATGCCATAAATAAAATAATAGTCTAAGTTGTTCTATTAAAGTCTTATCTTCTGCTGAATAGTTGATTAAATCTGCTTAATAGAACATATTGCTAGTAGCATATTTTACCTGTAGTCAAATAATTACTCTTGTATGGAATAAATTTTGTAAACATTATGCCTGAAAATTGAAAATATGTTGCCTTGCCTTGCTAACAAAATATTGTATATGTGCTCTTGATATCTAATAAACCTCAATTCACTAGCTTGTAGTGCACGGATGCCCACATGGCAAAAGGAAAAAAAATTTCTCAGTGGCACCGGACCAAGCCTAGTTATATGTTGATCTCTGATGGATCATTTTGGCTAGAAAATGCCATATTCCTCAAATAAGTACAGAATAACTTCAGTCCTAAGACTTGGAGTCTATATAACACTATCCTCCACCACACTGATTTCTTAATTGAAGAACTTTGTAAGCAAAATTTTACATGGTATATATTGGTTTCACGCCAACGAAATTGTACTCCTGTTAAAGCATGATTGCAAATCTTTGCTAAAACTCTGAGTTGATTTCAAGCAAATGCCTGACACACACGCTATCACTCGGGATTTTTATAGTTGGCATGAAAAGGGATGATATTGGGCTTGTGTGGGATATTGGAACCTAAGAGGTCAAAGCCCAAAGTAAATTAGCCCGAAGCAATAAATTAATCTAGTTTATTTTGGGAGATAATTAAAGTAAATTGCATGATTATTATCCATATCCAGTGTTTATGAAAAATGGCATTTACGCCATTGCTGATATCCATGCTGTTGGCAACCACAATCATTGCTGCCCACGAAGGGCAATTGATTTTTTTTTCCTTCAGCAATATGTTAACCACTAGCATGTGGGAATGCACAGAGCAAACCGACGACCGCTTGACGTAGTCACACATATGCCATGTTGGCTATGCACCAAAGCGTGCCATACTCATCGGAAATGACACATGGATAATTGGTAAATGTGGTCTACAACTGCATCACCACCATAATATATATCACTTGCTTGAAGCAAATATAACTCCCGAAATAAAATATAATGACCCATTGGATTTTGTTGATCCTGAATGATATAGATTTAGCCATGTTGATTCTGGCATTTCAAATTAAAATCAGGTTTACAATTTATCTTTCTTAATTAAATATGGTGTTCCTCTTGAACAATAAATATTCTTGTCGAATAGTTATACATTTGGGTGATTCAATTAGATTTGAAGTCTAGAAGAAAATCTAGTATTTTCGTGCATGTTAACTATGTAAAATATTTTATATTCGAGGATTATATTTATGTTCTGAAGAGCATCCTATAGTTTTATGATGTTAGAACATATTGCTTATGACCATAATAAAATATGTTATGTAATTATAAACTTAAAGTTTAATGATCCAAATTATTTAAAATATAGTATGAGTAATTGGATCGAAACTTGGGCAAATAATAAAGAAGCTAGTCAATAGAATAAGTTTGCGAACTCTCGGACCCCCCCGTATGAGACCTTCGTCACATGTTAATAACCAACCCGAAGTTGGAATACCTACAGAATATTAGGATAATGCGGTTTTTTTGCTACTGCACTGATAAAAGTCTAGCTCACTATATATAATTATCAAACCCCTTATTGAAATAAGTGCGTATTGGAGGAATCAAATATTTCCCACATGTTATCACCATTGTAGCATACACCTTTGGGCCACCACCAGTTGTTGGAGATCATGTTAGATCTGAAATTCAATCAATCATGTGCCTATGACAGGAGAATTTTGTGGTATGCTATTAATAAAGATCGAATCTCAACATTAGAGGAAGAGAAATGCCCAAAAGTTGGAATGTTATTGTATTTTTCAGAAGAAAAAAATCTTTAATACTAAGATACACACACCAGTCAAGCTAAACTTAAGGTTTAGTTTCTGCTCCTATGCGCCAAAAGCAGGGAGCTTGCCATATATTTTCCAATTATGGAGGAATTACCATAGTGTTTACTTGCAGTAAATACGTCGCTAACAGTGGAATATAACTGTGTTGAATAATATATCCACCTATGCGAATTTGACTTATTGGTCCTTGATCTAAAATATGTGGGGATGCCTGCGAGTCTAAGATCTAATGACACTAGTCAAAATAATTATTAATCACTCATTTAACTCTCTTGAAGAGAACTCACCTTGAAGGTGAAATACCTCATGAAGAGGTTCATCATGAAGATGAAAGCCCCAACAACTTGATGTGCACACATTATAATGCTGGGAATGTGGAACGACCAAGAATATTTTGTTTGGGAAATGACAAAGACCTGGTTAACACCGAGATACCCTCACTTGGGAGGATATAGGAGAAAAGTTATCGACAATCACTTTGCCTCTACAATTCTTAAAGTTTCCCTTATGAGAATACGGATCCGGAACCAAAGTCCATGGCCGAGCTCTCGATGCATTCATATCGAGTCACATAATGAAAGCCTATGAGGCTGAATCAAAATTGCTAAATAAAAGTCTTGGAACTAGGTAGTTCAGACTTGATGGGTCATTATGAAGATAATGAAGTGGTGAAAGCTATGGTTCAAAGGTCCTCGTAGAGACCGTTACTCTCCTATTATGAATGATGTAATGTTCCGTTGCATAATAATACTGGCAAATGGCATGAACAAATAAATAAAATATGTTGTCAATGGGTTCTGAAAATCTTTGATGAGATCCTCAAAGGACTCAAAATTCCTAATAAGAAAGGAAACAAAATCAAAATATATATAAAACTCAAACCCAATAGTCTCTTACCTGTAGTAAGAGCGTCTCTCGGAAGAGAGAGCACCTCCCTGAAGGAAAATTATCTTACCAATCGATCTCTTGATCACACCAATGATCATACGATCCCTAGAAGTGGACAAGGACCCATCAAGACCCAAAAGAAGAAAATGTGGAACCTAAAGATCATAAGTGCCTCACACAAGCTCTTATAAAGTGCATCTTCCATTAGAAATTAGTGGAATGGTGGTTTCCTCTAGTACCATGAAGGTATGGCATACATTGGTGTCGAACCCGGGAACGAAGGATCCTAGATTCTCTGCGTTTCATACATTAGTCTAGGAATAGCTAGTGTACATAGTCAACAAAAGTGATAGCAAATCATATCACACCTTTATTAATTGTTAAACAGAGTTTATTATATAATTGGGCATAAGGCCAAATATAAAAAAACAGCGGAAGAGCAAAATAAATAAGTAGGCCACACGATTCACCACAGGCAATCGTCTAGGGGCGTAGCCTATTCATCCTGATCCTCACCGTCTTGATAAAATTCTTCACCTGAATAAATATTATTCAACAAGAGTGAGCACAACTTCTAGGCTCGCAAGTTACACCTAGTAACATAATATAATGCATGCAAGTGTGAACAAATGGGGCTAATAGGGTTCTTTTGCATAAAACATCATTTTCAATTTTAAACACTTATACTAAGTTTTAGGGCAATTTTTAATTTTAGGGCAATTTTTAATCTACAACTAAAATCAAAGTTTAAATTGTCACTTTTATAGTGGATAACCTCCATACATGGATGTTGAAGGTCACCCTCCTATCACATGGCTAACCGCCTAATTTTACCACCAGGATTAACCATCCTAAAATCATGTGCTGAAATCATTTTAAAAACAACACCAAATTCTAACTTGAGTGGCTTTGCTCAGCATGTCCATGACCGTGGACGCGGCTATTCGAATAGTTTTACACTTTGCAGAGGTGGTATAACTTTACCCACATAACACGACTTCTCTAGTTTGTTTGGCATCCGTCAATAGCACTGCTCACTACCTTAGATAAGCAGTCTAGAGAATGTGTCAAGGCCTTTACAAAGCATCATCCCACCATAGTTACGACTCGCTAAGGTTTCACTTTCTTTGGACAAATCATCCGCCGGATTTAAGCCTCCTCTTGCGCTAGGTGGGAATACATAAAAGTAGGTTGAACAGACACCCACGCAACTGGATGGCACAACCACGGTGAAACGTTACAAATTAGTTAGCCATGTCCTTTCTACTCAGGACATGTGGTAATACGATGTAGCTTAGCAAGATGTGACTTGAAGACCGGTCCTTAACTGATTTGGGCAACATTCCACAACCCTGGACTCGATCATAGAAATGAATAGATCCTGTGCATCAACTTGCACCATACCAACAACCATTATGCCCAAGTCTAAACCATTTTATTTTATTTCTCAAGTAAAATCATTTTCTAAACTTTCTATGGTAAGACAATACTATAGACTCAATTTAAATCAGATTTGAATACTTTGGCTAAACTCTCCAAATACAAGACTTTGGTCTAAACATATAATCTTTCAAATTTTATTTTATTTTAACTATGGTGACAAAGGAATGATAATTCAAATATCAATCGTTGGCTATACAAAGGGCATAGGTTAACTAGGAATTTAAAACATGGATTAAAATAACTGAATAGAATTATGCATGCAATAATAACTTAAAACAAAATTAAATAATTTCAGATAATAGGATCAAAATGTTTAAGGGTATAACTTGCCTTGCTCAAAGAACTCTTCTTCTTCTAATTCAAATTCACCAGATTTGTTAAAATCTATACGTGAAAACAAGCCAAATTCAAATAGTACTCAAATAAATTCAAATAAACTCCAAATTAAATAATTTTAGTTTATTTGGCTAGATCTTGAATTTAGATGAATTTAGAAATTTGAATCATCTAAATCGGAGTTCGTATGAAGAAATACGAGCTCCTAGAAGTTCAAACCCTAAATAAAATCTAAAAACAGATTTTTATTGAATTTTCTCGGATTATTTTCTAAAGGAAAATCGATTTAATGCGCAAGCTGACGTCAGCGGTGGAAAATCAATTTCGGCTAAATTATTTTCTTACGGGAAATAACTAACATGTGGGCCCCCTGGTGAATAGACTAGGTTTACGGCACGGTGAACGGTCCATGACAGACCCGGTGCACGCTACAGTGCTAGGGCTGCATAAGCGCTGATGCGGTTTACACATGCCGTTGATGTGGACGTGAGGCACTGAGGTGGCACCATCGTGGCGCACACATGTGCGTGCCACGTAGGCTCGAGACCGGAGATGCTCCGGCGACACCCTCGCTGACGGTACGCACCACGGCGAGGGGCGTGAGTGTGCGCAAAAGATAGAGAATGCGATACCGAACTTGGTGCTCACCGAAGAAGCTAGCAGACTTGTGATTTTGGTCGTCGGTGACGAGGTTTGGCGGTGGTGCATTTTAGGGCTTCGGCGAAGTGGTGCTCCGGTGGTCCTCAGGCTGAGACGATGTGCGCACGATGTTGGCGGTGACGTCGCGAAGTCGATGGAGTAGACGAAGGAGGCGTGACGGCGGTGGAATCAGAGGTTGAAAGAGCTTCGGCCGGCGGTGTTCAACCTCAAAATTGGGGTGCTATAGGGAGGGAGGATGGCAATGGTTGGCAGCGCTGAGGTGAGGAGGCCAAGGTGGAGCCGAGGCGTGCTTAAATAGAGCAAGGGCGCGGGCGGAGCTGCGTGCGGCACAAAAAGGCCGTAATGGTTCCAGCAAGATTTTAGGGATTCGGGGCCAGAGATGGAGAGGGCAAGGCTGTGTTGGGTGCAGTGATGGCAGAGCTTCATAATGACGGCAGAATCGCGGGTAATCCGGGCGTAAATGCTCGGTTTTTGGAAGGTTCACGCGGCCGTTAATGGCAGAGGTGTCTGGGTTTGAAACAGGGATGACAGGGAAGTAGGAGAAGGTGATGTGGCATGGGAGGACCCACACGACAGAGAAAGGGAGAGGCGGGTGAAAGAGAGAGGAGCCGACACGTGGGCCCCGCGTGTCAACGAGATAGGGAGAGAGGACGCGTGGGTGGAGCGGGCCGAACGGGCCGTTCGCGCAGAGAGAGAAAATGGACTGGAGGAGGTTTTTGGCCTAAGACTGTTTTGGGATTTTAAATGGTTTTGTGATTTTAAATAATCTTGTTAATTCAAATTGGCTTTAGAAAATAGCAAATAAAATCAAAAAAATATGAGAAAATTCACAGAAATTCTCTAAGTCATTTTGGACTTAAATAAAATATTTTCAACTTATAATTGGTAATAGTTTTTGCATATAATTTATTTTGGCTTTGAAATAAATAGGAAAAAGCTTTTTAAAGTTTTAGAAAATTCTAATAAAATAACTAAATTTTATTTTTAACTAAAAATTGAAAATTTGGGCTGTTACAATTGGTGATATTGGCAATTAATCCCCTAAATGCCAAAACTAAGGCTGATTATATTTTACTCTAGAGTGGCACAACTAAACTTTATAGTTCCGTAGAATAGACTATTCGTTGTAACTTTAACCACACAAAGATAGTTACAAAATATTAAGACCCTGAAAGATTTTGATAAATCATATCTGGAAGATATATGACTTTACAACTAGTATTACCCTATATCCTCTGCAAGGATAATCTACTTGTGCTACATAACCGAATAGTGGTATTTGATAAGTTAAGCATGTTACTTCCGATTAGTGTTTATCCTAAAATCTCCAGATGAGTAATAGGATATTTGTATGTAACATCCCAAAAAATATATTTTTGGGAATATATAATAAAAATAAATGGGAAAATAATTTTGAGCATATTCTATATGGAAAACTATTTATGCATGATTTTTGAACTTCTTGTATAAAGCAAATAATGAAATTTCATACAAGCAACAACTTGTAAGAAATTTTTAGAAAATCATAGAGCAGATAAAATTCTAAAAAATTTACAAAAGAAACTATACAGTGTCAGAAGCTCTCACAAAAAAATTAATAAATTTTGGAGCCTGTTTGATAGGTTCAAAAATTTAGAAAAAAACTCAACCAATTTTGGAAATTCAAAAACAATTTTTGAATTCCCACTCGCCCTTTGGGCTGAATCTAAGCCAACCCAAAACCCTTCGCCAGCTCCAGCCCACGCCAACGTGCACTCGCTCCCTCTCACTGACGAGTGGGCCCCACTTGTCAGACCTTGTCTTGCACCTCGCTCTCGCCTCGCTTCTTTGCGTGCCAAAGACCCACTCCGCCACTTGCCCACTGATTTCCATTGCCACCCACCATTTTGCCCCCAGCTTCCCTGTCGCCTCTGCCAGCTCCTACCGATGCTAGCTACCCCATTCATGGCAATTATATCCCGTGCTAGCGAAGAGACCAGGGCAGACCATGAGTATCTCGCACTACCGCTGGCGTCTCGCCGTGTTTCTTGCACGATTGTCCCAGCTATTTAAGATCTAAAGCGTGCATTGTAATCCTCAGCTCGCCCACATTCCATTTCGTGCAAACCCAAGCTTCATAGCTCCTTGGTTTCGCGGGAACGTTTGCGTCGTTCTCGACGCCGGTGAGCGCGCCTCTGCAACATTCCCGCTATGGTGAGCTTCCTCACCCACAACATTCGCATCATCTTGATCCTTATGCATCACTCATTCCTCTTCTGTGCTTAATGCAGCCTCGGAAGTCTTGTAGCCCGATCATATTCGCCTTCATCCTTAGCTCTGGCGTGCACTCGAGCTAGCTAACATGTTCCCGTCGCTCTAGTGAGTTCGAGCCCAAACTAATCACGTCATAAGGTGTTCTACACTCAATTGATGCTAATCCCTCACTCAATGCAGGCAATCTCACCCTAAATCGGAGCTTCACTCTTATTTTCCCCATTCACGGACACCATCGCCATTTCTGTTCTTCTTCAAAACCCGGTGAGCCTCGAGATGATTTCCTGCGTCTACATCATCCTTGGCACCTCAGTAACCTAACGTGACACTTCTTATAGGACCTCCATTGCTGTGGTGAGCTGCCGTCGTGGACCTCATCCGCGCCGCCGCTGCTCGTCGTGGACAAGCTGTTCTAGAGCCTCCCTGACCTCATCTTCTACATCCTTGTGGTTGTGGTGAGTCACTGATTCTCATGTATGCATCAATTTGCCAAGGGCGAGTCCCTAGTGCGATTCCCCCTTAGCCACTCATGGCATCGTCGCGGTTGCATGCCGCTAGCACGCCTCTAGTGACCCTAGGTCCCTGTGCCTGACCCAGTAGAATCACCTGGACTCACTGATTCCAGTGCAACACTCCTTTAGCTCAGGGAATGCCTCCTACGTGAAGTGCATGACAGATCCAAGAGGCTCCGCCGCTCATCTCTGTTGCGCCGCTGATTTTGTCCACCTCTCCAGCCACTTTTACCTCCCCTCACATTGCATGGACTCCCTCTACCCATTTTCGGGCTCCCTAGAGCTTTTCCATGCGTTCCTCGCCACCGACGAGCTCCTCCCCCTCTCGGCCATACGCGTGCCCAGCTCCTTCCTTCCTCTCTCTCTCTCTCTCTCTCTCTCTCTCTCTCCCTCTCTCCCTCTCTCTGCCAGTGGAACCCACATGTTTAAAAGTTAATTAGCGCTTAATGACAGTAGTCATGCATACTAAGTTAATGATAGGTGGGACCGGCTAAGAAGATAATAAAAAAATGATTTTAAGTATGTTTAGTAAATGAGTCTATGACATGTGGGACCACCTCTGTTTTATAAATAAAATCCAAAGAATAAAACTTTAAGTCACTGACAAGTAGGCCCCATATGTAAGTTAATAAAAATCGAAAAAAAATGAGAAAAGCCGCTTTTAGTTCAGAGGAAGATACGCTTTCTCTGTTGGAAAGCGTAAACCTTAGTAAAGCTCAGAGGAAAATACACTTTCACTATGGGAAAGCGTAAACCTTAGAAAATACATTTTTGACGTGAGCCCTTTTCTATTTTCTGCAATTTTCAAACCGAAGCAAATTAAAATATTAATAACTTTTGCATACAAACTCCAAATAGAATGAATATTTTTTCTAATTTCATATAAAATCATTCTCTACCTAAATATGATAAAATATTTGGATTTTGTTGTTGTTGAAATTATTTGGCTATATTTAATTTGCTTCCGACTCTTTTGAATAGACGTCGATTGTTCAAGCGAAGTTTGCAACGATCCACCATCCTTTTATCCAGAGCAACTAGAGAAAGGCAAGCACCTCCTTTGACCATATTGATCCCACTATTTTAATTATTGTACTTCTTTTTGTAAAATCTATTATGCATGTATGTATATTGCTTAAAATTGCTATATTTGGGTATAACAGTAGTTATATTCCTATTCGATGCATGATCCACCTTGAAATATTAATATCCTTACTATTGTAGCCATTAGGGTATAGTTTAGACAATGAATTATGTCAAATTGGGTTTTTTGAATGAGAATATCGCATAAATGCTTAGCCAGGCTTTAGTCTTTACTAAAATTAGAAAATGGATGATATATTAAATATGAGTTTAGGATATTTTGAATGATGGTCCAGAGGGGTTTACCTCTATTATTTTGTGTAAAATAAAATAAAAAACTTAGTTTACGACGCGAGCGAGTTGTATTATATTTTGAGAAGTGTGAGAGGTGTATCTCACAAGTAGATAGGGAGAGATCCTCGCCTGAGTCAATTAAGGACCGAACGCTAACAAGCCCTATCTAAGCCTATGCATACAACCACATGTGCCGGTATGGGATGGCATTAGCTAATTAAGTTATTGAAAACTAGCCTTGCACGTTGGTAGGCAGTGGTAGTGTGAGCATGACCGGTGTAGGCATGTTCGAAGGGGCTCCCTTCACCGAGGCATTGGGAATAAAGCCTTCCGACACAATGGTGAATGCCTCAATGAGATGGGGTGTACCCGGGTGAACTGAGGGTGTTCATTCATCGGGCTAGTGCAAGGTTAGGACGAGGTGATGTAAAGGCTTTGACGCGTGCTCTAGACCGCTTACCAAAGGTTAGTGAGCGGTGGTATCGACGAATGCCGAACAAACTAGAGAGTTTGTGTGCCGTGGGTAAAGTTTTACACCTCTGTAGAGTGTAAATCTATTTAAATAACCGTGCTCGTAGTCATGAGCGTGCTTAGTTCAGTCTTAACGGGTATAGTCTTGGTTTTTGCAAAAATGGTTCTTGTTGGAAAATGAGAGAATGTTTTTGTTGTTGATATTTGAGTTGAGTGGCATGCCTATGACTAAAAATAAGATGTTGCTCGCAGCCAAGGAGGGTTGCGAGTTGTTATTTATTCAATTACTTACGTGTTATCCTTTATCTATTTAACTGCTCTTTAAATTTCTGTTGTAAAATACTACGTATTGATATTGCAAATAAAATTTGCTTAATGCTGAAAACAGCTTGTAGCATAGGGCCTCATCTCTTGTTAGCCTTGCATGTATACAATTTTTTGCGATACACTACAAGTCTTACTGAGTACACAATGTACTCAATCTTGCTTAAATTGTTGTTCAGAGATAGAGGATGATCCTACACCGGCCGACGTCTTTTTTGCACTCGGAACCGGTGGGTTTGGTGACAGGTTTTTCTAGGACTTGTCTCTAGTCGGTTGCCTAAGGGTTCAGATGGGCATGCCGCTAGAATTTCCGATGATACAAATTTTGCATTCGCTGTTACATTTGCTACTCCTGATACTTAAGCTTTTATTTGGCTAGTCGACCCTTGTGTTGTAGATAATGTAATCACTTAAGTTATGTACCATATCTTCTTCATTTTGTATGTCTAAATGTATGGATGTGAATGCCAACGTTGTGGATGTGTGTACTAGCCACTGATCATGGGACTAGTACGGTACACATAGGGGGCTTTGGTTATTCAAAGCCTGAGGTCTAACATTGTATATAAGACTCTGCATCGTGGTAATCCAGTTGATTTGATCATAATATCCTTGCCTATGTTCATTTTTGAAAAATGTATGAAAGGCATTAGAGCAACAAGACTTCAACAGAAGTTGTCCTCAGGGGGAGCATATAATAAACACCGATCATCATACTTGAGATTTTGAAAATCTTAGTCAAGCCTAGAAGGTGTTATATGATGATTGGTGTTTAAATTCACCTCGAAGGTTTTACTACTTAACAATTTAGATCTAGTTAGTCGACAATGCAAAGATCATGAAGATGATGTATAGATCTTGATGATCATTACTAAATCCTCAAGATATCTGTCAAATACCTATAGCGCAAAATCCTAGAATGGATTTATATTACTTTGTGGTGGTGCAGCCGTCTCTTGGTGGTCATCTAAGCTGACCTTGTAGCTACTTCTACCAATCACTCAGAGATTATAGTATTATATGAAGCCTCACTTGAACATGTTTGGCTCAGACATGTGATTAACAACATCTAGAAGTATTGTGGTATTAATACTATCAATACTCCATCAATTATCTATGAAGATAATGCTGCTTGTATTACACAAATGCAAATGGGTTATGTCAAGAGTAACATCACGAAAGCACATTGCTCCTAAATATTTTTATCCTCATGAAATCCAGAAGAATAGTGAGGTAAAGATTCTGCAAACAAAATCTTGTGAAAATCAAGTTTATTTATTCACTAAGTCTCTGTTTGTATCCAATTTCCAAAGATGCATTCATGGCATTGGGATGAGACAGTTTAAAGAGTTGTAGAGTTCAGGGGGAGTAAATCCCTAAATCATAACCCTTATCAAATCCTAAGATTTATCCAAAATCTTGAAGATTGGATCCCAAAGATTAAACGTTGTACTCTTTTCCTTGGTGAGTTTTCCTGAAGTTTTCTCACATAAAGGTTTTTAGTGAGGCAACTGTAATACCCTGAATATCAAATAGAGGGGTTATACATTATCCGAGAGAGAAATTATTCTTTATCGATGCAATTTAGTTCAGAGAGGGATTTATTTCTAACAAAGAAAGTATCCAACAGAGATTGCTAGATCATCTAAGGGGTTTTTCAGCAAGTTTTCACCAACCTGGGCTTGGGCCTTGGCCCAAAGGCCCATGTGGGAGCTGGCCATAGGGGGGGGAGGCGCCACCCTCCCCCAAAACCCTAGCCGCCCCCCACCTATTCCCTCTTCCCCTTCCTTGGCCGCCACTCCCTCTTCCCCCCTTGCGCCTCCTCCCTGTCCAGCACCTCCCCTTGCAGCCCTTGCTGTCCATCTTCAACCATGGGTGGTCTCCTCCATTGATGCCACCAAAGGAAGGAGGACAAGCCCTATGTGTCCGGCCATGGTAGAAGAGAAGAAGAAGAGGGAGAGGGTGATCATCTTCTTCGCGGATCGTTCTTCATCATCCCGCGGGTCTCCAAGGGTAACAATCGTCGATTGTTGTCATATGATTAATCGTAGAATTGAAATCGAATAGATTTGATTGAATCAGTGTCAGTCTGCCGTAAACATCACTCTGTCCAGATTGTTGCGTGGGCGTTTTCGTGATCTTAGAGGCCGAACCAGTAGTTTTGATCTCCTAGAGATTTGTAGAGGTTGTCCTTAACTTTCTATGGCCGCTGAGTTCACTTGATTCCAACGTTCGAGTCAAAAGATATGGCTGTTTTAGTATCCGCTGTCCAGATTTCTGACGAAACTGAACTGATGTGTTAATTTGTAACTTATGACATGGTAATTGGCAGAATCTGGGGTTTCTCCCAACTAGGTTATTGTAGGTAATTTGATAACCTTTCCGGATTGATAAAGATTGATCAATTCGAAGTTATAGATTAAAAGTTATGGTCGTTTTGGTGTCGCTGTTTATTCTGTAGACAGTTTTCTGTGCTGAAAGTTCACCTGTCTGTTAACGTACTAAATTGGCCGAATCAAATTATCTTGCCAACTAGAGTATTGTGGGTTTGTCAGTTAAGAGTCCACAGAAACTGGGTTCACCCCATTCGGAGTTCCAGATCAAGAGTTATGCCATTTACCGTGCTGCTGCCCAGGGGCGGTTTAGGGCAGAATGTGTTAATTTTCAGTTTAGAGGTTCTAGTTATATTTTGAATCGCCGGGGGAGCGTTGTAGAACTTTATCTAGTATTGTCATGTTCGTCGTATCCTTATTTCAGTTAATTGTTTGTTAGGAGGTGAAGCTTCAGGTTTGGGAGCACCGCAATCGCATATTAACACGTCGCAGCGCTAAAGGCAAGTACCTTAGTGTTCCTAGGATTATGACATGTTGAATGCTTGATATTGGTATTGAATTTCTAAGTACCATGTTATTACTTAAATGTTCAAATTCAATCCATGTGGTTACCTTCATGATGGAGAGCATGTTTCTTGTTGTTCATTATTCACATGTCATGTTCCGCATCCACATTTCATATTTCATCCACGGGAGTGGATCATTATATAAGACCCATCAATTCCAGCATGGGCACGTAAGACCCACCATTCCAATGTGGGCAGTTCGGGACGCCCGTACGAAACGTTCTTCGTACGGGACTTGGGTCCCCGCACTTTGTTAAGTGCGGGCTTAGGTGAACACCGACGGGTGTGTCACCAGCAATACCGGTATATGCATGTGTGTAGTCCTTTCCTTCCATCTAATTCATTCATTGCATTCATTCGAATACTTGTTCTGCAATTCATTCATATCCTCCGTTGGTGATGTCTTATCCATGGATTGTTGTTTGTAATTTTTATTACCTTCTGTACTTGCTGAGTCTCGGACTCACTCTTGCGTTGCTTTTTTTTTAGGTGATCCTTAAGGTTGGCTCCATGGGGAGGGAATAGACACACATCCTTTCACATCACTTTATACAAGTTCAGAATTTTATTTTAGCTTGATTTACATATTCAATAATGATGAACTGTAATAATGCCGGCCGGTTGTGACTGAAAAACCCTTCTCCTTTAAGATTGAATGAGTACTGTGTGTGGGCTTAGTTCATCATTTGACATAGTTACTTGAGATTGGTTTTACTCCTGTGAGGAGTCGGATAACTGTTGATTTCATTATTGTCTTGATGTTTATGTTGTTGGAACCTCCAGTATAGCTTACTATACAGGGGAGGTTCTGCCGAAATTTAGAATTTATTTTGTCTTCCATTTTAACTTTGTTAATCTGTTAGTTTAGTAGCGTTCCAGCCCCTTGTAGGGCTGGGGTGTTACAGCAACAAATGTATTGTAACTTACGAATGTAATGTACTCTTTTCTCTATTCCTTTTTTTCTAATGGGTTTTTGGAAGAAGTTTTTGATAAGACATTTGCATATCGTTGTCTATTGCCTAAGGAGGAGTGTTATGAAATCTAATTGTACGTGTAAAAGACTAAACCGCCCCTGGAGGGCTTTCACCTCTATGGGCTATAAATATGAGGACCCCCTATGTACATGATACAGATAAATGAATTAAGATATGGGATCTCCTCTATACACTTGTTCGTTGTATCTCTTGGTGTTCATGTTATTGCTCATGTATAGATTGATCTACGAGTCAACAACGTGACGACTACCGTTATATCAACCAATATGACCCGAACGTAATTAACAGTGTGACAGGTCTGACTCTACTCCCATGTACAGATGCACTGTAAGTTCTGTAACGTCAAATGCTAAAGGAGAAATTCAGTTTGCTACGTTGCTGCTGTGGTGGTTTGATGTCACGAACATGGCTGCAAGGCTAGTAAGCACTTGGCCCATTCGATTTGGGAGCGGCAGCATTACAAGAGGTATCGAAGATTAAATAGAAGTCTTAAGCTCGGCTCTCTTCCTCCCTAAACTCGGTTCCTTCCCCTCCAACTTGTTTCTCTGATTTCAAGATCTAATTTGCTTCTCCTTCCCAGCCCTTGCTTCCCATTTCTCCCGATTTGTATCCCAAGTACTTGTATTCGGTCTGGAATCGGCAATGTAGCTATGTACTCAGTGTTGATTCGAGTTCATCAAGTTGTATCATAACACTTGATGGCGTCCACATCATTATCCATCAGATCACCAGTCACCACACTATAATTGTCAACCAGTACACTTAAAATTGGACTTTTTAGCCGTATTGGCACGTTTAAGAAATTGTTGTCCGATTTTTGTTGTTTCAAATTTAGCCCTTGTCCGCACGGCCGCCATGCGGTAGCCATTCTCTGCCCGCCACGTGCCTCTGTCCGCACGGCCACTATGCAGTGGCGTTGCCGCACGACCGTCGTGCGGTAGCACCCACGGCCCTCCACGTGTACCCTCCATTAGGGTTACAGTTAAATTAGGGTTAGGGTTTAGGGTGTTCGTAGGAATTTTTCTCGCAATTTCATAATCGTGTACTGTTTGTACGAATTTGTAAATGTAGAAAATGAGCTCACAAAATTATGAATTTTATTTTGAAGGCTCCTCACCCAGTTGACTTGATTGTGTAATATTTCAACAATTTTATATGTCTCAAAAATGAAGGATTTAGGTCGTGAAGATTCAGATTTTAGGTTTTGAAAATTAGCGTTTCATGATTTCATGTGACTTGGAATGTATGGGAAAAAACTGCATTGCAACTCCATTGGACATGTCGATATACAATATGGCACAGGAGCATGCACATAACAACCAAAATACGGGTACAAATATAGGAAAACAAAATATGAATACAAATATACCAAAACATAATAACATGATACAATATGGCTCACTCGTCTGAGCCACTATCCTCTGCTCGTTGCGGCGGCCTCCGTGTGTGACTGGATGGCTTGCGTCGGGTATGTCCCGTCGGATACGTGAGGCAGTCGGGAGAGCGCGTGTCCATTCGGAGGGGGTATGGAGACCGTTGAGGTGGCGGAGGTGCACCAGTAGGCTCAGTATGGCCCAGTAGAGTCTGGTAAGCGTACATGTTGTCGTGATGAGGCATGTCGACCTGGGGGACACCTTCGAAGAAATCATGAGCGACATACTCGAAAAATTCACTCCTAGGTTACGATGCCTGCAACTCTGGTTGCACGGATGAGCTCTACCCTTGGAGGCACGGGGTGCCAGCCAACCCGGAGGAGCTCTGCCCTTGAACGTACGGTGGGACAGTGAACCCGGAGGAGCTTTGCCCTGCGTACGCTCTAAACCCTACCTACCATACTCCATACCCTAACGGTGTGTACTGCTCCCTGGTAGGAGCTGGGAGGCCCGTATCGTCATCATCAGTCATCGTGAACTGACCGTCACCCCCACGGTCAACTGAAGGCTGCAAGATAGAACGATGTTAGTACAGATAAACACTCGGGATGTGAACTGAGAATCTCGTACCTCCCGGATGTGCAATGCAGATGACCGACGGGGAGCGCTAGTCTGTGTGCCGAACACGGACGGTAGAAGTGAATCATCCTGACAGACCTATGGTGGGAGAACGACATGATGTTAGCGCAACGTATGGCATAACCAAAAAACGTAACGTAGATTTGTACATAACTTACCTCCTCACCGATCTGGCCCGTGGATGACCGATGGGGAATGCTACAACACCGGCCAAACTCGCTAGGTCGTGGTGACCTAGCGGGTGAGCACGGCTCCCCCACTTGGCGCCCAATGCGCAGGACATCATACGTCGAACGACCGTAGCTCAAGTTCTTTATTATCTTCTTCATCTCCGTCGAGATGTGCTTAATTTTTTTAATATCTCGCCGGGGTTCTATCTAGGTTGCGGATGGTGGCCTCTGATGTGCTATGGACGCGCTGCGCCCGCTCCAACTGTAGTGACATATGTAACAGGTTCATTAACAAAGAGTACAAATGTCGTCAATGAAATAACCAGGGGTTGTAATTGTCTTACGGTTGTAATACCTCGGCCTACTCGTATGCGGCCCATGTGGCCCATGAGGAGTTGTGTGGTGGGATTAGTCCCACATTGCTTGTCTAAAGTGAGTTGTACTAGTATATAATGCTGTTGGGTCCAAACATAGCACCTCCGGGTTAACCCTTTTACACGGCGAGGACGAAAGTGTAAGTGGGGTGCTATGTGTGCGTGGGTCCCACGGTGAAATGGGCATTGAGCGGATTTTGGGCGTGGTGTTACAGATGGTATCGAGCATCAACCTTTGTTTGACGCAGCGCGTGCGGGATGTGGCAGCGGGCATATGGCGCATGGCGCGTGTGGTCCCGGAGTGGACACACGGCATGGCATATGTGCCAACCTGGGACGCTGCGGATGTGTACCGAGGGGTGGTTCGGGCATTTGTCACAGATGCGGTGTGTCGCCGAGGGCGTTAGCCCTTGAGGGGGTGAATGTAATACCTCGGCCTACTCAGATGCGCCCATGTGGCCCATGAGGAGTTGTGTGGTGGGATTAGTCCCACATTGCTTATCTAAAGTGAGTTGTACTAGTATATAATGCTGTTGGGTCCAAACATAGCACCTCCGGTTAACCCTTTTACACGGCGAGGACGAAAGTGTAAGTAGGGTGCTATGTGTGCTTGTGGTCCGCCATACGGTGGGTGGGCATTGAGCGGATTTTGGGCGAGGTGTTACAGCGGTGTCGTCACACCGCTGGTTGCTGATTCGTCGTGACGTGGTGGAGGCTCTCCTGGTGCGTCTCTGATGTCACCCGCTCTGGGCACTCCGGTGCAGGAATAGTGAGTCTTGTGCTCGTCCGTGGCAATCACTCCAAGTACGCGCCGTACGTCTCAAGGTCGTACGGACGTTGCTCAATTAAGACATCCAACTGTGCCCTATCCGTCCATGTTGTAGTCCAATCCTGCTGGACCGGGCACTAGTCCTTAATATGCCCACCCGCCCTCGATTGCCTGCATTTCGGGGAGGATTGATGTTAGAAAACAAGACGTAGGAACTGCAAATATTACTCGGATGAAGTTTGACTCACAGGTGTACGGCTCGCTGCGGGAGCCTATCGTCCGGGGAGGCACGACCTGGTACCAACCAAACTATCGCATACGCGCTGCGGCTTGTAAGGCTCTACCATATGTGCGAACACTCGGTGGCAGTCTGTCACCCATAACCCGATGTCCTAGGTGCATTGTACGAACAGCCCGTGTGGCGCTACTGTGCACACAAAATCTAAATACTATGGACACCAGATGATGTCGCTCTCGTGCAACGACTCGAACTCGCTGTGGTACAATGAGTAGCACCTCACCGGCCTATCCTTGGACCAGCGCAGACAGCCAGCAGTCCACCGTGAGCCCATGGTGGGCCCGTCTATCGCGTTGATTGGGTGGCGTACGGGTGCACCACTGTCTCGATAGACGGCCACCCAACCGGGAAGTGCTCCTAACTCCACAGCTGCAGGAGCATGTAGTAGACGGCCAGGCTTGGGGTACCACTGGTGCCGTATCGCGAAACGTCACACAACCCCCGGTATGTGGCGCAAAGGACGGCTGACCCCCGGCTATACTAAGGCATCGGCCTAGCTCCCACATCAACCAACGACTCGGTGAGGCGGACGTAGCTAGGGTAGCACCAATCGACCTATGTGGTTGGAAACATGACCCAACTAAAGAGCTGAAGAAGGTAAGCAACAAGGTGCGTCCTAACGACTTTGTCAGGTGCACCCTGCGGGCAATCACTGAACTGCCTCAGCCAAGTCTGGGGGACGCCACATGCACCCTCCGGGAGAGGTTGGCCGAACCGCTGCTCCAGCATGGCCTTCCAGTGCACCGACGGAGGGCCCGGAACAAGTGGCTCACCCGGATCGGGAGACCGGTCAAGAGTGAGACATTCTATAGGGTGACCGTTATCTCACCCTACCAAAAGTGGAAGGTGTGCGTCTTGGGCCTCCACCTGTCGACAGGTGCCGACAGCAGGCTGGTGTCTAGGTTGAACTGGCGTCCGAGGGACACCAGCCTCGCAAAGGGCAACAAGCCCGTGTCCCGAAGGATCGGAACGTAGCGAAGGGCCATCGGCGTCACCGGCGATCCACAGCTTGCACTGGTGGTCCTCATCGTAGAAGTGTTCCAGAAGCGCTGGTAAAGATATGGCTTGCAACACATGAAATAGACGGAATATTAGTGAAAAGATTGATAATGACCATGAAACTAAATATTAACCATAGAATAATGCAAATTAAATATTACGACGAAACTAACACTACAAATTAATGTGCACTAATTTGTAGGTACAAAATTAAATACGCCTATTTAATGACGATAAAATAGTGCAAATATGTTCATAAGGTACACTTATTCCTCAGCTTAGTGCTCAAATATGTTTCTTGCTCAAAAGTACAGAGCCACTTATGAGGTCTAACTTTATTATCCATGTATAGCAGTATTAGTAGAGGTGTTCTTAAGTTCCTTTACCCATGGTCTTAGATACATTACTTTGTCCATGCATTGATAGCCTACAACATATACAATGTATGATAATCTCAGAACGCTAATTACATTAATAGCATACATACTGACAATTACATAGGACTCCTAAATCTCAGAACGCTAATTACATAGGACTAGCAACGTTAAGCTAAGTCAATGTCTGCAAAATTACAAGTACTTAAGTATGCAACCACTATAAAATTATGACTAATTACATCGTAACTAATTAACAAGCCCTCAAAAATTAAACGATGGAGATACAAATTACCTGCGAATGACGGCGGTCAATAGCGCTGAAATATCCCCGAAAATATAATCGACAGAGCGAGTGTGCGAGCGAAACAACGAGTGAGCGAGTGACTGTGAAATGAAATCGCGCTCGTTCGCTCGCTAATTTATAGCCGGGAGTGAATCCTTCCCCCCTCGCGCGATCGGTTTTAATTTGCATGCGGCAGACAAGGATTAGACGCGGGAGACATCGCAAATAGATGGAGGTGACAGGATGACAAGATTGCTTGCTTTCGGTGGAAAAGAAAGGCAGATGGAGAGAGGGCTTCATTGGGATGTTTGTCTACACAACACAGAGCACAATTTTCTGTTTTTTTTGTTCTTGCCAAAACAGTACACGTTTATGAAATTGCGAGAAAAATTCTGAACGAATAAAATTATGACAAATTTACACAAGCAAGTACACTGTGTCGGAGGCTCCACATAAAATTTTATAATTTTCTGAAGTCGTTTGCTATATTTTAAAATTCCTACGAACACGCTAAACCCTAATCCTAATGGAGGGCACATGTGGCGGCCTGTGGGCACTACCGCACGGCGACCGTGCGGTAACGCCACTGCACGGTGGCCGTACGGATAGGGGCACATGGCGGGCGGAGAATGCCTGCCGTACGACGGCCTTGCGGATAGGGACCGAATTTGAAAAATAAAATTTGGACGACCATTCCTACCAATACGAAGCCGAAACGTGCCGGCTAAAAATCCCTTAAAAGTTAAAATGGTATACAGGAAGACAGCACGTATAATTACAGAGTTACAGTCATGACACGTTGTTGAAGCGTGTATGAACAATGCCATCGTGAGTCGTGACATCGTCTTGCTTTTCCAATGAGATCGAGATGTTTAGTATAGTTTGGTCATGGTGTTGGGCTCTACGGTAGGACTTCTTTGAACTAGTGCCAACGGCGGCGCGCCGCCGATGCTCCTCACCCGTGGCTTCCCGGAGCCCTGCCTCTCTTGGCGGCACCAGATAGCCCCCCTCGCCGCCCCCGACCACCTCGGCTAGGTGACTCCCACGCACCTGCCGATCCCACCGCCCACTCCATCTTTCACGTCGTCGGCGACCTCAGCCTCCCCAAAGTGCAGCCTTTTCCTGACGTACCGTTCAATTCTTTGTTTTTTCTACCTTAGGACAGTATCCGCATAGACAAGTCCTGATAATAGATCTTGAACCAAATGAAGATTCGATTCGAGGGGTTCGTCTGCATCCTGCTAGGAGCCTTTTAAGATCTATCTGTGCAATTGTTTACGAGAGGAACAGATAGATACCAGTATTCTTTGTGGTGAAATGCAGTGAGTTATTTTGAGGAGTTAAGAGTTGCAGGATTGGTACTCTCTAATGGCCAAACTTGAACGAAATTAGATGGGCCTTAGACAAGAAAGGTAGTCTACGCAACACGATCCTTTACAGAACACTGTGCTTTCGGGGGAGTGATTCACGCCAGAATGCTTTGGGGGAAGTATTCTAATGGCAAGCCATGCAAGGTAAAATTCAATCTGGGGAGCAATTGAAAAAAAGACATTGGCCTGGTAGTGAAAGGTGCTCATTATGTAGTAATGTTGAAACAACTGATCATATCCTTTTCCATTGCTTCATACCTGTGTTTATTTGGGCTGTCATCAAAGAGGTTTTTGGGTGGGTCTATTCCCCTTCTTCTTTCTCAAATCTTATTTCGGATTTTGTTGACAAAAGGAGTGCAAAAGATAGAGGCTCGCAATGGTTTGGTTTGGCTGCGGTGCTCTGGTTCGCAACATATGGCTATTGAGGGGAAATTAATTGCTCAGCCTTTAGATGCTATATACAAAATAATGTTCTTTTTGCAGCAATGGAGGCCATCTTTGAAGGAGGGATCATCGGAAACTTGACCTTGTCATCAGCAAGATCGAGAGAAAAGTTCAAGAGCTAAGTCACAGTAGAAACAGCGGGAGTCAAGAAGGAGTAACGACGACAATTTATTTTCTGTAGTTTCAGTGCCCTGATTTGATTTGTGACCTTCTAGTTTACTTGTGCTTGATGCTTTAGGGTGTTGTAGTTCATTTTAATCTATTACCTTTTGTTGCACCTATCTGTAAAAATGGTATTCCTCAAGTCTCATTGTACTTTGTTCTGTGACAAAACCTATTGTCCAAAAAAAATGCAGTTAGTTGTTTGGTGTCTTGATGACAATGATATACAAGGTTGTTCTGATCTTGCTTGTTTTGCACCAATCCTGGTAGAATTAGGCGGCCATACTGTTAATGGGATGCAATGAATAAAGACAAGAAACTTCTTTTGCACAGCATTTCAACAAACTCACATAGTAGAGGATGTGAATAGATTTTCTCGTCTAAATTTGTTCGCGGTATATATCATGCCTACATCTGATTGTTAACAGCATAAATAAAAGTACAAATGTTCACTGGACTCTTCATAATCACTAAGCTTGGACTTGCTAAGAAAAAATATTTTTTTGTGACATTTTTAAGTATGAACCATGATCTGGACTAACTTATGCTCAAAATCCAAGCAGCACATGCATTGTCTTTTTTTTCTTCTTTCGTAAAAACATTAGGACCGAAGGGTTAAGTAATACAATTTGTTCATAAACTCCAAGCTAATTGGCCTTCTTTGCTCCAAAATTGCATTTTCAGGTCCAGTGTGCCACCAACCAAAGCGAGTGTAGGATGTAGCTACAGCTTGTGATAGTGTAGATGTCGAAACAGGAACATCTTATTTCAAATCTCAGGAGCCTGGAAGAGCCCAAAGGGCATTTGCTCGCTGTGATGTTGCGGCAGTCCTTAAGAATGTCCTCTATTCCATTGGAATAGGCCACTTTGGGTTAGGAAGAATCCTGCAAGAATTATCATGAAGTTGTTGCATCTTACCATTTTTCTTTAGTCTGTTAGCTTGCAGGAATGAAACTAATGATAACTCAGGTATATCCATATAATATTTTAATATTACTCCATAGTTGTGCAGAGTTTATTCATTTAAATTTTTAAATGCATCAAAATTGCCTGCTGCCATCAAACACAGTTTTTTGTCGCATTGCAAGGAACTTTTTTTTATTAATTAACCTTTTTTAAATTTTATTTTAAAGTTAACCCTCGGCGCACTTTATTTCCAAATCTGACCCATTTGGTCATGCCACTACCCATGACGTGACAAAATAACGTTGTCACGCTACAGGATAAGTCCGTAAAATAGCACTTTTGGTCATGCCACTGGTCGTAGCATGATCAAACAACACTGTCACGCCACCACCCATGGTGTGACAAGAGTTTGCCCTAGCGTGACAGTATTGTTTTGTCACGTCATGGGTAGTGGCGTGACCAAAGATGTCAGATTTGAAAATAAAGTGCGCCGAGGGTAAACTTTAAAATAAAATTTGAAAAAAGGTTATTTAATAAAAAAAAATCCATTGCAAGGACTGATTAAACTTGGAAAGTGAAGAGTAATCCCTGTATATTTATAGTCACGACATGCTGTTCACTGTTCAAGCTTTTATTACAAAAAAATGCCATCATATACCTTTTGCATGAGATCCCGAGATGCTCGATGTAGGTTGTTAGTTTTTCAAGTGGACATGATGTTGTGCTCTACCCTGCGGAGTGAAATTTGCCAGAACTGACGTGCATAGAGCCATACTGACCATAATTCCGATGACTTGGAAGCAGTTATTTCCTGAAGTATGAAAGTGCATGTTTCCAGGTGAGAAATCATGCAAGTGAAATCAGAAGTTATTGCCACTGGTGAGTGGAGTCATCAGTCATATTCATTGGAGCCGAAGTGTTTGTTGGCTTGAGATTATGATCAGCTGTGTGCTGTCAGTAGACTGAAACTGAATAGTTATTGGCATCTGCAATTCTGCATCCAACAATTGAGCTCTTAACTATTGTCAGTGTATTCCCTCGCCAAAAAAAACCGTTGTCAGTGTATTGAAACCTATCGTCCTCGAAGCTACTGCCTTGATTATGAATGATCTCAATGTTAAATGGAATTAAAATCAGTATGTATGGTATTAGTACACAAGATAAACAAGCTTCTAAATCTACCTCAATGGCGTGCAAACTATGATGCACGGACATGGCACATATCGAACACGGGATTCGTCATTTTTTTTAAAAAAATAGCGACACAGTGACATGGCTTTATATATAATAATAATAATAATAATAATAATAATATATGCATGTGTATTATTTAATGTTTTTATATGTGTTTGTCAAACTGAAAATGTAAAATGTAAAGTGTAAAAATAGGAATATGTACCTTAAAGATGATTCTCGGCTCCTCGCCTTTTCAGTTTTTCATAAATCATAAGTTTATAACTTCATATTAATACCAAAAATTCAGAATTCCTTTAACCTATGAATAGAAAAACTTGATTAGTAAATGTAAGTAACAATGTAACATGTAGACTTAATTCTTACAATGAAGGTGATTAAGCAACAACAAACACCTAAGTACCTAACAGCAAACTTAATTCTCTAGGCACTCAACATGATTCCACAACGGAGCCTCAACATTTTGCTGCTCAATACTTGAACCACTCTGTTCCATCTCCTAATTTCAAAGTCACATTAATTTATCATGATTTAACAGAAATAGAAAAAATTATGACCTGCAGCGATGAAGATCCAAATGTAACATAATAACTGTTAATTTGCATGTTTAATCATGTTGAAGCAAAACTAGTTACCACGAGCTCTGATGCATGGCGAAATTATGATGCATGACGACGTTAAACAAACAACAATCTACAGACTAGAACTACAAACTAGTGCATGAACCAGGGAAGAACTACAATCTAGTAATCTACAAACACTCACCGTCGTCGACCGTCACGAAGCGGAAGTAAGGCAAAGATCGGGAGATGGATGCCTGTAAACAACAGGATGAGCGGCTTGGGAGAGGGACGGGCGGCGCCGCCACATCGAGCGAGAGGCGCCGAGGTCGGGGGAAAAGCGCAGAACAGGAGAAGAGAAGGCGGCGTCTCGAGGAGGGGTCGCCACGAGTCGGGCGACGTAGCAAGGGCGGGTGGGCGGTGTCGCGGTTGCTAGCAGGGGCGGTGTCGAAGGGGATTAGGGAAGAGAGCGAGCTCTGGAGTCTCGATGGAGAATGCTAGGGTTAAGAGAATAGGAAATGAGTTGGGCTACCACCTTTGGGCCAAATGGATTGGGTCCAAATGGCCAATACGTGTCCAATTTTTTTTTTCACGGGGCTAATTTCGGACACACCTTAAATACGTGTCCGAGCCGTGTTTATGTTCGTGTCTAACACGGACTCGCCACCTTCCAAATGAATCCATGCATCAGAGGATTCTGACAATGTTAAGCAACCAAACAAGATCATCTTTTTTTTTCTCTCTAGAAAGCAAAACAAACAAGAGCACGAGAAAGAATTAATGTATTAATTGCCTTCACCACTGTTCGTTTCTCACCATGGAACTGAACTGAAGATTGGAAGGAGCAGTCTGATGTGTGATGATCTCCTCCGCTCTTGTCTCCCTCCTTGAAACCAAAGATCGATCCCATGCATGGAGCATTGGAGCTCCTTGGCCTTTTACATCGCCATGCAAGTTGGCAGCCAAAAGAATGGACGCGAGGCACGCGGAGGTGGTCGGCGATGGAGGTGGAGCTACGCCGAGGGGACGGCGCACCCGGCAGCTACGAGGGCGGTGGGCGGCGTGGCTGGCTCGGCCTGGTTTCGCGACGGCGGGGCATGGAACGCTGGAGCAGCGGCGACGGCGTGCTAGCGGCAGCGAAGGGGCCGCGGTGGCAGGTGCGGCCGCAGCTGTCTCGACCGGCGAGCGCAACGGCGATGACTGGTCCACTGCTCCCGGTCCCCGTGAGACCTTTGATTACAATTGTGCGGCTGAGATTGAGTAGAAAACGTAGTGGAAGAACTTCTTCACATAGTGCCGCTGCAGTATCAGATATTATCCTTTTGCGCTCGATCGTGGTTTGTTGGATCAATGTTGTGCGATTCAGATTGAGGGGCTATTCATGTGAGCCGGAGTTACGTTTTCACTAAGGCCCCTTTTACTATTCTCTATTATCCGTTTACACCCTCGCAGATTCGATTCAGATTGTGGGGCTATTCATGTGAGCCGGAGTTATGTTTTCACTAAGGTCCCTTGTACTATTCTATATTATCCGTTTACACCCTCTCAGATTTGGATCGCGAATAAAATTTGCAATCGTAGACCGTTCGATCGGCTCAGATTGGTAGGAACTATTGTGTCGTGAAGGTTCTTTTTCGGGAGGGTCCCTCTGCATTAAAGCCAACGGCGGCGTCGCCGAGTAGAGCTCCGCGGCCGCGCCGCCGGTCCTCCTCATCCACCGATCAACGGCTTCCCGGAGCTCTGCTTCTCGTGGCGCCATTAGATGGACGCCCTCGCCTCCCCCGACCACTGCGGCTACGGCGGCTCCGACGCACACGCCGGCCACTCCATCTTCCAGATCGTCGGCGGCGACCACAGCCTCCCCCAGGCTCAATTCTTGGTTTCTCGTTGGTTCATCGCCTTGGTGTTTCTTGGGTGGTGCATGCATGACTGAAGGTGTTCATTTGTTTAGCTTTGGACTTTTAGCATCCATGCTTCTCTTGTTTTAGCATCACATGAAAGAGGCATAGATACCTCTTGAGTAAAAGAAACCGCATAGAGTTTGAAGCAAATTAATGAAGATTTGGTTAGAGCCTTAGAGGGATTGGTTAGTCTGCATCCTGCTAGTAACCACAAGCCTTTTTAATATCTTACCAGTGCAATTGGTTTCGAGAGGCATAGATACAATTATATACTCTATTCTTTATATTTTTTTAAAATCCTCTGAATTATATTAATAACTCAACGTGTAAAGTTCATGAATACCCAACTTTGACCTTGAAGATTGTAGAGGAACAACATGTCACAATCAAGTTTTTGGGTCCATGAACGTGCTTGGACTTGTTTATCTTTCTCGTTATCGATTTCGTATCTTGCAACGGTGCCTTGATTACCGACAAACACGTCAGTGGAAAGTAGATTGTTAATGATCTCCATTGATGTGTAGGACGTACACTTCGGTAGCGATGTCGTTCGTCGGAAAAAAAATCAGAGGTGATTTTTTTTGCATCTTTCTCAACCCAGTGTTGATTTCCGATGTAGGCATCGCATTCGTGTCCAGTTGAGTTGATCGGATGAAACCCATCACGAATAAAACTAGAAAATTTTAATCTAGGAAGAAAAACAGAGTAAACTAAAGATTGAGGCCAGTGATACGGTCCAATCTATTTGGCTGAGTTCCTGGTCGATAGAAACCACAAAAAACTACAAACTTGTTTTGCAGAGCATGTCAAGAAACTTACTGTTAGATAAGTAGAGTTCGGCCCATGTAATTGAGGCCAGTGATACGGTCCAATCTATTTGCGTTCGGTAGGGGTACGGTTCTAGGCCGGACGGGAAAATGTTTGCAGCCTGTAGCAGAGTGAACACTTCTCGGCAGAACTACAATCCCGGCAATGTTGAGCCACAGTGCACTACATAATGCTGTCTGGCAAAGTAGCTGTAGAAAATATCCACAATGTTTTGTGCAGATATCACAATTTGTGATATGATCCTGACCTCATAGTGTGACAGGTCTCTTACTCCCATGCGCTCTTAACGACAAACGCCAAAGGAGTTCAGTTTGATGTGCTGCTTGCTGCCATGGTGGCTTGATGTCTTCCATATCATCACATCACCACACTGTCAAGTGCCAACCAGCACACTAAAAAAGTACACAAGGAGACAGCACGTATACTAATACAAAGACTCACTGATATAGTGATATATATGGAAATAAGAACATATACAGTACAGTACAAGTCTCATGCTGGTCGGAAGCAGCACAACACAGCGGAAATGCCAAAGACATACTATGATTTATCCTAGCTAGACCTAGCATACATAGCAGGCTCGTTTATTCAATACCAAGCAAGCAGTGGTAGTGTAATACTGGTAGTCTAGTACGAAATCTGAAGCATCCTATGTAGGAGTATGACTAACTGAGGCCACAGAGCAGAGCACGGTGGTGCATGCAGTTGTCAAGCGATGGGAATGCGGTTGGAGCTCTCGCTCTCCATGGACTTGAAGGCCTCGAACCTGGGCTCCTTGTCCTCGAACTTGTGGCGCACGTACAGATTCATGTAGTCCTCGAACACGAACTTGGGGTACGTCCCGCCGGCCTCCTCCTCCACCAGCGCCGGCGCCGGGAAGATGACGGCGTCGCTGCCCGGGTTGTAGAATGACGCGATGGACATGCGGTTGCCGTCGGTCTGCGCCACCACCCGGTGCAGCACGCTCTTGTACCTGCCGTTGGTGATCACCTCGAGCTGGTCGCCGAGGTTGACGACGATGGAGTGGCGCGTGGGCGGCACGCCCACCCACTCGCCGTCCTTGAGCAGCTGCAGGCCGCCCACGCGGTCGTCCTGGAAGAGCAGGATGATGCCGCCAGCGTCGGTGTGGGCGCGGAGGCCCTTGACGAGTTCGGGGCGCGGGCACGGCGGGTAGCTGCTGACCTTGGTGCCAAAGGTGGGAGCGCCCTTGGAGCCGCGGAAGGCCCGGGTGAGGTAGCCCTGCTCCAGGCCGAGGTTCTCGCAGAGCAGGTCCAGCAGCCGCTCCGCCAGCTTCTCCAGCTCCACCGCGAGCCGCTTCATCACCCGCCTGTAGTCGTCGTCGAGGTCGGGTATCTCGGCGATGTTGGACTCCGGGAGGTGGCGCACGAAGAAGGTGCTCTCCCAGTCCAGGTTCTCCGCCTTGACGCCCTGCGCGTCGCAGCCGTCCTTGAGCGTCTTGCTCGCGAACTCGAGGAACCTCTGCTCGCGCACCCTCTTGTAGTGCCCCTTGGTCATCTTCTCCACCTCGTCCATCAGCTCCGTCGAGATGCCGTGGTTCAGGATCTGCACGTACCACACCAACAAAAATAATTAAAATTAGCAGAGGACAATGAGATCGACACGAAATATTTATGCAGCTAGCTTGTTCTTGTTCCATGTTACGGCATTTGTCAATTCCCATTGCCCGTTGTGTTGTTATATTGTTGTTACATCTCAAACATTCACCTCGAAGAATCCCCAGTTCTCGCATGCATCATGCAGCAGCTCCATCGCCTCGGGCCTCTCCTCCCCGCCGAGCAGCCCCATGTCGATGATCGGGAACGAGGAAGTCGGCGCCATTTCTAGCTCGCAGACTCCTGTCACTACAATCTTGGCTAGTAATGCAAGTGTGCTTCGCTTCTGGTGCTGATGTGCAAGTGCTTGCTGTGAGAAAAACGCAGCACGCCGGGTGCAATTTATAGACTCGCCATCGCCAATCAAAGCTACTCCGCACTACTCCTATTGATGTGTGTAACTGTAACCGAACGGATCAAAGTTTGGAGTTAACTCCGGTGGTTGACCGGACGGAGATCGACCAGCCCATGTGGGATACGTGTTGGGATCACGGACCGGTCCAGCATGGAATTATTTGGCCGCTACTAATAATCCACCGTGTTTTGGATAATCATTTGGACGCCGTATCGCCATTGGTCCCTCTCCCAGCTGCCGGCGCCCGGTGCCGCTTCTGTGTGGTGTGGATAAAACTGGACAGGGGAAGCCGCGCCGCGCCCCCATCTTTCACGCGCTCGCTTTTAACTGCCTCGAAACCCAGTCTTCTTGCCATTGAATTGGGGATGACAACAGGTAAAATGTCATTCAATCGTGGTAGGAAACGGTTGGGTGGGTGGTTCCCGTCCTTGTGGGCTATCCTAGTCCGGGAAGTCATCTACGAGTACGAGAAGCTGTTCACCCCCCAATCGCATGACACACCAAAAAAACCGATTTAAACTTAAACAAATTCTAGGTGACTTAGAAATAGCAAACCCGATATCTTAAATCATGTATATATCAAGACATCAAAAGGAATATAAGTCTAATTTTGAGCTATATGTGAAATCCAATGTGCGGACAAACTAGTTTTTGAAAGTTTGAGAGGATTAGGAAAGAGGCCACAATTCGTGGCTTTCATTGCTCATGTATATATAGAACACATACACTGGTACATGGGATGAAATCCCGGCCAATCCTAACCATAATTAGGTGGATTACAAGCTATACTTATCCTCCTAATTATGGTAGTTTGGATTACATGACATGGCAATAATATTGCCTAACACTCCCCCGCAGTCACAGCAGGAGAAGGACTAACGTTGAGACTGTCCCGAAAATCCAAGAATAGCGATGACGATAGGCCTTTGGTGAAGATGTCGGTGAACTGGCTCGATGATGGGACATGAAGAACACGCACCTATCTCATGGCAACGTGATCACGGACGAAATGCAAGTCGATCTCGATGTGCTTTGTCCATTGATGTTGAACATGGTTTGTCGACATGTAAACCGTGCTAACGTTGTCGTAGAAGACGACAGTAGCCGTGGACAGTGGACACCGAAGCTCCTGGAGGAGTTGGCGAGCCCAGCTAGCCTTAGCGACGGCGTTGGCCACCGCTCGATACTCCGCCTCCGCGCTGGAATGAGAGACCGTGTGTTGGCATTTGGACGACCAGGACACAAGGTTCACGCCGAGGAACACATAGTAGTCGGAGGTGGACTGGCGTGTGTCGGGGTAGCCAGCCCAGTCAGCGTCGGTGTAGGCGATCAGTGCGTCGGTTGGGGAAGTCGTGAGCTGCAGACCGTGATGAAGCGTCCCCTGGATGTATTTGAGCACACGCTTGACAAGTAGAAGATGTTGTTCGCGTGGGTCGTGCATATGAAGACAAATCTGCTGCACGGCGTAGGTGATGTCGGGTCTGGTGAAGATGAGGTACTGCAGTGCTCTAGCGAGGCTGCAGTATGCCATCAGGTCTGCAATAGGAGGGCCGACATCTGATGCCAGTTTGGGTGACGTGTCCACCGGTGTGGGCGACAACTTGCAAATTGCCATACCGGCTCGCTCGATGATCTCCACGGTGTACTTGGACTGTGAGAGCATCATGCCGGAAGAGGTACGCGTGACAGTGATGTTGAGGAAGTAGTGGAGGTCCCCCATTTCCGTCATGGCACACTCCGAGCTGAGAGCGGTGATGATCCGCGTAAGGAGTTGTGGCGACGATGTCATCAACATAAAGAAGTAAAAAGGCCGTACCCAACGTGCTATGAAGAACAAAGAGAGAAGTATCAGATTTCGAGCACACAAACCCGACTGTCTCAATGTATATAGTGAAACTTTGATACCAGGCGCAAGGAGCTTGTTTGAGGCCGTAGAGGGAATGATTCAGCCGACACACATGTTTCGGTCTGGATGAATTAACAAAGCCAGTAGGTTGGTGACAACACACCACCTCAGAAAGAGTGCCATGCAGAAAAGCATTTTTGACATCGAGTTGGTGAATTGGCCAATTGCGAGAGAGAACGATGGAGAGAACAATGCGAATAGTGGCTGGTTTGACGACATGACTGAAAGTTTTATCAAAGTCCACCCCTTGTTCTTGGGAAAAACTGCGGAGGACCCAACGTGCTTTGTAGCACTCAAGAGTCAAGAGTACCATCCAATTTTAGTTTATGGCGAAAGACCCATTTTCCAGAAACAACGTTGGCATTGGAAGGTGGAGGCACGAGATCCCAGGTGTTGTTACTCAAAAGAGCTTGGTACTCGGCGACCATGGCAAAGATGCCGCTTGATCTTTAAGAGCACGCGTACGCTTTGGGAATGGGGGAGGACATGTCGACGGTGGTGAGACTAAGACGGTTGGGTGGAGAAAGGATTTTGCCTGCGCGCCTGTGTGTTTGCATGGGATGAACCGAAGCAGGAACAACAGGGATGGTAGCAGGAGGTGCATCTTGTGGTGCGGCAACTACAGACTCAGCAACTTCAGGCTCGATGGGAGGAGGGGATGCGATTGACTCAACCGCGGGTGCTGCGATGGAATGCGGAGCAGGTGCCGTGGTGAGAGGCGCGATGCGCAGGAGAGAAACTGGCTCGGGATCCTACAAGAAGTGAGGAATTGTTGCAGGTGTTGGATGAGATTGAGCCATCGGAAAAATGGACTCATCAAAGATGACATGGCGCGATATAATGATCCGCCGCGAAGAAAGGTCCATGCAACAATATCCCTTGTGGTGAGAAGAGTAACCAAGGTAGATGCAAGCGGCAGAGCGTGGGGCTAGCTTGTGTGGCATGGTAGCTGCTGTGTTAGGGTAACATAGAAAGCCAAAGACACATAGGTGAGAGCAGGAGGGTGTGACATGGAAAAGAGTGACAAATGGGCAAGGTTCGGAGATTGTTTTGGTGGGAAGCTGTCGACAATCGAGTTGCCAATCTTATAGAATAAATAGAGGAAAATGGCATAGAGTTCTTGGGAGAGAATAAGATTGCTCTTTATTGCTATGAACTGGATCCTTTACAGGGGTGCCCTCGACAAGATAGTGGATTAATCCTAATTACACTGAGCATAATGCTTGCTATGCTATTGAATCAGACTTGAAACATGAATATAATGTCGATTGTGATGCTTCAATTAGATGCCCCTGTTCCTCCGTGCTCCATCTTTAAATTACCATCGAAGGGGTGGAAGTTACTCTTGGAGAAGACGCCTGTTGGAAGTGACACATCCGGTCGAAGGGTCAGTTACAGTTAGTGAAACAGTAACTGATCGTCAGTTAGTGTATGTGAGACACCAAACCGTATAGTGGTTATTGTCAGTGTCTTAGGACCATGAAACGTCGTGTAGTATGGAGCAAATAAGACATGTGCTCCATTCATCACACGATAATGAATATACTTGGAGTTAGATTCAGATGTCAGTTCATTGTTTTTTCGAGCAGTCTCTTGGTCGGGGATTGGGTACAAGACCTTATCCGACCAAGGTACCCATTATGTAACCTTTGGAATTCTTATGACCACAGGGGTCGTTAGCCTTAGGGGTTATGACCACGAATACATATGGTCTTTTAATTATGTATTAAATAAATACATAAAGATTTTAATCCTCGTTAGCTAGCCCTCGAACTTTAAATGAATTGGTCGTGTGAACCCTCTCCCGATGAAAAACATATCAGGCAGACCCTCATTTAATGCCATGACAAACGAGGTGGTCTGTATTCACTTTAAAGTTGAGAAACTGCCTTGGGAACCGACGATTTTTTCTGTTCGTTGGACATTGAAAAAGGTTTGTGTCCGTTGTGGCTATAAAATCCCTGGTGTGCATAGCTTTAGGGATTTTAAGCCTTCTGCTTTCCCTTTTCATCTTCTCAGAGAAATCTCCTCCAACCTCCTTTCATCCTCTTGCCCAAAAACTTTCTCCGACCTCATGTTCATCCACCAAAAATTCCACAATGTCGGATTCGATTACCAAGTGGTTGGTTTTTGACTTGAGCGGGAAGAAGCTCGAAGTTCTTGAAGAGATCAGGATGCTTCCGAACAAGAATCTGATCAAGTAGAGGTCAGTGGCCGGATAGCATTTCCTAAGCAGAGAAGAAGGAGAAATCCCTATTTTTCTGGCCTACATCGAGTGCGGGCTCAGATTTTTGGTACACAAGTTCCTCTCCCAAGTTCTTAAGTACTACGACATCGAGCTGGTGAACCTAGCCCCCAACTCAATCGCCAACCTTAGCATCTTCGTCTACCTCTGCAAGGCATACTTGGGGATCCGACCAAATATGAAGGTCTTCAGGTATTTTTATAAGATGGCGAGGTTGGGGAAGTCCGCGTCTGGACCAGGAGAGTGCTTGCTGTGCCTCCACGACGGGAAGGCCGACGAGTACATCCGAATGTACTCGAAGTCCTCACGGTCGTCATGGAAGAAGAGCTGGTTCTACATGACGGTCACAAAAGAGGATGACCTCTACTTCGCTGGCAAATCAGCAAATGAGAATCTCAACTGGCGGTCCACCGTGAAGAAGGAGGGAAGGGTCGGAAGGTGGATTGATGCCATCAAAGACCTCAGTGCCAAAGGCTTGACCTCTTGGCATGTGGTAAGGGACTTTTCCGTGCGTCGAATAAGTCCCTTGAAGCTCCGAGACCGTACCATGCTCTGGTACATTGGTCGTGATGAGGTGACCAAGGATCACAGGGAAGGTAAGTCCTGAAGGCTTCCGACCAGTATGGTTTATTTAGCTAATTATTTTGTAACCCTGAAACCTCTTTATGTTTTGAAGTCCTTTCCCCTTATGAGATCCGGGAGCGGATCAAACTGATCTACGCTGGAGAGCCTGATATGAAGGCTGCGTTCCCCAACATCTTGGCTGTTGTCTCTTTAGAAGAGAAGATAAAGAGATTCAAGGTAAATAGCCACTTTGTTCTTCATCGTTTATATATTCTTCGATCAGTATATAATTCTACTCTAATATGTAGGCGGTCGGGTTGAAGCTAGGAGAGTCTGATGAAGGTTCTCCATCATCAATTGTTCAAGCCAACTCCTCGGTGATTAGTGATGATGATGATCTCCCGAAGGTAAAAGAGTATTTTATAAGGAGTATATATATTTTTAGATGGAAAAATTTATCATCTAATTAAAACTGGTTTTTTTATTTAGGCGGAAAAGAAGAAGGATTCTCATACCGAAACTGCAGAGGTCATAGGCCCCAAAATGGACGTTCACGACCTGACAGTTGCTAGCAAAGCAACTATCCCAGAAGCTGACCAAGACACCATTTCTGACCAACTAGTCAGGGACCTCGATCACCTAATCGAGGATATTACTTCTGACCAGAGGTCGAAGGATGTGAAGGGTATCACCAACCCTATTGGTTCAGAACCAGAAAAATCGGTGGAGAAGAAAAGGAAGACAGGCGACTATGCTCTAGGGCGTTTCAAGATCAAAACCAAGAAGACGACCAAGTATGTATACATGAAAGATATTTATGAAAATACATACCTTTAATGCTTATGGTATTCTATAATATTGATTTTGCCTTTATTTTGGTTTTTTTATAGATCCTTTGGTGTTCCAGTCGCCATCGACCAGAGTACCCCTCAGGAGAAAATTCCTGAGAAAAAGTAGGTCAAGCCAGCGCCCGAGCAGGTGGCAGCGCTAGTGCCCGCTCAGGAACCTGCGACGGCTTCAACCCCACCTATGGAGGTGGAGGTTCCTGAGGAGTCCCAGCAGGATCTGACTACTGCTAGGAAGCCTCCTCATCCTAGCAACTTCCCTTGTCACCCTCGGATCTTCAATGATGAAGAACTCGATGAGGCTTGGGGAAGAATATTGGACTATCAAGTAGAGACGAGTCCTGATTCCATTTTTGCCGAATACAACAACATGGCGATCCAGGTAAGCATCCACGACCACTTTTCATAGCCTTTCCCTTGAACTTTATCAAAAACTTAAAGAGTTTGCTATTTTGTAGCATTTGATGGAGAATTTCGCTGTGGTTGGGGGACTAACCCAGCGAATAAAACTCTTGAAGAAGAAGAACTCCGAATTAGAAAGTAAGTACTTTCTTCGTGTCTTCCCCTCTCCTTCTTTACCATTTGGCTTCTCTTCTGTTAGTTAACTTCTCCCCTTATCATATTTGATAGATTCAGAGAGAATTAAAGAAGAGGTTATGGCTAAGAAAGCCATAATAGCCAAGTTTAAAGAGGAATACCAAACCAAGGACCGGTCGATTGAATACTTGACGACCAGGAGCAAGGAAATCATAGAGACTTACGAGAGGAAGAATAAAGGTAACTGGTCATAAACTTTGACCAGTGTACTATTTTATCTAATTACATGCATTTATCCTTTGGTCTACTCGTGCAGAGCAAACTAAAAAAAAAAGAAAAATGGCGAAATCTCTTGAGTTCGAGCGCGGTCAGGGGGCAGAACTTGAGCGAAGCCTTGAAGAAAAAGTTAAGGCTCTGAACAGGATGCTCTTCAAGATGGGATCAGGAGTGCAACTGCCTCACTTGAATGATCCTACAGGGAAGATAAACTTCCTTGGCCAACAACTCGAAGATCTCCGAAGTCTGCTAAAAACTACTCGGGAGAACCACGCGTAGACCATAAAGGAAGCTGTGGCTAACAGAGTTAGTGTTGCTTTAGCAAAGTTGAAAGCGTCCAACCCCTCCATTCACCTCCAAGATGTTAAAGAATACTTCAACTATTCGGGTAAAGAAGCGACCAAGTTATTCGAGGAAGTAATACCTTTCGGAAACAAGGTTGCAGAAGAAATAGAGGTCGGATCTCCATCATGCAGCGACCAGTCTGTTGGTCCTAAAGAGTAGATGATTGTAATATAAGAATTATGAATGTAAAAACTTACATTTTTATCATCAATAAAGTCTTTTTTTTATCTTTTCACTTTTCTAAGTACTCATATATTTCCTAGCCCCGACTGCTTGTATTAGTAGAAGAACTTAGTAAAGAAGCAGTAGACCAAGAAAAAGAGCAAAAGTTATGACCATGGTACAAAGTATATGCTAATTATGTTATAAAAATGATATAAGGAACACCAGGAAATCAATTTGGTAGAAATCAGTGTATGACTTCGACCAGTTTTAGATCTTTTCCATAACCGAAATACTGTATAGTACACTATGTGGTCAGAAGATGTTACTAGACTTAACTTGATGATAAGAAATCATGCAAAAATGTATGGAAAAAGCTATTAGTGGTCTTATTTATATATATTATCCAAAACTGGTCGTAAAGGTTGCTAAGAAATGAAGACATGAAAAACACTTCGCAAAATGTTCTCGTGCTCAAGTCCGACTGGCAGCGAAGATCGTAAGAAAAGGACCGTCGCTAGGAAACTCCTTCCAGTGGGCAGGACCACATGCAGAGAGGAGAGATTTCGACTAGGACGCTTTTCGTGTACCGACCAGCAGCCAAACAAGAGTAGAACAGAATGTTGAAATGAGAAAATTTTGCCTTCGAACTCTTAAGCATGTAAGAAACCATATCAAGTTGTCTGTGTTATTCTTCTTTTACTCGTATGCTTCTTTAAGAAAAGAGTATGGTCGCACGTGAGAACCATTGATGTCATGGTCACGACTAGGACCTTTATGGCGTTTGACAAATATGTCTGAGCCAGATAGTAAAAGAGACCCTTTAGAAGGATATCAGAGAGAATTGGTATCTTCTCTAACCAGTTAAAAAACAATAGCATGCAACCAAATAACAGATAACTGACATATAAACAATATCACTCATTAGAAAGTAAAGGAAATGCATCTTTACTGAAATTGAAAGAATGTAAAAATTATACAAAGAACTTACGCAGTTGATCAATGTTCCATGAATTAGACAAAACACGTCCGTCTGACATGGCTAGTCGTACCGAACCTGGTCTGGTGACTTCGACCATAGCGTATGGACCTTCCCATTTAGAAGAAAGTTTATTGCGATTAATCTGAATTTTTCTGAGAACCAGATCACCTACAGTTAGACTACAAGGTTGCACCTTACAACTGTGGTACCTTCACATGGCTTGTTGGTAGACAGTTGATTGTATAAGGGCTTGATTTCATCGTTCTTCGAGGAAATTGATGTCATCGAGTATTTGTTTTACCTGATCGTTTTCGTTGAAACAATCAGTTCTAGTAGAGCCAATTTTTAGTTCTGGAAGAAGCATGGCTTCAGCACCGTAAACCAGAAAAAATAGTGTTTCACCGGTCACACGACTGGTCGTGGTTCGAACGGCCCATAACACAAAAGGAAGTTCTTGAACCCAAGCTCTTGACTGTTTTGTTAACTGGTCAAACACTCGGCATTTTACTCCTTGCATTATGATACCATTAGCTCGCTTGACTGCTCCATTGCTCTGCGGATGAGCAACAGATGCGAAATGTATCTTGATACCGAGATCCTTGCAGAATTTCTGAAAATTTTTGCTAGAGAACTGGATACCATTATTTGTGATTATACTACTGGGTATACCAAATCGTGTGATCATATTTTTGGTGAGGAACCTCTTAGCGGCTTTAGTTGTTGTTTTAACAACTGGCTCGGCTTCTATCCATTTTGTGAATGTGTCAATCATGACGAAAAGGAATTCGAAGCCCCGGGTGCTCTTGGAAAAGGTCCCAGAATGTCTAGTCCTCAGATTGCAAAAGGCCAAAAAAGAGGGATTGTTTATAAAGCTTGTGCCGGCTGTTGTACTTATCGACTATGAAGTTGACATTGTACGCACTTCGTCACGAGCTCTTTTGCATCATGAAGGGCAGTTGGCCAGTAGTATTCTTGCCTGAAGGCTTTACCGACCAGTGTTCTGTAGGCATGATGTACTCCAAAGACTCCTCCATGAATGTCGCAAGCAACTTAATACCATCCGTTTGAGATATACATCTCATTAACACCCCGTGAGATCCCGCTTGTAAAGGGTACTTCCGATCAGAGTGTATGATTTGACTTTTCGAGCTATACGATCAACCTCTACATCATCTTTAGGAATAATGCCACACTGAAGATAATTGTAGATCGACGTCATCCAATTGTGACGAGGATTAAAATCTATGTGTATTACCTTAATACATAATTAAAGACCATACGTCTTCATGGTCGTACCCCCTATGGCTAACGACCCCTGTGGTCGTAAGGATTCCAAAGGTTACATAATGGGTACCCTAGTCAGATGAGGTCATGTGTCTAGTCCCCGAGCAGGTAACTGCTCGTAGAAGCGATGAATTGGCATTTGGATCTAACTCCAAGTATATTCCTTACCGTATGATGAATGGAACACATGTCGCATTTGATCCATACCACGCGACATTTCATGGTCCTAAGACACTAACAGTAATCACCATAAGATTAGTGTCTCCAACTGATATCAACCGCCAAGCGGTTGATACTTTACAGATTGCCGCCTCTCTCCGACTAGACGCAACGCTTCCAACAGGCACCTCTTCTAGGAATAACTGCCACCACTTCGTCAACTATTTAAAGGAGAACACAAGCGGCAAAAGGCAATCCAATTCGAAAGATCAACAGACGATTGGGTCTTCATCTGGAGCATTAGCATAACAATCAGTACACCAAGTGTAATTAGGGCTAGTCCACTGCCTTGTCGAAGGCATCCCCTGTAAAAGATCGAGTTCATAGCAATAAAGAGCAATCCCATTCTTTCCCAAGAACTCTTTGCCATTTTTCTCTATTTATTTTGTAAGATCAGCGACTCGACCATCGACAACTGGCGTCGTCCGTGGGGAAGAAGGCGTTTTGAGTTCTTGAAGATTACTTCGCTCAAGCATTCCTCATTCACTCCATTTGCTCCATCATCGCTCATGCGATCATGGCAGAAACTTGGGATGGGGAAAACTGTAACACCCCAGTCCTACAAGGGCTGGAATGCTACTAAACTAACATGTTAACAAAGCTAAAAGCAGACGATAAAATTCTAAATTTTGGCGAGTAACCTCCCTCAGTATAGTTAGCTATCAGGAGGTTCCAACAATCATTAATATCAAGACAATAGTGAAATCAACAAATATCGTAATCATCGCAGAAGTATAATTTGATCTCAAGCAACTATATCAAAGGATGAACTAAGTTCACGATAGTTCTTAACCAATCTTAATGGAGAAGAGTTATCACCACGACCAACATTTATTATTACGGTTCATCAATAATGAATGATTAAATTGAACTAAAATGAAATCTGGACTTGATTAAGGTGAAGTGAAAAGGTAGTGTGTGTCTATTCCTCCCCATGGAGCCAACCTCAAAGATCACCTAAAAAAACAACAAACAAAGCAAGAGTGAGTCCGAGACTCAAAGAAGTACAAGAAATGAATGATACATAACAACCATGATCATGTGAACATCATTAAAGTGTATGAAATAAGCACGTAATCTAACACTTGAATGAATGGAATGAATGATGTGGATGAAATGAAGGGACTACACACATGCATATACCCCAGATTGCTGCCCGTCGGTGTTCACCTAAGCCCGATTTAACAAACTGCAGGACCCAAGCCCGTCTGACGAAGAACGTTTCAGACGGTGTCCCAAATCGCCCACATTGGAATGGTGGGTCTTACGTGCCCATCTTGGAATTGATGGGTCTTATTTATTGATCCACTCCGTGGATTGAAACATGTATTATGAATGCATGGTATGACATATGAACATTGAAAATACATGCTCTCTATTCATGGAGGTAGCACAAATGGATTGAACACGAACAATTAAATATTAACGTGGCTCTTAGAAATACAAAATCAACAACATGCATTCAACATTTCATGATTATAGGAACATTGAGGTACTTGCCCATGTTGGAATGATGGGATTTCACTACCCACTCCAAAGGTGAAACATGACCGAATCGAACGAAAGGTTACATTGAACGAAACATATCATCGAAGAAACATGGTATATCAATCATGAAGGAAACAAGTAATACCGAATTACCCAATGCTTATTAATCAACCAAGTGGAACAAAAAGGCAAGCAAGACAAATCAAATGTACTTGCCTCAACCATGAGACGGAAGACAACGATGGAACGCTCTAGCCCGTTGTTCACCACCACCACCGCAACCGTCAATAACTAAGTATACCACACAAAAGTGTACAGTAATGCAGCGAAACAGAAGAGAACAAGCGCCCTAAACGCAATCCCAACAATTAATCAAAACTCTCTCAAATTCTCAAATCTGTCCAAACGAACAGTCTGTTAAGGAAAAATTCTTAACTTTTGAGTCAAAACTCCAAAATCCATGAATCCAATTTCCTAGAACCTACACAAGCCTAGCTACAACTTCACAGGTGACCAAAAGATCAAACTAGTTCATCTAAGTCTTTGTTTTAATCCGAAAACCGATCTGCCATCTCCGGTACTACTAAATTGTGAATTTCATAACTTTTGTTTGGCTCAACCAAACACATTGTTCTAATACTCTCTGGAAACTACAGGAAACCAACTATCTCAATAAAATTATCTCAAATATTTCTATTGTGCAACAAATATTGTAAATAGTCAAGTAAAACTCTTCTGTCCACAACAGAGAGGCAGATTACAGCCTGAGCTTCTAAAATTCATAACTTTTTATCTATAAATCCAAAAATTATGAAATTTACATTTCTGGAATCATAATGAAAATACCTACAACTCTCAAGGAGACCAAATGATCCAATTTGGCCGTATCCCATATCTAATTTACAGATCTATGTTCGCTGCACTAGTCCTGAGACTGATTTAGCACTCTGTCTTGCGAAATTCATAACTAATTAACTGTTTATCCAAAAATTATTAATTATAACTTTATGGAAAGATAACGAAAATTACCATCTATCTCTAGGAGACACTAATCCCTGAATCTGCTCGAATCTAACCCAAAACCGCGCGTCAACAGGAAGACAGATTCAACCGATCTACTATAGAAATCTCAGAACATCTAATGAATACGAATCGTATACGAATTATCTATCAAAACTAATTGGGATCACGAATTTACCCACAAGAACGACGCGAGATGCCGCTGAAACCTTCGCGAAGTCCTCGCGAAGATCACCCCCACCTTCTTCTTCTTCCTCTCCTCTCTTCTTCCCTCTCCTTCCTCTTCCTTATGGCCGGCAACAATGGAGAAGCACCGCAGGGGAGGGGCGTGCTACAGTAGCGCCATGCTACAGTGGCGGCAGCGCTACAGTACCCGTGCTACAGTAAAAGTGCCTAGGGTTTAGTTGCCCCCTTCTTAAACCAAATTCCCACTTGGGCCAAACAACGTGGGCCGAAGGCCCAAGATTATTTCTCCTCTAAAAATCTGATTTCTCTTTTTAATTCCTGTTAAATATCTTTCTCATTTCAATTAATTCTCTAATGTTAAACAGGATATTACATAACCGCTGTTGGATACTTTCTTTGTTAGGAGAAATTCGAAATTGAATAAATTCCCTCTCCCGAATAATATTCTCTCTATTTGATATTCGGGGTATTACAAAAACTGGTTCGACTTGGTGGACTACTCCAACCTTGACATGGACGCATACATCCACACCATGGAAGAAAACATAATGTCGTCGTCATCATCCTCCGCTGGCTCACCATACGCTGAGACTAGCAAAATCGACCGGATGGATGAGGATTCACCGCCGCTATCCATGGCGCTACCACAGAACCCGTCACTCTGACCAGTTCAGAATGACCAAATGCCGCAACAAGCCCAGTCCCTCCGATCGGCAAGAATGGCAACGGAAGCCCAATGCCGTAATCAGAGGGTCAATGTACTCTCGATGCGATCATGGGCGAATGGGTGACCAGTATTCACCAACGGCTCCTACGTATTCCGAGGGCCAATCAACGCCAAGTGAGGGTGTCAATGAAGCTACCATTGGTCGTGGGCCAAGTGGGAATGATAAAACTCAGCATACGGTCTGCAATCTGCCGGATCAAGCTAAGTCCACCACAAAAGCCCACCAGAGGTGGTAATCTCCGACCGCTCTCCATCGTGGAGGCTCCTTGCCGAAGCAGTGGAAGGCTCTCCATTATCGACGACGGGAGCTCGTCGGAGGACCACTGTTGGAGGCACGAGGTTCACGCAATTGGAGATACCAATCAAGGTTCCTTGCACGATCCTCCACAACTTGTTCCACCATCACATACTAATGGAAATGGTGCGAGTGCTCAAGCACCAAATGGTGGAGGTGGTTGAACTGATGGACGTCGATCAGTTAATTCACCTGTTCCTACCCCACCGCGGGTAAGAGGTCAGATAGGGCAAATTGGAAGGTCAGGGGAAAATTCGACTCATCGAACACCCACTGCAAGCGGGAATCCTTCACGACCTTCGGTAACTATTCAAAACCTGCAACGAGTTTGGGATATTCTGAATAATCCAGATCCTGCTCTAGCAGGAACTCCAGGTTATGCTCAACTTGTAGGTCAAGTATCGGAGATCCTCCAACAAACCATACAGCGTACAGAAATATACCGGGAGCAAATGAACTCACAAATTCACACCATGACTTCATCCCAGCGCTCCTCCCTCAGCGGGTAACATGGTCGGACAAAGGATGGATCGACACCAATAACCCCTCGTAGGTTCCAACCAGGGAATTACGAGGGAAGGCGTCTCTTCTCAGCAGCCACTCCTTCTCCTTGTCAAGAGGAACGACCGCTTGGTTCCGATGACCTTCGCCATCGTTTGAACCAGGCAGGTGGTCAAAGACATGACACCAACGTCTACGACCGAATTGGGACACCAGATGCTAGGTATGCAAATATAAGAAACCTGTCCCCAACTGAGTATAATTTGGCCCCTTTTAAGAGAAGGCGCCACGACTCCATTACAGGCTGTCGAGCGTTCTTGGCAGGACTCCAAGGTTTTCACTGGCCGGACAGGTTCTGACCAGCCAACATAGAGAAGTTTAATGGGACTCAGAATCCAATAGAGTTTCTTCAAATTTATACTACAGCCATCAAAACTGCTAGTGGTAACGACAACGTGATGGCAAATTACTTGCCCACGGTCGTTGAAGGGTCTGCCCGGTCGTGGTTGCTCAACTTATCGGTCATATCTATGTACACTTAGGAGTAGCTATGCAATACTCTGATCGCCAACTTTCAAGCAACGTACGACCTCCCTAGGAAGGAGGATGATCTTCATCGGATGAAGCAAAAAACCAATGAAACTCTTCGACAATATATCAAGAGGTTCAGTCAGGTTCGAAACTTTATCCCAGAGATTGCAGAGTCTTCTGTTATCTAGACTTTTAAAGCAGAGTTGAGGAACCTGTAGTTTCCAGAGGATATTGCAATGAATCCTCCACGAACGACCATCGAACTTTTAGACATAGTTGACAAATATACAGTTGCTAGTGAAGCGGTCGAATGGTGCGAAGTTATTGATCAAAAAGATAAAATCCCCAACCAGACCTGGAGAAGTAAGAGAAGAAAAGCAAGAAGTCTCTCAAAAGTAAGAAGAATCGCATGCCCAATAACAAAAAAAGTCCTTGCGATTCCAAAATTTTTTACTAAGGGCAAGAAATATTTTTTCGGTCAGAATGAGGCGAAAGTTCAGACCGACGACTAAAAGGAGAACAAAAGGTGGTGTCCACTTCACCAAGCAGTAGGGCATGATCTGCGCACCTGCCGAGCCTAGCAAAAGAAACTGGAGGATTACTACTCAGGTAAGGGTCCCTTCCAGTCCGTAACGGAGGTTGGAGAACTAAGCTCTAAGAAGGATAAAGATGGCGACGAAGAGATGGAGTACCAAGAGCCGCAACACACGGTGGATATGATCTTCAGAGGATCTTCTTCGTACGACACAATGCTTTATCTGAAAGCTGTGGAGCGGGAAGTGAACCTCGCCGAGTCTCCGATCAACATCAAGCCATTAAGGTGGTCGGAAACAACTATCCCCTTCAGCAAAGAGGACTGTCTCATCCCGTCAACTCGACCAGGTAGGTTCTCTATCGTAGTTGAACCTACTATTAAGAATTGTAAAGTTAATCGAGTCTTAATAGATGGAGGTAGCTCCTTAAACATTTCATTTACGAGAGCATTGGAAGAAATACAAATTCCCAGGTCAAAGTTAAAATCTGTGAAATATGCCTTCCACGGCATAGTTCTTGGTTCTACCGCTAAGCTGATAGGGCAACTGTCCCTACCGGTTACGTTCGGAAGACCTGACAACTTCCGAACAGAGAAGATTCCCTTTGATGTGGTGGATTTTGAAATCGCATACAATGGAATACTCGGTCGTCCGGCATTGGCAAAATTCCTGATAGTCACGCATTACGGTTATCAGAGTTTAAAAATGTCAGGACCGAAAGGAGTCATCATGGTTCGAGGAGATCGAAAAATAGCTTATGCATATGATCGGAAATCTTTAGAACTGGTCGATGAGTTTCTGACCAGGGAAACTAATCTGCCTACCATGCAAGTGACGAACTCGAGGCCAAAGATGGTGCCAAAGCCTTCCGACAAGACTAAGGAGGTCTCACTCGGCAAAAACACTTCTCCGAAAGATGCCAAAATGTCGTCTGGGTTAGAAAATGCTAACGTATCTACCCAAAAAGTACTGGTCGGGGTAGGACTCAACTCCAAATAGGAAGAGTTGCTCGTCTCCTTCCTCTGAGCAAACCTAGATGTATTCGCCTGGCAGATGTCCGACATGCCCGAAGTCCCTAGGGAGGTGATCGAGCACAGGCTAGCTCTCCAGCCTGACAAAAAACAGGTCAAGTAGAAGCTAAGGTGCTTCGCACCTGATCGGAAGGAGACAATCCAGTAGGAGATCGACAAGCTTCTCGAGGCTGGATTCATTCGTGAAGTCGACCACCCAGAGTGGCTCGCCAACCCTGTAATGGTTAGTAAAAGCAATGGAAAATGACGAATGTGTATTGACTTCACAGATCTTAATAAAGCTTATCCGAAGGATGACTTTCCCCTTCCACGCAATGATCACCTTGTAGACTCTACTTTCGGGTGTGAGTTGTTGAGTTTTTTGGATGCGTACTCACGGTACCACCAGATTAATATGAGTAAATATGATGAAGAGAAAACTTCCTTCATCACACCATATGACACTTACTGCTATGTTAAGATACCATTTGGACTCCAAAATGCTGGTGCAACTTTTCAGAGGTTAATGCAAAAAACATTTAATCCTCAGATAGGTCGAAACCTAGAAGCCTACATTGATGACTTGATTATAAAAAGCATCAATGCTGGCGACCACATTTCTGACCTACAAGTGACTTTCAATAAGTTAAGAAGGCATAACCTTAGTTTAAATCTAGAGAAGTGTGTGTTCGGAGTTTCTTTTGGAAAGCTTCTTGGATTCCTAGTTTTGGCTAGAGGAATTGAAGCAAACCCAGTAAAAATATTGGCCATCGACCAGATGCGCCCTCTGACCACAAAGAAGGAAGTTCAAAAACTAACCGACTGTATGGCAGTGCTAAGTCATTTCATAGCATGGTTAGGTGAAAAAGGACTCCCCTTCTTCAAGCTTCTTCGGAAACATGGGAGTTTCAAGTTGACTAAAGTGGCAAATGATGCCTTTGAAGAACTTAAGAAGTACCTTACGAGTGCCCCGATCTTAGTTTCTCCAAGATCGGGAGAAATATTGCTGATTTATGTGGCTACAACGCCACAAGCAGTCAGCGGTGTATTGGTCGTAGAACGTGAAAACGTTCAACGACTGATATATTACGTAAGCAAAGTCTTACATGGACCTAAGGAAAGATACCAACAGGTACAAAAGTTGCTCTATGGTCTCCTTATGGCTTCAAGGAAACTATGGCATTACTTTAGGCCCATAGAGTGGTCGTACAAACTAGATATCCCCTAGGTCAAGTTCTCGCAAACAGGGAATCATCAGGATGAGTAGCAAAATGGGTGGTCGATCTTGGGGCGTTCGACCTTCATTTCATCTCACGAACAACAATCAAATCCAAAGTAATAGTAGAATTTATTGTCGAATGGACAAACCTTGAACCCATCCAAGGGCCCAAGTACGAACACCACGAATAGTGGACAATGTACTTTAAAGGTTCCTTGATGCTCAAAGGCTCAGGGGTTGGAGTTGTCTTGATATCCCTTACTAGAGAACATATCAAATACGCTATTCAGCTTAATTTTCCTGCTATAAATAATGTGGCAGAATATGAAGGTTTGCTGGCAGTACTCCGAGTAGCCAGAGCACTCGAGATTCACAGATTACTAGTGAAAGACGATTCTCAACTAGCAGCGAATCAAGTTGGAAAAGAGTATCAATGCTCGAGTACCAAGATGTCATCTTATTTGGCGAAAGTATGAAAACTCAAAAAGCACTTCTTCAGTTTTCCAAATCCAACATATTCTAAGAAAGTAGAACTTTCTGGCAGAACAATTGGCACGGATGGCCTCCACAAGGTCACCTGTCCCGCCTAGAGTTTTTCTCAAGCAACTCGATTCACACTCGGTTGTCGAGCATTCCGAGGACATAGATGTTCCACTAGAGGACGTACAAATCGATCCCACGGATATGGATGCTCCACAGGAGGTTGTAACGCACAATCCCAGTAGAGATTGGATGACGTCGATCTACAATTATCTTCAGCATGACATTATTCCTGAAGATGATGTAGAGGCTGATCGTATAGCTCGAAAAGCCAAATCATACACTCTGATTGAATGTACCTTGTATAAACGAGGATCTCACAGAGTGTTGATGAGATGCATATCTCAAACAGATGGCATTAAGTTGCTATCCGACATTCATGGTGGAGTCTGTAGAGCACATCATTCCTACAGAACACTGTCGGTAAATCCTTTGGGCAGGGATACTGCTAGCCAACTGCCCTTCATGATGCAAAAGAGCTCATGACGAAGTACGTACAATGTGAATTTCATAGTCGACAAGGACATCAGCTGGCACAAGCTTTGCAAACAATACCTCTTTCATAGCCTTTTACAACCTGTGGACTAGACATTCTGGGACCTTTCCCAAGAGCATTTGGGGCTTTGAATTCCTTTTCGTCATGATTGACACGTTCAAAAAATGGATAGAAGCCGAGCCAGTTATTAAAACAACAACTGAAGCGGCTAAGAGGTTCCTCACAAAAAATATGATCACACGATTTGGTATACCCAGTCGTATAATCACAGATAATGGTACCCAGTTTTCTAGCAAAATTTTTGAGGAATTCTACGAAGATCTAGGTACCAAGGTACATTTCGTTTCTGTCGCTCATCCGCAGAGCAATGGAGCAGTCGAGCGACCTAATGGTATCATAACGCAAGGAGTGAAACGCTGAATATTCGACCAGTTAACAAAACGGTCATGAGCTTGGGATCAAGAACATCCTTTTGTGTTATGGGTTGTTCAAACCACGACCAATCGTGCGACCGATGAAACACCATTTTTTCTTGTTTATGGTGCTGAAGCCATGCTTCCTCCAGAATTGAAAATTGGCTCTGCTCGAACTGATTGTTGCAATGAAAACGATCAGGTAAAATGAAGACTCGATGACATCAGTTTCCTTGAAGAACGACGGAACCAAGCCCTAATATGATCGGTAGTTTACCAACAAGCCATGCGAAGGTATCGCAGTCGTAAGGTGCAACCTCGCAACCTAATTGTAGGTGATCTGATTCTCAGAAAAATTTAGAGCCAGGCTAAATGGGAATGTCCTTACACTATGGTCGAAGTCACTAGACCTGGTTCGGCGTGACTAGCCTTGTCAGACGAGCGTGTTTTGTCTAATTCTTGGAATATTGATCAATTGCATAAGTTCTTTGTATAAGTGTATTTTACATTTTGTCCATTTCAATAAAGATTCATCATTTCTTTACTTTCTTCGATGAGTGATACTGTTTATATGACTGTTATCCATAATCTGGTTACATACTATTGTTGTTTAACTAGTCGGAGAAGACCAAATTCTCTCTTATATCCTTCCAAAAGGATCTCTTTTACTCTCTGGCTCAGACATATTAGTCAAACGCTATAAGGGTCCTAGTCATGACCATTACATCAATGGTTCTCACGTGCGACCACACTCTTTTCTCAAAAAAACATACGAGTAAACGGTGCATAACACAAACAACTAAATATAGTTACTTACATGCTTAAGATTTTGGAGGCTATATTTCTTCACTTTAACATTCTGTTCTACTCTCGTTTGGCTACTGGTTGGGACACGAAAAGCCTCCTAGTTGACATCTCTCCTCTCTGCATGTGGTCCTGCCCACTAGAAGGAGTTTCCTAGCGATGGTCCTTTTCCTACGATCTTCGCTGCTAGTCGGATTTGAGCATGAGCACGTTTCGTGAAGTGTTTTTAATGTCTTCAGTTCTTAGCAACCTTTAAGACCAGGTTGGATACTATGTATAAACAAGAGCACTTATCGTTTATTGCATACATCCTTGCATAATTTTTCTCATCAAGGCAAGTCTTATCTTCCGACCATGCAATGTATTGTTTGGTATTTCGATTATGGAAAACAGATCTACAACTAGTCGAAGTCATACACTGGTTTTGACCACAATTGATTTCGCAGTATTAATACGATCAGTTTTGTCACATAATTAGCGCATACTTTATACAGTGGTCGTGACTTTTACTCTTATTCTTGGCTTACTACTTTTTTTAGTAAAGATCTTCTACTATACAAGCAGTCGGGGGCTAGGAAATATGTGAGTACTTCATAAGTCAAAAGGATAAACAAAGACTTTATTGATGAAAAAAGATAAGTTTTTTACATTCATGTAACATCCCAAAGTTCTGTTACCAAAATAAATTTAATAAAGTTATTATTTTATTGGATTTTCTAGTTGTCAAAGAATTTTCATTGATTTTACGTAATTTTAAAAGGGTTTTCTTTGTTAAAAGAAAGAAAAGTCAATTATTTAATTTCTTAAGTTTTAAAAGTCAAAATAAAATTTATTGAGGTTTTTGAAGTTTGCTTGATTTAAATTGAAAATTAAAAATGTAATTAATTTATAGAATTTTACGGAATTTTAAAAGGCTTTACCTAATTATTTTAAAGCCAAAATAAATTTATTTGCAAAAAACTATTACCAATTTTAAGTTGAAAATATTTTATTTAAGCCCAAAATGTCTTTGAGAATTTCTGTAGATTTTCTCATAATTTTTGGATTTTAATTGCTATTTTCTAAAGCTTAAATGAATTAATTGGATTATGTTAATTGGAAAAACATTTGAAAATCCGTGAACACTGTTTGGGCCGAATTCACTCGGTCCATTTCCTTTTCAATCGCTGTGGTTCATTTAATTTGTTTCGCTTGACCGCCAAATTTCAAATCATTCCCTTTCCTCGCTGCCTTGTGGGACCACCTCCGCGCCCTTCTTCTCCCTCACGTTCTTCCTCCCACAGCCGCGCCCGAACCGTTGCCATTACCGCGCTTTTGAAGCTCGCTCATTCGGCGATTGCCTCCCCTATTATTCCCCAAATCGCGCACATTATTGCGCCCATCCATCACTGCGTCCATCTCGGTGATTCACTTTCCTTTTCATGCCCCTAATCCCCCAATCACCGCCGCCACTCCGCTTCGGCCTTCTTGCACATCACGTCATTGCAGCCTTGCCCTCGGCCTATTTAAAGGCGCCCCAGCTCCGCCACTTCTCACCGACCCCGACGCCCCACAAATCCCCACCTCCACCTCTCTCTACGCCTCGAAATTCAAGTTTTCTCTCCGCCACCCGAACCTTGCTCCTTCTCCAATTCCGGCGCCGACAAGGTCTCCCCAATGACCGCGACCCTAGATTTGGCATCGTGGAATCACCGCCTACCTCGTGCGCGCCTCACCTCCGTCCAAGGACTAGCGGAACGCCATCGCGTCCTCGCCCTAATTCTGTCGCCGCATTTTATCTCGCCGACGGCGATTCCAATGCGCCCTTGCGCCGCCACGGTAAGCACCAAGATCCACGCGCCCTCCTCTTCCTCTTGCGCACCTCGCCGGAGCTCGCCATAGCGCGTAGCGTCGGCGAGCTCAACGGCAAGCCACCGCCGACTTCGAGCCGACGTGGCGCTGCCACGTCACCGCCACCTCACCGTTTTTGCTAACGTGGCGCCCACGTGTCGCTAACGTGGCGCATTCTTTAACCGAAACTGAAAATCAGCCGCTGACGTCATGCTGTTGTAGTAATTCAAATTTTCCTTTGGAAGAATAATTGTATTAATTCTGAAAAATCATAATTCCTTCGTTTCATGTGATTTCCAAACTTCCAAGGGTTCGTTCTCCTTCATACGAACTCCGATTTTGATGATTCAAATTTATAAATTTATATAAATTTAAGATCTAGCTAACTAAACCAAAATTTCTTAATTTAGAGTTCATTTGAATTGAATTTGAATTTGGCTTATTTTCGCGTATAGATTTCGACGACTTCACAGAGTCAGATTTCGACGCCGTTTGAGAACAACTAATCAAGCAAGGCAAGTTATACCTTTGATAATATTTGATCCCATTATTTCAAATTATTTAAATCATGTTTTAAATTATTATTGCATGCTTATTTCTATTCGGTCTATTTTAAATACCTGTTTTTAAATTATAGTTATTCCTAATTCCTTTGTACATCAAAATCTTGACATTGAAATAAACCTACCTTGACACCTTAGGTGAAAATCTAGCTTATGCAATAGTATGAACTAGAATATTTTGGCAAAAATTATGCTTAGCCATGCTTAGACCTGAAATATTTGATTTGAGAATTTCAGCCAAAAATCAAATGATGTTTAATTTGTATCCATGGCATTGGTGTGTCATGGAAGTTTACAAATGCTTTGAAAAATAAAATTAAATTAAATGATGGTTTGGACTTGGGCAAAAATGGATGATTGGTGGGTGCAGGTTTATGCACGGGCTCAATCTGGGTAGGATTGAGACCCAGGGTTTTTGGAAGTCACCCAACTCAGTTAAGGACCGGTCTTCGAGTGCATTTTGCTACACCCCACCGTACTGCCACAAGTTTTGAATGGGACAGACTTGGCTAACTAATTTGCAACATTCCATCGTGGTTGTGCCATGTTGATGTGTGGGTGTCATAATGACCTATTTTTATGTATTCCCATATGGCGCAAGAGGGGGCTTGAATCTGACGGGTGGTTAACCCAATGGAAGCGAAACCTTAGCGAGGCGGGACCACAATGGGATGATGCTTTGTAAAGGCCTCGTCACGTGCTCTAGACTGCTTATCTAAGGTAGTGAGCAGTGGTATCGACGGATGCCAAACAAACTAGAGAAGTCGTGTCTTGTGGGTAAAGCTGTATAACCTCTACAGAGTGTTATGAACTATTCGAATAGCCGTGTCCACGGTCATGGACATGCTTAGCAAAGCCACTCCAAGCTAGACTTTGATTTTTGTTTTCAAAAGATTTTGTAAAACAGTTTTGACATGGATGGGTGTCCATGAGAAAAGTTATAGGTTGAAACCCTGGGTTGGTGCCCGTGTTTAAGTTGGTGTTAGGTTGGTGCCTACAATAACTTTATTAATTCAGCTAAAACTCATTTTTAGTTATTGTAAAATTTGAGCCTTTGAACTTAGTATTGTATTTAACATGTCAAATATTGCTTTTGCACAAATAACCCTATAAGCCTTCTTTGTTAATATCCATGCATGCGTTAACTCTGTTATTGGGTGTAACTTTCGAGCACAGAAGTTGTGCTCATCCTTGTGTAATGCAAATAAATTTCAGAGGAGAAGGACTTTGCTATCGGTGTGGATCTCGATGACTAGGCCGCTACCCCAGTCGATTTCTTATGGCAGATCAGCTGGACTCCACTACTTCTTCATCTTCTACTGTGTTTGTTTTTTGTTGGCTTGTAAGCCTTTCTTGTAATAAACTCTGTTGATTATTAATATAATTGTACGATTTATGGATATTATCATATCTGTTTACTGTGTGAACTAGCTACTGATCATGGGACTAGTTCAGAAATGCACAGAGGATTTGGGGTGTTACTCCCGGGTCCAACAATTCATAATTCTTATATTACAATATCCTACTCCTTAGGATCACCAGACTGGTCGCTGCGCACCGGAGATTCGACCTCCATTTCTCCCACAACCTTGTTTCCAAGAGGTGCCATTTTCACGAAAAGCTTGGTTGTCTCATCTCCCGAGCAGTTGAAGTCTTCCTCAACGGCTTGGAGATGCACAGAGGGGTTGGAGGACTTCAGCTTCACCAAAGCAAAACTGACTCTATTAGCGATAGTTTCCTTTAACGTCTGTGCATGATTCTCCTGAATAGTCTTGAGCAGGCTTTTGAGATCTTCGAGTTGTTGGCCAAGGAAGTTGATTTTCTCTACGGGATCTCCTAAGATGGGTAGTTGCGCTCTCGATCCCATGTCGAAGAGCATATTTTTGAGAGCCTTGACTTTATCTTCAAGATTTTGCCCAAAGGCTACCTCCTTGCCACGCTCGAACTCAAGAATTTTTTTCTGCTCTTTTCAATGCTTGAGTTTGCTCTGCATGAGTAGACCAAAGAATAATTAGAAAAGATAGTATACTAGTCGAGTCTACGACTGGTTACCTTGACTTTTCTTCTTGATAGTCTCGAGGGCTTCTTTGTGCTTGGTCATCAGGTATTCGATCGACCGGTCCTTGTTTTGGTATTCTTCTTTAAGCATGGATATTATAGCTTCTTTAGCCATAACCTCTTCTTTAAGCTTCTTAGAATCTATCAAATATGATAAAGGGAGAAGTGAATCAATAGAAAAGGAGCCAGATGATAAAAAAGAGGAAGGGAAGACATGAAGAAAGTACTTATTTTCTAATTCAAAGTTCTTCTCCAATAGTTTTATTCGCTGGGTTAGTCCTTCGACCACAGCGAAGTTTTCCACCAAATGCTATAAAAAATAGCAGACTTCTTTTATGTTTTTGATAAAATTTAAGGGAAAGGCCATTGAAAGTGGCCGTGGATATATACCTGGATCGCCATGCTGTTGTATTCGAAGAAAATAAAGTCGGAACTTGTCTCTGCTTGACGGTCCGATATTCTTCCCCAAGACTCATCGAGTTCTTCATCACTAAAGATCTAGGGGCGATGAGGAAAATTGCCAGGGAGAGGAGACTCCCCAGCAGTGGTCGGAACCTGCTGGGATTCCTCAGGAACCTCCACCTCCATAGGTGGGGTTGGGGCTGCCATAGGTTCCTGAGCAGGCACTGGCTTTGAAACCTGCTCGGGGGCTGGCTCGACCTCTTTTTCCTGAGGGGTGCTCTGGTCGAAAGCAACCGGAACACCAGAGGACCTATAAAGAAAGAAGAAAAGAAGACAAAGACTCTAGAAGACCAGAAGTAAGTACTTACATAAGTTTTTCTTTCATGTATACATATTTGATCGTCTTCTTGGTCTTGAGCTTGAAGCGCATTGGAGCAAAGTCCATTGCGCTTGCCTTCCTTTTCTTCTTCTCAACCGACTTCACCGGTCCCGAACCGATAGGGCTGGTTAGACCTCTCACATCCATCGATTGGAGGTCGGAAGAAATACTCTTGACTAGCTGAGCGAGAATAAGATTCCTGATCATCGGGTCAGAGGGTGTGGTTTCGTCGACGTCCAGCATAGTTGCTTCAGTAGCAATTGACAGGTCGTGAATGATCGTGTTGGGGCCTACGACCTCCGCAGTTTCTTGCTGCGAGTTCTCTTTTTTTTCTCCCACCTAAGTCATAAATATAATTTGATTAGGTGATGCAATGCCCATCTAAGATGTGTACTCCATCACAAATGCTCTTCTTACCTCTGGAAGGCCATCATTTGTGTGGCCGCAGAGCAGGAATCGGTCGGAACAGTGGTCAAAGTAGAGCCATCATTGGACTCTTTTTCCCTCAAGCCGACTGCCTGCATATTAGAGCATAATCATATACTGATTGGAGAACATATAAAAGATGAAGAAAAAGTTGATATTTACCCTAAGTCTCCTAATCCTCTCTTCTAGAGAGACATCAACCAGAATATGGGGAAAAGCAGCCTTCATATCAGGCTCCTCAGCGCAGATCATTTTGATCTACTCTCTAACCTCGTCAGAAGAAAGAGCTTCGAAAGGATAAAGAGATTTCAAGGTTACAAAATAATCAACTAAATAAACCAAACTGGTCAGGTTTTTTAGAACTTACCTTCCCTGGAATCCTTGGTCGCTTCATCACAACCAATATGCCAGAGCAGGGAATGTGATCGGAGCTTCAGGGGACTAATTTGGCGCATGGAAAAGTTCCTAATCACGTGCCAAGTAGTTAATCCCTTGGCCCTGAGGTCTTGGATGGCCTCGACCACCCTTCCAACCCGCCCTTCTTTCTTCTCGGTGGACCGCTAGTGCAGGTACTCGCTCGCCACCTTGCTGGCGAAGTAGAGGTCGTCCTCTTTTGTGACCATTATGTAGAACCAGCTTTTCTTCCATGACGACCACGAGGACTTTGGATACATCCATATGTACTCGTCAGCCTTTCCGTTGTGGAGTCACAGCGAGCACTCTCCAGGTCCGACCGTCGATTTTCCCGACCTCGCCATCTTGTAGAAATACCTAAAGTCCTTCAGACTTGGTCAAATCCCTAGGTATGCCTCGCAGAGGTAGACGAAGATGCCGAGGTTGGCAATGGAATTAGGGGCTAGGTTCACCAACTCGACCTCGTAATACTCTATGACCCGGGAGAGGAATTTGTGAACCAGGAACCTATGCCAGCACTCGATGTAGGAGAGGAAAATAGGGATTCCCCTTCCTCACAGCTCGAAGAGTGTTCTCTGGCCGCAGACCTCCACTTGATCAGATTCTTGTTGGGAAGCAACCTGATCTCTTCCAGAGTTTTGAGCTTCTTTCCACTTAGGTAAAAAACCAGCCACTTGGTGATTGAGTTCGAGATGGTTGGATGTTGGGCGAAGAAATCAAGAGAGGTCGGAAAAGGTTCTTGAGTGAGAAGGTGAGAAGAGGTCAGATGAGATTCTTCGCAAGAAGATGAGAAGGATTAGAGGAAAAACTGAAGGCGTAAAAACCCTAAAGCTGTGCATGCTGGGGATTTTATAGCCGTAATTCTTTAACTGCAATCGAGAGTTACCCAAAGTCCAACGGACACAAGCCTTTTTCCAATAGATAGAAAAACTCTTTGGTTCCCAAGGCAGTTACTCAACTTTAAAGTGAATACAGATCACCTCGTTTGTCACGGCATTAAATGAGGGTCTGCTCGGTATGACTTTTTCATCGGAGGTTCACACGACCAATTCATTTAAAGTTCGAGGGCTAGTTGACAAGGATTAAAATCTCTGTGTATTACCTTAATATGTATTAAAGGTCGTACGTCTTCATGGTCATACCCCCTAAGGCTAACGACCCCTGTGGTCGTAAGGATTCCAGAGGTTACATAATGGGTACTCTGGTCGGATGATGTCCTGTGTCTAGTCCTCAACCAGATGACTACTCGTAGAAGCGATGAATTGGTATTTGGATTTAACTACAAGTATATTCCTTACCGTGTGATGAATGAAACACATGTCGTATTTGATCCATACCATGCGACGTTTCATGGTCCTAAAACACTGATAATAACCATCATAAGATTAGTGTCTCTTGCTGCTATCAACTACCAAGTGGTTGATACTTTACCAACTGTCGCCTCTCTCTGACCAGACGCGACGCTTCCAACAAGCACATCTTTCGGGAGTAATTGCCACCACTTCGTCAACTATTTAAAGGAGAACAAAAGCGATAGAAGTCAATCCAATTCAGAAGATCAACAGATGATTGGGTCTTCATCTGGAGTATTAGCAAAACAATCAGTACACCAAGTGTAATTAGGGCTAGTCCACTACCTTGTCGAAGGCATCCCCTGTAAAGGATCCAATTCATAGCAATAAAGAGAAATTACATTCTCTCCCAAAAACTCTTTGCTATTTTCCTCTATTTATTTCGTAAGATCAACAACTCGATCATCGACAAATTGCTACTAGGGTCAATTTGCACGACCTTCGGAGGAGCATCTAATTCCTCGGAAGGCTCAACCACCGACGGTGAATCGAGTTACTCGAGGAAAGCTCCGAGCGGGACGGGTGACCTTGTAGAGGCCATCCGCGCCAACTGGTCTGCCAAAAAGTTTTCCTTTCTAGGAGTACATTGGATCTAGAAACCGAAGAAGTGTTTTTTGAGTTTCTGTACTTTGGCCAAATAAGATAACATCTTGGTACTTGAGCACTGATACTCTTTCCTGACTTGATTCGCTACTAGTTGAGAATCGCCTTTCACTAGTAATCTGTGAATCCCAAGTGCTTTGGATGCTCGGAGTCCTGCCAGCAAACCTTTGTATTCTACAACATTATTTGTAGCAAGGAAGTTTAACTGAATGGTGTATTTGATGTGTTTTCCAGTAGGGGATATCAAGACAACTCTAGCCCCTGAGCCTTTGACCATCAAGGAACCATCAAAGTACATTGTCCACTTGTCATGGAGTTCGTACTCGGGCCCTTGGGTGGGTTCAGGGTTTGTCCATTCAGTGATGAATTCTGCTAAAGCCTGGGACTTGATTGCTATTCGTGAGATGAAATGGAGGTCAAACACCCCCAAGCTTGACCGCCCATTTTTCTATTCGTCCTGATGATTCTCTGTTTCTGAGAACTTGACCAAGGGGGTATATGGTCAGTATGACCACTCTGTGGGCCTGAAAGTAATGCCTTAGTTTCCTTGAAGCCATAAGGTGACCATAGAACAACTTTTGTACCTGTGGGTATCTTTCCTTAAGTCCATGTAAGACTTCACTTACGTAATATACTAGTCGTTGGATGTTGTCATGCTCAACGACCAGTACAACACTGACCGCTTGTGGTGTTGCAGTCACGTATATCAGCAATATTTTTCCCAACCTTGGAGGCACTAAGATCGGAGTACTCGTAAGGTACTTCTTAAGCACTTCAAAGGCATCGTTTGTCTCTTTAGTCCACTCGAAACTCTCATGTTTCTGAAGAAGCTTGAAGAAAGGAAATCCTTTTTCTCCTAACCGTGCTATGAAACAACTTAGTGCTGCCATACAGCCGGTTAGTTTTTAGACTTCCTTCTTTGTGGTTGGAGGGCGCATCTAGTCAATGGCCGATATCTTTGCTGGGTTTGCTTCAATTCCTCTAGCCGAAACTAGGAATCCAAGAAGCTTTCTAGAAGAAACTCCGAACACACACTTCTCTGGATTTAACTTAAGGTTATGTCTTCTTAAGTTGTTGAAAGTCTCGTGTAGGTCAGAAATGTGGTCGCCAGCATTGATGCTTTTTACAACCAAGTCTTCAATATAGGCTTCCAAATTTCGACCTATTTGAAGATTAAAGGTTTTGTTGTAGGTGTAAAAATCGAACACAAGTGAGGGGGTGGACGTCAGCCGTCTGACGGGCCGTCGTTCACGAGAGTAAAAAATGACACGAGGGTTTATACAGGTTTGAGAGTCCGAGAGGACCGCCTTACTCTTGTCGGTGAGCCAACGGGGGTTACCTCTGGGGAGGGAGCCCCTGAGGGCTCACCAATTTGATTATGCTTCTTTATTGCTCAAGAGAGCTCTCCCTCAAATAAGAGATACATGGGGTATTTATAGGCTCTTGGGCCTGTACAAATAATGGGAATACCCCTTGGAAAGGTAGCTAGCCTATGAGTACAAGCGAGGGGCATTACAGTCTTTTAGGTGCATCACTGCATCTCTTGGACTTGTATGCGCGTCTTCTGCAAGGCGGGCCCTGTCAGTGTGAAGGATGCATTATGCTTACAACAGGTTTTTTGCATTAACCTCTGAAAAGTTGCACCAGCATTCTTGAGTCCAAATGGCATCTTAACATAGCAGTAAGTGCCGTATGGTGTGATGAAGGAAGTTTTCTCTTCATCATCTTTACTCATATTGATTTGGTGGTACCCCGAATATGCATCTAAAAAACTTAACAACTTACACCCGGAAGTAGAGTCTATAAGTTGATCAATGCGTGGAAGGGGAAAGTTATCCTTCAGACAAGGTTTATTAAGATCTATGAAGTCAATACACATTCGCCATTTTTCATTGCTTTTTCTAACCATTATAGGGTTGACGAGCCATTCTGGGTGGTCGACTTCACGAATGAATCCAGCCTGAAGAAGCTTGTCGATCTCCAACTGGATTGTCTCCTTCCGATTAGGTGCAAAGCATTTCAGTTTCTACTTGACCGGTTTTTTGTCAGGCTAGAGAGCTAGCTTGTACTCGATCACCTCCCTAGGGACTCCGGGCATGTCGGATGCCTGCCAGGTGAATACGTCCAGGTTTTCTCGGAGGAAGGAGACGAGCAACTCTTCCTACTTGGGGTTGAGTCCTACCCTGACTAGTACCTTTTGGGTAGATGCATTAGCATTTCCTGACCCAGACAACATTTTGGCATCTTCCGGAGTCCCATTGAACTTCTCTATATTGGCTGGTCGGATCCTGTCCGGCCAACGAACAGCTTGGAGCCTTGCCGAGAATGCTGCCCATAATGGAATCGTGGTGCCTTCTCTGAAAAGGAGCTGGATTATAGTCGGTTGGGGACCGGTTCCTTAAATTTACATACCTAGTATCCGGCATCCCAATCCGGTTGTGCACTCTGTTGCGACGTGTCTGACTACTCACCTGGTTTAGATGATGTCGAAGATCATCAGAACCAAACGATCGTTCCTCTTGACGAGGAGTGCCTGCTAAAAAGAGCCATCATCCCTTGTGATTCCTTGGTCGGAATCTTTGAGGGGGTCTTGGTATCTATCGGTCCACCGTCCAACCATGTTGCCCCCTGCTGAGGGAGGAGCGCTGGGATGAAGTCATCATGTGACTTTGCGAACTCCTTTGCTTCCGATGCATTTTTATACGCTGCATGGTTTGTTGGAGGATCCCTGATACCTGCCCTGCAAGTTGAACGTAACTTGGAGTCTCTGCTAGAGCAGGATCTGGGCGATTCAGAATGTCATGAACTCGTTGCAGGTTTTGAAGTGTGACCGAAGGTCTTGGAGGATTCTGACTGGTCGTGGGCATTTGATGAGTCGAATGTCCTTCAAACCTTCTGTCTTGTCCTATCCGACCTGTCACGCGCTGTGTGGTAGTAATAGGTAAATTAACTGATCGACGTCTATCAGTTTGTTTGCCTCCAACAAGTGGTGCTTGAGTGCCCGTACCATTTCCACCAACAAGTGATGGCGGTATAAGCCATGAAGGACTATGCACGGCACTTGATTGGTATCTCTGATTGCGTTAACCTCGTGGAGCCAATAGCAATCCTCCGATGAGCTCCCATCATAGCTAAGGGAGAGCCTTCTAGAGCTTCGGCAAGAAGCATCCAAGACGGCGGTCAGTCGGAGATTATAACCTCCGGTGGGCTTTGTGGAGAACTCAGCCTGATCCGGCAGATTGCCGACCGTATGCTGAGTTTCACCATGCCTACTTGGCCTACGATCGGTGATAACTTCATTGATACCCTTACCAGATGTCGGTTGGCCCCCGAAATATGTAGGAGCCGTTGGCGAATACTGGTCGCCCACGACAATATCAAGAGTACATGGACTCTCTGATTGCATCGTTGGGTTTCCATTGCCAGTATTGCCAGCCGGATGGACTGGGCTTGTAGAGGCTTTTGGACATTCCGAACTGGTCGGAATGACCGGTTCCTCTGGGAGCACCACAGATGGTGGTAGCGAATCCTCATATATCTGGTTGATTTTGCTAATCTCAGCGAATGGTGAGTCGGCGGGGGAGGATGAGGATGACATCCCATTTTATTCCATGGCGTGGATGCATGCGTCTACGTCGACGTTAGAGTAGTCCGCCAGGTCAAACCGGTTTTCCTCATCCCAAGTCCCTACCATGTTCGCGTGTGCGATGTTGGAGTGAAGGGACCTGGGATGAGGAAAACCGGAATACTCTCCCTTAGCTACAACGAGAGCTAATCGGAAGATCACTGTTGGTACTACGAAGTTAACGCAATCGGAGATACCAGTCTGGATGACATGCACAATCCTCAACGGGTTAACTCGCCACCACTTGCTGGTGGAAATGGTACGGGCACTCAAGCACCAACTACCAGAGGCAACCAAGCTGATGGACGTGCATCAATTAATTCACCTGTTCCTACCCCACCACGAGTAAGGGGTCAGATAGGGCCAACCGGAAGGTCGAGGGAAAACTCAACTTATCGAACGCCTACTGCAAGCGAGAATCTTCCACGATCTTCGGTAACGATACAAAACCCGCAACAAGTCTAGGATATTCTGAATAATCCAGATCCTGCTTTAGCAGGAACTCCAGGTTATGCTTAGCTTGCAGGTCAGGTGTCAGAGATCCTCCAACAAACTATCTGACGTCTGTAAATATCTGGGAGAAAAGGAACTCGCAAAGTCACATGATGACTTTGTCCTAGCGCTCCTCTCTCAGTAGGGGACAACATGGTCGAGCGGAGGACCGACTGACACCAAGACCCCCTAATGAGGACATCCCTGCGACCACTGTTTGAAGTGTGCATGAGACTGAAGTAACAACCGGTCCAATGACTAGAGCCGGAGCCAAGCTGTTAAACCAACATGTGCTTCTGTTTCTCAATGAGTTTACTCTTGATTTTAATGAGAATTGGCTACTACCTAATGCATCTATCTTATGTGTTTTCAGGTTTGACAAGGAAGCTGCATGGGAGACTAAGGGGGACAAGAGAGTAGGAGCCAAAGAAATAGAGGAGAACCATGGTAGCTCACGTCAGGTCTACGACCAGTCCCAGAAGGCCTACGACCAATTCCAGAAGGTCCACGACCAGTTCCCCAAGATCTACGACCAGTTTCCCAAGGTCTACGACCAATTCCACAACCAGGTCCATTGCTACGACCAGGATTATTTACCATTAGCATTAGATTGATTCTCTTGCTGTTCTTTTCCTAGAGTCCATAAACCGAAAATTGCAACACAAAAAATTCCAAACCCTAGTTTTTCAATCTGTTATTTCTTGTGAGTTTTGTTAGGTTTTAGTCTATTAGAATTTTTGTTTAAGTACTGATCTACGTGTTTTTTTACGTCGCTTTGTCTTTGAGTACACAGAAACCCTATAAAAAAATTTAACTGTGATCGTCGTTGTGGCTGTAGCCAACGACGACCCGCACTAGGACGTCCGTTTTGGTTTGGCTGCAGTAACTTCACTTCTATCTTTTCATCTTTGAGACTAAGCTTTTGATAATTGTATTAGGGCTGCTCGTAGGCTTATTTACACTTGCTGAATTGTGAGGCTTGTGCAATTAAGAGGTGAGCAAACCCTAATTCGGCTATTGCAAAAGCAAAGAAGAAAAGGCAGCCGTATACAAGAAAAGCCATGGCTTGATAAAAGTATGTGTGTGATATATATATATATATATATATATATATATATATATATATATATATATATATATATATATATATATATATATATATATATATATATATATATATATAAGAAAGAAAACAAAGCTGCAAATACTAGTATCAACTTTCTGTTCGGTTGCCCTAATAGCCGAAGGGGAGAGAGCATTGTTCATGCGATTTTGAGAAAGAAAAGAGAAAAGAAAAGGTGCTGGCCGAATTTTGGGAAGAGTAAACTCTAGCCCATAATTTCAGATTGTGTATTTAATCTCTTTGAGCAATCTTGTGCCCTTACATTGATATCTTTGCAATTGGCTAGCGTCTCTCCTAGTACTTGGTGCAAAACGAGCTAGTTTTTTTAATGTCAATTTCAGATTGCTTCTCACTAGCTCATTCCATTGTTTGCATTAAGTCACATTTATCTTTGCGTGTGTATTCATACACTTCGCTTAAATCCTTTGGATCAGCACCTGGGCAAAGTATTCTAGCTTGGATTATTACTTGGCTTTACGACAACTTGAATTTCAGATTGCGTAGGTTATACACTTCCATACCAAGCCCCACTAAATAACCGTTGTTGTGCTAAGTGTGAAACACTATTAAATTCGCTTGATTATCACAATTGCTGGTCGTAACCTCCACCAAGTGTAAGTTCGTCGACCTTAATTCAGTTTGGAAGGGTAAGAACTTTGCTTGGGAGAGAAGAGAGTGAGATTGAGTGACTTTTCCACACAACATCCATATATATATATATATATATATATATATATATATATATATATATACTGCTTTTTTGTTTTCTTTTTCTTAACTAACCATGTCGGTGGAGAAGAACTATATGCCGAAGAAGGCGAAGTGAATGACCCCTAAGCGGTCATGAAGTAATACCAATTTGGGGCGCTTCTTGAACATTTCCACCATGAGTTGCACGAAGGGCTTGATCAACTCCATGAGAAGCATGACGCCTTCGTTGATCATATCACATAAGAAGTACAAAACTTGGAGTTACAAGCTGATCAAAATGCACGCCAATTGCGGGAGGACATTGGAACACTCACTAGGCTTATCCAAGTTTGCAACGGAAGCGATGTAGTAAGTGTTATAGGAGGTGAAGCTGCTGCCTAGGCACCTATTGAACCGCACCATTGAGTGGGGTGGTCAATGCAGTACGACCACCACTGCCTGGGGGACATGGAGGAGCTTTTGGAGCACACGTAGGACGTGGTTGTGGCCAAGATAGGTTGTGGTCATGGCCAAGGCGGGGGTCAAGGTGGCATTGCACTTGAGAAAGACTAGGACGATGACCTTGCATTGCGTTGCAATGACCACTATCGTCAACCACACAATGACGATGATGGTTTGGGCAGGCTCAAGTTCTCTATGCCCAAATTTGCAAACGGTACTGATCCCGAGGAGTATCTCACTTGGGAATTGAAGGTTGATAAGATTTTCCGTATGCATAACTATTCTGATGAAAGAAAGATACAATTGGCATCTCTTGAGTTTCAGGGTTATGTTCTAGATTGGTGGGAACAAGTGATCAATCAACGAGCCGAGAATGGCGAAGACCCTGTCACTTTATGGCAAGATATGAAGCGTGAGATGCGAGCACGCTTTGTGCCTCGTCATTATAAATGTGATCTTTTTGATAAATTACAGAATATGAAGCAAGGATCACACTCGTGGAGGAATACTACAAGGAGATGGAGTTAGCCATGATACGAGCCAAGGTTCACGAATAAGATGAGCAAACCATGGCGTGCTTCCTATCAGGTTTGAACCAAAATGTGAAGCGTATTGTCAATTTTTAGCCCTATAACAATCTCTATGAATTAGTGCATCAAGCTACAAAGGTCGAAAGACAATTGCAAGAAGATGCCAAGTTTACAAGATCATCTTCCTTTGCTGCCCATACACCAACCAGTGGAGGTAAATTTGTGTCCAAGTCATCAGTTGGAAAGAGCACAACTCCAAGTGGTGGTTCAAGTTTTCGCCCATCATCTAACAAGAAAGTGGAAGCCACTTCCAATGCAAAGAAGACTTCATATCCAGCTCCTAGTGGTACTTCGTCAGTGGGATCCACAACAAAGAGTAGTGCTATACAATGTCTCAAATGCCTTGATCGTGGTCATATGCAAATGGATTGCCCGAATAACAATGTAATGTTGATGATGGATAATGGGGAATTTGATTCAGCTAGTGACGAAGAAGTTGATTAGGAGAGGCCTGATGATGCCCATTGTGACGAAAAGGAGAAAGAGGCGAATGAGGTGGTCTATTGTGACCTCAGGGTTGGTCCCATACTTATGTGCACTCCATCGGTGTTGAGTGTATAGCCAAAATACAACCATGAACAGCGCTGTAATCTTTTTCAAACAAGAACTCAAGTTAGTAAGGATGGCAAATTTTGTAAGGTAATCATTGATGTTGGCAGTTGTCATAATTTGGCTAGCAAAGAGCTTTGTACTAAACTTGGATTGAGATACAAGAAGCATCCACACCCATATCAGATCCAGTGGTTGCATGAGCATGGGTCTATGAGTGTTGGATACACCGTGGATGTTGGGTTTGAGATTGGCACTTATCGTGACACCGTGGAATGTGATGTGGTGTCCATGAATGAATGTCACTTGCTGCTAGGAAGGCCATGGTAATATGATCATGCCGTGATTCATAATGGGAGGACTAACCAATACAAGTTCATGTGGAACGACAAGGAAGTTGTGCTTCGACCATTAACCCCTTCTCAAATTGTAAATGATAATATGGAAAAGATAGAGGCACAAGTAAAGAGTGAGATAGGGAGAGAACAAAAGAGTGTGGTTCCACACAAAGTGAGTGAGAGCCACAAGCCAAAACCGAGTGAAAAAGAAAGAATGAGGGAGAGCAAAAATTAGTCATGGTAGCCACCAAATCTGATTTGAGAGAGATGCGAGATGATCCCACTTTGATGTACTTTGTATTGCTGTACAAAGATGCTTTGATTTCTACTAATGACTTAACATCTCTTCCTAGTGTTGTTTCTCTTGTCCTGCAGGTTTATGAGGATGTCTTTTCGGTAGAGGTGCCTGCTGGTCTACCGCCCATTAGAGGCATTGAACACATCAAATTGACTTAGTTCTAAGCGGCCCTCTTCCCAACAGGTCGGCGTACCGTACAAATTCGGAGGAGACAAAAGAAATTCAGCGGCATGTGCAAGCGCTTTTGTAAAAAGGGTACATACGCGAAAGTCTTAGTCCTTGTGTCGTTTCTGTTATTCTTGTTCATAAAAAAAGTAAAGAGAATGTGGTTGCTGATGCTTTGTCTAGAAATAATGTGCTTTTAATTCAATTGGATGTAAAAGTTTCCGGATTAGAGAGTTTGAAAGAATTATATGCTTTTGATCATGAATTTTCAGCACCATATTCAAAATGCAAAGATGGAAAAGGATGGGATAAGTATCATATCCATGATGGTTTTCTATTTCGAACTAACAAGCCATGTGTTCCAGATTCGTTCGTGCGCTTGCTCTTGTTGCAGGAATCTCATGCAGGGGGATTGATGGGATATTTTGGTAGGGAGAAGACCTTCATGATGTTGGCTGATCACTTCTATTGGCCAAAGATGAGACGCGATATTGAGAGGTTTGTTCAGCGCTGTGTGACATGCCACAAAGCTAAGTCTAAACTCAATCCACATTGTTTGTATACTCCAGTACCGGTTCCTGGTGTTCCTCGGGAAGATATTAGCATGGATTTTGTTTTAGGATTGCCTAGGACTAAGAGGGGGAGAGATTCTGTTTTTGTAGTTGTGGATAGGTTTTCTAAGATGGCATATTTTATTCCTTATCATAAGAGCGACGATGCGTCGCATGTAGCTGACTTGTTTTTCAGGGAAATAGTTAGATTGCATGGCATACCTCGAACCATTGTTTCAGATCGTGATGTAAATTTCATGAGCTATTTTTGGAAGACTTTGTGGGCCAAGCTTGGGACAAAGTTGCTCTTTTCGACAACTTGTCACCCACAAACCGATGAAGAAACGGAGGTGGTGAATCGTACACTCTCAATGTTACTGCGGACAATGATAAAGAAGAACTTAAAAGAGTGGGAAGATTGTTTGCCCCATGTTGAATTTGCATATAATCGGGTGGTGCATTCTACTACTCAATTGTGTCTATTTGAGGTGGTGTATAGATTCAAACCGATCAGACCACTTGATTTGCTACCACTTCCATTGCAAGAATGTGCTAATATGGAGGCTTCCAAGCGTGCTGATTTTGTAAAGAAACTCCATGAAAAGACTAAAGAGGTAATAGAGGTGAAGTTACATTCTTATGCTTCCAACGCTAACAAAACTAGAAAGAAAATATTGTTTGAACCAGGTGATTTAGTTTGGGTTCATCTTCGCAAAGAACACTTTCCGGAGAAGCGTAAATTCAAGTTGATGCCACGTGGTGATGGCCCTTTTAAAGTGCTTGCTAAGATCAACGATAATGCATATAAGATTGAGCTTCCAGGCGATGACTATGCGGTCAGTGCTACTTTTAATATTGCTGATTCATCACCATTCTTTGGGCAAGACGACACATAGTTGATGACGACTCCTTCTGAAGAGAGGAAGGATGATGAGGACATCCCTACTACCACTGTTTCAAGTGTGCATGAGACTGAAGTACCAACCGGTCCAATGACTAGAGCCCAAGCCAAGCTGTTAAACCAACAAGTGCTTTTGTTTCTTAATGAGTTTACTCTTGATTTTAATGAGAATTGGCTACTACCTAATGCATCTATCTTTTGTGTTCTCAGGCTTGACAAGGAAGCAGCATGGGAGACTAAGGGGGATAAGAGAGCAGGAGCCAAAGCAATAGAGGAGAACCATGGTAGCTCAAGTCAGGTCTACGACCAGTCCCAGAAGGCCTACGACCAATTCCAGAAGGTCCACGAACAGTTCCCTAAGATCTACGACTAGTTTCCCAAGGTCTACGACCAGTTCCATGACCACGTCCTTTGCTACGACTAGGTCTTGAACAGTACTCGGCAGGGGTTGTACTCGACAGAAGCAGCACTCGACATGAATAGTCTCGATGTGAACAGTGCTTGTTGTGAACAGTACTTGACGTGAATAGCAACCAGACACAATGTTTCCATTAGGAGTTGGATTCTTAATCTGTTGGCCGAATCAATTAAGCACCGACCCTAAGTGCCAACCTAGGCCTTGGTGCATGTGTTAGGAGGGCTCTATAAATACCACCGTGACCTCCCATGTATGGCTCAGACCATTATTATCAGAAATAATAGATTGCAAAGTTTTGCTCTTGTTCTTCCTTGTTGGGCGAACCAACTTGAAGGGGAATTGGGAGTTCAATCAAGATTGTTCAACATTTCCGTTGGGAATTGGGGGCACGGTGATTTCACTTGGCGGTCGGTGAAGTCAGTGCGTGTGTTCTTGCAAATTATAGAGTGCTAATCCTTACACGGGTAACGGAAGATCACTACGATTCAAGAGGGACACGTGAGTATCTTGATCCTATGTTGAGAAGATCGGGCGACTCTGTATCATCCTGTCGTAGGTTCCGACCCGTAAATCACAAGAGAAGATGGCTCTTCGTAGCAGCCACACCTCCTCCTTGCCAAGAACCCACTTGATTCAAGCGATCTCGAGCATCATCTGAACCAAGCAGGTGGTCAAAGATGTTATCATAATGTCCACGACCGGATTGGGACACTGGATCCTAGATATGCAAATATGAGGAACCAATCCCCAACTGACTATAACCTGGCTCCTTTTCAGAGAAGGCTCCACAACTCCATTACGGGCTGCCGAGTGTTTTCGGCAGGTTTTTAAGCTGTTCGTTGGCCGGACAGGTTTCGACCAGCCAACATAGAGAAGTTCAATGGGACTCAGAACCCATTAGAATTTCTTCAAATTTATACTACCACCATTAAGGCTGCTGGTGGTAATAACAACGTAATGGCAAATTACTTGCCCATGGTCCTTGAAGGGTCTGCTCGGTCGTGGTTGCTCAACCTACCGGTCGGATCTATCTACACTTAGAAGCAGCTCTACGATACTCTGATCATCAACTTTCAAGGGACGTATGACCGTCCCGAGAAGGAGGATGGTCTTCATTAGATGAAGCAGAAAACTAATGAAACTCTTCAACAATATATCAAAAGATTGATCGAGTTTGAAACTCTATCGAGATCGCGAGTCTTACATCATCGAATTTTAAAAGCGAAATGAGAAATCGCCCGATTCTGAGAGGATATTGCAATAAATCCTCCACGAACAACCGTCGAACTTTTCGACATGATGAGATAAGTATCTGCAATTTGGTGAAGCAATCGAATGGTGTGAAGCTATTGATCAAAAAGATAAAAATCCCGAACAAGTCTGGAGAAGCAAGAGAAGAAAAGTAAGAAGTATCTCAAGGGTAAAAAGAATCGCAAGCCCGCCAATAAGTAAGTCCTTGCGATTCCTGAAAAATTTACCAAGGGCAAGAAAGACTTCACTGGTCGGAACAAAGCTAAGGCTCTGACCAGCGATCACAAGAAAAATAAGAAGTGGTGTCCACTTCACCAGGCAATAGGGCATGATCTGTGCACCTGCCGGGCCTGACAAAAGAATCTGGAAGATTACTACTTAGGTAAAGGTCATTTCCCTTCCGTAACAGAACTTGGAGAACCTAGCTCCAAAAAGGATAAATATGGCAACGAAGAGATGGAATACCAGGAGACACAACACACTATTAATATGATCTTCGAAGGATCTTCTTCGTACGACTCAAGACGACATCTGAAAGCCATGGAGCAGGAGGTCAACCTTGCCGAATCTCCGATCACCGTCAAGCCGTCCAAGTGGTCGAAAACTATAATCTCCTTCAGCAAAGAAGACTGTCCCATCTCGTCGACTCGACCAGGTAGGTTCCCTATCATAGTCAAACCTATTATTAACAATTGTAAAGTTAATCGAGTCTTAATAGATGGAGGTAGTTCTTTAAACATCTTATTTACGAGAGCATTGGAAGATATGCAGATTCCGAAATCTAAGGTAAAATCTGTGAAATATGCCTTCTACAGCATAGTTCCTGGTTCTACCGCCAAACCGATAGGACAACTATCCCTACCGGTTATGTTCGAAAGACCCGACAATTTTCGAACAGAAAAAGTTCTATTTGATGTGGTAGATTTTGAAACCACATACAATGGAATCCTCGGTCGTCCAGCTTTAGCAACATTCCTAATAGCCACGCATTACGGTTATCAGAGTTTAAAAATGCCAGAACCAAAAGGAGTCATCACGGTTCGAGGAGATCGAAATTGCTTATGCATGTGATCGGAATTCCTTAGAACTGGTCGATGAGCTTTCGACCAGGGAAACTAATCCGCCTGTCGTGCAGGTCAAGTACTCGAGGCCAAAGATGGCACCAAAACCTTTCGAGCAGACCAAGGAGATACCACTCACAAAGGCGCTCCTCTGGAAAGCACTAACACACCGTCTGGGTCAAGAAACGCTAATGCATCTGCCCAAAAGGTACTAGTCGGGGCAGACTTGATCCTAAATATGAAGAGTCACTCGTCTCCTTCCTTCGAGCAAACCAGGACGTATTCGCCTAGCAGGCGTCCGACATGCCGGAGTCCTTAAGGAGATGATCGAGCACAGGCTAGCTCTCCAGCCTAGCTAGCAAAAAACCGGTCAAGCAGAAGCTAAGACGTTTCACACCTAATCGAAAGGAGGCAATCTAGTCGGAGATCGACAAACTCCTCAAGGCTAGATTTATTCGTGAAGTCGATCATCCAGAATGGCTTGCCAACCTTGTAATGGTTAGAAAAAGCAATGAAAAATGATGAATGTGTATTGACTTCATATATCTTAATAAAGCTTGTTCGAAGGATGATTTCCCCTTCCATGCATTGCTCAACTTGTAGACTCTACTTCCGGGTGTAAGTTGTTAAGTTTTTTAGATGCGTACTCAGGGTACCACCAGATTAATGTGAGTAAAGGTGATGAAGAGAAAACTTCCTTCACCACTCCATATGGCATTTACTGCTATGTTAAGATGCCATTTGATCTAAAAAACGCTGGTGCAACTTTTAAAGGTTGATGCAAAAAAAACTTTAATCCTCACATAGGTCGAAATCTAGAAGCCTACGTTGATGACTTGGTCGTGAAAAGTGTCAACGCTAGCGACCACATTTCCGACCTACACAAGACTTTTCATAACTTAAGAAGGCATAACCTTAAGTTAAATCCAGAGAAATGTGTGTTCAGAGTTTCTTCTGAAAAGCTTCTTGGATTCCTAGTTTCGACTAGAGGAATTGAAGCAAACCCAACAAAAATATCGGCCATCGACCAGATACGCCTTCCAACCACAAAGATAGAAGTCCAAAAACTAACCAGCAATATGGCAGCGCTAAGTCATTTTATAGGACGGTTCGGTGAAAAAGGACCCCCTTCTTTCAAACTTCTTCAAAAGCATGGATGTTTCAAGTGGACTAAAGAGGCAAACGATGCCTTTGAAGAACTTAAGAAGTATCTTATGAATGCCCCGGTCTTAGTTTCTCCAAGATCGGGAGAAATATTGCTGATTTACGTGGCTGCAACGCCACAAGTAGTTAGTGGTGTACTGATCGTAGAGCGTGACAATGTTAAACAACTGGTATATTACGTAAGCGAAGTCTTATATGGACCTAAGGAAAGATACCCACAGGTACAAAAGTTGTTCTATGGTCTCCTTATAGCTTCAAGGAAACTAAGGTGTTACTTTCAGGCCCACAAAGTGGTCGTACCAACTAGACATCTCCTAGGTCAAGTTCTTGGAAACAGGGAATCATTAGGACGAATAGAAAAATGGGTAGACGAGCTTAGGGAGCCCGACCTCCATTTCATCTCACGAACAACAATCTAGTCCTAGGTAATAGCAGAATTCATTGTTGAATGGACAAACCCTGAACCCACCCAAGTTAAATCAAGAGAAATTTGTGTTCAGAGTTTCTTCTGAAAAGCTTCTTAGATTCCTAGTTTCGACTAGAGGAATTGAAGCAAACCCAACAAAAATATCGGCCATCGACCAGATGCGCCTTCCAACCACAAAGATAGAAGTCCAAAAACTAACCAGCAATATGGCAATGCTAAGTCGTTTTATAGGACGGTTCGGTGAAAAAGGACCCCCTTCTTTCAAACTTCTTCAAAAGCATGGATGTTCCAAGTGGACTAAAGAGGCAAACGATGCCTTTGAAGAACTTAAGAAGTATCTTATGAATACCCCGGTCTTAGTTACTCTAAGATCAGGAGAAACATTGCTGATTTACGTGGCTGCAACGCCACAAGTAGTTAGTGGTGTACTGATCGTAGAGCGTGACAATGTTAAACAACTGGTATATTACGTAAGCGAAGTCTTATATGGACCTAAGGAAAGATACCCACAGGTACAAAAGTTGTTCTATGGTCTCCTTATAGCTTCAAGGAAACTAAGGTGTTACTTTCAGGCCCACAAAGTGGTCGTACCAACTAGACATCTCCTAGGTCAAGTTCTTGGAAACAGGGAATCATTAGGACGAATAGAAAAATGGGTAGACGAGCTTAGGGAGCCCGACCTCCATTTCATCTCACGAACAACAATCAAGTCCTAGGTAATAGCAGAATTCATTGTTGAATGGACAAACCCTGAACCCACCCAAGGGCTCAATACTACTACAAAAAGGCTAATATTGGACGCCTCATCACAAACGGTTGACCAAAACCGTCTCAGACATATGCAATCACAGACGGTTTTGGTTTAGAGACCGTCGTATTTATTGGTCATGCTTAAAATCATTTGTGAAGAGGTAATATCACAGGCGGTTCATAGTTAAAAGCTGTTTGTGAATTATCACGAGCGGTTATTGTTAATAACCGCTGCGTGATAATTCTACATATCCTGAGCGGTTTTCAACAAAGAACTGCTCATGAAACATCCTGCGATTCTCAACAATAACCGTATGTGATATTACTACATATCACGAGCGGTTTTTGTTATAACCGTGCGTGATAATATCGCTATAGCTCCTAGTTGAAGATGAGTTTCCGATGCAAGTTTAAAAAGTATAGATGCAAGGAGATCGTCAAGACATCCAATTACGGATGTTGTCGATGAGTAATTAGACGTCGCTATGTTGAGAAAGTGGCGTGGACCTTGAAGTACTCCGATTGGGAAGTGGCATCATCTATCAGCAACCAACAATTCTTGAGCATGTAATTGTCTTTAAACCCAACAAGAACACCAAGCAACAAGTTGAGAATTCTTTTGAAATGAGAGAATGGTTGCTTGGTGTTCTTGTTGGGTTTAAAGACGATTATATGCTCAAGAATGGTTAGTTGCTGATACATGATGCCACTTCCCAGTCGGAATACAAGCGTGTCCACATCACTTTCTGAACATAGCGACGTCTAATTACCTATTGACAACATCCGTAATTGGATGTCTCATCTCCTTGCATGGATGATCCCCCAAAGTGGTTGAGAGACTACGAACATATATATATATATATATATATATATATATATATATATATATATATATATATATATATATATGATGCCGCTTTTGATGGCACAAGTACCACCGCTTGGGGCTTTATAGAGAAAAGTCATCACAGACGGTTTGACCACAAACCGCTCGGTGATATATACTTATCACAGACGGTTTCAAACCGTGCGTGATGACCTCATGTCATCATCGACCCATAAACTCGCACGGCTCTAAACTGTTTGTGATGACGTTTTTGAACCGTCTGTGAATACCTTTTCTGTAGTAGTGCAAGTACGAACACCACAGCGAGTAGATAATATACTTTGATGGTTCCTTGATGCTCAAAGGCTTGGGGGTTGGAGTCACCTTAATATCCTCTATTGAAGAACACATCAAATACGCCATTCAGCTAAACTTTCCTGCTACAAATAATATGGCAGAATACGAAGGTTTACTGGCAGGACTCCGAGCAGCCAGAGCGCTCGGGATTTGCAGATTACTAGTGAAGGGCGATTCTCAACTAGTAGCGAATCAAGGTGGGAAAGAGTATCCATGCTCAAGTACCAAGATGTCATCTTATCTGGCGAAAGTATGGAAACTCAAAAGGCACTTCTTCGGTTTTCAGATCCAACACATTCCTCCGGTCCAGAGTTTTTCTCGAGCAACTCGATTCGCTCTCGGTGGTCGAGCATTTCGAGGACATGGATATTCCATTGGAGGTCGTAAAATCGATCCTATGAACATGGATGCTCCACAGGAGGTCGTCAAGCATGATCTCGGTAGAGATTGGATGACGTCGATATACAATTATCTTCAGCATGAAATTATTCCTGAAGATGATGTAGAAGCTGATCGTATAGTTCGAAAAGCCAAATCATACACTCTGATCGAAAGTACCCATTATAAACGGGGATCTTACGGGGTGTTGATGAGATGCATATCTCAAATGGATGGCATTAAGTTGCTATCCGATTTTCATGGAGGCGTCTGTGGAGCACATCATTTCTATAGAACACTGGTCAGTAAAGCCTTCAAGCAAGGATGCTACTAGTCAACTGCCCTTCATGATGTAAAAGAGCTCGTGATGAAGTGCGTATAATGTCAATTTCATAGTCGACAAGTACATCAGCCAGCACAAGCTTTGCAAACCATACCTCTATCTTGGCTTTTTGCAACCTAGGGACTAGACATTCTGGGACCTTTCCCAAGAGCACCCAGGGGCTTCGAATTCCTTTTTGTCATGATTGACACGTTTACAAAATGGATAGAAGCCAAGCTAGTTGTTAAAACAACAACTAAAGTTGCTAAGAGGTTTCTCACAAAAGACGTGATCACACGATTTGATATACCTAGTCGTATAATCACAGATAACAGTACCCAATTCTCTAGTGAAAATTTTCAGGAATTTTGCAAGGATCTAGGTATCAAAATACATTTCGCTTCTGTCGCTCATCCATAGAGCAATGGAGTAGTCGAGCGAACTAATGGTATCATAATGCATGGAATTAAACGCCGAGTTGAAGTCATACACTGGTTCCAACCACAATTGATTTGCTAGTATTAATACGATCAGTTTTATCATATAATCAGCACATACTTTATACACAGTGGTTGTGACTTGTGCTCTTGTTCTTGACTTACTGCTTCTTTAGTAAAGATCTTCTACTATAAAGCAATCGGGGGCTAGAAAATATGTGAGTACTTCATAAACTTTATTGATGAAAGAAAGGTAAGTTTTTACATTCATACTTCGTATATTACACAATCCTACTCCTTAGGATCACCAGACTGATCGCTGCATCTCGGAGATCCGACCTCCATTTCTTTCATGACCTTATTTTCGATAGGTGTCTTTTCCTCGAAAAGTTAGGTTGCTTCATCTCCCAAGTAGTTGAAGTCTTCCTCAATAGCTTCAAGATTTATGGCGGGATTGGAGGCCTTCAACTTTGCCAAAGCAAAGCTGACTCTATTTTTTACAGCTTCAAATAAAGTATGTGCATGGTTCTCCCTAGTAGTTTTTAGCAAGCTTCTGAGGTCTTCGAGTTATTGGCCAAGGAAGTTTATATTCTTCATGGGATCTCTGAAGCTGGGCAGTTGTGTTCCCGATCTCATATCGAAGAGTATCTTGTTGAAGGCCTTGACCTTCTCTTCAAGATTATGCCAAAGGTTGCTTCCTTGCCGCGCTCAGACTCAAGAGCTTTTTCTGTTCTCTTCAATGCTTGAGTATGCTCTGCATGAGTAAACCAAAGAATAAGTACATACGATTAGAAAAAGATAGTACACTTGTCGAGTCTACGACCAGTTACCTTCGCTCTTCTTCTCAATAGTCTCAAGGACTTCCTTGTGCCTGGTCACTAGGTATTTGATCGACCGGTCCTTATTTTGGCATTCTTCTTTGAGCTTGGTTATTATGGCTTCCTTAGCCATAACTTCTTCCTTAAGTTTATTCGAATCTATCAAATACGATAAAGGGAGAAATTGATTAACAGAAAAAAGCCAAAAGGTAAAGAAGGAGAGAGGAAAACACTAAGAGGGTATTTACTTTTTAATTTAGGGTTCTTTTTCTCCAAGAGTTTTATTCGCTGGGTCAGTCCTCCGACCACAACGATTTTTTTCCACCAAATGCTACAAAAATAGCAGATCCTTTAAGTTTTTGATAAAATTTAAAGGGAAAGGCTATTAAAAGTGGTCATAAAAGCTTACTTAGATTTCCATGTTATTGTATTCGGCAAAAATGGAGTCGGGACTTGTCTTTGCTTGACAATCCGATATTCTTCCCCAAGCCTTATCGAGATCTTCATTGTCGAAGACCCGAGGGTGACAAGGGAAACCGACAGGAAGAGGAGACTTCCCAGCAGAGGTCGGAACCTGCTGGGATTCCTCAGGCATTTCCACCTCCATAGGTGGGGTTGGAGCCACCATGGGTTCCTGAGCAGGCACTGGCTTTGTCACCTGCTCGGGGGCTGGCTCGGCCTCTTTTTTCTCAGGAGCCTTCTCTTGAGGGGTGCTCTGGTCGGAAGCGATCGGAACACCACAGAATCTATAAATAAAGAAGAAAAGAAGCTTAAGATTGTAAAACACCAGAGGTAAAGTACTTACATAGGTTTCTCTTTCATGTACACGTATCTAGTTGTCTTCTTGGTCTTTAATTTGAAGCGTGCTGAAGTAAAGTCCGTCGCGCTCACCTTCCTTTTCTTTTGCCCAACCGACTTCACCAGTCCGAAACTAGTAGGGTTGGTTAGACCCCTCACGTCCACCGACTAGCGATTAGAAGAAATATTCTCGGCCAGTTGGTCAAGAACAAGATCCTTGACCATCGGGTCAGAGGATGTGGATTCGTTGACCTCCAGAACGGTTGCTTCGGTAGCAACTGACAAGTCGTGAGCGACCATATTGGAGTCTACGACAACCGCCTAATTAACAATCAAAGTTAGTTAGGTGACAAAAATTCTTCATCTAGAATATACATTTCTATTCGGTTACCTACCTTTGTAAGGCCACCATCTTGGGTGGTCGTAGGAGCAGTCGGAGCATCAATCGACTTACAACTCTCGATGGCCTCATTGATCCTCAAACTGACCAACTGCGCATCAAAGAGGATTTACGGTAAACCGATCGAAAAACATATAAATGGTGAAAGATGGTTGATATTTTTACCTTAAGCCTCTCGGCTCTCTCTTTCGTAGAGATAGCCGCTAAAATCTAGGGGAAATCAACCTTGTCGCCAAGCTCCTTGGCGTATATCATTTTGATCCGGTTTCTAATCTCATTAGGAGAAAGGGCTGTAAGAATAAACGAGAGACTTTAGGGTTACAAAAGTGATCAGCCAAGATAAACAAATCGGTCGGAATTTTTTAGGACTTACCCTCCTTGGAATCTTTGGTCGCGTCGTTGCTATCAATATACCAGAGCATTGAATGTGCTCGGGACTTTAGGGGGCTAATCCGACACATGGAGAAATCTCTTACTACGTGATAGTAGGTTAAACCCTTGACACTAAGGTGTTGGATTGCTTCAACCCATCTCCCCACCTTTCCCTCCTTCTTCACGGAGGAGCGCCATTCTGGATTCTCGACCGTCTTCTTACCAGTATAGTAAAGCTGTGTTTTTGAGTGGTCGTCATGTAGAACCAGTTTTTCTTCCATGACGACCACGAAGGCTTTGAGTACATACGGATGTACTCATTAGCTTTTCCATCGTGAAGGTGCAAGGTGCACTCTCCAGGCGACACTGTTGTCTTCCCCGTCTTCGCCATCCTGTAGAAGTACTTGAAGAGCTCTAGATCGTGGCGATCCCCAAGTACGCTTCATAGAGATAGATGAAGACGCTGAGGTTGGCAATGGCATTGGGGGCAAGGTTCACCAATTCGATTCCATAGTGCTCCAAGATGTTGGGGAGGAATGAATGACCTAGCAACCTGAATCTGCATTCAATATATGCGAGAAAAATAGAGATTTCTCCATCTTTGTTGCTCGGAGAATGCTCTCCGGCCATTGATCTCAAAAAAAACCAAATCCTTGTCGGGAAGCAACCCGATCTCCTCCAGGCTCTTAAGTTTCTTTGTGCTCAGATCAGAAACCGACTAGTTGATGATAGAGTCCAAAATGGTTGAATTTTGGATGAAGGGAAGAAAGGAGGTCGTAGAAGGTTGTAGGAAAGAGGAGATTGGAGGCGACCTTCTCTCAGAAGATGAAAAGGGAAAGCAAGAAGCGCAAAAACGCTAAAGCCCTGTACTGAAGGGATTTTATAGCCGCAGTTCCTTAACTGCAATCGGGAATAACCCAAAAATCCAACAGACACAACCTTTTTCCCAACGGATAGAAAAACTCTTTAGTTCCCTAGACAGTTTCTCAAGTTTAAAGTGAATACAGACCGTCTCATATATCACGAGATTAAATGAGGGCATATCCGATACGACTTCGTTGGGAGAAAGTGTTTACACGATCAATTCATTTAAAGTTCGGGGGCTAGCTGACAAGGATTAAAATCTCTATGTATTACTTTGATACATAATAAAAGACCATATGTCTTCACGGTCGTAACCCCTAAGGCTAACGACCTCCAAGGTCGTAAGGATTTTAGAAGTTACATAATGGGTATCCTGATCGGATGAGATCTTGTACCTAGTCCCTGACCAGGTCACTGCTCATAGAAGCAATGAACTGGTATCTTGATTTAACTCTAAGCATATTCCTTACCATGTGATGAATGGAACACATGTCATATTTTTTCCATACTACGCGACGTTTCATGATCCTAAGACACTGACAACAACCACCATGCGGTTAAGTGTCTCACAAACACTCAACCGTCGAACGGTTGATACTTTATCAACTACTGCCTCGCTCCGACCAGTCGCGATACTTCTAACAGGCATCTCTTCAAGAAGTAACTGCCACCACTTCGTCGACTACTTAAAGGAGACTACAAACGACATAGAGAGAGAGAGAGATTCAATCACACTCCATCAGATTAAAGCATTGTAATCAGCATTAGCAAGCACTACACTCAGTGTAATTAGGATTAGTCCACTGTCTTGTCGAAGGCATCCCCTGTAATATCCAGTTCATAGCAATAAAGAACAATCTCATTCTCTCCCAAGAACTCTTTGCCATTTTTCTCTATTTATTTCATAAGATCGGTGACTCGATCATCGACAGAAGTAATCTTTAAGAACTCAACACCTTTCTACCCACAGTCAACGCCAACTGTCGATGATCGAGTCACCGATCTTACAAAATAAATAGAGGAAAATGGTAAAGAGTTCTGGGGAGAGAATGAGATTGCTCTTTATTGCTATGAACTCCTTTACAGGGGGTGCCCTCAACAAGGCAGTAGACTAATTCTAATTACACTGAGCGTAATGCTTGCTATGCTATTGAATCAGACTTAAAATATGAATCTAACGTCGATTGTGATGCCCGTGACAACCACGACGGGGCACCTCCATGGTGCCGTTGGGTGGTCGTCGCTGCCTCCGCGGTGCTGACTGGTCGGACTAGGGCAAAAGCCCGTCGTCACCGGCGTGCGAGACAGAGTCGTCGCCGCCATGTGCCATCACATAAGGGCAACGACAAGTCCGCCACTACTTTCCACCTCCGCATGAAGGACACGGCTGGCAAGCCCCACCATCGTCCTTGGCACAGACAGGATGGGGCAACGGCGTTCTTCCTCAGCCTCCCTATGTCGCCGAGCGAGGGGAGTGGAGGATCCGCCGAAGCAACCATCGCCGCCGCTTTCCTATGCTGGAGGGCGAGACAAGGGGATCGGGGTCGCCAGCAAGAACCACCACCGCCTCCCTATGCCGCTGTGCGAGGGGAGGGATGGGGGTAGCTGAGGGTGTCATCGCTTCACCGGCCATGTGCCGGATAAGCGTGCGCCTCCGCCTTCACCGTTGGGACAGGTGAGGGGGAGGACTCGTGTGCCGCTGCCATCGTTGCCGTCCTCTTGCCGATGGGAGAATATGAAAAGGGGAGGGACGGAGGGGGCCACTCGCGTCGCTGTTGTGCACTGTCGCCGTTGTCGCAACCTGCCATAGAGGTCGCCGCCTTGGATGTCACCTCCAGCCAGGAGCGAAGCCGTGCCGTGCCGGGCACGAGCACGGGCCACCGCTGCTTGGCACTAGGCTTAAAGCCCTAGCGCGTGGGCTATACAACCGACATGAGCCGCAAGGCCCTATATAGGTCATCAGCTTTTGGCCCACAAGGCCCGGTCGGGATGGGATCCGACTGACCTTGGCACTTTTGCAGGAAAGTCCTTCAACTTTTCAAAATCAAGCACAAGTCCTTGGTATATTAAAATTGGGTCCTTCTAGACCGAAATTTTGCAAAAGAGACACTGGAACATACCGAATAAAGTATGAGGGCTTCCACTCGGTGGAATTTTGCAAATTAAATCTCGAAAGTTTTCTGGTTCTTTTATTTAAGCCTTTTGTGATTTAATTAAATACCAGAAATTACTTTTCTATTAATTTGCGATGGTAGTAACTATTCTATGCTTGGAAAAGCAGTAGAAAATTACTGCAAATCTGTAGATCTGATATTTACTACTCATGCAAGTCATTTTTGTTGTTGTAACACATGTGACGAGGATCTAATAATCCTCATTTAATTATTTATCTGTAATTCATTTTATAGATAGCATTATCTTTATATTACTCGTAAGTATACCTCTTACCTTTCGTAAGGGAGAAGCTTAACCGAGTGGTCGTAAGTCTTGCTACGACTACCCCTAGTCGTAAGCCTTTTCTACGACTAGTTTCTAGTCATAAGTTTTCCTATGACTAGCCTTAGGTTGTGAGCCTTCTTTACGAGCACCTTGTGGTCGTAAGTCTCTCCATAACCTAGTCGGTTACGACTACCCTATATCGATGGTGTCTACAAACATGTGGGCCCACTCGATTAGAGAGTCTTATGCGCCATGTTTAACCTACTGGGCGGTTAATATACGCTGTTATTCTCTGTGAGTAACTGCACGATTTATACCTCTGTCTCTGACAATAACTACCTAGCGACGTGGGGGAGTTATTCCCCTGGCAAAAACCTCCACCAACGGTTCATCATTTGGAACGTTGGGACATCTCTTGGCATGGAAGAACTGTCACCTCTTCATGCGCTATATAAAGGATGAAGTCATTAGGCAAAGAGAGAGGGTAATCTGGAGCACAAGACATTAGGCTTTAGTCTTCCTCTTTATTGTAAACAGTATACTCAATACATGAGCACAGGAGTAGCGTTGTTATTCTCTCCGGAGAAGGCCTGAACCTGTATAAAATCCCTGTGTCATTCTCTGTGTGGTTTTATTTCCATGAGTTCCCCCGAATTAAACAATCATACGTAAGATCGGTTCTAGATCACCGACAACATGTTTTTACTAATGCAGTACATGATGTGCCTATTCATTGCCTTATGGTAATTATATACATTGCTATATGGTGCTATAATCAACATGATTGATGTCGCAAAAAGGGAATTTGTTGAATTGGCGGTTGACGAGAGCAACTACCTAACCTGGGCTATGGACGTGGAGTTCTACTTAGCCTCCAAATGGCTAATTGCAACTATTGTTCCTCACAACAGTACTAATAAACCCTAGATGAACACAAAGCTAAGGCCATATTCTTCCTACGCTATCATTTGAATAAGGATATCAAGAATGAATATTTGATTGAGAGATATCCTTTAACCCTATGGGTTTCCCGTCAAAAGAGATATAATCAACAAAGGAAATTAATGTTCCCTCAAGCAAAGCATGATTGAACTAGTTTGTGCTTCTACGATTTTAAATCATGGTGGCTCATAACTAACACTCCATAGGATAATTTCTCGTTTCAGGCTCTATGGAAAAGATTTTACATATGGACAACTAATAAAAAAACCATTTCCATTCCATGCTACAAATCTGGTGCTAGCACAACAGTACAAATAAAAGGCGTATGAAAACCACTCTGAACTGATAACCGCACTTCTAGTGTCGATAAAGCATAATGAACTCTTCATGAGGAATCTCAATAGGTTGCATTATTGAAAAGGAAAAGTTTTTCTTTTCTCTTGGTCTCTTCAACTTGCTATTGATTATTCTTGGAAAGGCATACAACTGTAGAGACCATGTGGTATGGTCCTAATCTAGGTGATGAACAATTGACATCGTTGTCGAGGAGTTTGGAGAGTGAACCCTCAGTTTTGTAAATTGTTGAATTGCTATCAGGCTTCAGGCAGTTTGACCAGCCACGAGGGACGGTCTGACCGGTGGTGCAAGATTGTGTCAAATGGACACCAAACACTTGTGTGGGAGTGTTTGGGGTTATGTTTGCACCAGGTGCCATTGAAAATGGAGATTGGACGCGAAACTAGATAGAGATCAACTGAAAATAAGTCCAGAAAGGGTTGTTTTCTGGAAATAGAAAGCGGTCTGACTGGCCACTTCATGGCGATCAAATCGGTGATGGCCAGACCGGCCACTTCATGGCAATCAGGCCAACGACGGTTAGACCAGCCAAGGGTGGGCGGTCTAACCAGCCTGGTGGCGGTGGTCTGACTGGCCATGGCGGTTTCAGCAAAATGAGTTGTGCTTAAGTTTGGGAATTGGCCAAAGTCACGGGATTAGTGCACATGTATTGTACGATGCATATTTTTGGCTAACGTGGGTCAAGTTGCGAAGAACTTGTGCTTAGAATTAATTTCTTAGTATATTATTGTGCAAAGACATTTGGAGTCAACTACGGTCAATGACGAGGATGATAGGGGCTTGGTTTGATGAAATCAAGATTCAAAATAATCGAGGATATCAGGTGAAGTAGTTGGTCTCAAGCAAGGTACAAAATGGACAAGAATGTTAAGAACGACAAGTTTGGTGCAACAGGTTGCATCAAGTGGCTTAAGCTGGTGCAAGTGTTGAGGTGATCCGGTGAGAGCCGGATGGGAGAGACTTTCTGGTATGAGGAAAGCCATTGATCAACCTATGCGTGGCAAAGCATATGATTGCTTCACGACATTGGACTCGGCCAATGATGGAAGGATCGAGAAGTGATATTTTGGTATCTTCACCAAAATACTGGATTGGTGACCTTAGAAAAACCACGGCACATGACGACACAAATGAGAAGTGGTTTAGGTCATGAGGAGAACAATATCACTAAGAGACGGATTCAGGAGCGCCGGATCGTCATCCCCTTTGTGAAGCGTGCGTGAGTGTGAGACCTTTTTGTGTGTGGGCTTAACGGATGTCCGTTATGATTTTTATCTCTAAACCTAGCCTCCACTATAAAAGGGGTGGTGCAAAATTTGCACACCTAAGCAACCAAGCCTATAAACCCTAATGTGAGATTTGGGGGAAAGTGGAGAGAATAGAGGAGGCTAGGGTTTGAGAGATGCATTGAGAGAGAAATTGTGGGATTGGGTGCTCATGAGTGAGCTTTTGTCCTCTATGGTGGAGTGGCTATAAACATTTAATTTCTTAATATCAATCCAATCAATTCGTGCTAAGATTATTTCTCTCTTGTTCTTACTATTTCTCTTGTTACTTTGGTTTCTTGTATTTTAGGGGTTTTGTCTTAGTTTTTTGTTGTGATCTAGCTTCCTAGGACGTGTGAAAACTGATATAAGGTCATCTTGACCATCTTTCATCTACGAGCAAGCCTTTAGATCAAGTTTAGGCTTTCACCCGGTTTTGAGATCTCTTGCACTCAATCAAGAAATTCATGGAACCTTGGCTATAATTGTCTCGATCTTCGATTGGAATAGTTTCTGACCTTCTTATTGAGCTATGTATGAAATTTCAAGTGATTTGGATCTCTAGATCAAAAGTTATGTCTATTTGTGGATCCAAAATTGTTCTGATTTTGCTATCAACCTAAGGGGTGCGGTCAGATCGGCCGTGCGGTCAAACCGCCCGGTGCTTGGTGGTCAAACAAGCCGAAGGGGGTTGCTGCTTGATTTTCTTAGGTTCAACTCGATTTTTCCGCTGTGATTTTGAGACCTTGATTTTCGTAGCTTCACGTAGCCATTAGAGTGAAAAGAGAGTCAAATTCTAGTAAAGAAAAAAGTAGGCTCCTATTCACCCTCTCTAGTCACTAACATGGTCCAACACAAATGATTTTAAAGAAAGGACTACATGGGTGTTAAGTAGATTAAATGGCTCCTTTATGGCTGGCTCATCGTTGTGGATAGAGAATCAGTGATCCAGAAATTGGTTGAACTACTGGTATGTAAGAGAGCTACTGAACTAGCAACTGAGTTAGGAATCAACAAGTTGGGCAACTGAGTTAGGAATCAACAAGTTGGTGATGGACACGGACTGTGTGGGAATTGGTTCAAAGCTTCCGGACATAGGGATGGACAGATCAGAATACGATCCCATTGTGACGGAGATCAAGCAAATGATGCAGAATGTGCAGAGGTGTCGTAGTTCAGGTCGTCCGTCGACCTGCTAAAGGCGCTGTCCATGTTTTAGCAAAAAGCTGGTTGTACTTATAAGCTTTATGTATCTTTGTTAGGCGTAGCTCCTATCTTTTATCAAACCCTATCTTTATCAAACCCTTATTAATGAAGTCAGCTTTTCCCTAACAAAAAAAAAAGAGAAAGGATTACATGCAATCTGTTATTAAGTGAAGAGATGAGCAAAGAGCCAAAGACTTCGAAATATATCCTGCATTGTTTAATGTCGTGGATTGGTGTCCGTCGTGCGTGCCACCGCCGTGCCTGTCTAGCTACCGTCGTGCTTGCCAGTTGCCACTTCCTCGACCCGACGTCCCTCACCGTTGTTTTTGCGTGCTGTACAGGACCTGTGCCTGTAAGGTAATATCAATGACTAAATCGATCGCAAAACAGTATCAGTGCTATACAGGACCTGCCATGCACAGTTTGCTGACTGCACACACAGCTTTAGCATGCATGAGCTTGAATGCAATGGATATATGCATGCAACCTTAAGTTCTTTCTCAGCCATGGCTTGAGATCTCTGCCCCCCCATGATCACCTGATGACAAAGATCCTCCAAGCTGGCAGAACAGAACGGATCGAGGTGTAGCCATAACATGGGATGATGTGTCGGTTCGGACGAAACGAATCACCCTACAGTACACCAATGACCGGGCCCAAACATAAAAACAGTAGAAAAACTCCTGTCTAGATAAGCTAGCAGCAATCTTGTACAGAATTTGGCATGGCCGATGTAAAACCTGTGCCAGACTTCCATCCCGCCCAAGCCCTTCGGTCCTTTCTTATTCTTCCCTATATTCACTGCGCTGTTCACGCACAGCCACAGTATTTAGTTCATATATTCGCACATCCTAAGAAGGGTGTACCAAAGGAGAAACGAACAGCAGATGATCGATCAGGTCACTGATACAACAAATGCACAATGCGACCATCTCGGAAACTATGAACTACTTCCGAAGAAGAAGACCAGGCAAAACAGTTTCCTGCATCATACCAGGTGCAAATTTAGACCGCGGACGTCTCATGGTCTCACGCTTGACAGTGGACATAAATACAAGATCGGTCCTCCATGCCGAACTCTCCGTTCATGTGCATCTATTCGGGTCTCACCGTCCTACGGCGCGCGACTGCCAGTGACCGCGCCGTCCCACTCCAACCAACACCTGCCCTGTAGGCTGTAGCGGTACGTAGTACAGTCCGTGGGTCCGGCCGAGACGCTCGGTGTTTCCGCAGGCAAATAACGTGGGGTGGCTGCAGCGCGCCGGGAGCCGTAGTCCAATGCTACACGTTACCATGTCGCGTGCCACTTGGCCCCGGCCGGCCGGCCGGCCGGCGCATGCCGTGCCATGGCAGGCCAGGCCACGCAGGCGCAGCAGCGATATTGCAGTGCATGCACCTTCCCATGTGAGCCGTGGTCCGTCGACGTGGAGAGAATTTAAGGCGCGGTATGGAGGAGCGGCGCGCGCGTACGTGATCCATCCAACCAATCGCCGCCCATCATGAGGAGGCAGCGAATTGATGGCTGGTTGGTCGATAGATTGAGGTTGAGGCATGCAGTTTTTTGACCCGTTCAACTTGATTATCTGTCTGTGATCATGTGGTGCTTGCGTGCAGCCGTACATGGTTGGTCGTCGCGGGCTGCTTGCAGATCTTACGAGAGGGGAAAGGAATCACGAAACATTCTGCGTCTCTGTCGGCTCCAGATTTCAAGAATCTAAATCCTCTATAAAAATATTGTGCTATTCCTTTAATCAGTAGATAGCACTCACAGGTACGCCACTAAATCAATTCATACATGACGTAGATAAAACAATACCATTTATTAAATAACACATCAGAGCTTTGCATAGACCGCATCGGGTCAAGTATTACAATAAGGACTGAACAGACCAAACTGAGTACATTACAAAAATAGCGGAAGCAAAAAGGGGTGAGAGCACATCTCTACACAGGCAAGTGACTGGGGAAACCCGTGTGCGCCCGATATTAACCAAGAACTTGGATAATATTGGATGCACGCAAGCACCAACAGAGTTAACTAGACTAGGGTGAGACTAGAACAACTAAAGACTAAACTACGCTTCATCATCTCCTAGACCTCCAGCTTCTGGATCCTCGTAGTATGCGTAGTCTTCGGGATTTCCTGCTTCTGAGGGTTTTGGGAAAAGAGTAAGAATGAGCATAACTTCCGTGCTCGCGAGCCAACACACAATGCAATAATATACATGTAAGGCTAAACAAGGATGGCTCGGATTCTTTTATTTGCTAAAGCAACATTTTCAAATAACATAACTACAAATTTCTATCACTTAGCATTTTAACAAATTGTATTTTATTAAAGAGAATAATTGTGCAATATTTATTTTAGTAGGTGTTCCCTCCGTCGGAAACTCTACCTTATGCTTCACTTGATTGGAGCTACCTCCAATTATTACCACCGCTGAGCTTGAAGGCTCAGGTAAATTGAGAGACCATGTGGAGGTCGTCCCGTGTGAGTGATGAGTAATTGACAAAGGTTTTAGGTCAGTCGAGTTTGGTTTGTGTGGTGGGACCTTGTCGTTCTGCGCCGTTCAGCGTTTTGCGTGAAATCAATCGAATTTCATTAGGATAATCGAACGACCGGCGTGTTATGGGCGATACGATCACAGGCGGTTGTACCGATTGGTAAATGGCGGTTGAAGAATTCAGAGAATTTGTTTCGTGTTCGGTCTTCATTGGAAATCGAACGACCGCAGTATTGAGGCGATCGACCGAGCGCGGTTGATCCATTTGGTAACATGGCGGTTGTCTGGATTGTATTGTGAGGTTCGCCATTTTGGTGATTTGAGTTTTGGGATAGGTCATATCCGGTGTGTTCATGCATATGTGTTGCATATTGCATGTTTGAGCTAACGTTAGGTCAAGTTGTGAAGAACTTGTTCCGGTTTCGTGTTTCTTATGCGTGTGGCTGCGGGACGTCGGCGAGTCGTGGCGAGACACGATGGGGCTGGACTAGGCGCAGTGGCGCCGAGGTCGAACAGTCGGGATGTGTCAAGGCAGCGTGGACTCGAGGTGGTTGCGGCGGCGGCGAGACAAGGGCGCTGAAGCTTCGGAAGGTCTGAAGGGCGAATCGAAATTCGCAAGGTTGCCTGGCGAGGCGGGCTCCGTTGGACTTAAGCGGGCGAACGGGAGGAGACCCGTTAGCCAAGGCTATATAAAGGATTGGAGGGCTGCATGCCCTCTTGAGCACTTGAAAAGGAATTAGGGTTTTGCTAGAGTCAAAAGAGTCTTTAGTGGCTGTTTTTGCTTTAGGCTTTAGTGGTTGAGAGTGTTGGTGGAGGCAGTGGGTGCTCCCTGCTTGTTCCCTTTGTAGCTCTCCCATGTGAGTTCTTGGCTTAGGGAGAGGGAGAGGATGGATTGATGAACTTGTAATCATTCCTCTTGTTTTAATGTCCATGCGTATGGGGATGTATCTCTTTGTATTTCGCTCTTGATTCAATGAATGGAAATCAAGTTTTCTTCTATTCGTGCTCTCTGTTCTTCGTTCTCCCTTTTTGTGATTTTTTGGGGCTTTCGTCAATTCGGGAGTTTTTGCTTGGTTCTTCCTCTTGATCTTGCTTGCTGGGACATGTGAGAACCTATCTAAGGTCATCTAGATCATCATCCACCCACGAGCAAGTCGTTAGATCAAGTTTTATTTTTGCGGTTTTGAACCCACCTTCGTTCAAATACAAAGGATAGGAACCTTGGCATGGATCTCTGAAATCGTTGCTTGGAATAGGTTCCTAATATCTTCGAGGAAGGTGTGGTTCAATTTTGGTCAAGTTTGGCGCGTAGATCAAAAGTTACGTTGATTTTCGTTTTGAAACCCGAAGCGGATTTTGCTGTTCGGGACAATCGGATGAACCGGCTTAACACTGCGGTTGTGCGGACTGCGGTACAACCGCCGTTCTAACGGTTGTCTTGGGACTCTTGTACAACCGCCGCTTACTCGCGGTTGTACCGATTGTCTGATTTGTTCAAAACTTCTGTTTTTGTTTCTTTGTTTGTGGGGGTGAGGTGGATTCAACATAAGACTTCCTCTGGCTTAATCTTTGATCTTCATAGCTCTCATAGCTATTGGAGTGATTTACAAGTTGAATCCATTCTTTGCGAAAAAGATTAGGTGCTCCTATTCACCCCCTCTAGTCGCCTTTCCGGTCCTTCAATTGGTATCGAGCGGTTAGCTCTTTTCAATAGATCTTAACCGGTCTCAAGAGCCGTGGCGATGGACAAGTACTCGACCAAGTCGCTTTGTTTTGATGGCATCGATTACCCTTCGGAAGAGCCGAATGGAGACATACATCCGGGCCTGGGTATGCCATCTGGCGAAAGGTCAAGGTTCGATTATTTGTTCTGCCGATGAGAACATCAATCTTGGAACATGGTTGATGTTGAGGCGAATGCAAAGGCAAGGAACATCATCATCGTGGTTTGAGTCGTAGTGAGTTTGACCGCATATCTCACTGTCGTCCGCCTCGATATCTGGGTGACCCTCGGCGATACCATGAGGGCACCACCGGATCAAGGCGGTTCGACAGGACCCGGTTCAAACGAGAATACAACAAATTTGAGATGCTTCTTTGGTGAGTCCCTAGATGAGTGCTTCAGACGTTTTCACAAGATCTTGAGCAACCTCCGGCGGTCGGTCTCACATACCCGACTCGGACAATGCTCGTCGGATGCTCACGGACTCGTCTGCGTGTTTGGGAGATGAAAGTGACCACCATCAAAGACACGACAGACCTCTCGACCTTGACTCTTGATGCGGCTGTACTCACGCCTCAAGACTCACGAGATTAGCGTTGTCTCGTGAGGTCGAAGTCACGATCGATGGCCTTGGTCACCGATCGATTCAACCGAGTCCTCTTGCAATTTCTCCTTCTTCGCTCTGTGACATAAGCGATGATCGGTTAGAGCGACTTCGGATGAGCGACTTGCCCTCCTTGCTCGTAGATTCTCCCACGCTTACAAAGGGAGGAGGGACGAAAGAGAGGAGGACCCGTGATTTGCTTCGAGTGTGGTGGCCCCAACCACATTGAGCAAACCGCCCCAAAGCTGGAGAAGGGCAAAAACGACTACGGCGGTTCGGGCAAAACGACTACACCGACAAGAACCGCAACAAGAAGCCTCCAGCTCGACGCCCAAAGAAGAAGAAGTTCATAACCGGCAAAGCCAAGAAGCTCTTCCACGCGTCCTCACCGCCGGCGACCTCGACCTCGGCGAGGTGGAGGGATGGAGCGACGATGACGGGACGGGTGATCAAGAGCCCAAGGATGGCGGCGACGACTTCTCGGCATGTGCTTCATGGCCCTCGAGGGCGAACTCGGTGACAATGAGTGTACTCAGACTTCGGACGAGGTAGATCCCACCTCTGAACAGCTCAATCATGCTTTTCTTAAGCTAGGAGGTTTTCATGCTAAAGCTAAGGCTAGGTGTCTTTGAGTTAGAGAAGGAAATAGATAGTGTCACTAGAGATTATTGCTCTTACATCTGCTCCTTCTAGTGATGATTGTGATACATGCTCGCTTTCTTTGGTTGATATGGAGAAGTTAAGGACCTCACATGATAGTGTGTCCTCCAAACTTGATAGTGTTAAGGTGGAGAATGTTAGTCTACTTCTTTGAGTTAGAGTTGAGTAGGATGGTCATTACCCTACTTATTCTTGATGAGACTACTTCTCCCACCTCATGTGAGGGTAAGGACATTCTTTGCTAGAGGATCTTATGCCATGCTTCTTGATCGCCTCGAGTCTTGTGAAAATTGCAATAACTTGAAGATGAACTTAAAGCAGGCAGATCATAAAATTCTTGAACTACAAGCTTCTTTACTTGAGCCGATTGTTTCATGCTTGAACTGTCCTAAGTTAATCATTGAACTTGAGGTCGTCTCCAAACAGATTTCAAGATATGATTGATCATGAAAGGAAGTTGGCTCGGTTTGCTTCTAAGGACCTGTTAGCTCACCATGCATTAAGTGTAACAAACTAAAATCGACTTGATTGCTTTGGATGAGAAATGTGTGAAGCTAACTAAGGACCTTCTAGAGAAGTCACATTGTGCTTGCAATATGATTGTGGAGAAGGGGAGAAGCCCTGTGGTAAGGATGAGGCAGCTTAGCAGCGTGAACTAAGCGGCTAGCGATGGGAATTTGTCCTTGAGTCGGTGTGCTTGCACAAGCCATTCTTCCCTCTCTTCTTTGGTTCTTCTTTTGCTCCCTTACCTTCTTCTCTCTTCTTCTTCCCTCTTCTTGCACCTCTCTCTTCGGGAGTGTCGATTACCTTATGAACACTCTCGAGAGATTTGTAGGAGGCAAGAAGAAGCTCAATCTTATTCTAGACCAATCTAAGATCTGCAGATTTAATCGTGGTCTAGGATATGACTTCTTTGAGGACATGAGGAAGCATCCACTGCCGTGCTCGGACCCATAGCACGTGTGTGATCGAGGCCGAGCCTGTGACCGAGAAAGTCCATTTCAAGTCGGCGGGCTATGTCGGGAGTTCGACGAGAAGGTGATTTCACATGTCGCTTCTACCTCTCGAAGGTGAAGTATCACCGCACCTTCATCGGAAGATGGACACACGATCGATCGATGCTTCAGCGCGCCAAGATCGCGTAGAGACCATGTTGAGTCTCTTAGGCGCATTCGTGGTCGGCCCCGGACCTTGAGTGCACCTAAGACCAACACGAGGTCTAGGCTTGGTTCTTCGATGGGTTTGTGCAAACATCGAGGACTTGGTTTTTCCGAGTTTTACGGTTTTCGTCCTCATCTTTGCTTTCGATCGTGACTTCCGCCGTCGAGGGTAGATCTCGTTTTCCCCATCGAGATAGCTACCATGGCGTGTTCACATGTTAAGTTGTGCGCTCGACTCACTCCTTCGAAGCGATCGGACCCAAAGAATGCGACCGGGTCTACTCTTAGACCTTACGCTTTGAGTTCTGAGGCGTAGGGTAGATAGAGGTCGATCGTGCTTGACTACTTCATCACGCTTTCGGCGTGTTATTCGATATTGGTGCGAAATCATTGTTGATTTATCGATCTTGAGACTTTACTCTCCGTTTGACTCAGTTAGCGGGTAGGGAAGGAGAAGGTTTGGCTTGTAGACTCGGTTGTTCTCGTCATATGACCGGAGACTCCGTTGGTTCTCCTCCTAGCCCGCGCTCCGGTGATGAGGCGATCACCTTCGGAGGCGCTTCGTCAGGACGCGTCATCGCCAAATCTTGTCGCGTATTAATGCTTCTTTTATTCTTAAGGATGTTGCCTTGGTTAGTAAGGCTGCGGTACAATTTGCTTTCCGTTTCTCGACTTCGATAGCGGTTTCGAGGTGAGCTTCAAAAAAACGCTTGCAAAATTCTTGACTCTTGGTAGTCCGGTTTGCGGGATTTCTCGTTATGGGAGGATCTTTCGTGCTGATTTTTACGAGTCTTGGCGCTCCTCTCGGTGTTTAGTTGCTACGAGTCCCGCGATCTCTCTTTACGGCATAGGAGACTTGGTCATATTGGATTTGACCATTTGACCCCCGAGTTAGCGACCATGATCTCATTAAGTGGTCCGCCTAAACTCAAGATGGTCAAAGATCTTGTTTGCACTCCATCCAAGACACGGCAAGATGGTTGCCGCTTCTCATCCTCGGTCCACAATTACTATGACCGATGCAAGACAGATGCTCCACATGGACACGCTTGGACCGGCTCGAGTGCGATCGGCAGGAGGAAGTGGTATGTTCTTGTTGTGGTCGATGACTTCTCGAGGTACTCTTGGGTATTTTTCTTAGCCTCGAAGGGCGAGACTTTTACACATTTCCGAGGTCTTTTAGTAGGTGTCTGTTGAGCTCCGGGTGCCTTACGAGCGATCCATGATGACAATGGCACGGAGTTCAAGAATTCCTACTTTGAGAGTTTCTGCGGTGAGGCAGTGTAGAGCACCGATTCTCTTCTCCATCGTTCCTCGGCAAAATGGCGTTGTGGAGAGGAAGAACCGTACCTTAGTTGAGATGGCGGGGCGATGCTTGATGAGTACTCTACAGGAAGTTTTGAAATTTGAAGCCATTGCGACCGCGTGCCATGTTTGAATCGAGTTTTTCTTGGGCACTCCTACACGCACTTCTTATGAAATTTGAGATACTGGAAAGCCCAGCGTCTCTCATTTTCGTGTGTTTGGTTGCAAGTGCTTTATTTTGAAGTCCGGGAACCTAGATAAGTTCGAGTCACGTTCTGTGGCGGTATCTTTCTAGGCTACTCGACTTCTTGGCGGGCTTGTGGTGCAGGCTGCGAGTCTAGCAAAATGGTAGAGACTGCGAGGTGACTTTTGACGAGGCGGTCAGGGACTAGGCAGATATCTCGAGTTCTTTAGAGCAGTCCGAGACCATCTTTGTGGATGATGAGGGGCGATGGAGATGACGGTTGTCTACGATCTGTCCCTCATCCACTCCTTGAGGTGCCGTCTTCCACCGCACCTCGAGGTGATCGACTTGCCTGCCTACTGCTTCCTCTGGAGCTAGTGGCTCTGTTCCTACCTCGTCGGCTCATGAGGTAGAGGCCACTTCTTCATCTCTCCCAGGACCTCCTAGACACATCCAGAGAGTTCATCCTTGAGCGAGATCATTGGAGATCTTTTCGAGCGTGTTACCCGCTCAAAATAAAGCTTATCTCAATTCTGTCTCCATTCTCGCCTTCATTGCCTCTTTTGAGCCCAAAGATGTTTCTCATGCTTTATCTCGATGAGTCTTGGGTCAATGCCATGCATGAGGAGCTAGAAAATTTCGAGAGGAACAAGGTCGGTCACTTGTTGAGCCCCCACGAGGCTACAATATCATTGGAACCAAGTGGGTGTTCAAGAACAAGCAGAGTGAGGATGGGGTAATCATCAAAACAAGGCGAGATTGGTAGCTCAGGGTTTTCCCTGGTTGAGGTCTAGACTTTGAGGAGACCTTTGCCCTCAGAGCTCGACTTGAAGCCATTAGAATCCTCGCTTGCCTTTGCGGCTTCTAAGGGTTTCAAGCTTTACCAGATGGACGTGAAGAGTGCCTTCCTCAATGGCCTTATTGAGGAGGAAGTCTCGTCCGCTGACCTCGAGTTTCGAGAACCCCAAATACCCTAACCATGTCTTCAAGCTTTCAAAAGTTGTATGGACTCTAAGCAGCTCCCAGAGCTTGGGGTGGTTTGTCCTTATGGATTTGTAGTGAGGGAGCTTTGGGTTTCTTTGCTTTACTATATTATTTATGCTCTTGCTCCTTCATTGTTGCATTGCATTTTGGGTGCATTTGGGATTAGTCCTCCTAGCATAGATTAGAGTGCTTCTTTTGTCTAGTTGTTTAGATTTACGCTCTTATCTTGTGATTCTAGGATCTTGCTTATTAGTTGTCTCTTCTCACTAGGTTGAGCTTACTCACTTCTTATAGGTTCTAGCAAGGGTTGGGCCACCCTTGGGTAGAGCAGAACGTGTTTGCTCCTTAGTGTGTTAGCCAGGCGGTTGATAGTCCTAGAGTCATATGGGGTAGATGAGAGTCGATCTGAGCCATAGTATTCTCTATATCTTATCTATGCTTTAAGGATGTTCATTTTATGTTTTCTTTGCCGACTTCTCGATTTATTGTTTTGGTTCAAGGGAGTTCTTTTGGGAGCTTCGGAGCTTAAATTTTGACTTAACTCAACTTGAACTAAAAGTTGCATCTATTGTTGAGGGGCTGGATCTTACGCATTTCTAGCATTCTCGCATTGTAATATAACTACATTGAGCCTTGATTATTATCCTGCTATGACATGTTTACAATGCTTTACACCTTGCCATGACTTGTGCTTATTTGCTAGATTTATCATGACTTCATATGTGTAGCCTAGCTTTTGCCATGATAAGATAATTAAAATTGCTCAACTTAAACTAAAACTTGTCATGTTAGCACTTTTCGAGATTAGTCTTTCTTGAGCTATCCTTTTATGATTCATGCCATGTCAAATAAATTTGGGTAGAGTGATGAATCTATATTGAGCCTTAGATTGATTTGTTTTAGTCTCTTGATGATACATGAGTTAGTACAACTTGTTAAAAGGCAAAAGATCTCTTTTGTGCGAAAAAACTGACTTCACCAATTCTTCCCTATGAGACGGCTTGTCATTGCACTTGACATGAACTTAGGGGGAGTTTTGGATGACCTAGACTACCTTCTTAAGCTTCTCGCTTGAAGTAGTCGCATAAGGCTTGAGGTCTAGCACATGATAAAACAAAAATCTGGTTGTCAACAACCTTGAATTTCAAAGATAATATATCATTTGTGCTCAAATTTGCTTAAAGCTATCAAAAGAATCAAGTACTTAACCAATGTTTCAATCTTGAGCTTATAGCACTCTTTTTGGTCTCAATTTAAGCTTCTTAGTTCCGCTTAGCTTATTGACATGGCTGATCATCCTTGGATATCTCTAGAGACTTTGCTCATTGATGACTTGACTTGCTCACATAATGTACCTCATTTTCAGATTGTCATCTATGTGTTCTAGCTAGCTTATACATATCTTGTCATGATCTAGATAGCCTTTTATTAAGTTATGGCTTGGTGTATTACATGTTGGTCATTATGGATAATTCTCATGGCTCAAAATGCTTAAATAAACAAACTTGACCAATTTTCATCCATTAACATGTCATATTCTCTCTATTGCATCTTGATGCGTTTATTGCCAAAAGGGGGAGAATAGAGAGGAAAAGTCTGTTGGGAACAGTTTAGAGCTTTGGAGATCAATTTGCTTTTTCAGTTGTTGCTCTAGTGTTCTTTCTGTCGACATGGTCATTAGTTTCACTCTTCTTCTTTGGACCATGTTGGATTCGTCAAACTCAAACTCAACTTTGCTCTTTTTCGGAGTTTTGTCAATATACTCATCAAGGGGGAGATTGAGAGACCATGTGGAGGTCGTCCCGTGTGAGTGATGAGTAATTGACAAAGGTTTTAGGTCATCGAGTTTGGTTTGTGTGGTCGGACCTTGTCGTTCTTGCGGTTCCGCAGCGTTTTCGTGAAATCAATCGAGTATTTAGGATAATCGAACGACCGGCGTGTTATGGGCGATACGACCATGAGGCGGTTGTACCGATTAGTAAATGGCGGTTGAAGAATTCGAGAAAGTTGTTTCTCGTGTTCGGTCTTCATTGGAAATCGGAACGACCGCAGTATTGAGCGAGACGACCGAGCGCGGTTGATCCGTGGTAACATGGCGGTTATCTGGATTGTATTGTGAGGTTCGCCATTTTGGTGATTTGAGTTTTGGGATAGGTCATATCGGTGTGTTCATGCATATGTGTTGCATATTGCATGTTTGAGCTAACGTTAGGTCAAGTTGTGAAGAACTTGTTCGGTTTCGTGTTTCTTGTCCGTGTGGCTGCAGGGCGCCGAGCGGAGTCGTGGCGAGACACGGTGGATGGACTAAGCGCAGTGGCGCCGAGGTCGAACAGTCGGGATGTGTCAAGACAGCGTGGACTCGAGGTGGTTGCGGCGTCTTGAGACAAGGAGCGCTGAAGCTTCCGGAAGGTCTGAAAGGCGAATCGGAATTCGCAAAGGTTGCACAAGCGGGAAGGCTCCGTTGGACTTAGCGGGCGAACGGGAGGAGACCCGTTAGCCAAGGCTATATAAAGGATTGGAGGGCTGCATGCCCTCTTGAGCACTTGAAAAGGAATTAGGGTTTTGCTAGAGTCAAAAGAGTCTTTAGTGGTTGTTTTTGCTTTAGGCTTTAGTGGTTGAGAGTGTTGGTGGAGGCGGTGGGTGCTCCTGCTTGTTCCTTTGTAGCTCTCCCATGTGAGTTCTTGGCTTAGGGAGAGGGAGAGGATGGATTGATGAACTTGTAATCATTCCTCTTGTTTTAATGTCCATGCGTATGGGGATGTATCTCTTTGTATTTCGCTCTTGATTCAATGAATGGAAATCAAGTTTTCTTCTATTCGTGCTCTCTGTTCTTCGTTCTCCTTTTTGTGATTTTTGGGGCTTTCGTCAATTCGGGAGTTTTTGCTTGGTTCTTCCTCTTGATCTTGCTTGCTGGGACATGTGAGAACCTATCTAAGGTCATCTAGATCATCATCCACCCACGAGCAAGTCGTTAGATCAAGTTTTGTTTTTTTGCCCGGTTTTGAACCCACCTTCGTTCAAATACAAAAGGATAGGAACCTTGGCATGGATATCTGAAATCGTTGCTTGGAATAGGTTCCTAATATCTTCAGGAAGGTGTGGTTCAATTTTGGTCAAGTTTGGCCGCGTAGATCAAAAGTTACGTTGATTTTCGTTTTGAAACCCGAGCGGATTTTGCTGTTCCAGACAATCGGATGAACCGACTTAACACTGCGGTTGTAGTGGATGCGGTACAACCGCCGCTTACTAACGGTTATAGCCGACTGCGGACAACCGCCGCTTGCTCGCGGTTGTACCGATTGTCCCGATTTGTTCGAACTTCCTGCTTTTTGTTTGTCGAAATGTGGGGGTGGAGTGGATTCAACATAAGACTTCCTCGTGCTTAATCTTTGATCTTCATAGCTCTCATAGCTATTGGAGTGATTTACAAGTTGAATCCATTCTTTGCGAAAAAGATTAGGTGCTCCTATTCACCCCCCCCCTCTAGTCGCCTTTCCGGTCCTTCATAAATCCAAACCCAGGGCTAGGTGAGCCCTCCACATTTTTATTCCACCCACAAAGGTTTTTGAAATAAAACTAACTCAAGTAAAGTTTCCATGTCTGCCTTTGACGGTAGGCACAGCTGTTTAAACAGTTTATTACTCTACAGAGATTGTACACTTTACCCACAAGAGATAATCATCCTGATATGTACACATGCTTCCTTAGACATGTGAATCAAGGGGAGATCACCACAAGGCCTTTACAATGCCTCCAGCAGTATTAGTTACACCCGCTAAGGTTTTGTCTTCGAAGGGTTACGTCCGTTTAGATCCATTAACCCTTACCCAGACCCCCTCTTGCACCCTCTTAACGACTTACGTCGTGCGCCCCGACCCCCTTCGCCACAAAGGCTCATGGCGTCGCAGGACATCTACCGTGCAACTCAGATTGATGGATCTGATTATTTAGCCAGGTTGTACTTTACAGACTTGTGGTTGTACTTGTTTTACACAGGAGGTCATGACAAGATTAAGTCCTTAGGTTTATCTGGACGATTCATTCCACATACTAGTATTCCTTTGGGCTACATTAGCATCCACCAACATACCAGTATCCCTTGGGCTGCATTAGCGCCCACCAACACATCATCCATCATACCATCCGCCCAGATAGGGAAAAGCAGGTTATTAGAGTTTTTGAGAAGTAAAACCAAATTATCTCGTTCATCTCAGTCATTTCCCTGCAATGACTACCCAAAACCATTTTCATATTTGAAAAGATGATGATTGGGGTATTTAATACCCCGGTACTTAAGTAAGACTAGCATGTCACTTAAGTACAACCTATAACTAGTATTTACCATTTATTTACTAGGGTGACATGGAATAAGGGATTCAATTATCAAAGGATGGTGTTATAATTAATTAATCATCAAATGGGTATTTAACTACCTTAAACTTTAACATACATTTGATTAAAGAATTAAAGCATACAATTTTGGTTAATTTAAATGAATATAATTTGCATAAAATGTAGGCTCAATATGATCAAAGTATTGACTTGCCTTGGATATAGGTAAGAGGATCTTGATAATCTTCTGCTTGATCAACTTGGAGATCCTCTGCGTCTTCGAATCCTAATCGGACGAACGTACCGGAAAAAGGCACAAACAAGCAAAGAGAGCAAATAAATACAAAGAGATAACAAATGAACTCCAAATTGAACAAGACCTATGCCATTAGCAAGATCTTGAATTTACAAATTTTTAGAAACAAATCTCATAACTTTTGGAGTTACGACGAGGGAGAACGGAGCTTCCGAAGCTTGAGTTTGAATTAAATCAAAAGAGGAGAGAGGATTGGAGCACCCAATAGTTCATGGACCATGTTCATGCACCGGCCAAGGGGGGTTCACTATTTAAGGGCCCACTTGGAAGGGGGACAAAGGGAGAGAGGAGGCCAATGACGTGTGGGCCATAGATCAAAACAACCCATTCCCCTTTTGATTCCAATCGGCACAGGGAAAAAGGGGAGCAGAGGGGCACTCGGGCGGCATTGGGCTGTGGCGGCGCCGGCGAGTGAGGCGGTGGGGAGGCAGGCAAGTGGTCAAAATGGGTCCTCCCGAGGTTGGGGACCCCGGGGGTGGAGGCGCTGCACGGAGATGAGCGCAGGTGGCGGTGGCAAAGACAAAGGGCGGCGGCAAGATGGTCGCTGATGGCACGGAGATGGGGTGGCGCGGAGGTGGAGGGTGTCTTGCATGAGCTGTGCTGCCACGGGATGACGCGAGCCGAAGGGCGGCAGAGGCGACCAAGGTGGTCCAAGGCCAAGCAAAGGGGGAGAAGGAGCGGCGGCGACGTGTAGGATCAAGGATAACCAACTAGAGGTGGGTGAATAGGAGGTTTCTAAAATTAATTGACTTAATTAGAATTTTAAACAAGATTGTTCCAACAAGGCTTCCTAGCACAATTAAACAAATAGAACAATTATGCTACTAGGGACAAATATAACTAATGACAAAAATAATGATCAATTCTAGCTAAGCAAATTCAAGCACAAGTAAATGCTAGAGAATTAAATGCGGAAATGTAAAGACAAGAAATAACCACAATGAAGACCAAGACTTTTTCCCGTGGTATCGAAGACTTGCCGGTCTTCACTAATCCACGTTGATAAAGCTTGAACCAATCAAGCCGGCTCCACGAATTAAGCCTTCCCTCGATTTCACTAGTGGTTGTTCTTGCTCCGCTCCGGAGATGGCGAACACCGAGCTACTCACAATCTTACACCGGGCCTCTTCACAATCTCCTTTGAAGAGATCACCGGGCTCACACCACCAAACCGTCTAGGAGACAGCAATCTCCAAGAGTAATAGATCAACTATTCTTCGCTTGAAGATGCTCAAGTGCCACAAAGATCAAAGCTAGAATCAATGCACTCGGGAGAAACCTCAACTAACTTTGCTAGATGAAATCAATGCTCTCAATAAGTGGAAGAACAAGCAAAGGGGCTCAAGAATGTGTTATGAGGCTCATCAAGAGTCAAATGCTACAGTGGGTGAGGTATTTATAGCCTTAGCCCCTTGCACTAGCCGTGCTGACTCGAAACCCTCGCGCGGTCGATCCCATGGTATGTGGCCGGTCGGACCACGAGAACGATCGGCTACAACGCATTAAATGCACTAAGGAAATAGCCGTTACAGTGACCCCGGTTAGACCGGCCTACTGAAAATCCAAAATCCAGAGAAAAATACTTACTAGAAAATGTTGATCGTCGCTTCGACCCGGGGGTCCGGTCAGTCCGCCCATTTGCCAGCGGTCAGTCCGGCCTCAAGATTTTTCAAACGAAACACAAAGATTCTCTTCTCTAGAAAATGTTGACCATGCACATTATCCGGAGTTGCGGTCAGTCCGCACTCATGCTGTCGGTCTGTCCGCAAGATAAAATCACAGAGAAAAAAACACGTACTAGAAAAACCTGACCGTGGAATTGATCTGCACATGCGGTCAGTCCGGGCATATACCGTCGGTCAGTCCGGCCTTTAAAGAAAAACACATTTAAACTGAGGCCAGACTACTTCAAATGATACTGAGTTTCTAAACCAAATAAGATTGAGCAATGTGGCATCCTTGGCTTTCAAGCTACTAAACATTTGATCCCTCTTTATAGTACGGTTTCCTATTCTACTAATCCGGTCTTTTACTCTTCATTCTCCTAGACCGGTAAAGAAAAGATCCTATTGACTAGATACCTTTGCCTTGAGCTAGATGATGTCCTTTAGAGCTCTTTCATCTTTGTCCAATGATAACCCTATCAATGTCTTGACAGATCGAGTTAGCACAAACCACATGGTTATCATAATTACCAAAATATTACACATAGGGCCTAGATTCTTCAATCTCCCTCTTTTTGGTAATTGATGATAACCTCACTAAGGAGATTTAATAAAATGATTTGAATATACAAGTAGCACTAGGCAAGATGTATATTCCAGGGCATGAATTAGATAGCATGTGACATGAAGCATAATGAGAGAAATAAAATGAGCACTATGCTAGCTAAGCCATCAAATGTAAGAGAAAACTCCCCCTGACTATATGCAATGATTTATATGAGAGAAGTATGCATATTTAAAAAAATGACAGAGTTTCCCTTGTAATTTTTGGACTAAGAGAGCAACAATATAATTAATGGATCAATGATATAATCAATAAGCCTCATGCAATCATCCAAGCTCACAAAAGAGACAAATATTAAGATCACATAATAGCATTCACAAGACAAAAGATACAGAGGTTCAATAAGCTCAAATAGATAACAGACAAACATCACAAGCTTATCCTCTATCCTATTACACACAGAGTCCACATAACATAGTTGCTATTACATAGAGTCCAATAAGCATAAAAGCTAATAGATAATAGATAAGCTAATAGATAATTCTTAGTCTTCTCCCCCTTTAGCATCAAGTACCAAAAGCTAAGAGGAAGGAGGAGGAGGAGGTGCGTCAGCTGAAGAGGAAGGAGCGGCAGGAGAAGGATCAACACGTCGGCGTCAAGAATAAGTAATAGACTGCTTAATCGAAGACACACGAGTGTTGACATGGCAATGTTAGTCAAAATTTGCCCTCGAATCGCATCTCGATCTCACCACCCAACCACCAAGCGATCTAAGCGTTGAAGCACAACTGTGTTGGAGGCATCTATGGCATTCTGACGAGTCTCTAAGACCTGATAATGGCGATCAATGGCGTCCATGCGATGGTCGAGTATCTCCATGATACGATCCACAGCGTCAAAGCGGGAGACAATAGTGGTGATACCAGAATGTAAAGTCTCCATCAAAAGTGGATCAAGTCCACCCTGCTGCTGAGGAGCTGGCGGAGGTCCGCGAGGGTGATCTAGAGCGCCTGCATCCTGTTGGGGAAGGTGCCTTTCCAAAGGCTTGTTCCTCTAGTCCCTCTGATGATCACCTTCAGGCTTGTATTGCTTGTGAATGCAAAGAGTAGGACCATTGAAATCAGTATGTCTGATGATGAGCTGCATGATATATGGAGCATAATACATCCTTTTCCCTAAATCACCTATGCATGCAGCTAACTCAGTGAGAATGAGATGCACAATGTCAAATTTCTTGCCATGCATCACAAAGTCAATGACATTCCAAGCATTTCCTCTAATAACGTCATTGTTGCCGCTCCTGGGCAATATAGTAGCTCGTATAATCCTGTTAATAACGCTAGGAAGAGGTAGGAGACTAGCTACCGTTCCAGGGACAACTCCAGCATAATTACGATCATAAAACTGGGTCTGCTTGGAAGTCTGAAGAGCAGGCTCAAGATGAATCTTCACATAATCTCGGGCTGGCAGATTGAGAGCATCCTCAAATTCCCGCTTGGTGGCCGAGTAGCGTGTGGAGCCAGTCATCCAAGTGAGTGTGCTGAAGTTGGGAGGAATGTGAACAGTGGCATAGAACTGACGAATGACCTCCTCATTGTAGTTGCACTTCACACTCACTAAACCATCCAAACCAGCAGCTCGAAAGCGAGAGTATAATCCAGAATATCTTGTTTGCTCATTTAGATAGCTCCACACAATATACTTCTGATTTGCAAACAGCTTGTGGAGAATGACATGATTATAAGTGTCTTCTTGGAATTGAGTATGAAACCTCGGATCAGTGGCTGTTCTGCGCGTGGGGAACTGATTGACTTGACGGAGTCTCATGAAGTCCTCATTTATGATGGATCGAAGATCAACGCGAGGTTCTTGAGGAAATTGAGGTGCCGCGTCATCTTCTTGGTAATCCTCATCCATATGATCACTGGCACTCGGCACGGAGGACAAAGAGGGTGAATTCTCCGCTGCAATACTGTCGGAGCCACTGTCCTCGACAGGAGGACGACGAGTGGCCTTTCGGGGTGGACGGGAAGAGGAAGCCCTGGGATCACCAGCACGCTTTGTCCTTACCATGAAGTCTGGAGAGGAAGCAAGACTCAAATGAGTAACAAGGGATTGAGATTGGAATCATCTGGGTGTTTTTTGGCGCAGGCCGATCAGTTCGATTTACATCGGTCGGACCGCATAACTGACCGACTGTGGCTTATACGCAGTCGGCCGGGCACTGAAAAACCTGAACAGATCATCAATCAATCGATATCGACTCGAGGAAGCAATCAATACCATACATTGACGCAGGATAACAATGTATGCACTAGATAAACAAGGAATCAAGAGGAATATCCGAGATTGAGATCTAGATCTGAAAAAGAGAATTAGAGAGAAAAAGAAAGACAACCTTCAAGCCGGGTTGGAAGCGGCAACAGAGAGGAGAGCCGGCGGCGAGTCCTACGGTGGTGAGGAGGACAGCCGGCGGCAGGGAAGAACAATGGCTGTCGAGGGTGGCGACGAGGGCTTCAGGTGAGTGATTGGTGGCCTGCGGCTTGGAGAGGGGCGATGAGCCAACGGAGGGAAGAAGCACCACCGGCGGCGGAGAGGAGGACGTCTAGTGGCGGCAGAGGAAATGGCCGGCGTGGGCGCCGTCGATTGCTTCGGGAGAAGAGGAACCGACGAGAGAGAGAGGGTGAAAGAGAGAGGGTGAAAGTGAAATCGTCGGTGGAGTAAAGAAGAAATAATTGCAGTAGATGAAACCGTCTTAAATGCCCAGGTGCGGTCAGACCAACGTGAGTATCGCGGTCAGACCGGGTATGTACCTAAGGGTTGACCGGACTAAGAACGTCGGGTTGACCGCGATGAAGAGAAAAAGCAGAAATTTTGTGTTGTCCTTGCTCCACAGATTTAGCACACAACATAAAACCATCTTGGACCAATTTTCAACGAGACTAGATCAAAAAGAGAGTTTTGAACATAGGTTTTTATGAATTAGAGCATTTTTTTAAGGAGACGTTTTTGGAAGAAACAAGAGAAGCAAACCATGGAAATTTTCACTTGTGAAGAGATGTATGAGTATGAAATACTATTTTGAGACAATATATGTGAGGAAATATTGTCCAAATAGCAATACTCATCATATGCTAGAATGGTGACTTTGACATTTTCGGGTTTTGGGATACTTTTTGGTGATATTCGAACTTAAATAACTTTGATTTGGTTGGGAGTTTGAAAAGCTCATTAATACGAAAAATGTCATGAATAAACATCTTTAGATTTTTTTTCCTTTTGGGAGCACTATCAAAATCCTTTTGAAATATATTTAGGATGAAAAACCGTTTTTGGTCAAAAACGAGATACAAGAGAAACTAGTTTTGGGCAAGACTTGACTTTTCATTTAAAATAGATAATTTTTTAGACCTTTTCAACCAAAAACCTTTGAAATACAATATATCATAGGAATAGCTTAATTTTCAAGAGTTTTGGTTGTTAAAATCCAAAATTTGACTTTTGACCAAATGAGTTGTTTTTGTAGAGACGTTCTAGCATGATTGTCGATATGTGCACAAATAGAGATGTGGTATACATGGTGATTGTATAACACTCCCCCTAAATGTGATTCCCATCTTCAATCAAGAATCAAGAAAAAGCATAGGAGAAATACAGATCCAATAAGATTTCAAAAGATACTATCATCAAATGACATTAGAAAGATCTATGACATTTAATTCATTCCTTAGCTTGCAAAAGCGGCTTTCATCTAGAGGCTTGGTAAAAATATCCGCTAATTGGTCATCGGTTCTTATGTGGCTGATCACAATATCACCTTGGCTTACATGATCTCTTAAGAAATGGTGGCGGATATATATATGCTTGGTTCTTGAGTGTTGGACAGGATTGTTGGCTATTTTCACTGTGCTATCATTATCACACAAAAGAGGCATTTTATCAATTATAATTCCATAATCCATCAATGTTTGCCTCATTCATAGCAATTGAGCGCAACAACTTCCTGCGGAGACATATTCGGCTTCGGCAGTGGATAGGGCTACAGAGTTTTGTTTCTTTGAGGAACAAGATACTAAGGATCTTCCTAAGAATTGACAACTTCCGGAGATGCTCTTTCTATCCACTTTGCAACCCGCATAATCGGAATTGGAATATCCAATTAAATCAAATTTAGCACCTTTAGGATACCATAAGCCTATGCAAGAGGAATGCTTTAAATATCTAAAAATCCTTTTAACGGCTATAAGATGACATTCTTTTGGAGAAGCTTGAAAACGAGCACACATACAAACACTAAACATGATATCGGGCCTAGATACAGTAAGATAAAGCAAACTACCAATCATGGATCTATAAAGCTTTGAGTCTACCAGTTTACCTCCCTCATTGAGATCAAGATAACCATTTGTAGCCATAGGAGTCTTGATAGGCTTTGCATCATCCATGCCAAACCTTTTGAGTAAATCCTTCACGTACTTAGATTGGCTTATAAATGTCCCATCCTTGAGTTGCTTGATTTGAAGTCCAAGGAAGAAACTAAGTTCTCCAATCATAGACATCTCAAATTCCCTGGACATCATATCACCAAATTCTTTGCAAAACTCTTGATTAGTAGATCCAAAAATAATATCATCACCATAAATTTGACATACAAAGAATTCATTATCAATGACTTTTGTGAAAAGAGTTGTGTCAACTTTTCCAATCTTGAATCCTTTTGAAACAAGAAAATCTCTAAGTCGTTCATACCAAGCTCTAGGAGCTTGTTTGAGACCATAGAGAGCCTTTGAAAGTTTATAAACATGGTTGGGATTTTTAGGGTCCTCAAAACCTAGAGGTTGCTCAACATAAATAAGTTCGGAAATTTTACCATTTAGAAAGGCACTTTTTACATCCATTTGAAAAAGCTTTATTTCAAAACATGATGCAAATGCAAGCAAAATACGAATAGCTTCTAATCTAGCTACGGGAGCAAAAGTTTCACCAAAATCCAAACCTTCAACTTGAGTATACCCTTGTGCTACCAATCTTGCCTTATTTCTTACCACAACTCTATTTCATCTTGTTTGTTCCTGAATACCCATTTTGTGCCAATCACGTTGTGATCCTTGGGTCTTTCAACAAGCGTCCAAACATCGTTGCGAACAAAATTGTTCAACTCTTCATGCATAGCATTTATCCAATCCGGATCATCTAGAGCTTCTTCTACATCCATTGGCTCAATGGAAGAAACAAACGAGTAATGTTCACAAAATGAAATAAGACGGGATCTAGTTTGAACACCCCTACCAACGTCACCGAAAATTTCATCAATGGGGTGATCTTTTGCAATGGCATTGTGAATCTTTGGATGAGTGACTGGTGCTTGTCCATCTTCAACTTCTTCAACTTGATTTTGACTTGGCGTAACGGAAGTAGAAGGTTCAACTTGAATAGAGGAGGATGGATCATCTTTGTCTTCTTTTGGCCTTATATATCCTAGAGTCATATTCTTCATTGCTTGTCTCAAGCCTTCATCACCTACATCATCCAAGTTTTCTTGTTCTTCTTGAGAGCCATTAGTCTCATCAAATTGAACATCATGTTTCTCTTCAACTAAATTAGTGTTTTGGTTGAAGACACGATAAGCTTTACTATTTGATGAGTATCCAAGCAAAAAGCCAACATCGCATCTAATATCACCTCTTCCTCCCCTTCCCATATCTCTCTCACTCTCCCCTTCAACCTCGCCTTCTTTGTCTCTACTGTCACCTTCTCCTCCCAGGTGAGCTGTCTCCGCCGTCGCCGCCTCCCCCTTCCCTCCCCCCTCCTTGCCCACGCTCTCACCCTCACTGTCTCCGCCGTCGCCGCCTCCTCCCCTTGACATCTCTCTCTCGCCCTCGCCCTCATCCTCACCTTCGCCATCTCCGCCACGTTGGCGCTAGGTGCCCGCGCGTCGCCCTCTTCGTCCTCCTTGCTTCATCCGCCGCCTCTTCCTCTCCCCACGCCGTCGCCGCCTACAATCCCCGAGCCTCCACCTCCCCTTCCCGCCGCCGCCTAGAGCGTCCTCATCGACTAAATTGCGCTGCTCAGCTCCGAGGCCGCTGCATCCCGGTCCCTCCTAGTTAGTACATTCGTCATTATGAGAATGTCAATTGTCAAGTTCATAGTTTATAATGCTTTATCATATCTTTGCTGATTTTTAAGTACTCACCTATTATTTACTTCCTTCAATCCCACTTTGCTATATTGAAGATTCATTCTACAAAAATGAGATGCTCTTCTATTCCCAGAGCATCTTGGATCTACAATTTCTATATCGAAGGATGATGTAAGTGGCCCACCATATTAATTCTATATGAACATGTCAAGTTCATAGTTCATACTACTTTATCATATCTCAGCTAATTTAGAAGTACTTACCTATTATTTAGTTCATTCAGTCCCACTTTGCTATATTGAAGATTCATTCTACAAGAAAGATCTTGACACGTGCCATTTATCCGAAAAAATTCGCTTACAAGATGAATGGAGCAATAGGAAGAGAACTAAAGGAAGGCCAACATTTCAATTTTTACACTCCCTGTTCAATTCCTTCTTCCTTTTCCATATTTATTTTCACGAACTTAAGTCAAGGTTCACTTACCATTTAAGTGTACATAATTATAGTACCACCTTGATATGGTGTGGCGAAATTAGCCCATTTTGGTAACTGTTTTACCAATGTATTGGAATTTTATTTTTCAAATATGTAGTCTTTCGTATGTGAAGTTGAGCCCACAATCTTACAATGCTCAAATGAAATTTCAAACGAGCGGTCAATATATATGTATATTCAGGTTTGCAATCTGCTGAGGTTGTATTTGTTATTTTAGACCAACCTGGCGGTACAATTTTTTAAGCTATTGACTTATATATAGATACTTTTGGTTCATCTATTATTTGTTTTTCATGGGTTCTTTTATTTGTTATATTACATAATCTTACCTTTTTCATCTTTATTTATATAACCTAGGTTTAGGTTACATAACATTACCTGTTTCATCGTTAGGAAAAATAAAAACTAAAATATATATAACTTACAGCTTATTTATATGATGTTGTAATTCTTATTTGTATCTATGTGATCCTCATTTCATTCACAAGATGGCTTGGTGCTCACTTCTCTATACATTATTGTGACTGATTTTGCTATACATCATTATTTTTTTCCCTTAGTTGCTTATTTGTTTCTTTTACACCTCATCTCCAGTTTTGCAAATGCTTTTGCATTTCATTGATGTTGTACTGTACTGATAAGTACAACATTTCATTTTTGCAGTCCCAATATGCAATGCCCATATGTTTCGCAATGGTGCAGATTATGCAATCTATATCAACACAGCACAAGAGTTTGATGGTAGTGATTCTGGAGCACAGCCTGATGAAGTAGTTTCATGGGGAAAGATTAAGGGTTCAACAAAATCTGTCAAGGTATATTTACCTTGAGCAAGTTTCACCTTCTAGATATTTAAAAGTTTCTTTGCTAAAGATCATGCTGCACGCACAACCACTTTTGTTGTTTTGTCTTGCAATGAGATATGTCAATAAGATTGTATGCGTTATCTTGGACTAGAATAAAATTTTCACACCATCTTAACTAATCTTTGTCCATGTGTAGAGCGTTTTCACTATTAAAAATTATAGCAATGCATTTTTTCTTGGAAACATGTTGTCATTTTACTTTGTTTTAATAATTGTGCAAAAGGGACCTGCTACCCACGTCAATATCTTAGCCTCGAGGATCCCCGTCAAGGCCAAAGACAACATGAAGATTTTCCTCAGCCAGGAGTTCGTCGTCTGCGCCTCCTGGAACGCCAAGGAGGATTTCCTTTTTCCGTTTATTGTGCTCTCAGTAAATAGGCAAGTTAAGCGCTCCTTATTTATAGGTCATGCTTTTACATGGTAGTTTATACCTAAACACTGGTTGATACAAATTATGACATGTTTTTCCCATATAGAATAACAGTGTAATACTGATGCGTCTTTTTGGGTGTTGTTTAATTTGTTTCATGCTTTCGTTTTGCTATTTGATGCTGTGTAATTTGAACCAACGGTTGATTCTAACTTGTTGCTGTTCTTGCTTCTTCTTTTGTTATACTTTTCAAAGTATCTGTGACACTATTTTCTATCTTCGTCTGTTGCAGAGAGATGGAGGAGGACTAGTCGGCAATACTGGTGCCTGAAGATGCTTTCAAGAGCATCAACCTTAGCCTATCCACCGAGGATGAGATGGTAAGTTCTCCTTCTCTGATGTTTTGACTAGCGCTGCATAGAGATGTTTGCACAATTAAAAACATCATGGGTTTGATCTCTTACAAATACTGACTTCTGATAAGAGGACAGAGTGTACCTTCATAGTTCAAGGGATCACAATTGAGAGAATCGCTCCTGATGCTGACACATGTCCTTTGGGAAATCCTTCCTTTTCTCTTTCATTTATTTCCGAGAGCATCCAATGAGATTGACCTACAGAGCATACCTTGAATTGTGTAGTTGCAATAGTGACTTTGGATTTCCAAGCTTATTTTTTGCAAGATGAATGTTGCCACCAGATCTCCTTGTGGGCTCTGTGATATGAATAATATTGACTGATACAGGACATTGTCATTTATTAGCCAAGCTCTGACTGTGCATTTTACTAATATTGAGTTAGTAACAGCCTCACATATTAGCGGTCCCAAAACACTAATAACGTCTAGCCACCTATATGGACTTCATATCTTTTTCAAGAAAGTTGCTTCTAATCCATCTAACACCAAAAAAAAAAACATGTTCCTGATATTTCATACACCATATACTACGTTATATCATGTCACACCAAACATCATAAAAGGAATAGACAAATATTATATATAACGGGCAGGCATGTTATATCATAGTACCATCGGTTGTACGCAAACTACTACGTACAGCGGTTGTAATTCTGTCTGCACGCCGTTGGAGCCAACCCGGTACGTTTGTTGGCTTTTCAAGATACCGATCGAAGGGATGGTAATCCACTCTGGTGCAATCGGCTACAAATCGTAACTTAGTCGTGATCCGCTTGATTGCCTAATTAATTGGTCCCATGGACCTGGCATGCTGCACTCGCCATCAGTGGCTGCGAATCAGGGTTGCGACTGTAACAATCGGAGGCCCTCGATTCCAAAATTCCGGGAGATATCTTTGGTACCGGCCATGGCCACATATGGAGAGTTGGAGACACTCTCCATCACTTAGCCGCCTGGCTACTTTCAAGAAAGTTTCTCTAGTTCAGACTTCACAGTCAGGATTACTCTGCGCCCACGACTCTATTTATTTCAGGGAACTGATATAGAAAGGTGACTAGTTTTTTTTTTTTTACAGAACTAAATGCTTCATATATTACCCTCGCAAAGAAATGAACTTTTTTTTATTAATTAACCTTTTTTAATTTTTATTTTAAAGTTAACCCGGGCGCACTTTATTTCTAAATCTGACCTCTTTGATCATGCCACCACCCATGGCGTGACAAAATAACGCTGTCACGCCACAGGATAAATCTACAAAATAGCACTTTTGGTCACGCCACTAGTCGTGGCGACTAAATATTATCACACACCACCACCCTAGTGTGACAAGAGTTTGCTTCGGTAATGGCGTTGTTTTGTTCGTCATGGGTGGTGGCGTGACCAAAGTCGATTGGAAATAAAGTCGTCGAAGTTAACTTTAAAATAAAATTATAAAAAGGTTAATTAATAAAAAATCCAAAAAATACTTTATAAAATATAGCTAATTTTGGTCGATTTGGAAATAAAGTCTGGGGGTTAACTTTAAAATAAAATTCTAAAAAGATTAATTAATAAAAAATTCCAAAGAAATACTTTATAAAATATAGCTATTTTATTCCTCTCAAAAGTCAAAATTATGAGGAAAAAAGCTATTTTTTCTACTAAAAGAATTATTTGAGAACTTTTTTTCCCTCTGAAAAAGCGATAATGTTTTTTTTTCTAAAAAATGTACAATACTTCTCAATAGTATTATACGAAGGAGGATTGAATTGCCGAATAAATGTTGGATGTATTGCTTGAGCTTTGGGGGCATATATAAAGAGAGTACATGCTAACTTAGAGAATCTATTTTTTCACCTCAAACTATCTTAAAAACATATGATGTATTGATGTCTCATGCCTAAAAAAACTTAATGGGCAATATGTGAGCACACAGTGTCAGTTTCAGTGTAGGTATATTCAGAGTTCCAGTTCAGACCCAGTCCTAGTTCGACGAACTTTCCTTCATCCACTTCAAGAACAAATTTTGGAATTTCTCTTCACCAAAATGATATCGACAGAGGAAGACTTTGTAGTGGATATCTGAACAGTTCCATATCCATTTTTGATCAGATGAGCCCAATGTGGCTTTCAGAGTAGAAAGCTACTCTGAAGCTTTCTCCGCGTTAAGTGTCGCAGCATTCCCAGGTTTGCTTCCACTCTCTCTCTTTTTTGTCCTAGTCATACTTTAGTCCTTTTTATTATGCTATGTATGTATAATATGCCACCTGGGACCTACGGATTGGTGCACGACCGACGTAGTTCGACATAGGATCGGACCCAATCCAGACATTGATGTTGCACTAAAAGGGCTACTTCCATAGGCACGTTGGATGCATGTTCAGAGACCTCCAAAATCCTCAATTTGATGGTACAACTTGAGTTCCAGAGGTTGTACAAGTCTATTCCATTGAGGAAGATATAGCTAGGCCCGCAGGTTGATTGGAGGGTCTAGCTTCCCCCACAAAGTACCAAAATCATGCTTTGCAGATAAGACAGTGAAGAAAGGCTTAAACATCTCCCTAAGAAAATGATTTCTTTTTAAGGTCATTAGCCTCAACTTTGTTTGGGAGGACTTAAGCTTTTGTAGTAGTCTCTCTTACCTGTAGAGTCAATTCAATCCATCCTCCATAGAGTTTTGTTGATTTTTGTTGGTGAGTTTATATTAGAGTCTAGTAAAGAGTTATATTAGGGTCGGATTGGATCTTTGAACTATAAATAAAAGTGTGGGGTCATGTGGGACAACACACAATTATTCCCAAAAATACACATGGTATTAGAGCCATCCTCGTTCCCATCCACCATGTCTGAACCCTAACACTAAGCATCACTTACCTCAGTCGTTGTCGTCGTTCGTCGTCGTCCTTGTCACCTCCACCTCCTGTAACGAGCTGCCGCCGCGTTTCCTCGCGGGCAAGCCTGAGCTGCGGCTGTGCCGCCTCGGATCACCGTGGTGGGTGGGGAGGAGGAGGTCGCCAGCAGTGGGGTGGGTGGGACTACGAGTAATGAGGGACAACAATCCTGTCTGGTCCGCATGCGCCATACTCGATGATAGGGAGTGCTACAACTGCGGAGTGAGACGCCATCTGAGTCGTGCTTGTCCTTCTCCACGGTATGGAGGCCGAGGTGGAGGTCGTGGTAGTCGTGGAGGCCGAGTTGTAGATTATAGAGGCCGAGGCACGTCTATTACTCTGATAGGCGAGCAAGGTATGCAATAGGAGAAGTGACGACAGGGACATGCATTGAAGACTTCTCATGATTCCACTACAACAACTACCACCTCCTTTGGTAACTTTGTCAACTACGCCTACGCCTACGTGGGCGATGGTACTTAGGCACATGCACTTGCATCCACATATAAACACTCTCATATTGATTGGATCATAGATTCAGGGGCATCCAAGCATGTCACGGGTTCACTTACTGCATTTGCAACTTACGCTCCATATACTTATTCTGAAACTATCCAAACAGTTGATGGGACCTCCCAACTTATTCAGTGTGTAGGATTTGTAGAGTGCACACCATCCATTGCTTTATACTCCGTTTTGTATGTTCCTTCCTTTCCAGTCAACCTTCTTTCACATAGTTCTATCATTGACCAATTCAAATGCATTGTCTCATTTGATGAGGATTCGTGTCTATTCAAGGAGAAGAGAACTGGGAAGAGGATTGGGACTGTAAAAAGGCATAACGGGTTGTGCTACATTGATCAGGTTGATGCGGCATTGGCTATGGCTACTTGAGGAGTTGAGGAAGAAGTTTTGTTACATCATCGTCAGTTGGGACATCCACCGTTTGAGAGTTAAATTCAGTTGTACCCGGATTTGTTCAATAAAGTAGACAAGAGCAAACTTGTATGTGATGCTTGTGAGTTTGGAAAGCATATACACGGTCTACATATAGTAGCATTGGTCTTCGGAGTCATGAACCTTTTATATTAATACATTCTGATGTTTGGGGTCCATGCCCAGTTACTTCTGTGAGTGGTTTTAAGTGGTTTGTCACATTTATTGATTGTTATACTCATATGACTTAGATTTATATGATGAAGCATAAGAGCGACACTACTACAGGAAGCCTCATCACAGACGGTTCGGAACCGTCATCACAGACGGTTTTCGAACCGTCTATATTTGTTGGTCTGTGATAACAGGCAGTTATCACAGACGGTTCAAAACCGTCTGTGATACGCACTATCACAGACGGTTTTTTGTTGAAACCGTCTGTGAAGGCTATTATCACAGACGGTTTTCATCAAAAACCGTCTGTGATCCGAGAATATCACCGACGGTTTAATTTACAAACCGTCTATGATGAACCGTCTGTGATAGCCTTTTCTGTCGCAAAAAAAAAAACCGAAAACGGCTGCTAAAACTTCGGAGGCTGTTTTGAGGCCCTAAACGACCTTTTTTGGGGGTTTTCACTTTGTCTGGAGTCTCCTGAGCCTCACGAATGAATCTAACATGGCCTTATGGATTTTCAGATTGAACTTTTCGTTAGCTTTCCAACGAGCCAAAGAACGTCGCAATCCGAGTTCGTATGCAAAAGTTATGTCGGTTTTACCAGACAGTGCGCGATCTACCATCTATATTTTTGCCCAAACCAAATAACTCAACATGAACTACACATGCACAGAGAGAGCCTCCAACAATAAACCACAACATCACCCACATCACAGTAGCATCAACTCAATCCATTTACAGAGCACTAACACTAGCTCTTAGTAATCCACATCACAGAGCAAAGGGGGGAGTAGAGAGAGTGAGGTCGTGGGAGGCCGGGGCGACGAAGTGGAGGAGGCCGGCGACGAGATCGTGGGAGGCCAGTAACAACAAGGCCCGGGCGAGGTGGAGGAGGCCGGTGACGATGAGGCCGGGGCAAGTTGGAGGAGGCCACGGGCGACAAGCTCGGGGGACGCTGGGGCACAAGGTGTGAGGAGGAGAAATGGTAGAGGAGGAGATGGAGGTATGAGGTGTGAGGAGGAGAGATGGCTGAGGAGGAAATGGAGGTTATATAAAGCGAGTTTCGGCAGCCCGCCCATTATGTTCAAATTTTCGTTTCCCGCCGAACAATCAGAGACGGTTTTTGTTAAGAACCGTCTGTGATACGCACCTATTATAGACGGTTTTTTAATAGAACCGTCTGTGATCATTCACAGATGGTTCTAATTAAAAACCGTCTGTGATTGGGGGGATTATCATAGGCGGTTTGTGAATAGAACCGTCGTGATAATTCCTGACGGCTCTATTAATAAACCGCTCGTGATAGGTGACTATCACTGACGGTTCTAAAAATACCGTCTGTGATAGCTTTCTGCGCCACCGCAGCAGTCGACGATTTAATACGCGGTTCCAAAGGAACCGCTCGTGATGGGGCGTCTATTATAGCATGTTTTGTAGTAGTGCGAGGTCCTTCGGTGTTTTCAGGTTGGTTGCTACTCAGTTTGATACAAATGTTCAGATTCTTCGAATAGACAATGGAACTGAGTATGTTAACAGGAGTTTACAACGTATCTCTCAGAGGAGGGAATACTTCATCAAACTACTTGTCCAAGAATCCCACCTCAGAATGGCATGGCTGAAAGGAATATTTGACATTTATTGGAGGTGACACGTTCACTCATATTTCATATGAATGTTCCAAAGGGATTGTGGAGTGAGGAAGTAATGATGGTATTGTATCTCATCAATCGCACGTTGTCTCGAACACTTGGGATGAAGTCTCTAGGTGAACTTCTTTTGGGTCAGCGGGAGTTCAAGGTGCCTCCTAAGGTGTTTTCTGTGTGTGTGCTTTGTACTGGATCACCGGTCAGCAGTTGGCAAGCTGGATCTGCAGGCAATTAAGTGTATATTTATAGGCTATTCATTAAGTCAGAAGGGCTATAAATACTGGAACCCGGTTGAGAGAAGGTTGTTCGTGAGTATGGATGTGATATTCCGGGAGTTAGAGCCATACTACACGAGTGGATGTACCCTTGGTCAGTTTTTGGAGGAGTTTTCTCCTATCACTAAGTGTGACAGTCGAGACAGGGAGAACAAGGAGAGTGATAATCAACGAGAAGAAGTTATTGTGGGAACAATTATGTGCCCGAGCCTAACAGAATATACGTGAGATGTGATAGCCCTAAAAGAATTGAAGTTTTATCAGTGAATGCGCTTTGGGAAATAGGGGAAAAGTAGATGAACAAGCAGTCAGCACCTGAGCCAGTAGAGTTAATCATGACAAAGGCGCAACTAGATCATCCACAGTCTGAACAGTCGGCCTTGCCAGTTGATCCAGTCCCAAATCCCTCCTCGGGTCTCTCTCTATCAAGTTCTTTGACTCCCCATGGGGCAAGTGGTAATGTTCCCTCTAAGCACTCTGATCTAAAGTTACCACATGTGCAACGTAGGAAAACTAGAGTTAATGTTGGAAAGCCTCCAGTCCGGTATAGCTTTGAGTATGACATTGCAAATTTCATATCATATTTCCATATCTCACCTACATACAAAACATTCATTGCATTACTTCAGACAATGCATATTCCAAATTATTGACGTGCTTCTAAGAAGGATCCTAAGTGGAAGGATGCTATGAAGGAGGAGCTTAGTGCACTTCAGAAGAACAAGACATGGGATCTTGTTTAACTTCCAGTGGGAAAGAGAGCAGTGGGATGTAAATGGGTGTTTACGATTATGCAAACTACTGAAGGCAAGATAGAATGATACAAGTCACAGTTGGTTGCAAAAGGCTATATTCAAACATGTGAGATAGATCACTATGATGAGACATTTGCACCAGTGGCGAAGATGAGCACGGTAAAAACGTTGATCTCCTATGCAAATAACTTAGGATGGCCCCTACATCAGTTTGATGTGAAGAATGCTTTTCTACATGGAGACTCCTCTAGGATTTGAGAACAGGCAGACTGATGGGAAGATGCGTAAACTCAAGAAGTCTTTGTACGGTCTGAAGCAGTCTCCAATGGCGTGGTTTTATAGATTCAGACGTGCAATCTGTAGTATGGACTATTCTTAATGCAATAAAAATCATATTGTTTTAATAGGCATAGAGGATCACATATCACCATATTGGTAGTCTATGTTGATGATATTGTGATCACTGAAGATGATATTCAGGAAATCAAGTCCTTGAAGAAAAGATTGGGAGAGACATTTGAGGTGAAAGATCTTGGAACTCTTCGATACTTTCTTCGGATTGAGATTAACTGTTCTTCGAAAGGTATAGTTCTATCCTAGAGGTAGTATGTTCTTGATCTGCTGGTAGAAACAGGTACGCTTGGGTGTCGCCCTATTGCTTCACCTATTAATAGGAATCACAAGCTATGTGTCGGGACCCAAATATGCAAATTTGGACCATTTGTGTATACTCATTAGTCCAAGATCACGCTAGTGCACATAGTGATAAACATAGATGAATATCATTCCATACACAACGAATATAAGAATAAACATACTAATTTGAATAGCAAAGAATAGTTGTGACCTTATGGCTGAGTTTACAATTATTGAGTCATGCAGGGCTTAACACTAAATAAAAAGCAACAACAGAATGAAAGTAACTTCAGCGAAAACCCATCAACTTGCCACAGGCAAATGACTAGGAACAATGCCTAACGGTCAACTTCCTCGTAGAACTCCTCCTCGAAAGTATACGATGACTCATCCACTTCAACTAAATGATGATTATAGCAAGAATAAGCACATCTAGTACTCAACAAGTTGTACCACAAAATACAATTATAGATGATGGTTTATTCCAAAGGATATGGTTTCTATGGTTATTTCCCAAAAGCAACAGTTGCACTTGAATATGAATAATAGATTGAAAGTGTAATTTAAAACAAACAACAATAGTAATTAAACAAGTATTTCTACAAAGCTCACTTAGTCTAATAAATTCTTTCACAAAGCTATCTTCCCTATTTGTTTTATAAAAGTATACCCCTCATGTGAAATCCTCGAGCATGTCCATGACCACGGATGCGGCTATTTGAATAGATTGTTAACACTCTGCAAAGGTTGTACAATTTACCCACAAGATGCAATCAACTAAATTGGAGAAGATCACAACAAAGCCTTTCTAAAACTTCATCTCAATAACTGACCCTCTCAGTGAGCTTTAATCCGATAGCCTGGTGTCACACAGACGTTGGTCCGGAGCGCACCGTTGGATATTTAAACGGCAAACTGTCCATAAATGTGGCTCAACACACATCTCCACCTTTTCACTGAGCTAACCTACTGCCTAAGGCAGCCAATGTTGAGACTCCATAACTTACTGAGCTAGGTCTGTCCCATTCCAGGCATGTGGTCGTACTGTATAGCTTAGTTCAATGGTGCACAAAATTAAGTCCTTAATTCGATCAAGGCAAGATTACCAATTTACTACACATATTCACAAAGATCCCAATCACAAAGCCACCAATTCACTTAGTTCTTCCCCTCGCCCCAATCTAAATATTTTCCCACCCAGTTGATTAAAGTGCAACACATGTTTCCACTAAGTGACAACACATGTCATACCAATTATCACAAAGATATTCCATAATCACTTAGTCAAGTATGAATTTGCCATTAAAATTATATTAATGTTCGTTGCATGGCTAAGCATACTAATCGTGTTTAAACCAACCCACGTTGGTGCTATGATAGTACCAACTAGTCATTTAACTAAGCTAGTGTGACAAATGATCATGGCAATACAATTAACATGGTGGGCATAATCAATAGGTTGCATAGCTAATCCCAAAATAGTTTAATTTTGTAAAACTGGGTGCAATATGATCAAAGAACAACTTGCCTTGGAACAAGTCTTGGTTCTAGTCTTGACCTAGCTCTACTCCTTTGTAAGCTCCCGAAGTATCAATGTCTACTCGCAAAGAGAGTGAAAAATACAAATAAATGCAAAATAGAGTAATGAATGAACTTCAAAAATTAAATATAAATACTGGAAGGTAGAGATCGATTTAAGATGAATTTAGAGACTTGAATGAGCTCAATCAGAGATTGTATGAAGGAGAACGAGCTCTCGACAATTGGTTCGGCTGAGAAATTTGAGAGAAAAAAAAAAGAGGAGAGAGGGTATTGCGACTGACAGGTAGGACCCACGGAAAAGTGGATTTTGGAATTCAATAAAGTCCAAAAAATAGGATGAGACACTGATAGGTGGGACCCACAATCTATAGACCGAGTCCATGGGCTAGGTCCATGGGTTGCTCACGGGTCTACGGAATAGGGCACTAACATGGGGTCCACGTGTCATAGGCTAGGTTCACCTAGGGTTTACATCTAGGGTTTACATGTCGACGGGATCTACGACAGCGGCGGGTTGACAGAGGCGACGGTGAATGGTGGTGGTTAACGGTGAACGAAGGGCACCTTCGGCTTCTCCGAGCTTTGGCGATCACATCCACCAGCTTGGATGCGGCGGTGGTGGTCGGAAAGGGGGTCAACGGCGATTAAGGCAGCAACGGCAGCTCAGGTTCGCAGCGTGACGACGAAGGAGGGCTCCGACAGGGGTGTGGATGCGTGCAACATGTTCTTAGCATCGAGGCGATGCGACCGGGTGATGCGCAGGACCCAATGGTCACCGAAGGTGATCGGTGGCGAGGAAAAGGCGGCGGCGAAGCTCGAGCTTGTGGTACTCTGGTGCTTCGGTGGTCTTCGGGCAACACCAAGTGGATGGAGGAGAGTCAGGAGAGGAGTCACGGTCCCAGCGGTGTCAATCTGGCAAGAAGACTCACCGACGACGGTGGTAGCCGGCGATGGAGAGCTCGGAGGAGATGGCGGTAAGGGCGGTGCAAATCCGAGCTCCGAGGCGCTAGGGCTAGGGTTTTTGGTGGCGGTGGGCGCAGTTGGGTGCGGAAATTGAGGGTGGCGGCCTTTTATGGCCCAAGGGCGGTGGTTAGGGTTTGCGGCGTGCACACCGAGGAATTCGGGGTAGTGGTGGAGTCCAAGATGGGAAAAAGAGGGGAAAGTAGGCCACGGGAAAGAAAGCAGCCCACGGAGCCTTCCAAAAAAATTTCGGACCCCGGGCATTGAATAACCGAAGCCCTCGTGTGTGTACCTTACTAGTCCCATGATCAGTGGCTAGTACACACATCCACAATATTGGTATACACATCCATACACAACATACATAGAACATGAAACAAATAGAGTACTTAACTTAAGCGATTACATCACAAGTGTATAATACACGACCGAACGGCCAAATAAAACGACGAGTATTAGAAGCAGCAAGTCAAACAGCGAAAACAAAAGTATTAAACACAAAAGTCCAGCGGCATGCCCATCCAAACCCTCAAGCAACTGACAAGAACAAGTCCTAGCAAGACTCAAACTCTGATCAACAATTTAAGCAATATTGAGTATATTTTGCACTCAGCAAGACTTGTAGTGTATCGCAACATGATTATAAATGCAAGACTAACAAAGGATGATGCTCTACTCTACAAGTTATTTTCAGCATTAAGCAAGTATTATTTGTAATAATGATAACTAGTACTTTGCAATTGAAATTTTAAAGAGCTATTGACTGATAATGAAATAATCAAGTAACATAACCAAAGTAAACTCACAACCCTCCTCGGTTGTGATCAACACTTAAATCTCAACCATAGACATGGCACTCAAGTTATCAATAACAAAAACCAACCCCACATTTTCCAACAAGAGACATATGCACATATTCAAGTTAACCTTTTAGTGGAGTTCAACCTATATTTTGGATCCGAGGAATACAATAAGATATAAGAATATAATGTCGAATGCATACCTCCATGATTTTCATATTTTTATCCAACTGAAACTAAACAATAGGTATAACAATAGAAGTGTTAGTCTCACAAATATATTTATCATTAATAACCAAAATACTCCATTAACTCATAATGGTGGCTTTAGATTCTTCAGCGTCGATGGGGTAACTAGCATGGGCAATGGTAGGCGGAGGCGACGAGAGTAGGTGAGGCTCTAAACTATGAGCGTCGGTCGCGTTAAAGTGGGCGGCGGTGCAAGCGCAAGACTAGAGCACGAAACCTGGCGTGGGAGCGAGCTCGACGAAGGGTTCCGACAAGTGGGGTCAGCACATCAGAGAGAGAGAGAGAGAGAGAGAGAGAGAGAGAGAGCGCTGGCACAAGCTGGAGCGAGCGCGAGAGGAGATGGGCCGAGTTGGGTTTCGGCCCAATGGTTTGACAGGAATTCGAATTTGGTTTTCAAATTCCTTAAACTGGCTGATTGTTGTTCGAATTTTTAAGCATGGTAAACAAGCTCCAAAAATTGTGAACATTTTTGTAGGAGCTTATGGTATAGTATAGTTTCTTGCATAAATTTTTCAGGATTTTATATCTTCTCTTATTTTCTCACAAATTCTTCCAAGTTGTTGTTTGCCTGTAAATTCATTATTTGGTTTATGCAAAAGTTCAAAATCATGCTAAAAATAGTTTTCAGCATGCTCAAAATTATTATTATATTCATTTTTATTATATTTTCCCAAAATGTGGTTTTGGCATGTTACAAATTTTAAAATAGTTTTTTATTTTAGAAAATACAGAAAATGGAAAAGGTCAATTAAAAATAGCAAATAAACTTGGAAAATTCCCAGACAAATCTGAAAAATAATTCCAAGCACAAAGAACTCAAATAAATTAATTTTGGAATTAATTTATGTTCATATTAATCATATTAATTAATTTTAATCCAAAAAATTTCCAAGTAATCTTATTAATTCGACAAAAAATGGTGAAAATTTTCCCGAGGCTAAACTACACAAAAGATTTTTAAAACATCAAAAATTGGAATGTTACACTATATGCTGAGTCGGGAGATCCAGTTGCCAAGAAAGCTTACCAAAGGCTTGTTGGGTGTCTCTTTTATTTGTGCCATACAAGACCTGATATTTCATATGCAGTGAGCGTGGTTAGTCGATATATGCATGACCCCAGAACATGACATATGGATGTTGTCTATCGATTCCTGTGATATCTGAATAGTAACTATGGGAAAGACCTTTGGTTCAAGAAGAATGAACACTTGAATGTGAAAGGGTATTGCGATGCTAATTGGACGAGCAGTGTGGATGACAGGAGGTCTACCTTTGGATATTGCATCTTTATCGGAGGTAACCTTGTGTCATGGAAGAGCAAGAAGCATAAGGTTGTGGCTCGATCTACCGCAGAGGCAGAATATAGAGCAATAGCTTTGAATGTGAATGGAATGATATAGATGAAGGGTTTATTGTCTGAGCTTCGAGTATGGAGGAATAATATCTTGGTGTTGCATTGTGACAATAAATATGCAATCAACATTGCTACCAATCCAATACAATATGATCGTACCAAGCACGTTGAGTTTGATAGGTTCTTCATCAAGGAGAAGCTCGATGGTAGAAGGCTGAAGTTAGAGTATGTCAAATCTGGTGAACAGTTGGCTGACTGTTTCACTAAAGGGTTATATCCTAGCGATAGTGCTACAATATGTGATAAGATGTTCATGATTGATATCTTCGGCCCATCTTGAGGGGGGATGCTGATGAGTTCGTATTAGAATATAGTAAATAGTTGTATTAGAGTCAGATTGGATCTTTGGGCTATAAATAAAATGTGTGGGTGTCTTGTAAGACAACACACAATTATTCTCAAAAATCTACAATTTTCATTAACTCCGATGTGTTTTTATGTCTATTTTTTCTTCGGGTTTTTTGCTGTTTGATTTAGCGATTGACCATTTGCTGAATTAACTCTACTCAATACTCAGTATACCTAAGCACTACCTTTAAAGAGCTGCCATTGCGTTCAACTAAACTAGCTACCTACCATATTATCGGAAATTAACCGTATGCTTTCAAGGGCAAATGTGCAACAGAAAAGAATACTGAAAATAGCATATTAAAAGAGAGACAAACCCCATATGGAGCAATATGATAGCTAAATGTGGCTACTAAATATTCCCTCTTTTACATTGTTACGAGACATTTGCTGGAGTACCACGACAGCGAGCTACATGTTCAAACTCAGACGTAATCAGCACCACAAAGCAAGTTACCGACAAATCCACAAGGTTTCGCAGACGTAATCAGCACCACAAAGCAAGTTACCGACAAATCCACAAGGTTTCGCAATCTTGTCAGCTTAATGCATCATTCTATCATGCATTACCACATAAGTTTAATGTTTCTCTCCTTTTGCTCCTCTTACCTATGGCTAGCTTTTCCAATATTGCAAAAGATGGTCCGTCAAAAATATTGCAAAAGATGACGCTTGGATGTCGATAGAAACCTAATAAAAATATGCAAGAAATTAAGCTAGAACACAGAATCTTGTGTTAATTTGTCCACCACTAACCCCGGCCAAGGGCTGTGCAAGTAAATGTGATGTGATTAAAAGTAGTCCACTTTCAAGTTCCAACTTTTCTTACATCACTGTGCTAGGCCTTTTACTCCTTTCAGTCATCACGCAGTCTTCAAAACACAATTTTAACAACTAATTTCTATTGTAATATATTTATAAAACCTAACAAAATTGTATTTTTATGAAATTTCTTTCCGATATATATATATATATATATATATATATATATATATATATATATATATATATATATATTATTTTCATGTGTTCAATTTAAATATTGAAAAAGATATCGATATTTAAAGTTTAGAAAGTTTGACTTCACATACCAAAAACAAATTTTTTTTTTGTGACCGGATGGAGTACTATTTACTCCGCGTTAATTTGGCCGGTTGGGGGAAGTGGATGGGCGAGTGCATGCATGGAAGTCAATGGATGGGCTAATTTTTACTTTTGTTGATTCGATTAGACTAGGCGTGGCAAGCCAGGGGTAATAATGTTTCAGATTTGGAATTTTGAATTTAGGATTTCTTTGTTGCCTTATTGGCGATCACTTCCTAGCTAGTCCAACTAATAGGCACGCCTGCTGCTACGTACTTACACAGACATGGCATACTGCGTATGTTCCTTGCATGCTTACGTAGTTACGTTGGTTCAGATACTTGTTTTCTTGAAGAGAACTAATTTGCAGACTAATTAATTAGTGGCTGAAACTCTAGGATTTGATCCGCAAACTTTATTTTAATGAAAGTGCTATATATTAACACGGAGTATGGACATTCTACACTCATATGCACCTACACCCACTACCCTCCCCATCTCTTGTGCTTCGAGATTCGTGCCCCTCATTCTCTCTTCTTCATCCTCTCTTGTTCGGCTCTCTCTCACTTCACCATCCGTTGGAAACCCTGTCCGCGCTGCCACCGTTGTCATACCGGAAACCTCTCAAAAAATCCCGAGGTTTCTAGCGTCATGGGAGCGAGGTTTCTGGTAGCGACGGCAGAGCAGCGAGGTTTTCGGCGGCGAGCTGGCGATGGCGCGGCGCGAGAGAGAGGAGAGAGGGGGAGAGAGGAGAAGAGGGAGAGAGGGGGGGAGCACGAATCTCAGAGCAGCATGAACGATCTAGATAGCGCATGCAGATGTATCCTTGCATTTCCCATATTAACACTCAACTAAAACTTTTGCGATTTATATGCCTTTCAAGTACACACTCTAGTCGCCCAATTCATCCAACCAACACATCTTGGAGGCATGGAATCATTTTTGGTCGTTCACATTTCCACGCCAAGTTGGAGATAATCTGTTCGAGCTGCGTCCCGTCCTATCCTACACCAAAAGAATGATGTTCCTCTGCAGATGGATGGCGCCATGGTGCGGCACCGACCGGGAAAGCTAGCTGGGCGGACATGAGCCGTCCAATCTTTGCCGCGACGGTAAATGACCTGTGCCATATGGCGTGCCATCCCCAATTCAAGCACGGAAACATAGTGTCCCCATCGTCGACGATTTTCCCGATTGGAGAATCGAAACGTAGCTCTTTTTTGCTCGGTCTATCTGGACCCTTCGGTATAATAATTATAATTAATTAGAACATAATATGTATTTCGTTTTTTCTAGGAACACAACGTAAAAATGAAATCTGAAGTTGTGTTGTATAAGCGAGCACGAATTTCTGACCATTCAACGAGTATCTTGTATTTTATAGAAACCAGCAAAGTTATCCGCGTATTTGCACGACTAAATTTATTTCAAAGTTTGTATAAATGTTTAGCAATATATTTGCGTATTTTGTATGCTATTTAGACTTTTAATGTATCCAAAAAAAAGGAAATAACAATAGAAACTTGAAAGAAATTACAACCTAAGAAATGTAATTGAAGTATGTACTTTGATAGAAGAAACTCATTGAGCATAATAAGCTGTTGAGTTTCTTATAAACTGGCCACTCTTCATCATGTATAGATCATGTAGCTGCATATCCCTATTCTCACTCTATTAGTTTTTTTTTTCTCCAAATTGTATGCATGCACATGTATCTCTATTTAATCTCAAGCAATACGTTAATTATGTGTGCGATAAATTATCTTATTAGTTTACATACTATAATGTATTAGAGTACCTTGCTCACGCATACACCGATGCACTATGGGTGACCTACCTTGAACTTATCTTCCCACGCACACCGTTGCCCCCACCAAACTATGTGGCTTCTATCTATTCTCGTCGTCACAACTTTTTCTTCAACCTCCAACAGTAAGCCCAAATCTTGATCGATCTCGCTTAGTTGCTACCCCTTTCAACGCAAAACTTTATCACATAGTTACCTTCTACTTCTCCCCAATTATTGCTTAATGCTAACCAATGCGACATCAGCACACATACACATGCAACTATCGCCGATCCCAGCTGGGGACACGTGTCATGCTCTCTCCGGCGACTCCGAGCATATTCCCTTCAGCTACGCTATCTCTACCCCAAGCTTTTTGCTCTTGTACCTGTACGCCTGCGCTTCTATTCGTATGGATGCACGATGTTATACATGCTCGACGTACTCTTCTCTTGTGTCGGTCGCTTCTCTTCTTTGACATTGGCCAACTCAATGTTGTGGCTTCCTCACTAACCGTGACGACCTCCCATCTTCACTAATGTTGGCAATTCTTCTTTAATCGTTGTCTAACAATATGGAAAATCTTTTTTCCAACGCCAATGACGACATGACCATCACCAGTGATGGCATGCTCCTAGTTACCCAATGGCCATATATCGTTTATAGCTCGTCTTTAATGAAAAGCTTCATCTCCTCTCTACCAGGGCTTCTCCACCATTGAGCTCCTTTGGTCACTAACTCCTTCAACAATGTTGATGCTCACCACTTGTCATTACGGTCTTTGGCTCCTTCATCATTGTACTTTTTCTTAAACGGCTCTGGTCAGCAGCATGACATTGCCCTCATCTCCATCGCTGGCGCTTCGGCTTTTCGCTTCCCCATAGGTCAATGTCTTATTGCAAGACAGGTTGATGCCATTGCACTCCTTCGTGGTCTCCTCCGACACCATTCATGCTATCCTTGTTATAACTTGTATTTGTAAATCAAAATTTCAGTTACTTTTTATTTTTGTTCCATAAGAAGCAACAATATAAATGTAACACCCTGGCTATGCGAAAGACAAGATATTACCTGAAGTCCAACACTACGCAATAATATGAAATAATTTCAACAATATTTCAACTAATGACATAAAGAGATCAACATCTAAAAGGATGAGTATAAGAATTGAATCAGAATTCAAAAACATATCGAACTCTATCATCCAATCATATTGAATCAAATATGATAAAGCTATCATAGGTCTATACGAAGATCATTAAGCATTCACTGGTTCAACCAAGTCATGATGAATGAAAGTCTAAATCATCAGAACTCCATTTATTACAATCCAACTTATCAAATGAAAGATAATAACAAGTTCAATTGTTTAAAAGGGTGATGAATGTGAAGTGAAAGAAATGATTCATGTGACTAATTCCTCCCAAGCATGCCGTCTTCAATATTTACCTAAAACAAATAAATACAGCAAGAATGAGTCTACGACTCAGCAAGTACCACAGAACAATATGACCAATACTGAATAAGAATAACAACCACAGAATAGAATACAAATGTAGAATGACTAAATAAGATCATAGCATCATAGAATAGAATTTGAATGTGGAATGGATGAATAAAAACTTAACATCATATAATAGAATACGAAGGTAGAATGGTAGAAACTATATGAATGAATGAAATGCATGATCTCCACTTCTGTTTATACCGGTATAATCAGTGAACACCCTTCGGTATTCACTCAGGCCCGCATTTCATAAAATGCGGGGATCCAAGGCCCGTATGAAGAACGTTTCATAACGGGGATCCAATTTGCCCACATTAGAATGGTGGGTCTTACATGCCCATACTGGAATTGATTGGTCTTTACATCCCACTCCCGTGAATGAATCATGAACAATGAATGAATGAATGTATGAATATGGAAGACGAAATCTCAAGAAGCATGGATTCACATATATGGAACGAATCAGAAATCATTGAAAACTACTCATAAACCATAGTATTCAGTCATGTCATGAACATCAAGCACTATGAACAAACAACAGCACTACATACACAATGGACTTGCCCATGTTGGAATGATGGGACTTCACTACCCACTCTCGTGGGTGAAACATGAATGGAAGAACGAATGAATATGTTGGACGTAAACAAATAATCGAAGAATCATGGTATATCAATTATAAGGGAAAGCAAGTAATACCGGAATTATCCATTGCACATTCATCACTCAAGTGGAACAAATAGCAATCAAGACAAATAAAGTGTATTTGCTTTTCGAACTGTGATGCGTTAGGAGGCAAGGATGAAGCCACTAATCTTGAATTCCCTCCTCTTACACTATTTAATTGCTTGAATAAGAAACAACGTGAATAAGACGCTACTCGCAACGCCTAATCTCATATTCCTAAACCCAAGGTTCATATAATTGCTCTATCCAAATTAACCGACAGTCTAGTAGGACGTTAAACTGGACAGCGATACTAAAAACATCATATCTTTTGCTCTGAGAATCTAAAAGGAGTGATCTCAGATCCTATGAAAAGGTAACGAAATCCTCCACAATAGTCTACTTGGCTCAATCCTCTAATTCGGCCAAAATCTTAGGCTATCTTTCAGATGAAAGTCCAATATATAATCTGCCTTGTGGAATTGAACAGCAGTAAAAAAAATTCATATCTTTTGATTGGCTTAACCAAAAACCAAGATTTTTATCATTCTGGAAAGCTAAGAACATAAACTTCAAAAGTATAGTTGGCATGATACTCAGATTTTTCCTTTAACAAAGTCTAGCCCATGGCTCAAAACTACGGTTAGCAAACCGACAAACATTCAGAACAGCAGTAAAGAAAATCCTTTAACTTTTAATTGGCTGAACCAAACTTCGTGATTTTTAACAATCTGGAAATCTTATGAAATTCCCTACGACAATTGTGTTGGGTGAATTCCCTGAATCGGTCATTAACTTAATCTTACTTAATAAACAAAACTACTGCTAATTCTCGTCAGACTTTCTGGACAGCAGCAGTAAAAACAACGTAACTTTTAGACCACAACTCTGATTTGGGTGATCTTTGAACCTATAGAAATCTGAGAACGAAACCCATATAACTCTATGAGATGAGATCCTCTGATTCGGACTCTAAATACATGAAAATAGTCGCACCATAAACTGGACAGAAACTGATCTAATCGCAGCAGGACTTCGATCCACTAAACATAAACAATTTCACATCTACAATGATCCAACTAGGGAAGAACATCAATTGTTACCCTTGTAGAACCACAGGAGATCGCTGATCAAATCCCACAAAGAAGCTCTCCTTCTACTCCCTCTTCCTTCCTCCCTTTAGGCCGGCATCCCACTGTCCTCTTTCTCCTTCCCTCTCGTTGGCCGGCAGTCGAGTTGTAGCACCATGGGCAAGGAGGGATGGCTCCAATGGCAGGAGGGGAGTACTATAGCACGCCGCTACTGTAGCATGGCGGCTACTGTTGGTCCCCTCCCCTCCCTTGCCTTCTAATGGGCTGCCAACCCACTCATGGGCCTTAGGCCACTATGGCCAGCTCCTCTCCTCTCGAATATCGGTTGGTGGCCCATTCCTCTCCTAAAATTTTGAATTTTGATCTTAATTTCATCTCTAAGCTTTGTTGCAATCGATATTGAATAAATTTCCCTCTCCCGAATAATATTTTCTCGAATTGATATTTGGGGTATTACAATAAACATATGTACTTGAGAGGAAACATGGTAGCTTCTTTTGTATCTCCACCGACACCATTCGTGTTATCCTCGTTATAACTTTTATTTTTATTCAACATTTTTCGCTATTTTTATTGGAGTTCGTATAAAAATGAAATTGCTAGATTAATTTAATTTATTCTAATTTTTGTTATTTTGTGATTTTATTTTGGAATTCGTATGGAAATCAAATTGTAATTTTCTTTTATTTTTTCTTCTGAATTTTAGTTCTTTTTTCTTGGAATTCGTATATGAATCCATTGCTGTTTTTCTTTAATTTTTTATTCTTAATTAAATTTATTTAGGGATTTTACTTTGGAATTCGTATTGACATGTAACATCCCAAAAATTTGGTCTGTTTTAAAGTTTTAAAAGAAAAATAACCATTTGAATTTTCCTGGTAAAGTTAAGAGCTTAATTGAAATTTTCAGAGTTCAAAAACAATTTAAGGTGATTAATGTCAACATCAACTATTATCAACTATTGTCAAAATTATTTTATTTGGATCTTATGAGCTTGGATATATTTTCTAGAATTTTTCCGAGGTCATTTGCTATTTTCTAAGTCTTATTTGGATTTTCAGCTATTTTCTAAAAAGAAAAACTAAATATAAATCTCAGATTAATTCCAGGCCGAAATCCCTTTCCTATTCCTGTTTGGCCCAACCCTGTGCGGCCCGTTTCCTTGTTCGACCGCTTCGCCAGAGCTCCGCTCGTCCGTTGCTTTCTCCTCGCCACACAAGATAGCCGTCCCTTCTATCGGTCGTGACGCGTTGTTTGGCACACGAATTCTCCCGAGTCTCTGTCCCTATCACGTGGACCCCGCAACCTGCTGGTCATCTTCTCCGAGTCGGGCATGGCCTGGACTCCTCTGTCGCGCCGCTTTCGCCGCCATAGCCGCTTCGAACCCCCTTGGCTCGCCGTGTATAAAAGGAGAAGCGCCCCCTTGACCTCCGCATCCTTTACCTCGCCGCCAGCGCCTGAGATCGAAACCCTAGGCGCCAGAATCGCTCGGAGAAGTCTCGGCGCCGCCGCAACTCCGTCGAGCTCGGTCGTCGCCTCTAGAGCCGCTCAAGCTTCCGTTCCACTCCCGTTGAGATCGCAAGGACAAGGGCTATCTCCGGGTGGCCTTGGATTCGTCGGAAGCTCACCGAAGCCCAGATCCCTCGCACCCGTAGCTCAAGCTCCCCCAAACCGCTTGGCCGCCGCCAGTCGATCCTCAAGCACCCGTGAGCCCACCTCGAGTTCCCGTCTCGCCCTCTACCTCCCAGCAGCACCGCCGCCGCTAAGCCTTGTGGATTCACGGGACCGTCGGGATCCGGCAGCTCCTCCTCGCGCGAGCGTCCACACGGCGCCACGTCACTGCCCGGCTTAGCGCCACCTCGACCACGTGCCTCATTGTCACCGCGTGGAGCTGGTCCACCTTGCCACATGGCGGTCCAGATCCAATCCTAACTGCCCGGCTCGGTGAACCAAGTCCACCGTGAGCCAAGCCACTTCCATGTGGGTCCCACCTGTCAGGTGGATTTCTTTTTATTTCTTTCCGGCGGAAATCCTCTGCTGACGTTAGCGCTGCGTCATAATCCGTGTTTTTCATTAGAAAAATAATTCGGATTATTTCCTAAAATCCAAATTAGGGTTTTCTTTAGGGTTTCAACCTTCCAAAGCCCATATCTTTTGCATCCGAACTCCGATTGAGTCCATTCAAATTCCTAAATTCATCTAAATTCAAGATCTATCTATCTGAGATTTTTATTTAATTTTTGGAGTTTTTTTGCTCTCTGTTATTTATTTATTTTGTTTATTTGCTTGTTTGCGATTAGACGTTGATACTTCGGGAAGCTTTGAGCAAGGAGGAGCATACCAAGATCAAGATCAATCTCAAGATTTATTCCAAGGCAAGCCATAGTCCTTTGATCATATTGAACCTATGATTTTAAAAGTATATTGTTTTATACAATTGCATGCTATTTTTTATATAAATTGTTTTGGGATTAGTTATTGTCTGTTGTCATTATGCCTCCTTTGATTATTTGAATGCCATGAATCCTTTGTCACCCTAGCGTGGGTAATTTTAGTTGGACATATTTATATTGCCAACATGGGTAGCGTACTGATGCTTAGTTATACTTAGTTACGTTGGGAGTTTATCATCACATGTGTCATAATGATTAATCTTGACTTAATGATATATGGAATCGTGGTGGTGAGCCACTCTTGTTAAAATTTGTGGGTACCATGACGGGGTGAGTCATGGATCTAGGTTAATCAAAATGGTTTTCACTCGGACGAGTGGTTGGTGGATAGTGGGGGTGTGGATGGAACACGGATTGGGTTTGTGGTAGTCTCGCCTGAGTAACTTGTCAAGGACTTAATCTTGTGCGCCATTGAACTGGGCCTTAACCGTACAACCACAAGTCTGGTATGGGACGGACCTGGCTGACTAATTAGCAATGTGTTAATTTCGATTCTGTCGTGGGAAGCGTGAGTTATGGGAAACGTATTCTCACAGGCGCAAGAGGGGGGCCCTGTCTGGTTGGAAAGACATTCAGTGTTGAAACCTTCGCGGGCAGAATCGGGTTAAGAAGGAGCTTTGTAAAAACCTTGTGATGATCACTTAAGTCGCACACCCAAGGAAGTGTGGTCAGACTCTTTGAGTTGATTAATCTCTTGTGGGGAAAGCTGTACAACCTCTGCAGAGTGTAAAACTATTCGAATAGCCGTGTCCGTGGTTATGGACGTGCTCGGGGATTTCACACGGGAGATAGTGTTTCTTTAAAATGAGTCGGAGTGTGGATGGGAAGTTCACTTGATGGATAAAATGTTGGTTTGGTGAACAGGTCATTCACTTGGTGGTTTGTGTTGATTGGTGAATAGGGGATTCACTTATCTTTGGTTTGGTTGGGAAGTGAATGGGAAGTTCACTAGTCATTTCAAGAAATTGTTTAATTAATTATTATTATTTTCAGCTATGCATTTCAATCTATTTATTGTATTTATCGTAAATACTGCTTTCTGCAAAAGAACCATACAGCTAACCTTGTCCAGCCATGCACGAATACTATTTGCATACATTTCCCTACGGTTGGCTGAGTACATTCAAAAGTATTCATGGCTTGTGCCCTCTGTTTAAATCAGCAGTTGAAGAATATCAAGCTGTCCAAGAGTTCTTCCAGAAGGAGGACTATGAAGGTTTTGCGGATTAGGATGCGTTCTCCACTCGATTGCCTGTGGGCATGTTGAATGACCATTTGAAGAGTTTTGTTTCCGATGCAAGAGTTTTATTTGTTTCTTTAGCCCTGCGTGGCAAGTTAAATAGCGTTGACCATAAGGTCCATTATTATTATTATTTGTTACTTTGAGATCTTTTTAGTTAAATCGAATAAATGGATGGTATTTCATCACTGTTTCCTGTGTGAGTTAGCTACTGATCTGGGACTAGTTCGGAAAAACACAGAGGGTTCCTGAGATGTATTTTCGGGTCCCGACAGAGGTGGTATCAGAGCCATATCGACTGTAGAACGCAACCTTAGTTAGCATGGTCGTTTTAGCTAGAAGCTTCAAAATTTATTTTCTAAATCAAATCAACTTAACTTGATTTAAGTGGTTGTTCTTTTCTCATCTACTCTATTCTTTCTTATCTCAATCTATGCTATTCTTATCATACTCCATTCTTTCCCACCTGGTTTTAGAAGTCTGGTCTCTTGTCTTGTCGGAACATTGATTTGTAATCCTGATTTGACTGTCTTGCCTGTTAACTCCTTCAGATGGTGCAAGTGTATCGTGATCAACGAGGAGATTGGCCTGGAGTTCTTCAGTGCTTGTTGCAGAGTTTGGGGACAAGCAGAAGTGCAACTTACTTCACCAAGGAGAAGAAAGTGAAGGGGTACACGAAGGTATTTGAGACAAGAGTGTATTTCATCGTGAGGATTGGAGGTCACATCCGCCATCACAGAATGAAGTGCTGCGATGAGCTTGAAGATATGTCAGCAGTCAAGGTTGCCCACAAAGCTGTTCGAAGGATTTGCAGGTTGCACCGAATCAATTTGCTCAAGTTGGTTCAGAAGTATGTGAGGCAAGTAGCATCAGTGCCAGCTTTTCCTGCACCAGAAGGAGAGTTGGGAGGATCCTCAGTTCCAGCACCAGTCCCTTTGCCGTCACCTACTCCACCCAGCCCAGAAGAAAGGCGTCGAGTCACCGGCAATCGTCAAGAGTATCTTCGTCGTTTCGTTCTAGCTGTTCGTCCCGAGTCTCCGCTTGACGATCGCAACTCATGGGTGTTCTCTGATGACTTCGGGCAATCGGAGAGTCTTCGTTCTCTAGCCCAGAGTGGGAGCCGTCCAACAATTCTTGAGCATGTAATTGTCTTTAAAGCCAACAAGAACACCAAGCAACAATTAAAGACGATTACATGCTCAAGAATGGTTGGTTGCTAATACATGATGCCACTTCGATCGAGATGCGTGCGCATCAACGACACTTTCTGAACATAGCCACGTCCAATCCAGGTAATTGGATGTCCTAACGCTATCTTTGCATCCATACTTCTTAAACCTGCAGGGGCTCAATAAGGTTGCCGTAGCTCTTGTCTCATCCTTCTCATCTTTGCGTGGGCGATCCCCCAAAGTGGTGAGAGACTACGAACAATATATATATAATATATATATGATGCCGGATTTAATGGTACAAGCAGCCACTGCTTGGGGCTTTATAGAGAAAAGTCATCACAGACGGTTCCAGCCACAAGCCGTTTGTGATATGTACTTATCACAAACGGTTTGTGGCTGAAACCATCTGTGATATATACTTATCACAGACGGTTTGTGGCTGAAACCGTCTGTGATATGTACTTATCACAGACGGTTTGTGGATGAAACCGCTCATTATATTACTTATCATGACGGTTTGAACCATAAACCGTGCGGAAAGTATACATCACAGATGGTTCAAAACCGTGCGTGATGACCTCATGTCATCACTGACCCATAAACTCAGACGGCTCACGAAACCATCTGTGATGACGTTTTTGAACCGTCTGTGAAAGCCTTTTCTGTAGTAGTGTCCCATGCTATCTATTGATATGTATGACTATTTTAGTGCTTTGCTGGCTGTTTGCCCTATTGACAGTCATGTGAAGCTTTACCAGCCGCCAATTTGTGAATTTTATGATGAATGGGTTGAGATAAGCTTGTTCTGCCAATGTATAATTAATTGGGTTTATAGACAATCTTGATTTGCATGAACTGTTGATATGAAGGCATCTGGAGAATTAGATTGAATACTCACCAAATTTCTGTTTTGCAACACTTATCTTTCTTGTGTTTGGCTTGGGCCAAAGTTCCCATGATCCATGTGCATATGGATCCTATACATTATTTTAACAAAGATTTGTAAACATTTTGGAGTGAAAGGAAGTTAGAATGAGCTCACCATTATCTGCTTCACCTAGATTTCATTCAAAATTTTATATAGTAGTATTTTCTTACTTTTGCTACAAACAAAAGAAAACTTGCACTTTGCACTTTTGATTTTTCATTTTTTAAGAAATAACTTTTTTGTGATCTTTATAAAATCCCTTACAAGTTTGTCCTCGTCAGAGATTAAAGTTTATGCTTTCATTTCATCATGTGTGTTTGGAGTCATCAGTTCGTCTAGGTCGTTGATACCATTGTGCTTATAAACTTTTAATCCATTGTTCTAGGTCATGGATATATCTCAGTTGTTGTTTAACGATTACAAAAATAAAAACTGTTTGATCAAGCAGACTAGCATACAGTTATACACTGCTTGCAGTAGTCTCTGTTAAATTAGAGCTCCTTCTCTCATTTTAGCCATGCCATGTTCATGTACTGTGGTTTCATCCTCGATTTCCTAGATTTTGCCTGTTGTGGCGTTTTGCATTGTGGAGACTAGAGCTGAGGTATGGGTGGCATTGTCACTGTGGAATCATCCTAGATATTACGTCCCACATCTGTTATATGCATAGTTCATGCTAGATTGTACACAGAAAAGGGGTGTTTCTTCATTTGATTTTGCTGTTCTTACAAGTGGTTTGAGGACCCTCCAGGTTCTAGATTGTACACAGAAAAGGAAACTAGCTGGTAGTAATTTCTCAGAAACACTCAAACAAAGACCCTTGCCAAGTTCCACAAGCTGCAGTCCACCAAGAGTCTCGGATTCAAGCCGCTCTTTGTGATTCACATCCCTGGATTGGTAATAGTAGCGATGAAATGCTTCTGCCTTTTCTATTTCTAAAAAGTTAATTTCCATGGTTGGTGATGATATTTGATAATGAGCTTTGTTTGGTTTGTGTATTTGCAGCACTATTGTGTTGAATTTTTTGTTGGCTGGTCTGTAACAATATGCTCCCAAATTGGAATGATGCAATAGAGCTTAGTTACAAGAAGGGTTGTGCATTGTTGGACAAGGAGTCTTTCCCTCTTACCAACAATAATCTAATCGAGAAGGTATTCTTTTGTAACATCTTATAAAAATTGATGGATGAGTAAATTCTGTGAGCTATTTATTGCACAATAGGGATGTGAAGTATTAGTAAGGTGTAGCTATGGATACCTTGTCAGTTTTATTTCACAAGCCAACATAAAATTTTTTAAGGGGAGTTACATTATCGGAAGCTCTTTTTCTAAATCAATGGCTTTTACTAGGTTAAGAAGCTCCAAGTGTAATAAACGATAGCAATTCAATTTGAATAATCATCTACATTTTTATGTGCTCCATTGTGCTAGAATTATTTTTTCAACATCATACTCAACAAGGTTTCTTGTAGCAGAAAGTAGGAGCAACCATTCGTTGAAAAGAAAGGTGTGATTTCCATGTTAGTGATAGTTAGTTCAAGAGCTTTCTTGTTATGACGATGCCATAATGTAGCCCTCATACTTTAGGTTAAATTTAAAATTTATTTATTTTGTTTACTTCTTATTTTAGCTAGATCACATTTGCTTTCATTTTGGGCACATGTAGTAAGCAATGGTCATCTAGAAAATGCATATACTGTTCATTGCCTCTTTTTAGCTCTGGATTAGTTTTTTTAGCCTATGTTATCTTGTAATTAGAACCAATTAAAAAAACCTTGCATAATTACAAATTTTTAGTAAGCTCCAAACCATGTTTTTACAATACACATTTTACAACAATAGATGTTAATAACTGGAACCTGGAAAGGTGCTAAGATAATGGTATTCTTCAAATATTGCAGACTATACTTATATCTGTTGCAAAAATTACTCGAAGGTTGCTGTGGGAGGTGCTGAACCATCTAAAGCCATGAGCTGAGATAACATGATTAGCAGACACATAGTGTTAATAAAAAAATAAAGTTGTGTTGTTCTGTTACTGAAAACTCTCCAAGGTGCTTATGTCCTTTATTGTTGGCTGCTGCTTGTGATGTTGGCGTGAATCAGTGCAAGGCAGAGGGATCTAAAGTTGTAGAAGTTGTAAAAATTTCTAAACTCGGTTGCAATTAGCTGGATGTAAAAACTTGGTTGTAATGGAATGCAGAAAGTTTCATATCATGTACCAACTCTTTGCATTTGTTGCATTGAATGGATAGTTTTGTTGTAGTTGAATGATCCAGTTAATTGTTTTAGACCTAGGATCATGTTAATGTTGTGTTCAATATATGTGCACAATTTATTGAATGGATCAGTTTGTGAATGGATTCTTTTTTGTGTTGTATGCATGAACCAACCAATGCAAGACACAACTATCTTGACGATGCTTTGTTAAGATCAGGAATACCCTGCTTAAAGTTCCATATCTAAAACGGTTCAAAGTAGTTGAAAGAGCAAATGTGCTCTTAACTTATCATGGTCCTAATCTCACAAATGACAGCCAATTGTAAACATGTCACACTACACTAATACAGGGCCTGAAATCACTGTAAATGTTGATGAACGGGAAAGCAAAGATATGATATAAGCACTTCATTTTTTTTTCTTTTCAGATACGGTTAGGAGGAAAAATTGTTAACAAGTCTCTATTGCCTATTTAACTGAATTTGGTATAAGAATTAACCATTTAACTAAATCACGCTTTGAATCAAGAGACCACCATATCTCTTTGAAGTGACACATATCTCTCGGTCATTTCATCAACCTTCCAATGAATCCTTCAGCTTTTCTTAAAGAGTGTCGCATTACAAAATTAGAGGTAATTTTAAGTTTGAGTTCATGAAAAACCATAGGAAATTTGTATGCTTGGATGAAATGACTTGAAATTCGATGATTACACATTTGAGAGAATAGTATTTTTCAGACACGGTTGGTATGCATTGCATACTAAGGTACAAGTATGAGTTTTTGTTGCAACGCACGGGCACATGACTAGTACATATAAAATGACAATCCCAATCCCTGCTTTTGTTTGTAAAGTCTCTGTTCCTCGATTACTAAAGCGCAAAGATCTATGAACCACCTTTTGTTCAACTAGCCTATTAGATAACTAACCCTCTTACGTGAGACAACCCGCTGCGCCATGCAGCAAGTGGCAAATGGCTGAACGCTGACCACGTGATCAAGAGGGGCACGACTAGACAGGAACATGGTGGGCACCAAAGAATTCCATGCGTGCAGGATGACATGAGCCAATGCGCCGGCCACATGGTGTTGGGCCAGACGGCCAGTCTAGTATTCAACAGCCACCCGTATTAATTAAGATTATTTTAAATAATATTAATTTAAAAGATAATTACACAAATAAATAGTTGATTTTTTTTACAAATGTAGGTGTATGCTCATGTTGCCATTCCAATTGATAACAGAAACCTTATCGCCAGTTGAAACAGTGCGGAGAGGTTCCTATCGCTAGTTTAGTTGGAACAGTACAGAGAGGTTCCTGTCGCCAATTGAACTAGCGACAGGACAATTTTGTCAGTTCAACTGGCAATAAGGCCCTATATTTATTTATTTTTTAATTTATGTCTAGAGAATTCTGCTTAAAAATTAAGTGTATTTCATGAAGTTTTTTGGTAATACCTTAAAATGACCGCGTAGATCAAAACCAAAATTGGAGATAACGAAATGTGAAGTAGGGAATGTGAGTTCGGCGACGCAATTTGGAACACGAGCTCGTCGGTGCAATATCACAAATAGCCCGCTTCGAATTGAAATGGAAAAATATTTGGGTTTCGGGTTGGCATACGTGTTATTGTTCCGATTGTATTGTTCATGGAACCAATTCCTTCAGGAAAAGATTACGTAATATGTAATAGTCGAAATATCTGGGAAAAGGGATTTAAGTTCGAAAGACTTCATAATTTAATTGCGAAATACATGGCGCGCTCGGTTTGGTTACGTACATTAGAAATGACAATATGCACGAACGAACAAACCGAAATACATCTACGATACATGTGTGCCTTTTTGGAATTAAAAAAAATGTTGATTCGAACAAAATTGATCAGTTCTGGCGGCCCATCGATCCCTTCCCCTTGTCTCTAGACTGTCTACGGCATTGGCTAGTCTCGAAGTCAGCTGTGTTCTACGAGACGGGCTGGACAATTGAATGTTGTTAGGATAGCACAACGTAGGACCAAGTTAATATTCATGATGCAAACTGAACATAACTTACCTCTTCGATTCGGATTGCGCCCGGGCGACGGGGAGCGCTAGGACGACCACCGGTCTCACTAGCAGGAGCCTTCCCCTTCTGCGCCGCGTGCTCGGCCCGGTTGTACTTAGCTTCCTGTTCGGGGGTCCTCCACCACCCCCGCTCTCATGAGCTCCTCCGATGTCTTTTTAGTTGGGTCGAGTACGTAGGGTTTCTAATGTTTAAAGGTCTCGGCTCGCATCGCATAGTTCAATACGTACTTCTGCTCAATGAAAGCCCTATCACACATGTTCGGGCCGTTTAATACATACCACGCTATGGCATGCAGAGTCCGGCTTGGTAGGGTATGTGTCGGATGTCGCAGCTTTGTGTTGTGGTGGGTCGTCCACGACCCTGACACAGTGAACTCTCATCCGACTGAAGTACCACTCGATGTAACCATCGTACGTCCTGGGGTCGTAGGGAGCATCCTCCTGGACGACGTCCTCCAAGGAGCGGAACCACCCCTGAACCCAAGGGAGCATTCTGTCCGTCCAGGAAGTTGTAACATGAACTCCCTTCCTAGTGTACCTATGGAAGACAAAACGATTGTTTCGTATGTATGTCGGGTAAATGGTACGACATAAGTAAAACATGAACTATCGATGTTCGACACAACTCACTGTCCTAGGGGGCTGGGACCTCCTGTCGCAGACTAAACTGGCGCATCACCCGGTGCACGTGGTAATCCTCCAAAACGACGTCATGAACCAAGCACCTCTGCGTGTACCAGTACGTGTGGTCTCATGTGAAAAGGCTCGATAGGCTTCAGGGTACGCGCGCGTATACCCTGTCAGGAGTATACGGTGTCCAGATGACGCTGTCGTCTATCATCTGATGGACCATCGCAACGTAATCCGGGTAGGATGCGTGCGTAGTGATCGGAGTGAAGGTGACATATCCAATGGAACAACGGAAACTTAACACAAGAAATTGAATTACATTACGGAAAATAATAAATATTCAGAAAACTTACCCATCGGCGACACCACACTGCACACATGGTCGGCCAGTCCACGTCGTCGTCCTCGGCATACATAGCGACTGTGTAGGCGCCTAGGTCCAACTGTGGTCATCCGATCTGAAAATGCTCGAAGGACCATAGCTGAAGAAGCAGCGGGCATCCGGAGAGAACGGAGCTATCCCGAATCCGGTGGCACGCGTCACTATTTTTATTTGCTAATACATTGAATTCTATGTCGCTATTTTTATTTGCTGACCTACAAGGTTTCAAATTTATATACAAAGTTACAAAAATATTAACCTGTAAAATGAGCGACCAGATCTGCTTCCCCGTCTTCTCTGCTACGAACCGGCAGGGCTTCGCTACGCTCTTCTACCCTCTCCTTCGCTCTCTTCTCTTTTTTCCGAAATTAAAATGACTCCCCCCTTGGGGGGGTTATATAGCCACCGCATGTCGCCGGTTGAATTGGCAACAGGAACCCATGCGACAGGCAGTTGGACTGGCGACATGCAGTAAATAAGTGTATGTTGACATTCTAATTGACGACATGCACCTATATTTGTAAAAAAAAATAACTATTTATTTTTGTAATTATCTTTTAAATTAATATTATTTTTTAAAAAAGATCTATTACTTAACCCAGTTAGTCTCCACCGGTTAATTACAGAGGTTACAAGTCAGCGGTAAGATACTCCACCCACTCGAAGCTTTTTGGCTGCTCGGCCGAGCCTATAAATTGCACCCGAGGCCTGGCTCTTCTCCTCACTCAGCTCTTGCATACAGCATTAGACACACGCAAGAAAGAAATAGCCGGTCGATATACACCTTGCTCTGAGTACAGAGCTCCTAGTCCCGAGAGTGACCGAGAGAGTAACATGGCATCGACATTGTCGTTCCCGGTCATCGACATGGGACTGCTCGGTGGGGATGAGAGGCCCGCGGCGATGGAGCTGCTGCGTGATGCATGCGAGAACTGGGGCTTCTTCGAGGTGGATATAGTATAACATAACTGACAATTAATGATAGTTGAACGCTAAAACATGGAACAAAAAACAAGCTTCTTATCGATCGATCCTAATGCTCTCTGCTTTGTTTTGTTTTGTTTCTGCGTTGCAGATTCTGAACCACGGCATCTCGAAGGAGCTGATGGACGAGGTGGAGAAGATGACCAAGGGCCACTACAAGATGGTGCGCGAGCAGAGGTTCCTCGAGTTCGCGAGCAAGACGCTCAAGGACGGCTGCGACGCGCAGGGCGTCAAGGCGGAGAACCTGGACTGGGAGAGCACCTTCTTCGTGCGCCACCTCCCGGAGTCCAACATCACCGAGATACCCGACCTCGACGACGACTACAGGCGGGTGATGAAGCGGTTCGCAGCGGAGCTGGAGAAGCTGGCGGAGGGGCTGCTGGACCTGCTCTGCGAGAACCTCGGCCTGGAGAAGGGCTACCTCGCGCGGGCCTTCCGCGGCTCCAAGGGCGCCCCCACCTTCGGCACCAAGGTCAGCAGCTACCCGCCGTGCCCGCGCCCCGACCTCGTCAAGGGCCTCCGTGCTCACACCGACGCCGGCGGTATTATCCTGCTCTTCCAGGACGACCACGTCAGCGGCCTCCAGCTGCTCAAGGACGGCGAGTGGGTGGACGTGCCGCCCATGCGCCACTCCATCGTCGTCAACCTCGGCGACCAGCTCGAGGTGATCACCAACGGCAGGTACAAGAGCGTGCTGCACCGGGTGGTGGCGCAGACCGATGGCAACCGCATGTCCATCGCGTCCTTTTACAACCCGGGTAGCGACGCCGTCATCTTCCCGGCGCCGGCGCTGGTGGAGGAGGAGGCCGGCGGGACGTACCCCAAGTTCGTGTTCGAGGACTACATGAATCTGTACGTGCGCCACAAGTTCGAGGACAAGGAGCCCAGGTTCGAGGCCTTCAAGTCCATGGAGAGAGAGAGTTCCAAACGCATTGCCATCGCCTAATAATTTGCACTTCCAAATTATAGTATAGTAACCTAGTAGTGAGCCTATCAGCCTATGCATGGTCGGCTCTTGAATAAAGAGCTCTGTCGCGTCACGTAGGATTGCTGGTTTGTGTGGCGTGCTGTAGCCTATAGCACGTACGCTCATGTATTTGTCTCGAGTGTCCACTTGCGTCTTGTGCGCTATGCTAGCTATTTTGTGTGTGGGGTTGTTGGCGTTCTGTACAACGGTTTGTTACGTATAAAGTACTATATATATATATATATATAAGTAAGGGACTGTCTATTTATAAGATGTCTAAAATTTTTTAAGCATAAGTTACCAATTTTATCCATTGAATCAATATCCAATCATATGACATATTAATCTCTACACAAATCCAATGGTCACAACAAACAACAAGCAACTTAAACTGAAGAAAATTTCAAATAACTTAAAACTAGCAAGACTGATATAGTAATAAGTAGTAAGCGCTTTGGTATATTATAAGAGAAATGATAGCACTCCTACGTCCGACGCTAACAAAAATATCGGACACCTTTCTCTCTCCTTCCTCAAACTTTTTCTAATGCTTCAACATTCTCATCCACATATCCCCCACTCATTCTCATCCACATATCCCCCACCCATGAGTCTCTCTCTTTCCTGAGCATTCTCATCCACATCCCCACTCATTCTCATTCTCATCTACATCTCCCACCACCCATGAGTCTCTCTTTTTTTTCCTTAGCATTCTCAGCAAGCAAAGGGATTCTCAAGTCCCAACCATGGATAGTGAATCAACACCACCTCCGTTCCTCTTCAAGGGTGTCCTGGTCTTCCTGGCGCCGGCGCACGGCCGGCCTTTGCACAAGCTCATGGTGTCCAGTGGCGCCATCGCCGTAAAGAAGCTACAAGCACAGGAGGCGGCCAAGGCGCGAGTTGTCGTAAAGGCGGGGAAAGAACCACCAGCTGCCGGCGCCGTGCCTCACCCTCGCATGGTGGTGGTCTCGACGCCGTGTGCCCGCCCCGACTCCCTCGCCCCGCGCCACCGGCGCCTCTCCGGCCTGTTGTGGCCCGCGTAGGCACTCGCGTGCGCCTTCCGCTCCTCCCTACCCATACTCGGCCCGCCTGGTGGCCCTGTGGCTCGGCCCTACGTCGCTAGGCTGCGCCTCCAGCCCACGCCCTCGCCGGAGCCTTACCTCCCCAGCCCACGCTGTACCTCCCGTAGTGTTGCGACACTGATGAAAAAAATATTGCACACGAGGGGAAAATTTGTTGTATACGATGAAAAAAATGTCGCATACAAAATTCTGAGATGTTGCATTTTTTTTTGATATGTTTGGCGTCTCCAGATGTATTTGTGTGTCTGATTTTCTGATCATAATTGTGTTGTTTTGATTCTGATAATGTTTTGTTAATTTGCTTGATTCTGAGATTTTGAGATAATGTTGCATATGAGTATTTGATATGTTGCAACAAGAAAAAGAAAATGTTGCACCTGACTTTTATTTGTGTTGCATTTCTTTGTGTTACATTAGACCCGGACCGTACGGTGAGAAGACATATTGTAAGCATGTCATGGGACTTCGGTTAACTTTTTGTCTAATAAAAAAGGCTAGTAGATCCGTACAGCTACAGATACTTTCACTTGGCATTCACGTATAAAGAGCCTGGGCAGCCAATTAGGTCACACATTTCGCCAACCTCACTTACTATTTGTCTTTAGGTTATGTACAGTGGGTTTATATCAGCTGTCTATAGTCTCTGTCACGTAGAATTTAAGTTGATGTGGATGAAAGAGAATAAAGAGAGAGAAATATGCTGTCTACAATTCTGTAGCCGATTGTAGCACCAGAACTAAGAAAAGCATTAAAAGATTGTATATTATCTATAATCGTATGGTATTTGTATCACCATAACTTCATTCTATGAAATTTGTCTTTAGTCTTTGTTCTGAGATGATATAAAAGTTGTTATAGGCAATGCTTATCTATCTCTGCTGTACATACCTTAGTTCTTACATGTTCAACCGGATTGGACTGACCACTACAGCCTATTGACCGTGCCAAAAATATGTTGTAAAATAACCTGTCGGCATGGTCAGTAGCAGAAGCTTTTATGGCTACATATAGGGCCCAGCGCCTGATCTGCCCCTAGTCGACGACTCGACGTACGTGCTCGTCGAATCAGCGTGGGCTTCTCACATAGCCGAGTGTGGTGTGGGCCGCGCTAGAGCGGGCCGGAGCCGGAGCCGACTCTCACCGTGTCCGTATGCGCATCCATGAGTGAGCGTGCGCAGGTTAGCGTGGCGCCTGCCGTGCGCCGCGCAAGTAAACACGTCGCTTGACGTGGGGTAGCCGCCAAGCGTCAAGCATGGCATGGCGTTGCCATTTGCCAGGTTGGACCTTGGGTGCTTCCTCGCGCCGCCGTCGAGCTCAGGCTCAGCTGCCATCGTGCGCGCGAACGTTTCGCCCCGAATCATCCGTCCTTCTGTATGTACGCGGCCGCGCGCGGCGGACAGCTGGAAAAGCGGGGAGGTCGGCACAAGGCAGCCGCGTGCGCTTGTGCCGCCCGAGAGAACCTTCCATTTCGGCCGCGTGGGGCGGGTGGGTAGCACAGTAGCGCTCCGCGGTAGCCACTGGCCCGCGTGCTCGGCTATGCGCAATGCGCTCCGCTCGGCGGAGAGTCGAGGACTCTATAGCTACCTCCGAAATAGAATTGAAGCTATAAGGATTCCTTTTCTTCCTTCCAAGGAAAACGTCTCTCCCATATTTGTTTTCGGGAAATTTCGTATCGTACAGTGGTTGATTTTTTCTGACCTATATTGTCATTCAGTAAAACCAGTTCCTTCATTGAATCTTTCTAGATCAGTCCCGCACCAGTAGTTTGAGACGCCTTCGACTGTCGGGTTCTAGCAAGGCAATTGGCCACGTGGGAGGCGTAGGCCGGATGGATGATCTGAGGCCTGTGGGCTGGCTGCTGGGCTTGTCACGCTTGTGCCGTTTCGCTCACTTTGTTGTGGGCTTTCAATGAGCCGACTGCAAATAATAATGTTTGAACTCAATGAAAAGATTGAAGTTCATAGGTCCATGTAGTATTTTTGCTGTAAATATTTGAGATGCACAGCAGTAGCTCTGTTCAAATTTATTGATTACAAAGAACATACCCTCTTGCTAAACAATAAGGAACCCTGGGAATTAGCATGTACAAAGACTGAGACAATCCCTTCCAATGTTCTGCTCATCTTCTTACGCCATAAGCAACACATCAACCACGACGCGACCATCTTGCGCAGTTCAAATGATACTCCAGAAGGAATCCACACCGGTTTGGCTCGATCGGTTCCTCGTCGGACGGAGAAACAAACATTCTCCTTGTTCCTCAGTGCACGCGATTCTCAGCCTGCACGTTCAACAAACAAGCATCGCAGGAGGCTTAACTCTTAAGCGTTGTTGCGTAAACTTCTCATACGGAAACCACATATATTTTCCTCCATGCCTCCTTGGACAGGACCGACCATGTCGCCATGACCAGAGAACACCGAGTAAAAACTTACCTTCAGGACGTGCGATCTGTGCTCGGCACCGTGATCATGCCCGTGGTATCCGTGCAGCCTCACCCCGTGGCCCGTGCTTCCTGAGCTGCTCCCTGACGTACTTCTCGTAGATGAACGACGCGCCCCTGAACTGCGGCAGCACCAACCACGCCACGAACAGCACCTTCACCTCGTACCATAACGGTATCCTACAAGAAGAGAATTACGTTCTGCGTAGGATGGCGAATAGCATGGGAAAAAATTACATCCGATCAGGTAGTTGGTATGATAGTTACAGATAGTACCAGTGTCTGCAACTTGGAAATGGCATGAATAGTGGTAACCCAAAACCATAAGATGGATGATCAGTTTCCATAACAGATAGTACTACGAATTACCAATACAAGACCTTCTCGGCCGCCATTTCCATGAGGGTGATGGAGTACAGGTAAGTATGGTAATAGGTTGGATTGAAATGGGTGAAACGGATTGGGTTTCAATTTGGATTAGCTTTGGATGGATAGAAATGGTTTGAGGCAGGGGCAGCTAATGGTTTGGTTTGGATTGGGTTTACACCAAAATTGATTTTGTTTGGTTTGGACTAATAATTTTCGGGTTCTTATGGTTTAGAACCACGGTTTGAGCCCGTGGGTTGGAATGGGCTGAGCGTACTATCGCGTTTCGAACTCCAACCTCGGTCCATCCTCCTCCAGAGTCGTCTACTCGTCTCGACAGTCGACAATCGACTCCACCTCGGTCCTCCTCCCCGCGTGAGGGGCTAGGGTTCTACGCCGCCGCCGCCGCGCCGTCGACTCCATCCCCCTCCCCACTCTACGCCGCCACACCGTCTACTCCATCCTCCTCCCCTCTCCCCGTCTTCCTCGCCACCTCCTACAACGCCGAGGAGATCCAGATCTAGCAGGCCATCCTCCTCTCTCTCGACTCTTCTCGCGCCCCAACCACTGCCTCCTCCTCTGTCGCGCGATGCCTCTCCCGCCACCCCCTTCACCGTCGAGGATGCCGGCGGTCGCCAGCTAGCGCCCCCATTGCCTCTCTTGTCCCGAAGGTACCTCCTCCCTCCCCCTCTCTCTTCCTCGATTTCCCTTCTTGATCTTGTAAGTCCTTATTCTTGGGAGCCTGTTAGGAGTTAATTTATTTGCAAGAATGAGTTTCTGCTTTTCTTTTTCTCACCAATTGATCTGACTTTATTCTATCTCGATCGAGTACTCTAGTTCTTCTATAAATGAAGTCCAATGCATCATTTCACTTTGTTAAAAAAGGTGCTGGGGGACAAGGGGAGGATTAGGGTCTAAGAACACAACCCCTTTATATATTTTTTTCTTTTTCTCAAGACAAGAGCTAGCTAGATGCAACTAGATTAGTACTGTACAGCATCCAGTAGGCCAGCCATTGCATGTCGTCCAACTTGGACGTGTTCTCCATCGCGCAGATCGACGCATACCTGATCTAAATTAACAGATTTCACATTCAACTATCTCATCAACAGTTTGGAAATGCCAAGGTACAGCACTTGACAGAATGACTGTAAATCAATTATTCCATCTAATTAGTGTTCACTTACAGTGGGTATATGAGGGTCATGGCCGGCCTGCACATGAAAGAAAAGAAGTATCCTCCAAATTAGCCAAGAAGTGATCCAAACGAAAGATTTATGAGCCGTACGCTCGTACCGCCTAGAGGCTATAGCACATATCCTGCAATAGCGTGGAGGTGGCTGATGAGAGCCCATGTTTTACCCATTTTCCTGTTCTTCCGATCTTGCGTGCAGACCAATTTAAACCTGGTCAAAATATGCGACTTGTGGTGAATAAAGATGGGGTTGATCATTGATGGGCTACGAGATGGGAGTGGACGCAGAAGCTAGACTCAGTAGGAGGAACCGGGGGAAAGAGCTCCGTTTTACACCGTCGCGGCCTCAGGTCGCGACGATGCAAGGAGAAGGCGTCGGATGCTTAGCTTGAACGTGGCGTCCAAGACTGGGTCGGACCCTGTTCCGACCAGATCGATTGGGCTCGAATCGCTTTGCGTGGTGAGTCGCCTAGCTGTTTCCCTCTCGGGCCAAAGAACACGTGGTGCGCCTTTTCGTAGGCCGGGTGGGAGAGCCGGCGATTTTCTCTCTCCTTTTTTTCACTACGGTAAAAAAAAAAAGGGAGAGGCATTAGGAGTCGGACGTACGGGTAGGTACGATCCTTCCGTGTTGATTTTGGGTTTTGACGGGCCATGGCTTGGTGTGCATGCACATGCGATGCGTGTACATACGCGCGTACTGCATGCTCGTGCCAACTTACATTGCTAGCTATGTACCCATACGATCGAGTGGAAATCATTGTGTCCATGTGTGCATGCTGGCCAGTTCTAATCGCAGCGTGTAGTACGTACGTACACGTGATGCCTTTTGGCGTACGTGTAGTAGAACGAGCGGAGAGTCTGAGCAAAAGTTTTGCTATTTATGTATTTAGGGAGGGACTAGGAGTTGGGCGTACGGGTGGGAGCTTCCATCTGTACGGTCCTCCCGTATTGACGTCCAGTGTAGTATAGCGGCCGGTGTCCTGTTGGGGTTGAGGCGTAGTGTTGCGGTTGTAACATCTTTGCACAACGGTTGCAACATCATCGGACAACGGTTGCAACATCACCGGACAATGGTTGCAACATCCTCGGACAACAGTTGCAACATTTCTGGACAATGGTTACAACATCACAAATCAAAACAAAACATCTGGAAAAAACGCGTTGGAAAAAATTGCAACATCGTTGTGAACAGTACACAACATTTTTTCTACAGATGCAACATTTTTTTCCTACAGATGCAACATCTCCGGACAGCGGTTGCAACATCCTAGGACAACGGTTGCAACATCCCCGGACAACGGTTGCAACATCTTAGGACAACGGTTGCAACATCCCCGGACAATGGTTACAACATCCTAGAACAATAGTTGCAACATCCCTGGACAACGGTTGTAACATCCTATGACAATGGTTGCAACACCCTCGGACAACAGTTGCAACATCACAAATCAAAAAAACAAAGCATCTAAAAAAAACGCGTTGGAAAAATTGCAATATCGCCGTGAACAATATGCAACATATTTTTTTACAGCTGCAACATTTTTTTTCTACAGATGTAACACTTGCAACATCCCATGACAATGGTTGCAATATCCCCGGACAACAGTTGCAACATCAAAAATAAAAAAACAAAGCATCTAAAAAACGCGTTGAAAAAAATTGCAACATCACCGTGAACAGCACGCAATATTTTTTTTCTATAAATGCAACATTCCAAAGAACAGTATGCAACATTACTTAATGGATATTGCTACTAACCTTATGTCCGATGCAAACTAATAGCAATGCCAATCAGTTTACAAGGAAGGAGATATACGACATTACAGGAGCAGATAAACGAATAAGGAAGGAGCTAAACAAGGAAAACAAAATTACATGGAAGGAGAACCGTAAGAGATACAACCAATCACAACCAGTGCGCGGACCCAGGACTAAATCTTAGGTATGGCAGCTTGTCGCTGCATTGTCGGGTGTCGCTTCCTTAGTGGAGAACCCGCGTAATTAAACTAAACTAATCAACAATAATCGGTAATTAGCTTAATTAAAAAAATTCATTAAATAATTGTAAAGCATAATCTCAGTAATCTTTTAAATCGTATAATTAACACTTTGAACTTGGTAATTAAACAAATATCATTATTCACATCACAATTATACAACAGTCCATTTACAAAACCGAGTTAAAAATATTACAATCCAATGCTTAATGTATAATTAATATTTCAACCCTTTTACAAACATCAATTACAATAAATAAGTAAATTACAAACGAAGGTGCTTGCATTTATTTGACCGAATGTTCATTGTCACTCCATCTAGCCATCCTTCGTCTTTCCTGTCGTTCAACCAATAGCTCAAAGGAGTAGTTAATAAAACCGAAATCAGTATTGCTAGTTAGGATAGAGGAGAAGGATTGCCGTCAGTATACCCTGAGTTCAATGGGTCTTCCGTACTAACCTAGGAGAGCTGGTCCCTCGATCGCCAAGATAGCTCGACCCATCATAGTAGTCGGCATCTGTGGTAACCAAGATATCCAAACCAACCTAAGCTAATAGGCAGCAGTAACTTTTGGGGTTGTCATCATTCGGCGTCGAAGCCAACACCCACCTTGTTTCTATTACCTCGGCCGCAACAAAGCCCAACAATGTATTCCCATTCATATCGCCCTCTGTTTAAAACATCATTGGGCCATTGAATCCAACACCACGATATTTAGTTCGATCAAGCGGAAAGCCCACAGAGGTAACCATATTGCCTGACATCATCATTTGACTCATATGCATCACGGTGAGAAGCGACCAAGAATAGGAAGCAATAGTAAGGAAGTAGATAAGGCTATGGTAAATATGAATAGGACAATGATAAAAATAAAATTTACCACAATCGGGATAGGATCAAACCCGGAGGATAAGACTATCCTGACCCTAACCTCCTCATTCTCACCATTTGGTCACAATAGGAAGGGGCGACGAAGCTTGACCAAGAACAACCGGGAGCACCGGAGGCGCCTGACCCTGACCACCACCCGGCCTTTGGAGCAGAGGAAAGGGAGCAAGGAGCACCGAGCAGGCGCTTGCAACTGCTCCCCATCCCCAAAACCCTAACAAGAGGTAACCCGCCGCATGTATGCTTGTTCAAATCATCAATTAGCATCCATTTGGTTCATCAAGCATCAAGTAATTACTCCCATCAACCCTCAGTTCATTTCATGTCGTCACAGAGAAGAGGGGAGGGTTTGAGAGCCATCAAGCAGGGGGTTTAGTACCTTAGTGATGCATCGGCCAAACAACCCTCAAATCACCACCAGCACCTCCCATTTGCATCATCTAGAAGCAATCAACCACCATTAGCCTTGCATAGCATTCAAGCATCAATAAGCAACTTGATTTAATCAACTTAAGTAAAAATCAAAGATGCAGTAAGGGGGTTAGGAGAGGTAGGGAGGTAGGCTTAATAGAGGCAGGAAGGCAAGAGGCGCGTGACCATGGGCGTGGCGCCAAACAGAGGACCGTGGAGGACCCGGATCCGTAGGGCCTAGAAGGCGAGCCATGGTCGGGGTGGCGGCCGAGAGGAAGGCAGGGCAGCGGCCGAAGCGAAGGCCGGCCAGCCTCGAGCCTGCCGGACTCGAGGAGGAGAAGGCGTCTGCGGCGTCGGGCGGAGTGGAGGCCAAGCCCATGGCGGCATCACCCCACCGCGGCCGGACGAAGAGCGAGCGAGGAGGCGGCCTTCTTGGCGGCGGCGTGTGATGGCCGGATCGGGTGGAGGGCCGGCGGTGCACATGCCATGGCCAGCCAGAAGAGGGAGGCGGTAGAGCCGACAGGGAGAGGAGGAGGCGGAGGAGCCGTGGGAGGCGGAGCGTGGTGGAGAGGAGCCCCCCATGGCGACAGCGATTCGGATCGGGAGAGGCAAGGGAAAAAGAGAGAGGGTGAGGGAGAGATAGAAATGAGGAGAGAGAGATTAGAGGTAAAAAGAAAGGGGTGGCGGTTGGGTAATAAAAAGAAAAATAGGGGTTAAGTGTAATAAATAGAATTAGGATTTGAGTTAAATTGGAGATTAGAATTTAAGTGCTAATTTTGAGTATAATTCGATTAGACAATTAATCTTGACTCGTTAATGTCGTTTAGTGAAATTGGAGTCTTTAAGATAATTAAGGTTGTGCTTAGTTTGAAAGTCGAAGTTTTACATCGAACTAATTAAAATCAAATAGATATTTGAGCAGCGCATAGAATTTGCTAGAGTTGCTAACTTTCGGTCTTGTGTAGCTTTTCTCGTCGCTCTTTAGATCGCGTGTATCTTAGTCCTAACCTAGAGCCGTTATCTTAGGAGCGAAAATAGCGGGAGTGTTAACTTGGCGATAGTCGAAAAAGGATTTATTAACACAAAATCCACTAATGGAAAGAATCGTCTAACTAATATACATTTAGTAGCACCAAAATGTCACTAAGTATTTACTTAAATATTTATTATCCGTTTAAATGCATGTTTGCGCAGAACGAGCCTTGGCAATTGCGATAGTTGAATCAGAGTTTATCGACAGTGAGCTTTACTACTCTTTTGAAGGCAAGCTACTTTCTTGTTCATTAATATAGCTATATTAAATGTAAACATTATCTTATTCTATCATATATGTATTGCATTAAAATGATTTCTCAAAAACTCAAATCAAATAAATGAGAGGAAGGTAAGAAAGATGTTAGATATGACAAGAGATGAGAAATAAGAAATGAGAGTAAAGCAGAGTAATAATATGGCTGGTAAAGGGGCCCTTGGTTAGGAAGAAAGAGGGCAAGAGGTGGGACCCTTTACATATGGTTATAATATAAGGACAAACAAAACTCTTACTCGGTCGGAGGCCGTAAATTGATACCAACCATTTTCCGTTGTTCGTGAGGCGAAAATGCTACTGGTTCACGTGATTTCGCTCTCCTAGCGGGTATGTATTTATGTGTGAGTGTGGTGTAAGAAGAGATGTTATAAGCACTAGGTGGAGTGTTGGGTGCGAAGAGGCGAATCGGCCCAACCAACATTACGAACTTCGGTGGTGGCAAGGTCGACCCATTTAAAATAATGGGTGGAGAAAAATATTCACGTAACACGGAAAGCGTTACGTATTACGGACTGAAGTCGCATCAAAGGAAATCGATGTCCCCGGTTTAAAGAGGGTTCGAGGATAGGCTGTGGGTAAAGTGGTACAAACTGCTTGATGCTATAAAATCATGAATTCATGCCGGTCTCCTAGATTGGAGTCTCACGGAACCCTTTGGGGTCTATTCTCTCTCAGAGTAATCAAGTAGTCTTTTAGAATAAAATCGCAACCTAATGTTTTATGAGTTATTTTGAGAATAAAAGAAGAGGTAAGAATGTTGCTAAGGAAGAAAAGTTAGAATCATCATTTGCATCTTAGCTACTAATGCTTCTTGAGTACACTATAGTACTCACTCTTGCTATCTTTCCTTGCTTAGACCCTATCTCTGCCGGGAGCAACCCCGAGTGGGAGGAGGGTTTTGCAGTCGAGATGATGCTACTGGTGATGAGGCGTGTATGTGGATGAGCAAGGCGAGGTGGACTTCTCTGTTGACTCGTGGGATGAGTAGTCGGTTGGGCGACCTAGATGGTAGGCGCAGGGAGTGTGTTATCCCTCTTTTGTTGTAAATAAATAATTGTAAATTAGAACCTTAGTCTTTTGTAGCTCTTGTTGTAATAAAGGAACATTTTCTATCTTATTGTTCTGCTGCGTAACTCTGGTAATGGCTTATTATTCGTTGGAGCAGTGTTCTACTGGGCAAACGAATAGTAATCCGTATGCTTAAGTGTGATTACCTCCTGGGTAATGACACGGGGCGCCCATGACGTCTGCATTGCCGCCGCCTCCACCTGCGCCACTAGAGCTTAGTCACTTAGCCCTCGCTCGATGGTTCCTCAATGAATTAATAATAAGTTTAACTAACCTCTTTTTCCAGAGAACAAGTGCTCATTGAACTAATAAAATGGATCCTTTTGGAATATACAAACATCCTAGATGCCTTAAGCACTCATGTTAGTATGTTACTCCATCAAGTAGAAATTTCACTAGCCTACCTCTATGTTTGCTCTCTGGAAAAATAAACACAATTCCTAATACCTTAACTCGCTCGGACACTGCTGCAAACTATAAATCCATCTACTGATCTTGCGATGGTACGACATTTCCTCAAAGTAACAAGAACAAATCACACAAGAGGAAACTGAAGCACAAGAACAAATCACATAAGGAAAAATTGAAGCACACCACGAGCGATTAGTTACCAAATAGGGAAATGCGTGGGAGGCAAGCGGCACAAGCTTGGGCCTCATGAGCTGGGACCGGGGCCGCCCCTGCCGGGTCTTGAAGCCGAGCGAGAGTCGGCCAGGCGTCGGCCGCACTAGCACTACTGCGCTAGGGAGGAGCAGCCGGTAGTGTCGCCCGTGCTTGGGTAGCGAGGCGAGATCTCGCCCGATCGCCCCGCGCAAGCCTGCGCCATCCGCGCCCAACCATAAAGCCGCAAGCGCGCATCGCCTCGCCGCCGCCTTGCTCTGTGCTCGGCGCTCCATCGCTCGCGCCGTCGCCGCCCGCTCGCCCACCACGTGGCGCTCGTCGGCCGCAGATGCCTTCCGCTTCGCCGCCTCGCCTCCTCGCTCGTTCTTGCGCCTAGGGCTAGGGTTGAGAGAGTGGGGATTAGATCTCCGATCGCCCGTCTGGAAGGCGGAGTGGAGGCGGTGATACTCGGTTGAAATTTGGGCACTTAAATTTGGGTGAAATTTGTGATTCGTGAAAACAACCCATGGCCTCATCCGTCGCTAGATCGAGCTGTTGTCTTCAGTGGCTCACTACCGCCGCCTCCCGGGAGAGAGGGAGGGTGTTCCGTCGGCGCCGTCTATCTAGGGCGGTCGTCCAACCTTGCTCTATTGCTAGGATCGTCTCTGATCACAACGAGATCAAATCAAGTATTTTTATCTCTATCTTTTCACAGTTGGTGGACAAGGAACGAGTGATGGAAAATGCGAACGGAGCTCTGCAACTCGCACATGGACCACAGGCTACGCGTGCAAGTAAGCTCTAGGTGACGTACGATTTGTCACTCCATATCGTACGCACGGGCGAAGCGTTATCCTAAAAAAAGTTGAACGGCGTCGCACTCCACTGCTTTCCTTTTTTTTGAGAGAGAACAATCCACTTCTTTCCTATGAAACCGTGTGCCGTACACTTTTCACAGTGGCAACTGTGCTTTCTTCCTCCCCTGCCAGGCCCAGGCCCTTCTCGTGGCAAAACAATTCTACACTTGTTTCCTGAACTGCAGCCCGCGTCCAGGCCCGTGTTAACTTCACCGACGCACACGCTCCGATTAAAAGCGAAGACCACCTCAAATAATCACGGCGATACAGGAGTAACATGTGCATCAGAGATCAGACGCGGCAAAGAAAAGGAAACCGATCAGGTAGACTGGCAGACATACAAAAGCAACGGGACCTCGTAATACTGCACGTTGTACGCATGCACCTGAAATCTGCCACATAATGACATAACACATGGGCACTTCGAAACAGCAGATAAATCTCACTGCAGACTACTGTACCAAACCCTGATGAGTGATGAGATTGAGATATTATCCATCCAGCCCGAAGCCACGATGGACTAACACTATAGAGCAGCTGTTCTGTTTCGTTGCGGATAAAGATGTAGCAGCCGGCCGGTAGTTAGAGTAGACTACTCATGACTAATCTAGTCGAGGTCCCCCCGTACTTACCGTCAGGCTATGCTACGAGTCTACGACAAACCAACTCTTTGAGTTTCCTTTCTGTTTTTTCTATTTTTATTTGCCCTCCAAGTCCCAACTTCTCCATAGTGCCACAGGGCCACAGCGGTGACCAGTGACTAGTGACTAGTGAGAGCAGTGTCTCCATGTGCGAGAGAAGAAGGTTCCAAAAAGAAAAGTGAAAAAATGCAGCTAAAATCTTTTCAGATAGCTGTCAGTGTGGGGCCTGCATTGTCCTTTGCCTGGCGTGTCGCCTAGATGAACTCGTGTGCTGGTTTTTAATGTAAGCGTGTCGCAGGATGCAGAAATTTATGTGTGTGTGATTAAATTAACGAATTTGCTAAGCATTTTTTTTGAGAAATCAATCGAATTTCTGATATTCAGACTTGCTCGAAGATTCTTGCTCAGAGGGCGACGTCTTTCTCGTCGCCGGTGAAGCCGCCTCGCTGATGTCGCCACCAAATGCATCCCCTCTTTTCTTTACATTAGGGAGATGCGTTGAAGGCATCACCACCTGTCACCGGAGGTGATGACAAGGAACGCCGAACATAGACAAAAAGAGGAGGCGTGGAAATGATGCTGGAGATGGGGAAGAAAATGCGTGAGAGGGGGAGAAGCAGTGCGGGGAGCACGAAAAGAGGAGGTGGATTCGACAGCGCTGTCATCGAAGACGAGAAAGAAGAATAGTGGTAATAGGAGGTGGAGGTGCGGTGAAGGAGAAGGAGGTTGGCGGCGCCAGCAGCCGCGGTAGGAGGAACCTGGCGCTGGCAAGGTGACGAGAGACTACGCGTGAGGTGGGTTGGGGCTGACGGCTAGAAGGAGGAGGTGGGGTTAGGGTTTGGGTGTTGGGTTTGTATTAGAGATGGAGTGGAAGATGAGATTGGTTGGATGTAGATCAAGGACCAGGAAAAGTGACTTTTTATTTTAAAAAAAAATCAGTCGATTGATTAGGAATAGCAGTTTCCCCTATGGGGCGGGATAATCCCCATGGGGGGCGAGGGCAGGTGGAACTCCCCTGCGGAGGAGCGGGGCGAGGTCGCCCTCCCCTATGTGGACCCGATAAAGAGTTAAAATATTATTTTGTTTATATATTATAGATTTTTAATATGAGAGGTGCATTCTTTTCTTGTATATTTGGACTAAAACTTGAATATATATAAGATATAAATTTTGAAACTATATATTACAAAACTATACACAAGTAATTCTAAATTAATAACTAGAGTCGTATTAAAAAGGAAAAAGTAATATTGAAACCATACTTTTCATCCCCAACGGGGATCCCCATGGGGCTCGGGTTTCACCCCAACTACTAGAAAAAGGCTAATACTGGACGCCTCATCACAGACGGTTGACCAAAACCGTCGGTGTTATTCAATCCTGAGCGGTTTTGGTTTAGAGGCAAAATGCGTACTCTTAGCTAGCTAGCGCTAAAACCGTCATGAGGAGGTAATATCACACACGGTTCATGTTAAAAACCGTCTGTGAAGTATCACAGACGGTTCTAAACAAGAACCGTCTGTGATATTAATTAGTATCACAGATGGTTCTTAACAATAACCGTCTGTGATCCACGGTGAGTTTCTTCATCGTCGTCGTCTGTTAAATCGCCATCGCCCGGCTCCCGATGTGTCTCTTCATCGCATCGATCGCCGGTTCCCGTCGTCTCTTAAATCTCACGCTCGAATTTATTCCTTGTTTTATAAAAGGATCATCGCCATCAAGATGATCATCCCACATACTTATAAAAAGCGAAATAGCGCCTCTTCCTTGTCGCGGCATTGATGGCCTTCTTGCCGCCTTTGTCACGAGCACCTCTCTCGGTGTAAGTTGAGCCGTCTTTGCGGAAGAACTTTGTTTGATCAACGGTGTCTTCACTCCTCTGCCGGCGGAGAATTTGGGAAGCGGTGGCAACCACCTTCCGCCGTCTTGACATCCTCCTCCGCCGTGTCTTCGGGTGATCTCCGCTTCGGCGAGTTCTGGCGTCATCGGCGTAGTCCTCAAAACGGCGTTACCGTCTCCAAGAGCTTCCGTCACTTGGACCCGTGTAATTGAGGCGGCGACGGCAAAGTCGACGGTGAGACCCTCAAGCAAGGAAGAGAGCCTATGGGCTCAATTCTTCTTAGTTCAACGATCTGAGGTCTTGGGAGACACTTTCGAGCAATGGCGTCAGCGGTGGGCGCATTTAGAACTTCGTTCGTGATGATCGAGAACCGTCAAATCTTGACACGTCGCTTATGAAGTATTGCGAGATGGAGATAGCGACCTACCTCCGCCACTAGAAAAACCTTGTTTAATTATAGGTTTATGCTTTTTAATATAAACATGTAATTTCTTCATGTCATGTAAGTGTATATACAAGATAAATATACTTGAGAAAAAACCATTTCACGAGCGGTTCCATTATGGAACCGTCAAGTGATATATACCATATCACAGACGGTTCTATTATGGAACCGTCTGTGATAATTATCATGACGATTCCATAATAGAGCAAATGCGTGATAAGTCTCTTTATAAGTAGGAGCTACCGGTAAATTTGCTAGGGTTTGCGCTCTAACTAAATCACTCCCAGCGGCCTTACTCTCGTCCGTTCTCCTCCGTCATTCTTGGCCGCGCCATTCTTCCGTCGCAAGCGGTTGTAGCCTCTGGTGACCTTGCAAAAGACACTCGTGCGATAAGAGTGTCTTTTGCGGCGTCACCGACCAATGCCCTAACTCTGATGACGTAAAACTCGTCACTCCCGGCTCGCTAGGGTTTGCGCCCGCCCTAACTCCGTTCCCTCCCGCCTCGCCGCGCTCAAACCTCGTCGCCGTCGCCGCCCGACCCCTTTGCGCCCCGCTAGGGCCCTGGCCAGGCTTTGCTTTCCCCATCCTCCCTCTATTCTCCTCTAGATCTGTTAGCTTAATGTCTTTTGTTGAGTTTGATTTTTATGCATGAGCCTTAAGTTGTGTCACGATGTTTATGTGATTTATGCAAGGTAAAGGAAATGGATGAGGGTTGTCTTTGGTGGTGGGGTGCCATGCAGTGGTTCTTGTAGTACTAAGGTCCTCTCTGTCTCTACCCCCTTGCTCTGTGATGAAAATGGCTAGCTAGTGCTCTGCGATGGATCTGAGGGCTACTACTAGTGTGGTGGGTTTGGACACCCTTGGTCTTGTTCTCTTGCGATGAAGCTGCTCAATGATGTTAATAGTCTTATCTTTGAAATTGAATTGATAATTAGTTCATATTAATAGTCCCTTGCTTTGTGATGTAATGATGTCAATAGTCTTATCTTTGAAATTGAATTGATAATTAGTTCATATTAATAGTCCTCTTCTTTGTGTGATGTAATGATGTCAATAGTCTTATCTTTGAAATTGAATTGATAATTAGTTCATATTAATAGTCCCTTGCTCTGTGATGTAATGGTGTCAATAGTCTTATGCTGAAATTGAATTGATAATTAGTTCATATTAATAGTCCCCTTGTTCATGCGGTCAAGTTCTCCTACCTCTTGCGTGCAGTCGTCCTACCATTCCATTCATAATCTCTTCTCTATAAAGTCTCCAGCGTTGGTTTGCTTGTGCCATTAAAACAAGCATCATATATATATATATTATATATATATTATTAAATGATCCTCGACCACTTTAGGAATTCGTCCACATGACATGAGAAGAATGAGGCGGTATCCACGGGCAACCTCATTGAGCCCTGTAAGTTTAAAAAGTATGGATGCAAGGAGGCGTTAGGACATCCAATTACGGATTGGGCGTCGATATGTTGAAAGTGGCGTTGATCGCAACTTCTCCGGTGGGAAGTGGCATCATCTATCGACAACCAACAATTCTTGAGCATGTAATTGTCTTTAAAGCCAACAAGAACACCAAGCAACAATTAAAGGCGATTACATGCTCAAGAATGGTTGGTTGCTAATACATGATGCCACTTCGATCGAGTACATGCGCATCAACGACACTTCGAACATAGCCACGTCAATCCGGTAATTGGATGTCCTAACGCTCTCTTTGCATCCATACTTCTTAAACTGCAGGGCTCAATAAGGTTGCCGTGGCTACTTGCCTCTCATCCTTCTCATGTTGCGTGGGCATCCCCAAAGTGGCCGAGAGACTACTGAACAATATATATATATATATATATATATATATATATATATATATATGAAAAGTCATCAGGCGGTTCGCCCACAAGCCGTCTGTGATATGTACTTATCACAGAGCGGTTTGTGGTGAAACAAATCGTGATATGTACTATCACATACGGTTTGTGGATGAAACCGTCTGTGATATTACTTATCGCAAACGGTTTGAACCACAAACCGTCTATGAAAGTATACATCACAGACGGTTCAAAACCGTCTGTGATGACCTCATGTCATCACTGACCCATAAACTCAGACGGCTCACGAAACCGTCTGTGATGACGTTTTTGAACCGTCTGTGAAAGCCTTTTCTGTAGTAGTGGCCCTTCCTCCTAATGGGGCTGGGGTGGGGGATGGCCTAGCGTGGATCGGGGCGGGTGCACCCCTCGGTCATTCCCTATGTAGAATAGCTATTCTACACCCTAACCGAAACCTACACTCGAACCCATTGCCCAACCAAGCGCATCCCGACCCGACCCGCACTACTACACAAAGGGTCATCGCAGACGGTTCTAAACCGTCATCACATGCGATTTATGAACCGTTTGATTTTATGTTTATGCGATAATAGACGGTTATCACAGACGGTTTGTGAGCCGTCTGTGATAAGTCACAACACAAACGGTTTTTGGTCGAACCCGTCTGTGAAGTCCTACTATCATAGACAGCTTCTACAAAACAAAAACCATCTGTGATATTTAGGCCATCATAGACGGTTATATGCATCAACCATCTGTGATTGGATACATATCACAGACGGTTGGTAAAAAGTAAAAAGAACCGTCTGTGATATCAAACATGTCATAGACGATTAGTAAAAAGAACCGTCTGTGATATTCGACTTATCACATACGGTTGTTGGTTATAGCCGTATGTGAAGACCTACTATCATAGACCTTTTTATGGTATAAACCGTCTGTGAAGGCCTACTATCACAGACGGTTTTAAACTGTCTGTGATAGTAGGCCTTCACAGACGGTTTATACCACAAAAATATCTGTGATAGTAGGTCTTCACAGACGGTTTATACTACAAAACTGACTGTGATAGATCCTTTTATAGCTAAAAACATTCGATTTTTCGACTAGCCTCAGGGAATGCTAGCCATGACCTCTGAAAATAAGCAAGCAGAAAACAGATAAATCACATATATACAACTCAGTGATTCACAGCTCAAAATCAATTACAAAAGAAAGTTCATGTATTGTCGCTAGAGTTACAATTGAATTACAATAAATCGGTGTCGTCGGGGTGAAACTCTTCATTCTGGTTAATGATCTCCCACGTGATGAAGAAGGCAAGCTGTCCTCGAATGTCCGAGAGTTTGTCCAGATCGAAGGCACTTTCTTCGATTGTCATGCCCTGTCGCTAGGAGTAAAGTAGTGAGCATATATATTTAAATTCATAATTAGGAAATAATTATTGCGAGATTGACTGACAAACCTCTGGATCCTTTGTCTTAGCACACATGATTTTTTTTGCATATGACGACAAACGTAGAATACACATACGTTGTCTTGTAGTTGCTGGTGACACTGCAAAAATAGAATTATATATATAGGTATAGTCAGCTCGTGAGGTCAGGTTACAAAGTGTGATATAGGATTATTGTGCTATAGCGGGTACCGAAAATCGCGTCCTATGTCGTAGTGTGGCGCTTCGTTCATTTTGTATCCCTCCCCCGGCAACGTAGGCGTTGAACGACCTACGTGATTCCAAAAAGTTATCCTTGTCCATTTGAAACGAAGGAAGACTACAATAAAGTTACGTCTAAAGAAAATGAGCATATATGTTGAGTACTTTTTGTACAAGGGTGAAGTCATGGTTTTTTCCAACTAGGGAATCAAGGTATATTACCTTGTTCCACTTTGGTACAATGACTAAAAAGATCCAGTGCCAGCTAAGTATGTCACTATAGTCATTAAACCTAAGTTTGTGTTGCGTATAAAGTACAAATGAAATTTGTATAGCAAGTAGTGAAGCATTTACCCCTGGTTGTAGGGCATCAGTATGTAGTCCTTGTCACTGTGAGCAAGCAACCCCTTTGTTATTTATTTCTCAACGTAGGATGCGTTTAGGTTGATGCATTGCTCAGAGATCAACTGTGGGTCGAGGAAACCCACCGGTTCTCACGATCACCGGGCTTCTTGCATCATGTATCTATACATTAGCAATGAGTTATGACATTTATCAGTATTGTGTGAATGTAGAACTTGATTGTACACATTTACAGTGTCTAGCATCGTAGAAGTGAAGCGTCCAGGGCGCTGAGGTTCAATAGATCAAATAAGTCTTCGAAGCCCACGGCGAAGTAGCCCGATCTGTGGAGAAAATGATTCTCAGTGTAGGCGGCGGTGAATCGATGGGCGGTCTTCCCGCCTCATCGATCGCGCATGTACCGAGCATGCAAAGTCCATAAGCCAAACTAGCGTGGCGTAACATTGTGTCGGAGACCAACGACATTCCGCGGGAGAACGTCCCGGGCTTGTGGGGCGCCTTAATCTTCTTCGATTTGGCCTTAGCACCTAGCTCGCTACACGTCTTCCCGGAAGATGGCTCGGCACGCTTTTCTTGTTTCTTTGCATCATCTCCACGGTAGCCGATACGGAGGCCTTCTGAAGCAGGGGTTGAGGTGGAGTCGTCGAGGGTTCTGTTGGACAGGCTTGGTCATGTGGAGAATGCAGTACTGCAGGCGTGTTAATATTCTTTGATTTGGCCTTAGCGCCTCACGTGATATATGTCTTGGGGTGGACGACTCAGCACGCTTTTCTTGTTTCTTCGACGTCGTCTCCATAGGAGCCGATATGGAGGCCTTATGAAGCAGGGGTTTAGCTGAAGTCATTGAGGGTACTGTTGGAGAGGTATGGTCATCGTGTGGAGATTGCGGCACTGCAGGGTCAAGGGCGATGCCCCTCTTGGGCCACTGGATATAAGTGAACAAGGCATGCCCTAGTGTTATGATGTCTTCATTCGGGCGCTTCTCTAGCGGGAAGGCTATGGAATTATCATGTACCATGTCCACCTGAACCTTGGCGTAACCCTGCGCCAGCTGGGCACTGTGCACCACTATCCCTTCTTCGCATGGAAACACCACCCGCCACCCAGCCTCAACAGAAATGGACCCAACCAGCCTCACTTGGAGTCTGCAGGGCGTGGACTCCTACAAAACGATACATAATTAGCTAAGCCGTCCTACAGGTCTATCTTTGGAGCATTCACTACTACAAAAAGGCTAATACTGGACGCCTCATTACAGACGGTTGACCAAAACCGTGCATATAAATCTAATCCTGAGCGGTTTTGGTTTAGCGGCCGTGCGTATTCTTAACTGCGCTAAAACCATACGTGAAGAAGTAATATCACAGATGGTTCATGTTAGCTATGCGTGAAGTATCACGAGCGGTTACGAACAAGCTATGCGTGATACTACTAAATATCTAAGCGGTTTTGTTAGAAGCAAATGCGTGATACTTTATAGATGGTTCTTGTTAAGAACCGCAAATGCTGTGATATTATAGTTAACACGAGCGGTTTTTGTTTGAAACCGTCTGTGATTCGCAGTGCAAGATGGCGAAATTTTTGGACACGTCTTGCGGGAGGCGAAATGTTTTGGACGCATGCGCGGGAGGCGAAATGTTTTGGTACTATCCTTATATATTATAGCCACCCCTGCCTTGTCTTCCACTAGTCTCTCCTTTGCCCTCCCCACGCCGAGCTCCGACTCTGCCGACTACGTCGTGAGCTCCTCATACTCCGGTTGTGGCCACGGTGATCTTTGCCACCGCCTCTCCTTCATTGCGGTGATATCCCCATCGATCCCCTCCCCTCTCTTCCTGGTTGATATCTAACATGCTAGTAAGTGATCAATCGCTTATCACCTCCCCCTGCCTTAATGCTTTTGGTGGCTCTCAATTGTGACCGTGGTTTTCTTGTGAATGAATAGATCAAGATAAGATTGTGGACATCGACAACGAGCACCTCGGCATCCTTGACTCCGAGTACCAGGCCATCGTCCGCCTCTTCGTCCTGGACTCGTTTTTGCGCACTGTTCGGTAAAACAGCCATAACTTTTGCACACGAACTCGGATTGCGGCATTCTTTGGCTCGTTGGAAAGCTAACGAAAAATTCAATCCTAAACCCTAACCCCAAGTCAATGTCAAATTCTCTTCGTGAGGTCTCGAAAAAGTGAAAACCCCAAAAAAAGGTTGTTTAGGGCCTCAAAACGGCCTCCGAAGTTTCAGAATTCAAAAAAAATTTCAATAGAAAATACTATTACAGACGGTTCTAAACAAGAACCATCTGTGAAAGTCTATTTTCTGAGCGATTACGAAGAAGAAATGCATGATGAACAATTATCACAGAGCGGTTATTATTTAGAACCGTCTGTGATAACTTTCACGAGCGGTTCAAAAAGCCGTGCTGTGATGATCTCATAGTATCCTTGACCCATAAACTCGAGCGGTTCAAAAACCGTGCGTGATGACGATTTTGAACCGTCTATGATTACCTTTTCTGTAGTAGTGATTCCAGAGATGTACATTACCTGGATGACGTCGATAGGTAATTGGACGCCGCCAAGTTCAGAAAGTGCAGGTGTGGATGCGACGCTACTCCGACGTTGACGGGGACTGGCTCCTAAAATCACGAGTGCGGCTTGTGACTAGTTGATGAGTTGATTCATTTATTTCTGCAATGATGTTATCTATCCTTGAAATTGTGCACTAATCTGTGCACTAATCTTCTCTTCTAACTGTGCCTCGCGCTCGGCCTTAGATCTCTTTCGACTCCTATACGCCTCGGAGTCGCATGGGAATCCTTGCCTCCAAGGTACGTAAACCCCATGGCCTCGTGTGCGACCCAGGTGCTCCTTATTTTCTAGGGCCATGGATAATATATCCTTTTCCCCAACTGCTTCAATGGTGCCTTGGGAAGATTGGGTACTCAATGTTTGCTGCAAGACGCCTTCATGTTATTTTAGACCCTATGAAATTATAGACTTATTAACAACTAGGTAGTTCGACATATCTTACCAGGTGTTGGGACACTCCCTCGTCTATCGGGTTTGTGAAAGAGATGGTGCCCAACGATATGGTTGAGGCCCTCGCTCTTAACCAGTTTCGGGCGCGCTCGTCTATGATCTCGACAAATGGCTGGGAGACCTCTGACCGGATCGCCTCATCGTCCTCACTCATCCATTGCGGAAGTTTACCCGTGTAACCAGCGATGCCGAGTCTGTGGGGGGTGAGTGTTTTATGCCTAGATAGCCTTGTGTGCCATACTTTGCTGCTGAAATTCGGCAGTCATCTTCATCCGCACAAAGGCATCCCATGTATCCAATGACACAAAACGATACTTCATGCAAGGTGTCCGATCTTTGTTCATGTACTCCGTGACAAGCTTGCTCTTGAAAGTCTTCCACGCTTTTCCCATCGCGAGGAATGCCTGTCGTCGCGTGAGTTCCTGGACTTCTGCTGGGATATTGAACGATGTTGTAAGTTCAGTCCACAGCTGCGCTTTCTGTACGTCCGTCATATCCTTCCATTTCTATGTGGTGATGGAGACCCGTTCTCTTCCAAGTATACATGAGTTGTCAGGAATGCTACATTGCTTTCTTGGGAAGCGAGAGGATCCCAGCGATCTTGGCGACCATGATGTGTTGGGTTACAGGTAGGCTATGATAGCACAAAACAAAAATCTACCGTGCAACCAAGGAACCTCCGCTAGTAATAGATCACGAGATTGCCACTAGACGCGCCGACTCATAGCGGAAGTAGAGTCGATGTAGCGAGTTGATGCAGTCGTAGTCGTACTCGCCGCATGTCTTCTCCTCCTGCTCCTGAGATCGTCATGAGTTGCGGATCATCCTAGTGCTGATGCTTTGCAACAACCCCTCCAAGGTATCCACACATATGGGGTAGGGACACCATGCGCTGGAGTGCTAGCGCCAGCGGCGTGGTTGAGGAAGGCGTGGCTATTAGGGTTTCGAAAATTATTAAAAAAAAAAGATCCCTTCACCCCATGCCTCCAAGAATTTGAGGCCCATTAGGAACTCGTGGCCTACAAGAATTCGGATCACCATCCAAATAAATTCCTAGCCCTTTAAGTGTGTGACCCTATAGGTTCATGTGTAATCGGTTGTGACTCAGACATAACAATTCCTGAATACACATAGAATATATCGGACAAACCTTAATGCAATATGATCTAAGACCAGGTCCTTATCACTTACGACCAGCTCGTACTTAGTCATGACCAGTCCATAATTAGTTACGACCAGTTCGTAACTCCTTACGACCAGTTAGTACTTAATTACGGCCAGTTTGTAACTCCTTATGACCAGTTGGTGATTATATTCGACCAGTCTACGGCCAGTTTCGACCAGTCTCGGAGATCTAGATGCATTCGGCCACCAAACCAAGGTAGTCAGAGTCGAGATCGAGTCGGATCGATTCCCTCGGTAGGATCAGATAAATAATGTCGAATCGTAGAATCGGCGATTCTCTGGTTGTAAAAATACACATATTTAACATCTATACTATAAGTTTGTATGATTGTTATATAGTTTACCACTTGCATGTTCATTAAAAGTAGCTAGACATACTCGGGAATAAAAATAGCTTATCATTATCAAGCTCAAGATTGCTCATGCCATAATATAGATATTTGTACTAGCATTACCACCTTGATACAATATTTTGCATGCTCCTTGTTTATTTATAGTTTCATTCTCAGAAATTAATATCAACAAATTTTGCTCTAAAACAAAATATCGATAAAGCACGGCCTCTAAAAAAATTGCCCTAAGTCTCTCTGAGTAGGATCGGCGGTGAGATTTGGATCGGCAGTTTGTCATGGGTTAAATAGAACAGTAAGACTCTAAAGTAGGATCGCGATCCTACCTACCTTGAGTAGGATCGGATCGTGATAAGACTTGGATCGACAGTATCGTGGGTTAAATGAAGTCGTAAGACTTTAAGACTTGGATCGCGATCCTAACTACCTTAATAAACCCACGTCGATGATGGCGGCGAAGATGGTGCAAACGCCATCTCGTTTACTTGCTATCTTTGGAAACTAGGAATGTAATGCAACTCAATATAGTTAGCATAAGGTAAGTGACTCAATGGTATCACTGTAAGATTAACAACAAAATAAATCGGTATAATGCTCAGATTTAGATTGTTGTTTATTGCTCTCAGATATCGGGCTGCTCAAGATGTATTATTGGCCTCTTGTCCACTTGGGTCAAAATTCTATCACAAATTAAATACAACAATTACTCTGAAATAAATTAGGCATTGAGCTTTACAAAATCTTACTTTGTCTAATCTAACACTTTAAAACAAATCATCAGTTAAGAGTTCACTATCAATATTTTAATTGAACCAACTACATAATATTTCAATTGACACGAATATAAACAATAACTGAACAATAATCACAGTGAACCACAGTGAGCCGAAGCTACCAACAGAATGGAGCAAAATGACTAGACAACATCAACATAATGAAGCAGAGTGATCTGATGAGCATGAATAACATGACACAATATTAGAGAATCCAAAGCAGCGAGCTCGTACCTCCCACAACATTACTAAGCAATATCTCCCAATGCTAGAGTAAATCAAATCAGCATAATTTGAAACTTCTACTAGCACAATCCAAAGCGGTGAGCTCGTACCTTGGTGGGAGGCGTGGATGAAGAGGGAGTCGAGGTTGAGGGAGCGAGGCGTCATCGAGGTCGGGGGTCGCAGAGGGAGGACGCCGGCACGAGGAGGAGGCGCGGGGATGACGGCATGGAGAGAGGAGGCTCGGGTGGAACATGGGAAGTGAGGGTGCTGGGGAGGCGGACGGGCGAGTGAGCTCTGAGGAGTAAGGGCGCAAACCCTAGCAGAGCCCTACTTATAAAGGGATATCACAGATGGTTCTCGCAAAGAACCATCTGTGATATTCTAAATCACAGACGATTCTATTACAGGACCGTCTATGATAAGCGAGCATACCATAGACGGTTATATTTGAAAACCGTGTGTGATAAGTATCACATACGGTTCTATTATGGAACCGTCAGTGATGCTCGGTGTGGGTGGGGAGGGGGGATTTTTGGACGCGTGCGCAGGAGGCGAAATATTTTGGTGCCTTAGGAACCGTATGTGCTACATATATCACAGATGGTTTGTTCCACTAAACCGCCTGTGATAGTTCCTTCTATAGCTAAAAAATATTCTGTTTTTCGGCTAGCCATACCCTCTGAAAATAAGAAAGCAGATACAATCACAAATGTAATAATTTCTTAATTAGTTAATCAATTACAACGGAATAATTTCTTAATTACATGCCGAGTTTAATTCTTAATTACAATGGAACAATTTTTCAAATAGGTGTTCGCCGTGTTTAATTCCACTTGGCTATTTTGTTTGGAAAAAAATAGTCCTTCACGATGATCGACGCGTATATAGCTAGCTTCCTCACTGTGTTCTTCCTCGAGCCTAATGACATCTCTAAAAGGAGGCAACTCATCAAATTGATTGTGCTCTTCCTCATTTATGACATTCTCAACTCCGACAATCCTTATTTTTCCATGAAGAACTATGTGGCGGTTCTTATTTCGGGTCCTTTACAGAAAAAACTTGAACAACTTTCTTAGCGAGTACGAATGGTTTGTCCTTGTATCCAACACATTCGAGGTCCACAGTAGTGACGTCATACTTGTCGACCTCCACACCCTGTAGAAGTTTGACTCAATGGCACCGAAACAGGGGGATCTTGAAAAGTACATAGTCGAGCTCTCAAATCTCCTCTACGAACCCATAGTAGGAGCTCAACCCAGCGGTATTGAACTACTCGCGAAACACATCTATCTGGGACACATTTATTACGAACTATGCTCTTCCTATCTTGGTATGCATTATAAAATGTGTAGCCATTTATGTCATATCATTGCCATGTTACAATTGTAAATTTTTGCTCTTTTGCCATCCATGGCGGCATATCATCACTTGATGACCTCCTAGTGAATCACACATTTAACCATTCGTTGAATCGACAGTTGTGCTTTCTTGTGATCCAAACCTCCGACTGGTTTGGATTCTATTGGCGTACCATGTCTTTGTACTCGTTGATGTACGGGGACACTTGCATCATGTATTGCAAGACCATAAAATAGGCTTGAGCGTACGTATCCAAATCGAGAGTGATTGTTTTTCTTCCGATGGTCCCGATACCCTCCAGCCTCCCCTCATGACGAGATAGAGACACACCTATCGGTTTCACTTGAGCCATATAGTCGACGCAGAACTCAATGACATCTTCGGTTGCATAACCTTCGATGATGCTGCACTCCGGCTGAGATCGATTCCGTACATAGGACTTGAGAATTCCCATGTCCACCAAACAATATTAAATCTTTCTATTGCCATTTGAACTGGCAATTTCAAAGCAAATCATGGTGTTAGAGACCCCGCAACTCCTGTCACCATTTGGAATGGCGACAGAAGTCCCCCTTTGGGAGGGAAAGGAGAGGGGGAGAGGAGAGGAAAGGAGGAAGCTAGTGAAGTGTTGTCCGTCTGTAGCGGAGAAGGGGGGAGGGGGAGGAGCATATCCGGTCGCCTACCTTGCAGGTTTTCTGGGTAACTTTATATTTAATTTCAAGATCCTAGTAGGTTAGCAAATAAAACTAGCAGTTCTGTAATTGAATAGATTATATAGTTTTAGATGTATAGTTATATAGTGTAATTTGTTGCAGTACATCTTTTTTGGTGTGTATAGTTTAATTTTAGATATGTGGTTAATCATGTAGATCTATTTTATGCTGCAGTATGTAGATATGTCGAATTTGTCGAACGATGCTTGTACGGACTTATCGATGATCTAGTATCGATCTTACGAATGAATATTTGGGGGCTTCCTCGAAATAGAACCACGTAGAGAAAGACATAGGGATTTAGACAGGTTCAGACCTTCTCCTAGGAGAATAATAACATTACTCCTATGTTGTTGTATTGACTATGTTTACAAGCAGGAAGGAATCAGTAGAACCAAAGACGCAATGACTTCTATCTCTTATCTCCAATTGCCTTCCTCCCTCCTTTCACTGACGTTCAGCCTTTATATAGTGCATGATGAGGCGGCAATTACTCCAGACCAAGAGGCACCTTAATGCTTGACGAAATGCGACGTTGGTGGAGGTTACTGTCAGGGAGATAACACCCCACGTCGCCTAGCAGTTATCGTCAGAGACAGAAGCGTAATGCATGCAGTTATCCTAAAAAAATAACAGCGTATGCTAACTGTTCTGTGTCTTAAACACAACGTATAAGATTCCCTAGTCAATTGGGCCCACATGTCTATAGACTTTGTTGACTGTAGGGTAGTCGTAATTGGCCTAGTCGTAAAAAAGCTTGCGACCATGAGGTGGTCATAGAAAGGCTTACAACCATGAGGTGGTCGTAGAAAGGCTTAAGATCACTAGGTGGTCGTAAAACATCTCATGACTATACAAGGTGGCTTGTTGGATGGTTTACGACCAATTATCTTAAGTTTTTCCCTTATGCATGGTAAGAGGTATACTTAAGACTATCATGGGGATATTGCTATCTATAATAATAATTATAGATAAACCATTTAATTAATTGAAGATTATTATATCCTCGTTAGGACTATGTATCAGTAGCAGACAGGCAAGTGTGTTGTATGCCATGCGTGTAATACCTCGGCCTACTCGTATGCGGCCCATGTGGCCCATGAGGAGTTGTGTGATGGGATTAGTCCCACATTGCTTGTCTAAAGTGAGTTGTACTAGTATATAATGCTGTTGGGTCCAAACATAGCACCTCGGGTTAACCCTTTTACAAGCGAGGGCGAAAGTGTAAGTGGGGTGCTATGTGTCTGTGAGTCCCATACGGTGAAATTTGGGCATTGGCGGATTTTGGGCGAGTGTTAAAGATGGTATCGAGCATCAACCTTATTTGCAGCGGGCGTCGCGGGAGACGGCAGCGGGCATATGGCGCATGGCGTGTGGTCCCGAAGTGGACACTGCGGCATAGCATATGTCGGCACTAGACGCCTGGACGTGTCTGAGGGGTGGTTACGGGCATTTGCAGCGTATGTGGTGTCTTTTGAGGCGTCGGCCCTTAAGGGGTGAATGTAATACATCGGCCTACTCGTATCACGGCCCATGTGGCCCATGAGGAGTTGTGTGATGGGATTAGTCCCACATTGCTTGTCTAAAGTGAGTTGTACTAGTATATAATGCTGTTGGGTCCAAACATAGCACCTCGGGTTAACCCTTTTACCTGGCGAGGGCGAAAGTGTAAGTGGGGTGCTATGTGTCTTGTGAGTCCGCATACGATGAAATTTGGGCATTGGCGGATTTTGGGCCAGGGTGTTACAATGCGTGTGAATGATTACAACTATGTGCTAACGTATGTCCTATTTAGTTATGTTGTTCGGTGTACTGATGTTATGTCGGACGTCGAATAATTTTGTGCAATGTATTCTATACCGCTCATTAAAAAGTTTTTTTATAGTATACATAATATTGTTTCTTATTATTTTCTATCTCTGTTTCTTATTACTAACTATGTAAGCACTAAATTTTATGTTTGTTTCTTATTATTTTAGGTATGCATCCATAGGAGCTTCTACGTAGTGGCCCTTCGAGTTACTGAATTCGGTCGTTAACACGAGCCACCGTAGCCACTTGAGTACCATCTAGCCCAAGCCTGGCGAAGCACCCATGGAGCTTGGTGGCGTGCGCGGGACACCTATGAGTAAATGGAGGGTCGACCCATGTTGGGTTTCAAGGTACGTACAGTTGTGACATTTTATACTCAATTTCAATCCAACTAATTTGGGTGTCCTCACATATCCTATTAATCCTTTCGACGCGGGTTGAGAGCATCTGGCCTGTTTCCGCTTACGAGGATGGTGGAGGCGACGTGGGAGGGTGACCTGGATAGCCGTACGTCCAGGCATTTTTCATACAATCAATGTCTGCAGATGGCATTGGTGGACCATTGGAGGCCAAAGACGCACATGTTCCACCTTTCGTGTAGGGAGATGGCTCATATGCTGCAAGACGTGTCTTACCTCGTAGGTTTGCCTTGTGCGGACATTCCTTTAGGTGCGCACGACATCCCCCCGATGTGGTGCATGGACCTCCTCGCTAGGTTCTAGGGGTGCTGCCACAAGGAGCTGGGTATAGAGAGTTCAGTAGTACGCACGGGCTAACGCTAAAGTGGTTCGATCGGTTCTACATAAGTACACATATCTCTGGTGTTCACACTTCAATTTTTTCGTTGAACTTATTAACGAGTCCTTGTCATTTTGCAGCCAGAGCCTATGGTCCCTGACGCTCCTGACTTCACAGTGAGGAGGCACTTTGAGACCTACTTATTGTGGCTCTTCGGGTAGGTCATGTTCTACGGGTCTCACAGTGACAGCGTCGACAAGAACATGATCCGGCACGCTAGGGAATTGACAGACATGGAGTTGGAGGAGATCCAACAGTAAGCTTGGGGCCCAGCAGTGTTGTGCACGACATACCGTGCCCTCTGCGATGGTTGCCGGAGGGTTAGGGATAGCTCCATACTCTCCGAATGCCTGCTCCTGCTGTAGCTGTGGTCGTTCGAGTGCTTCTAGGTCGAATGGCCACAACTCAACTTCGTAACGTACTCCATCGCCCTCTATGTGGATGATGACGTGGACAGCCCAACCATGGGTACGATGTGGTGTCGCTGACAGGTAATTTTTTCGTACCGTTCGTCCATTCTCAAGTTTGTTTGCACTGTTTGCAGTGCATCTATTGAGGTGTGTGTTGTTTCTTCCATAGGTCACATTCAAATCATTCACTATGCACGCATTGTACTCGGACTACGCGGCGATGTTCGACCAACTGACATACGACTGTGTCATCTGGGCACCGCACACTGCTGAGAGGATGTACGAGAGCGCACCCTGCGTCTTGTCCAGCCAATGCCTTTGAGACTCCGCCTTCTGGCTCATGCGATGGGTGAACGACGTGTACGTGGAGGCCTACCCTGTCCATCGGGTCATGAGGCAGTTCAGACTTCGACAGGCATTCCTAGTGGATGAGGAAAGCTGTTGCCGCTAACTGTCCACGCGTAAGTTCATCTCGAATATAATATTTTCATCGTGTTGCTTCCCGCATGCACAGCTGGAAGGGTGTCACAAGTAACACATCTTGGGCTAAATGCATGGAGCCTAGGGTGGCGCAGTGAGGACATGCCTTGGAGGACATGGTCTAGGAGGCTACTCTGTACGACCGGGGAACGTACGACAACTACATCAAGTGGTATAGCACTCGGACGAATCACTACTACAAACAGGCAATAGTAGATGCCTCATCACAGATGGTTCGAAAGGAACCATCTGTGTTGGGTCTGTCGGGACCAGACATTTGTAGTGCGAGCCTATCACAGACGGTTCGTAATAATAAGCGCGTGCGTATTGCGTACCTATCACAAGCGGTTTTTAATAGAAATGCGCGATAATTCACGAGCAGTTCTATTAGCGAGCGAAATGCGTGATAATGATGGTATCACCAACGGTTCTCAACAAAGACCGTCTGTGAATTATCACAGACGGTTGTATTAAAAAACCGTCTGTGATACATTCCACCGCTTATTTTATAGAGCCCGGGTTGTTCGGACCGTCCGAACGTCTCCTCCGATCGGGACCGTCCGATTCCGATCAAACGGTCCGAACAGACCCGGTTCGGACCGTTCGATCGGAATGGGATGGTCACGATCGATGAAAGTGGAACTTATCACGAGCGGTTCTATTATGGAACCGTGCGTGATGACTTATCACGAGCGGTTCCATAATAGAACCGTTTGTGATAATCACTGATATCCTGAGCGGTTCTATTATGGGCAAATGCGTGATTATATATCTAAGCGGTTCGTAATAAGAACCGTGCGTGATAAACTCGCACTACAAATACTTGGACCCGATAGACCCCTGCCCATTCCCATTTGAGCGACCACCGGGACCTCCCCATTGCGCCGGCAGAGAGGAGAAGGAAGGGAAGGAAGGAGGAAGGGGAGAGAGAAGGAGAGGAGGAAGGGAGAAGGAGAAGGAGAGGATTCTTGAGAGATATTTGGTATTTTCTTCATGAGCTCTGAGGGTAACGATCTATAACCCTTTATGTTTGCTATAAATTAATCGCTAATTAATCAATTTAAGTATGTTTGGTAAATAGGAAGAGTACGTACTTGCGGTTTATTAATCTAATTTGACACTAATTTGTTACATGCGTAGCGTAGATGGACCGAAACAGGATGTACGGTTTGAACCGTGTGAGTGAAGAGTACATTAATGGTGTGCTTGCTTTTAGAAGAGCCACCGAGCAGGATATGTCGAAGAAGGGGATAAAATTTATGTACTGTCCATGCATTGATTGCGATGTCGAAGATGTTTAACAAGCGGTGCGGATCGAAGCACACTTGATTGAAGGGTTTCAAAAAGGGCATACATGTTGGACCAATCACGGTGAAAGCGCATTATCTGAGGAAGTTAATAATGACGGCATCGCCAAGGAAGTCAACGATATGCCAGATGTGGACTGTGCTTTTGATGAGAATAGGTCGCACGATGACAATCTGGATCAGATGCTACGTGATGCAAAAGAGAACTATAGTGAGAGAGAGTTTTGTAAATTCGAGGGCTTAATAGAGGACTCGGTGAGACCTTTGTTCCCTAGCTGCAAGCCGGAATACACAAGGTTGTCAACCGTGATTAAACTGCTGAAATTGAAGGCAAGCAATGATTGGTCCGATAAGAGTTTCACGGCGTTGTTAGGTCTCCTAGAGGACATTCTTTCAAAGGGAAACGTGTTGCCCAGCACTACCTACCGAGCAAAGAAGGTTCTTTGTCCATTGGGAATAGAAATAGAAAGAATACATGCATGTCCAAACGATTGTATCCTCTACCGTAAAGAGTATGCAGACATGCATGTATGTCCGTGTGCAAAGCATCCGATACATGTGTAAGAATCTGCTAAGGTGAAACAAGGACCTCTGCTAAGATGTTGTGGTATTTGCTGTGATCCCACGTTTGAAGCGTTTATTTGCGAACCCAAAGGAGGCAAGATTCTTTGTGTTGGCACTTTCGGAGGCGTAAGAAAGATGGAAGCTAAGACACTGCTGCGATTACGCCCGATGGAGAAACTTGATTGGAGCTTGAAGAGTTCGGTGTGGAGCAGGAACATAAGGTTAGGGTTGAGTCTGAGATAAAATGAATCCTTTCGGTAACATGAGTAGCAGAGCATAGCTTTGGCACCGTGAATCTATGTATGTACAACCTTCCTCCTTGGGCGTGTATGAAGCGAAAGTACATTTTGATGTCCTTTGCTTATCCAAGGGCGAAGCAACATGGGAATAATATTGATGTGTACCTAGCACCATTCTTTGGAAGATCTTATGACCTTTGTGGAGCGAAGGGATCGGTATGGGATGTGTACAAGCGAGAGAACTTCACTTTCTGGCGCCATGTTGTTACGCACCATCAATGATTTTCCTACCCTTGGTAACTGTCAGACTTGATACAAAAGGAGCCAAAGCACATCCACACTATTTAGATACTACGGAGAGTGTATGGTTTGAACAACTCGTGCAAAGCTGTGTATATCGTCACCGTAGGTTCCTTCCGAGTCACCCATACCGCAAGATGAAGAAACAATTAAGCGGAAATAAGGAGGGCGATTCAGCTCAAGGGCTTTTAGAGGAAAGAGGTCTATGATATGGTTAAGGATATGGATGTTGTGCTTGGGAAGGGGCGTAAATTAAGAACTGTCGAGAAGAACATCTGGAAGAAGCGGTCAATTTTTGGGACTTGCCTTATTGGGAGCACTTAGAAGTTAGCCTTTGCATCGACATCATGCGTGAGAAGAATGCATGTGATAGCTTGATTGGTCTCTTCTTGAACATTAGTGGCAAAACCAAGGATGGTGTTAGCATGCAGCGTGACTTGGTTGATATGAACATAAGAACCAGAGTTAGCACGAAAGAGACCGATAAAGGACGACGTACCTTCCCGACTTGCTACACTCTATCCAAGGCGAGAGAAATGAAGCGTGCGAGCTTGCATGGTGTGAAAATCCCTTCTGGTTACTCCGCTACCATTAAGAAACTTGTTTCTATAGAAGATTTGAAATTAATTAGTATGAAGTCTCATGATTGTCATGTGCTGATGACACAAATGCTTCCTATTGCAATTAGTAGTATCTTGCCGAACAAGGTCCGAGTGGCAATCTTGAGACTGTGTTATTTCTTTAATTCAATTGCTCAGAAGGTCATCAATCCTCAAGAACTAGATGCTCTACAGGCCGAGTTGGTGACGACTCTATGTCATCTTGAGATGTATTTCCCTTCATAATTTTTTGATATCATGGTCCATCTCATTGTTCACCTTGTGAAAGAGGTAAAGATATGCGGCCCTGTGTTCCTATGTCATATGTACCCGCTTGAGAAGTACATGGGCATTCTCAAGTCCTACGTACTCGACTGGAGGGTAGCATCATCGAAGGTTATGCAACCGAAGAGGTCATTGAGTCCTGCGTCGACTACATAGCTCAGGTGGAACCGATAAGTGTGCCTCTATCTCGTCATGAGGGGAGACTGGATGGTATCAGGACCATCGGAAGGAAATTAATCACTCCCGATCTGGATACGTACGCTCAAGCCCATTTCACGGTCTTGCAACACATAACCCAAGTGTCCCGTACATCGGCGAGCACAAAGACATGAATGCATGCATGAATCCAGACCGGTCGGAGGTTTGGATCACGAGAGAGCACAACCGCCGGTTCAATGAATGGTTAAAGGTGCGATTCACTGGGAGATCATCAAGTGATGGTACGCTGCTATGGTTGGCAAAAGGGACACAATTTACAATTGCGACATGGCAAATATATGACATAAATGGATACACATTTTATACGACAGGCCAGGATAGGAAGAGCACAGTCCAGAACAGCGGTATCCGCATAGATGCATTTCACGAGTAGTTCAATACCGTCGGGCCACGTGGGTTGAACTCCTACTATGGGTTCGTAGAGGAGATTTGGGAGCTTGACTGTGTACTTTTCAAGATCTCCCTGTTTCGATGCCATTGGGTTAAACTTCCGCAAGGTGTGAAGGTCTACAAGTACGGCGTCACTACCGTGGACCTCAAACGTGTCGGATACAAGGACGAACCATTCGTAGTCGCTAAGCAAGTTGTTCAAGTTTTTTATGTAACAGACCCAACAAATAAGACCGCCATGTAGTTCTTCACGAAAAAAGAATGATTCTCGGAGTTAAGAATGTCATGGATGGAGAAGAGTACAATCAATTTGACGAGTTGCCTCCTTTCGGAGATGGCATCAGGCTCGAGGAAGAACCCAGTGAGGAAGCTAGCTATATATAAATCGATCATCATGAAGGGCTATATTTTAATTAGAATTTACTCCATTGTAATTAATTTATTCCATAACATCATGTGTTATGGACTTGTAATTTCTCATATATTTTGATGTCAACGTGGAATTGTCATGTGTTAATGTGTTATGGACTTGTCATCTTTGATATTGATGTCAATGTGGACGTTCATTGTAATGTGGAGTATCAAAATTGGTTTCACTTGATTTGGAGTTGAGTTGAATTAGATATGAATTTTTGAAGTTAAATGTGTTATGAACTTGTCATCATACTTATCACCGGGTTCATATGGACTTGTCATGATTGTCATCATACTTGTCACCAGATTCATATGGACTTGACAATCACTTGTCACCAGGTTTTGTCAGGATATCACAGATTGTCATCATACTTGTCGCCAGGTTTTGTTAGGATATCACAGACGGTTCTATTATGAAACCGTCTGTGATATGTCCGCATCACAGACGGTTCTTAAAAAATAATCGTATGTGATGTGGACATATCACAGACGGTTCTTATTAAGAACCGTCTGTGATTCCTTATCACCGATAGTTCCATAATAGATCCGTCTGTGATCTGCCTTCATAACCCTAGGGCTCGCCCATTCATCTCCCAGTGCCCTTAGCCCGCTCAGCTCTCGCTCCTTCGCCTCCTCTAGGGCTCGCCCGTTCACCTCCTCGTTAGCCCCGACACCATCGCCTCCAACCTCGATGTTGTTGCCCCCGACATCGACGACACTGCCACCGCCTCGACGCGCGGCCTCCTCCCCGTGTCGGCGTCCTCCCTCTGCACCGGCTTCCTCCCCGCGCCGTCCTCCTCCTCGTGTCGACGTCCTCCCTCTACACCGACCTCCTCCCTGCGCCGTCCTCCTCCCTGTGTCGGCCTCCTCCCCTGCACCGGCCTCCTCCTTGCACTGTGAGTTCTTGTGCAGCATCCTCTCTGTGAGTATTCCTATATTATGTTTGTGCATTACTTTGGCTATATACTTATGTGCTGGATTGGCTTCAAATTCTGTATTTGATTGTGCACTGAGAGATAGCAAAGTGGTTATGTGGGCTCGGTTGATCAGCTCTGTGATGAATGTCAAATCTGAAATCAATTTGATAATTAGAAACAATCTTGGGCTAAAACTATTGCTTTCTGTTGTTAGGTTTAATCTATAGCTTTATTCCTTTTGGTTGTCAGTTCTGCATAGTTCAAATTATTCTTGTATGGGCTAGTTGATATTTGTGAGATACATATATAGTTATTCTCAATCTGTGGATAAGGCTTATTGCTGAAATGATATTGTGATTATCTTGATACATTGCTATGTTATGTTTTTCATAACAGATTGCCTTCTGTTGTCTCGGTGGATATATTCAATCTGTGAATTGAAAGTTTATTTTGCTACTGTAAGATAAATTTGACATTCAACAGGAATAAATTTGACATTCAACAGGAAAGTTTTAGGTTCAGCTCAAGATCTGTTTGATAATTGTTAAATTTGATTAGTGAAGATATATTGACTGATGTACTGAGATTGCAAAGGTTAAATCCTTTGCATCCAGCATACTGAGAGCACTCTTTAACATCAATACTTTGAACTTTTTGTTGAGTTCTTTAATATACATGTGGTATATGTTGAGCATATTATTCATTTTAAATGACATGGAGATACTTCATATGTATATGTTGATTTGGTCATTTAAATGCTTGTAACAATCCTTTAGTAGTATGATTGATCTGTGCCTACAAAAAGATTGACTGGTCATTTAAATGTATTTGTCGAGTCAGTGAATCAATATTGTTAAATCAAGGTTGTTGGCCTTTTTAATTGCTTAATTGGTGTTATGTTAACTGTTTCTAGGATATTTGACAGATTAGAAGAAGTTTTTAGAGCTCAAGGCTTATATTGTTTTGTCAAAGTCAATTAGTGAAGAATATAGACTGGTTGAGATGGCAAATACTTGTTCTTTTGCAACTCTCTTTTTGAGAGCACAAACTATCATCAATCTTGTGTGCTTTATGCTGCTTATTGATGATTTACTACTTGCTGGTATTATGCTTGTTGCATAATTATTTCTGCTGTGATAAATGTCAAATCTTGCAATCCATTTTATTGCGTATGTAACTTATATAGATAGCAAGTAAGCGAGATGGCAGAAGCACCGTCTTTGCCGCCGTCACTGACGTCGCCGAATGTGTCTGGATGTCTAACGATAGGGATACGTAAGCGAGATGGCAGAGAGAAATTGAAATTGCCTGCGGGCCGACTGATCATCACGGAGGTTAGTGACATTGGGATCCCTCTGAGTCCCTAGAGATCAGCGGTGAGATTCTGGACCGTCTGCGGGATACTTGCAAGGGAACGGGTCCCCATCACCACACCAAGCTGGAAGTCTCTGACGGTCGTAGAGAGAGACGCACTGTGGACAGAACTTCCAGCCTCGTTCATTATCCCAGAAGCAGACATGGCACGCGTGGAACGGCAGGCGTTGCTCGTGATGCGTCACGCGTGGAGGACCTTCAAGAGCAAGCTTATCACAAAGTACGTGAACACGGGTCGGATGCCCTTCACAAAGTATCCATTCTTAACGCGGGATATATGGGATGCCTTTGTGGCTATGAAGACGACGGCTGAATTTAAGGAGCAAAATGCAGCGCATAAAGCTCTCCAGACACGAAACATTCACCCCCACAGACTTGGCACCGCTGGGTACGCGGGTAAATCCGCGGAATGGGTGGCGGAGGACGAAAACACAACCGAGCCATTTCCTGAGATCACAGACCCGCGTGTCCTAAGCTGGTTAAAAGCGATGGCAAAAGTCTCGCCTTCAGACAGCATCTCTTTCACAAACTCAGCAGACTAGGAAGTGTCCCAACGTCTGGTAAATATGTTGAACTACCTAGTTATTAATAAGTCCATAACTTCATAGTGTCTATAATAACATGATGACCTCTTGCAGCATGAATTGACTGCCGAAACTTCCAAAGACTCCTTCCAAGCAGACAGGAAGAAGGATATGCTATCTACGGCCCTGGGAAACAAGGAGCACTCGGGTCGCACACGAGGCCTTGGGGTTACCGTACCTTGGAGTTATGGATTCCGAGGCGACTACGACACGTATAGGAGTAGGAAGAGATTCAAGGCCGAGCACAAGGACCGATTGATACAGATGCTTACTGTAAAATTTCAAAAACAGATAACATAATTACAGAATTAAATGAATCAACTCCTGAACTAGAAAAGGCACGTCCGCACGTACCTGCAACAAGATTGTCGAATCATCGAACCGGCATCGGCATGGCGCGGTGCTAATGCGCTATTATATGGCAGTGGAAAGCAACTGTTTTTCGAGGAGTGGACGGCCGGGGTTGGTGGGCGCCCACCGTGGTGGATCCGCCCGGCTCCGGCTTCCCCGTGTCTGCTGCCGCACGGCGACTCGCACGCTCCGCCTCGTGCGTTTTCCTAACTAGCCAGGTTGGCCCTGCCCTGGAGCGCACCCGCGGAATTACCACGCGCGCACGGGTAACAAGAGCCGTCGGCAGCTTCGGTCTCGCCGTTTTCTTCTTCTTCTGGCTCTGGGCCTAAATTTACCTCGATAGCGTCGTTTAGACCACGTATTTGAGTTCGAGGTTTTCTTTTTCAGGTTGAACGCCCTTGCCATACGCGAAATATTGGTCACAGCCACACGATCAAATGCTGACTCGTGCTTACAGTATGGCACACGGGCGGATTCAGGAAAATAAGAGCTATTGAGGTCACCATAGGTACATTAGGATCATTATAGACATGAATTAGTAATAATACTTTGTAATAACATCATAAGCATTAATTTCTTCATGAGTTTAGCTAAATAACATTAGGGTCACCTAACCCAGCCCTTGTCTGGTAGATCCGCCCCTATGTCACAGCGACCTGATAGGCCTCGCCGATGTGCAACAGTGCGGGCGTGCACGGCAGGCCACCACCCTGCAAGGTACCAATCCTGCACGTCATGGCGGGCGCTGTAGCAGCTGTCCCAGCCAGCGTTGAGGTGGGCCCCGCCCGACAGTGACAGCACCGGTTGCCGCCTTTGCTGACTGCAAATTTGCAATAAGCTTTTTGCATGAACGCTGAGTCGACGGGGGAGAATATTAATTATTTAATTGTCTAGTTCTTTGGATAGATCTACTGTATAAGATGCGCCCATGGTTGTGTCGCACGAATACTCTGTCTCTCTCTCTTGGCAAGGATGCCGTACGAATACTCTCGTTGCATTGCATAGAAAAACAGGCATCGCCTTTGCATCCCAAAGGTTGTGCTCCCTACCTAAACCTCGATCATTAGTTGGAAGTTTCGGCTGTGTTTTCATTCGTAAAAGAAATCTGGCGAATTAAGTACGGCGCTATTTGTGTGGATCGTTGTGATCTGCTTGCTACGTGCAATTTGCACACTGTGTGTTGGACCCTAGGCTTTGATTACTCAAAGTCCTCGTGTGTACTATACTAGTCTTATGATGAGTGGGTAGTATACACATCAACAACATTGTTAATCACATCTATACATTCATACATATAAAATAAAATAAAATATGGTACATAACTTAAACGATATCATTATTTACAACACATGGGTCGACTGACTAAATAAAAGGTTAAGTATCAGAAGTAGCAAATGTAACAGCAGAAGCAAATTATGCAATAAGTCCAAACTTCCAGCGGCATACCCATTCGAACCCTCAGGCAACTAACTAGAGACAAATTCTAGAAAGACCTGTCACCGAACCCACCGGTTCCGGGTGCAAAGAAGGCGTCGTCCAGCGTATAATCATCCTTTATCTTTGTACAACAATTTAAGCAAGATTGAGTGTATTGTGTACTCAGCAAGACTTACAGTGTATAGCAAACTTTGTATACATCACTACTACAGAAAATGTTTTCACAGACGGTTCAAAAACGTCATTACTGAGGCGGTTTCGGTAAAATGCGAGTTTATCAGTCGATGATGACATGAGGTCATCATAGACGGTTTTGGAACCATCTGTGATGCATGCTATCATAAACGGTTATTAACTCAGAACCGTCTGTGATAAATGTCTACCACAGACGGTTCGTGTCTAGAACCGTTTGTGATAACTGTATATCACAGACGGTTCTAAACACAAACCGTCTATGATATATATATATATATATATATATAGACACACACACACACACACACACACACACACACTCAATAATGATTATAAGATACCCCAAAGTGAGTTCCATAAAAAATCATTAAAGTCCACCTTTTATAGCAAAATTTGTGTATATACTTCTTTTATATATAAAAAAAGGGTATATAGCAAAAACAAAGGGCTCTAATGAAATTTTTTCAATCAAATCGCGTTGGAGTATCTTATAATTGGTATTTAAGTATATTAAAAATGATAAAAAAAGTATAATACATGTATGTGTGTACACACACACACATATATATATATATATATATATATATATATATATATATATATATATATATATATATATATATATATATATAAAATGGCATGGTACTCTTGAGATACGTACTCCCTTCTCATATATCACTTAAATCATATGATAATACCTCTTTATCTATTTGAGCATACTCAATAATGATTAAAGATACTCCAAAATGAGTTTCATGAAAAATTTCATTAAAGCCCATTTTTATAGCAAAATTTATGTATATACTTCGTTTATATATGAAAAAAAGGTATATAACAAAAAAAACAAAGGGCTCTAATGAAAAATTTCAATCAAATCGTATTGGAGTATCTTATAATTGATATTTAAGTATCTTTGAAAGTGATAAAGAAGTATAATATATCGTTTAAGTGGTATATTAGAAGTGAGATACATACTCAGTCTGCAAGCAAGCGTCTATATATATATACACACACACACACACATACATATATATATATATATATATACACACACATACATATATACATATATATGTATATATGTATGTGTGTGTGTATGTATGTATGTATGTATAGATACATATGTATATATACAGATATATATCTATACATACATATATACATATACATATATGTACATACATATATAGATATACATACATATATATACACACATGTATACATACATACATACATACATACATACATATATATATATATATATATATATATATATATATATATATATATATATATATATATATATATATATATATATATATATATATATACATACATATATATATATATATATATATATATATATATATATATATATATATATATATATACATATATATATATATATATATATATATATATATATATAAGTCGGTTTTAAAAGGCACAAGCGACCTTTGCTTGGAGGTTTATAGGGAAGAGATCGAGAATAGAATGGTAGGGCGGATCGTGCACGGGGCGCAAGGGAGGAGAACTTGACCAACATGAACACGGTTACAAATTAGCCTAACCTTTACAAATCTAAAAGGTTAATTACAACCAAGTCTCATCCGAACCACATCGATCCCATATAAGCCAACCAAGCACAAAGAACCCACAGCATGAACTAAGCAAGATGCACAGAATACACATACACCAGTAGCCCTCAATTTACATCACAGAGCAAGGGGACTATTAATACGAACTAATTATCAATTCAATTTTAGCATAAGACTATTAACACCATTACATCACAGAGCAAGGGGACTATTAATATGAACTAATTATCAATTCAATTTCAGCATAAGACTATTAACATCATTGAGCAGTTCAACAGCAAGACAACAAGACCAAGGGTGTCCAAACCCATCACACCAGTAGTAGCCCTCAACATCCATTGCAGAGCACTAGCCATTTTCATCACAGAGCAAGGAGGGTAGAGACAGAGAGGGAGTAAGGTAGGGTGATACATCAGTACAGCGCAACCACGGCGGTGACCCCACCACCAGCACAACCCTCATCCATCTCCTTCACCTTGCATAAATCACACAAACATCAGGACACAACTTAAGGCTCAAGCATAAAAATCAAACTCAACAAAAGACATTAAGCTAACAGAGAGGAGAATAGAGGGAGGATGGAAAAAGCAAAGCCAGGGGGGCCAGGGCCCGAGCGCAGGAGGTCGAGAGGGAGAACCAAGCCATGGACGCGAGCAGGCAGTAGGTGCAGGTGACGGCGCAGTGGATTGGGTGGCGGCGTCACCGTAGTTGTGGCATGACCTTGACACTGCATAAGACACTCCTATCATGCGAGTATCTTGTGCAGTGCAGAGTGGTGTCACAACCGGCGGCAACGGGAAGAAGGGCGGCGACGGCGACGAGGTTGGGAGGCGATGTCGAGGTGGGGAGGGGAACAGACGAGAGTAAGTGCGCTGCGGAGTGACGAGTTAGGGCGGGCGCAAACCCTAGTGGGCGGGCTCCTAATAAAGAGACTTATCACATACGGTTCTATTATGGAACTGTCTGTGAAATGGTTTTTCTCAAGTATATTATCTTGTATATACACTTACATGGCATGAAGAAATTACATGTTTATATGTAATTTTTTTCCATTTAAATACTGCTAAAAATTTGCTTTAACTATATATACATATACATACATACATATGTGTGTGTGTGTATATATATATGTATCTATATATATGTATGTATGTATGTATATAGTAATAATTCAACATATAATTAATATAGTAACTTCACCTCCAAACTAGCTTTTTTTCATTTTAGAATTTTCATATGGCCAAAGCTGTTGGAAATATGCCTAGAGGCAATCATAGAGATGATTATATTTCCGTATGTTCATAATATTGGATAAAATGTTATCTTGTTCCAAGAATAATATTGTTAATATTGATTATCAAGTATGTGACTTGATTGTGAAACTCTATATTTCTGCGATAATTATTCTTATCGATCCACTGATGACAACATATGAGGACACATATGAATAGACTAGCATATGTATTGGTTGATGACTATGTTTTCTCGGGTCATGGATATGGAGATATCAAACCAATAATATGGACACATGTTAGAGAACATGATGTTGGATTAGACCCACCTTGAGACACTATTGAGATTGTTATGATTCTATGTGTCGTTAGTTGGTCTCAAGCAATGTTGATGTATAATCCTTAGACACGAGATCGATATGGTTTCCTACATATGTAATAGCACTCTTAGGGGTTGCCAAACGCTACACCGTACCTAGGTAGTTATAAAGGTAGCTTTGGGTATGCTATGAAACATGCGAGAGGAATGTGATTGGTGGGATATGGGATTTGCCCTCCTAACATAACGGAGAGATGTCTGGGCCCCTCGTTGTGGTCAGATAAAGAAAGTGCATGGCCATGCCACTAGTAGTCGAAGTGTTCGACCACATGAAGTAATCCGACACTCGATCGAGAAAGTATTGAACAGTCCATAGATGGCATAACATCTCACCTGGAGTTCAACCAGACATCGTGAGGCAAAGGGAGTATACACGAGTAGGTCGTTTAGTTCGAACAGTTACGGGCTGGTCGTATGGAGATATGAGCTGGTTGTAGACTGGTCGAACGTAGTCACAAGGTGGTCGTAACCTAGTCGTAAGGAATTACGAACTGGTCATGACCAAATACGAACTGGTCGTATAGAGATAGGACCTGGTCGTAAGTGATGAGGACCTGGTCGTAGATCATATTGCATTAAGGTTCGTCCGATATAATTTGTGTGTATTCGAGAATCACTATGTTCTGCTAGGAGCCGCTTTCGACTCGTGATCGGAAAGGGTTTCGAGTCACAACCGATTCGCATGAACCTATAGGGTCACACACTTAATGAGTTGGAACAAACCGGTATGAATACGATTCGACAAATGTGTTGGATAGGATCCGTCACGAGCACTATATAAGGAGATGCATGAGGCTGTTGGGAGGTACGCGTGAAACACTACCGAAACCCTAGCCGCCATTTTCCTGAGAGCTCTCTAGTGCGACTTGGTGCTAGCACACCGACGTACGGTTGTTCCTTTCTTGGACGTGTGGATACCGTAGAGGCGCTCGCGATGCATTGCGCTTGAGGACGATCCGCCATCTTCACAAGGAGCTGCGAAGTTCTTTGGAGAGACGATCGACTCGCGAGGATCTTTGGACGATCGACTCGACCACTACATCGATCGCGCTCGTTGGACGGTCGCTCCAATCCTTCTTCATTGCTCTGTGGCGTCGGTGGTAACGATCTGTGATCATCTACTTGCTTGGCTTCCTGGTTTGCGTGGTAGAAATTTTGATTTGTAGCTATCGTAGCCTACCCGTGGCCCAACACAAACAGTGTGGCCAGTCACTTCTTACAAAAAGATTTAAAAAAGTAGAAACCTATAAATAAACAAAGTTTTTCTAGTGGCGGAGGTAGGCTGCTATCTCCATCTTCAATACTTCGTAGGCAACGGCGTCGGCGTCGGCGTCGGACGGTTAAATGTCGAGCGAAGCTGAAATCGTCCACCACGACGCGCGCTCGAAAGTGTCTCCGAAGACCCTCGGACTGTTGAACCAAGAAGAATTGAGCCCATAGGCTCTCTTCCCTTGTTTGAGGGGTCTCAGCCTGGTTGACTCAGTCGCCCGCCACCTCGATTAAGCAGTCCAAGAGATGGCAAGCCTCTTAGAGACGTGCAACGTCGCTGTGAAGGACCACGTCGATGACTCGGTAAACTCGCCGAAAGTGGGAGATCACCCGGAAGACGCAGCGGAGGAGGATGTCAAGACGGCGGAAGGTGGCCGTCACCTGCTCTGGCAAATTCTCGGACAGAGGAGTGAAAACACTGTTGAAACAGTGTTCTTCGCAAGCAGCCAGCATACAGCGAGAGAGGTGCTTATGCAGACGGCGGGTAGGCCATCAATGCTGGCGACAAGGAAACAGAAGAGGTAGCCATTTCTATTTTCTTATAAGTAGTAGAGTTATATGTGGGGATGATCATGATCCTTTCTATAAAACATAGAATAAATTCAGAGCGTGAGACGAAGAGACACATCAGGGAGCTGAAGCGGCATTGATGTGATGAAGAGATGTATCGGCGACGAAGAAACTCATCAGGCTTCAATTGGGAGCTGTAGCGATATTATTACAGACGGTTATAACAAAAAACTGTCTATGATATGTAGTAATATCATAGACGGTTATTGTTAAGAACCATCTGTGAATTTCCTGAGCGGTTGTTTGTTGAAAACCGTCGTGATATGTAGAATTATCACGAGCGGTTATTAACAATAACCGTCGTGATATTACCTCTTCACGAGCGGTTTTAGCGGAGCCAATAACTGACGGTCTCTAAACCAAAATAAATGCGTGATTGAATATATCTGAGCGGTTTTGGTCAGCCGCTGTGATGATGGCGTCGATATTAGCCTTTTTGTAGTAGTGCATGCAAGGCTAAAAAAAGATGGGGCTCTATGCTACAAGTTGTTTTCAGCATTAAGCAAATTTTATTTGCAATATCAGTACATAGTATTTTGCCACGGAAATTTTATAGAGCAGTTAAGTAGAATAAGGAAAACAAGTAAGTAATTGAACAAATAACAACTCGCAACCTTCCTCGGCTGCGAGCAACATCTTATTTTAAGCCATAGACATGGCACTCAACTCAAATAGAAACCAACAAATCATTTCCCACATTTGTCAACGAAACTGTTTTTATGAAGAAAAAAAAACCAAGACTATACCCATAAGGCTGCACTAAGTATGCTCATGACCACAAGCATGGCTATTTAAATAGATTTACATTCTACAGAGGTGTACAACTTTACCCACAGCACACGAATTCTCTAGTTTGTTTGGCATCTGTCAATACCACCGCTCACTACCTTTGGTAAGCAGTCTAGAGCACACGTCGAAGCCTTTACATCACCTAGTACTAACCTTACACACCCTCGTCTCAGTGAGGTATTTGCTGTTGTGTCAGCAAGCTTTGTTCCCAACACCTCGGTGAAGGGATCCCATTCGAGAAATCACACATGCTCATACTACTACGGCCTACCAACATGCAATGCTAGTTTTCAATGACTTAATTAGCTAATATCGTCTCATACCAGCACATGTGGTTTTACGCTTAACCTTAGATAGGCCTTGCTAGCGTTCGGTCCTTAATTGACCCGGGTGAGGATCTTCCCCTATCTACTTGTGAGATACCTCTCTCACACTTCTCATAATATAATATAACTCGTCCGTGTCGCAAACTAAGTTTTTGTTTTTATTTTTATACAAAATAATAGAGGTAAACCCCTCTGGATCATCATTTCAAAACCCTCAATTTCATATTCATCATGCCAGCCCATTTTTTGCAAATTTTAGCAAAGACAATAGATTGACTAAGCAATTGTGCGATACTCGCACTCAAATTTCCCAAATTGACATCATCTATTGTCTATACCATAACCTAATGGCTACAATAGTAAGGATATCAATATTTCAAGGAGGTTTATGCATCGAATAGGATTACGACTACCGCTAACCTCGAATATAGCAAATTTTAATCAAACACACACGCATGCATAAGAGATTTTGCAAAAAAGAAAGTACAATAATTAAAATAGTAGGGTCAACATGGTCAAAGGGGGTGTTTGCCTTGCTCTGGTTTTTTCTGAATACGAGGATAGAGGATCGTCGTAAAAGTCGTTCGAACAATCGATGTCTAATCAAAAGAACTAGAAGAAAATTAAATATAGCAAAATAATCCCAACAGTAACAAAATCCAAAATATTTTTGCATATTCAGGTAGAGCATGATTTTAGATGAATTTAGAAAAAAATATTCATTCAATTTGGAGTTTGTATGCAAAAGTTATTAACGTTTTAATTTGCTTCGGTTTGAAAATTCCCGAAATTAGAAAAAATGCTAACATCGAAAGCGTATTTTGTGAAGTTTATGCTTTCCAGTAGAGAAAGTGTATTCTTCTCTTAGTTCTACTGAGGTTTACGCTTACTAAAAGAGAAAGTGTATTCTCCTCTAACTGAAAGTGGCTTTTCTCATTTTTCCCGGATTTTTATTAACTTACATGTAGGGCCTACTTGTCACTGACTCATATTTTTGTTTTATTCATTTTATTTATAAACCAGAGGCGGTCCCACATGTCATAGACTCATTATTTATTAATTAATTATTAAACTTAATTCTAATTTTAATTACTGACGACTCGAGCCCACATGTTAGTCTCTCGGGTTTTAAAACGCGTTTTAAAACCGAGAATATTGTGTAGTCCCATATGTTAGTGACTCATTTACTAAACACGTTTAAAATTAGATTTTTGATTAACTTTTCAGTCGGTCCCACTTTTCATTGACTTAGTACTCTTAACTACTATCATTAAGTGCTAATTAGCGTTTAACCACATAGGTCTCACTGGTGGCGAGGTAGGCATGGGAAAAGGGTAAAATGGATTCCTCTCTCGACGACGATTCCACTGGGTGGTGGTGGAGACCGGAGAGATGGCCAGAGGCGGTGCTACGCCGGATATGAGCGGCGGAGCTCCTCAGGTTCGAAGTGTATTTCGCGATTTGAGCCAATCTGCGGCGAAAGGTGGTACACACTAGCTCTAGAGGACGTCTACGAGGCTATTGGCAGCTGCTCGAGTGGTCACCGGAGCGACGACGACAAAACTTTCCGCAACGACGTCATGATCGGCTAGGATGAAGTCTATGCTACACCAGCTAATCTTATCTAATACACACAAAAGCTCTAGGGGACTACTAGAAGCTTACCAAGGTCCTTGATGGCATCGGGGAATGACTGGAGTGAATTGACGACGTTGAGCAGCGGCGGTGCAAAGGAGGCTCTCGGTGACAGCGCGCTGTAGGGATGGAGATGCTACAAGGAGATGCGTGTTAGCTTGCATGCACATTGAGGATGGTAGGGATAGAAGGAATCGACTAGAGACTCACCGAGGTGGCGGCTAATTGGAAAAGGGTTGTAGCGGCCAGAAATGATGAAGAAGGTCGATTCGGGGGCTTCCCTGTGTGTGGATCATCGTCAATCGAGGGAGAAACATCAGTGAATTATAGGACATGAAATGGCGCGGTCAGGTGAGGTTCAAGGTCACCAAAGCATCAGGAACACGAAGGTCTGAAGTGGAGTGTGCGCCGGAGGTGAGGAAGACGATGGCGCGTTCACACTACGGGGTTCCCGGAGCTACATCAAGCAAGGAAAGAGTGTCAGTGAGGCAAGGGGCACAAGGTGACGCGGGTGGCGAGGGTAAGGAAGCTCACTAGAGCTAATGGCGTTGTGAGGCTTGCTCTCTAGCGTCGAGAACGACACACTCGTTCTCCACGATTCAAAGAGCTAGAAACTCAGAGAAAGCGCGAGATGGAACGAGGGGTGAGCTAGAGAGATGGTGACGCGCTTGGAGGCTTAAATAGCAGCGAGCAGCGCATGAGATGAGCGGCGAGAAAATGTGGCCGCAACGAGAAACTCGCGGGCTTGCTTCGGCGTCTCCGCCAGGGCGGGGGTTGAGTGCCATGAAGAGGTAGGTACCATGGGCAAAGCAAGGCGGAGGTGATAGAGGTAGGTGAAGCGTGAAAACGGTGGATGACCATTGAAAACAGTGAGCGAACGGTGGAGCGGGCGAGGACGCGCTGGCGAGCGAGGGTGAAGGCGAGGTGGAAGACAAGCTCTGACGAGTGGGGCTCACACGTTAGTGGCAGAGTGCAAGCGATGTTGGGGCATGCTGGAGCTAGGCAAGTGAAAATGGGTCGGATCATATTCAGCCCAAAGGCGAGCGGGAAATTTGAATTGGTTTTTTTCTTTAGATTTTTCCAAAACTGGCTGCGTATTTGCTGAATTTGTAAATCTATCAAACATGCTCCAAAATTTATGAAAATATTTGTGAAGGCTTCTGACACTGTGTAGTTTCTTATGTAAAATTTTTAGGATTTTGTCTACTCTGTGATGTTCTAAAAATTCTTACAAGTTCCTGCTTGTATGAAATTTCATTATTTACTATATACAAGAAGTTCAAAAATCATGATTATCCCATTATATCTTCCCAAAAATAAAATTTTTGGGATGATGCACTATAGGAGGATGTGAAGTGGGGACTTAATTAGTTCAGTCAGTAATATTTTCGGATGCGAGGGTCCATCTGTTGGTGTCTCACCATACCTTTTTGGGTTTACCTTTTTATTTAATTTCTCTCCAAATCTGCAAAGCTACCGACAGTTGAAGGAATGGCTTGGGGGATTCGATATAAAAAGTATTAGATCTTGAATGAACATGTCATGCCATTTTGAGGGTTAGTTGCAGTCTTAGTTGGAAAATGAACACTTCAAAATCTAGTGAAGCGAACAATTCAGATTTTGTATCTTACGGTCTCCACATCAATCATACGTTGGAACAGAAATAATGGTAATTGTCTGACTGAACATTAGGGCCTCTAGCGCTACTTCTATAGTCAAAACTTGCAGGTGCGTGGCTAGATTAATTTCGAAGTTTGTATAAATGTTTAAGAATATATTTATGTATCTTGTAGGCTATTTAGATTTTTAAGATATGCTAAATATTGAAAATGAGAATAGAAGCTTGAAGGAAAATACAACATGAGGAACATAATTGAAGTATGAGCTTTGATGGAATAAAATCATTGAGCATAATAAATTGTTGCGTTATTAGAAACGTAACCACTCTCCATCATGCAAAGATCATGCAGTTACATGCCCATATTCTTCCTTGATCTATTAGTTATTTTTTTCCAAATTATATGCATGCACATGTACCTCTATTTAATCTTAACTAATACATTGATTATGTGCGCACAAAATTATCTTATGGTCTTAGAGTACCTTGCTCACGCATACACTGGTACACCATTGGTAACCTACCTTGAACTTGTCTTCCCTCACACACTGGCTTCCCCACCGAACCGTATGTCTTATACTTCTTCTCGTCATCACAACTTTTTTGTTTTAATCTCCAGCAGCAAGCCTAAATCTTGATCGATCCCTCTCAGCTGCTACCCCTTCAAATGCAACACTTTACCACACAGTAATCTTCTATTTCTCTCCAATTATTTCTTAATGCTAACCGTTGCGACATCAACACACAAACAAATGGAACCATCACTGATACCTGCCGGGGACACTTAACACGCTCTCTTTGGTGGCCCCTGAACCTATTCCCTACGGGTGCAGCATCTCTATGTCAAGCATTTTGCTCATCTGTCTCTGTACATCCGTGCTTCTGTTCATACAGATGCATGCATGATGTTATACATGCTCGATATCCTCTTCTCTCATGTCGGTCGCTCCTCTTCTTCGACATTGACCAACACAACGTTGTGACTTCCTTACTAACCACGGTGACCTCCCATCTTCACTGATACCAGCATATCTGCTTTAGTCATTGTCTAACGATATAGAGAATCTTCTTGCTATCACTGGTGACGTCATGCCCTCACCAGTGATGGCACGCTCTTAGCTACCCGATGGTCCCATATCGTCCAAAGCTCATCTTCAATGCAAAGTTTCATCTCCTCTCTGCCAGGGCTCCCCCATGATCGAGCTTCTTTGACCACTAATTTCTTCAATAACGCCGATACTCACCACTTGTCATCGTGGCTCTTGGCTCCTTCAACTCTAGGCTTTCTCTTCAATGGCTCTGATGAGCAGCACGGCATTGTTCTCGTTGAACGATTAAGGTGAGCAGAATGACATTGTCCTCATCTGTGCCGCCGCCGCCGCCGCCTCGGCTCTTCTCTTCCCCAAGGGTCAATGTCTTCTTGTAGGACAGACCGATGTTATTGCACTCTTTCGTGGTCTCTGTCGACACCATTCGTACTATCCTTGTTACAACTTTAAATTTTATTCAAAATTTTAGTTATTTTATATTGGAGTTCGTATGTAAATCATATTTGCTAATTTCATTTAATTTTTTTCTTTGGAATTCATATAGAAATTAGATTGCAAAATTTATTTTATTTTTGTTGGAATTCATATACAAATCCAATTGCTATTTTTTTAAATATTCCAAATTAAAGTTATTTAAGGATTTTACCTTGGAATTTGTATCAAAATCAAATTGCTAATTTTATTTTATTATTTATTCCGAATTTCAGATTACTTTTTGTTGTTGGATTTTGTATACAAATATAATTGCCAATTTTGTTTAATTTTTATTCTGAATTAAAATAATTTACATATTTTACTTAGGAATTCATATGGAAATCAAATTGGTTTTTTAATCGAACTTTTGTTTTATTGTACATGACATGACTCCTTCTTTTAATCTAGACCGTTATAAGATAGACCCACCACGATCAATGGTATTGAATCAAATTGCTGATTTTATTATATTTTTATTCCGAATTTCAGTTGTTTTTTCGTTGAGTTTTGTATACAAATCTAATAGAAAATTATTGTTTAATTTTTATTCGATTTTTTGTTGGATTTAGTATATAAATATAATTTCTAATTATTGTTTAATTTTTATTCTAAATTATAATTATTGGACTTTGTATCAAAATTAAATTGCTATTTTTTTCTAAATCTAATTTGCCATTATTGTTTAATTCTTATTTCAATTTTTTGTTGGATTTAGTATACAAATCTAATTGCCAATTACTATTTAATTTTTATACTTGAATTATAATTGTTGAATTTGTATCAAAATCAAATTGATGATTTTATTTTATTTTTATTCTGATTTTTGTTTTTTTCGTTGGATTTAGTATATAAATGTAATTGTCAATTATTGTTTATTTTTTATTCGAATTATAATTATTTAAGGATTTTACTTAGAAATTCGTTTGGAAATCAAATCGCTAATTTTATTTTTATTTTTACTCTGAATTTTAGTTTTGTTATACTTGACATGGACTCTTATACTTAGGAATTCGTACGGAAATTAAATTTCTGATTTTATTTATTTTTTTGAAATTGAGCTTTTTTTATTGACATGGACTCTTTCTTTGAATCTAGTCCGTTATAATCTGCACCCACCGTGATCGGTAGTGTAGATCTTTCTCCTTTTCTACCGATTAACGTGAGAATTTCTAGCTCTTAAGAGCGAACGTGTGGCTTCTTTTAACTATGCTTTAATAAGATAATAGATAGATAGATTTACTTCTTACCATATGGTTGCATGTATAGAATTTATTTTTTGGTTCCGTCACTGATGTTAAGAGTCGCCGACCAACTATTTATACATGTAAAAACAACTTTGTTCATTCTTACCATATGGTTGCATGTATAGAATTTATTTTTTGGTTCCGTCAACTGATGTTAAGAGTCGCCGACCAACTATTTATACATGTAAAAACAACTTTGTTCAAAATGGCATGGCTGTACGCCGGTACGAACTGCAGTACAGAGAATCCCGTCCCCTGAGGTATGTATATGTTGACATGGTCCATCCACTGGGGCGCGATAAGGTAATCATTTGTCCCGTTCGTGTGCAAAATGGATACATCCATGGCTGACAGGCAATCACTCAATGATGTCTTTGCAGATAAGTTCATAAATGGATAAGAACAGAACACAACATAATAAAGTGTACCTAAGTGAGGTGTCTGCTATGCTAGCAAGGACATGCTATAGCTAGCTAAGGACACGAGACACCGTTCTTTTCTTCAGATCATGGTTGGCTCCCCCTGAATTTGCGCTTTGCCATGCATGTTGTTTGGTTCCAAATTAGGATGGTTTGACCTTTAATCATGCCATCTAATTGACTTAGACTTTATTTAGCATCTTTCACTTTATGCTAGGGAAAGAACATTGCCTAGATGCTATAATGGAGATAGGAAGTGCTTCATATAGTGATAGGGACACGTAGAACTTTAAACATTGGCCGTGGCGGACCTAGCATTTATCAGATGGGTGTTCGGAGTTAATAAAATATTATTTAATAGAAAAAAATAAAGGTCCACGATAGCAAAAGAAACAAAGTATAATTTTTCCGTACTAAAAATAACACCACAAAGAATTAAGAGAAATTACAAAATAATTAAGAAAAAAAAGTTGAATTGGGAATTTAGGGTTTGGGACTGAGGAATGAGGAAGGGAGAATTGGAGATGAATATGTGCTGCTATGAACTTATGCAACCTAACTCGTCAGCTCATGAATTTATGGTTTGTATATTTGATTGGTCACGTGAATTTGTATAACTTGAGAAGTTGAGATCAATAAATTATATAGGCATGTCTGGATGAATTTATATTCATATTGCTAAAGTATGTCACTATCATTTGCTACAGCCTGGTAATCTAACTTAAATATAGAGTTATCTATTAGTCTCATGCTCTCAGCTAAGCCTAAAGTTTAGTTACTTTGGCTGAAAATGGTCTAGATATTTCATTATCTGCTACAATTAGCTTGTTATTGCTTAAAATCTTCCTATCCAATGATAACTCCACATGGATACTTGAAAGTTTTCAAAGTATAATATGTTTATACAAGATTAAATTTCATGAAGGCAATCTAATGCTTCATTTTGGTGTCAGCCAATAATGTAATAATATGAACTACCCTATACATTTTTCAAAGCTCAAAGATCTACAATTCACATAAATACAAGACTCACCAACCACAATTCATTTTTCAAACCGGTTTGGCCGTTTTGGAATTAGGGATTTGGGATTGGATACCTCACCTCGATGGCTCGATCCTCACCCTCAAGACTGTGTTTCGGGGTCGGGGCTCACCGGCTCGGTCGCTCGGTTGCCCAGATGGCCACGCCCACAAGCTTTGCCCCGTCGCTATCGTCGACCAGCCCCGCTCATGGCTCACCCTAGTTGCTAGCTCCAGTCCATTGCCAGACCACCTCCGTCGTGCCACCCGCTCGGAGTTGGAGCCTCGGTCCTTGGAGCAACGCGCGGCGCACCTCACACCACCGGCAGTCCCACCTCGCTGGCCGCTGCGCTCGGAGCTCGGTCACTTGGAGTAGGCGAGCAAGGTGCCGTAGCGCTCCTCCCTTTCTCTGGGCCTCCTCTTCTCCCAGGCCGTCGTAGCCTGCGGCCGCCAGCCACCGTGCTCATCCGCTCGCCGCGGCCTGCCACCACCGCCGCAAGCCCACAAGGCACAAGGGCAAGGCTGTGTGCATGTGTGTTGGATTAAGAGAAAGAGAGATCGAGTTAGGGTTTGCCAATAAATGGTCATTGAGATATTGGGCTGAGTCATTGTGGGGGAAGGTTGGAACAGTGGCCGAATGTGGAATGCCTTGGCTTTGGTGGACTATGCGAGTGCCAAGTAGGCTGCGAGTGATGTGCTGACGGAATAGGCTTTTAAGGACATTACATGTTGATTTAACCTAATTTCTAGTATATACATGTATTATACCTCATATATACTAAATTTTTGGGTGTTCAGCCGAACACTCTTAACCCCAGCCGGGTCCGCCTTACATAGGACTCATGCGCCTTCCTGACCACTGTATAGCGCATTTTTCAAACTAAGTCACATTTGGAACACGAGATTTTGGTAGAAATTCAACGGGAATTGTACTGCTTCGTGTGAAATTTTTGCGAAGTTTCTATGAAAATCCTGCTTTCTAAACTGGCCCTAAACAACTACAGGACGAAAAAAAAGAGACATGGCTACCTAAACGAGATAGTAATAGAGAAGAAACTTTACAAAATCATGCGCAAATTTCCATGTTTAAAAGAATATACACATCAGCATGCCTTATGGCATGCAGATGCAGTACTGCAGTGGACGACGCGTCCATGGCCATGACACAGCGAAGCTCCCGTCGGAAATCGAGTCACTGTGGCATTTGGTCTGGCGTCCACTTCATGTCCTTCGCTCTCATCACTTTGGAATGCTTAATCAATTCCTTCTTCCTCCCAATCATTCACTCTGACGCAGACGCGCATGATTAATTAACTAGACCTAATCAGACATAAGCACCCTCCAAAAGTTGCAAATAGTCCTATATATAATTTAGCTAAACGCTAGTGTGGAAACTAATCAAACTATCCTCCTCTTACCTAAACGAATGCATTATGAAGGTTCAGCGAGTTGGCCTGAATTTGATGCAGATTCATGGATTGAACACATGATTAATTTTTTTTTAGACCAAGAGCAAATTTCATTAAACAACAGCAAGACGATCGTGCTAAATGCACGTTACGAGAAAATCTGGAACCTGGTTTAACCGATACACCCAGTAAAGTAAAGGACGGCGTGCTTGCTTAGCTAACAAATGGGCTGCTATATTAGCATCTCAATGTAACACCCGGGTCTAAAATCCACTCAATGTCTAGCTCATTGGGGGACGGATCCACACATATAGCATTATACTTACACTTTCATCATCGCTTCGTGTAAAAGAGTTAACCCGGAAGTGCTACGTTTGGATCCAACATGCATTCATATAAAAGGAATAGTCAAAGTTGCATGTTGGAGGCCGTGTTGATATCCAAAACATCATATATTCTTGAATAGAGGGATCTCTCTACTCCCATGGAATTCTCTTTTACACCACTTAATCAAATTCAATGTTTGTGCACTATATGAAAAGCTTAAATAATAACCTACAACTTCTATAACATGGAAAAGCTATGAAATAAGATGTAGATACCCCCAAAACTCCATCGCAAAGGTTAGCAACACACTAAACCGAAATAAGGCATAACCAAAACATCAATTCCCACTATCAATCTACCCTAAAATTTGATTAAACGACAATCTAACATCGCAGCAAGGATTTCCATATCGTTACCCCTCGAAATTGGACGACGAAGACGATGGGATCATGAAACCCTAATTTTTCCTCTTCTTCTTCCTTGCTTCCTCCTTGCTCCTCCTCTGCAGCCGACAGCAGTAGCAAGGCACGCGGCAGCGACAGCTAGCTCGGCAAGCAAGGGAGGCGACAGGGGCATGGGCTAGAGCAAGCGCGCGACAAAGGTTTGGGGCTAGCGGCTCCCTCCCCTCCCTTATAAATGGCACACAAGGGCCAAATGCCGAGTCTAACTTAGACTCGGTTGGACCCGGCCGAGCCCATTCTTCCCCCTCCTCTCTTCTTTCTTCCTTTTTCTCTTTATTTTTTCTAGACATTCTAATAAACGGGATATTACACTTTGACACTCACTAAGGTTCAATAATACATAGGATAGTGACCTTGTAATCCTCATATATAGTTAAAGTGCAGAATGTACTAGATCATGAGAGCTACTACTGAGTTAGTGGCTTAGCGCCTTTTGGAACACACGAATTTCACCGAGATTCTGTAAAAAAATATTGCAGAAAATAGTTGGCTCAAGATCGTGGAGGCCTTTTGGACGGACCATTTTGCCTGCTGCACCCCCTGACAAATCAGCATCATCACATGATCCCGTACGTATCGCCCGTTGCAGCGTAAAAGCGGCGGGTGCAGTTAATGGTGCGAGGAGACCAGGGAGTCAGGTACTCTGTACACAGTAACACAGGTCACTCAGGTGGATCCAGTGATCTTCCTTTGCAACTAGCTCGCTCCTTCACAACTCACAAGTAGTGTTGGGGAAAGCCGCAGTACCGTACCGTGCTGGTACTACTGTGCTACTGGTCTAGTCTAAAATCTGTCTTGGTCCTAAAAACACTTTGCTGGTAATTTATTTTCTCAGTAAAAACATAGCATTGCATCGGAGCATCAAGTGATATACCAGCGATGGCATAGCCTAGGAGAATCATAGAACCATCTGATAAAAAATTGTCTGGCTGGCAAGTACTAATATGCTCGAGTTAGGAGGGCATCTTATCTGAAACTATGGAACGTACTGACACTACCGGCCTATCGGGCAAATACTGATTGCCTTATGCCTCTGTCAGCCCTCTGTTATCAGACAAAACAGATTATCCCCAACTGTAATTGTGATATGACGAAAATATATAACTGATGAAAAAGGCAAATAGAAAAGGACGGATCAAATATAATATTATTTTCCCTAATTTGGGGAAATTATTTTGCTTGAATTTGTCATTTTCCCTGCTTGTTCAAGTGTGTTATGGTTACCTGTAACTATTGATGGTAGTATGGTGTAGTAACTTTTTGTTTGTTTAAAAGTACTTTCAGCACTACCTAAACCAGATCAATTAGTTTAACAAAATTTTGAGGGAATCTTCCTTGTACAGCCACACACCTTACCACACCATTAAATAAATGAAAACAAAGGCCACCCGCCGTTTCCTCTTCCCTCCACCATCTCCATGCTCACTCCCATCCTCCCCAAACAAAAGAAGTAAAGAGCCTCCCTAAGCAACTAGCAAAAACCCAATCAACCGATTAGAAGAAGAAAATGCTCCCAAATTCTCATGCACGCTCACCCTTCTCCTCCATTCCAATCTTTTCTACAATTTCCCTCACCTTCCATTCATTCGAGTAGCAGAAAGCAACAAAAAGGAAGCCAAGATAGCTTAAAATTTCCAAAATCACTAGGAAAAGAGCTTCTTTGATCCCTAAGTTGCCGGCATTTGGTGTCTACTTTTTTGTTAGCTGCTATTGCTTTCTCTAATCCCAAGAGGACTAGGAGGGGATAGAAGGCTAAAAGCTCAGATGCTGCTTTGCCTATGGCCTAGCTCAGGCAGTAGCTGAAAGCCTAGGGGTAGAGAAGTCTGAAGAATCTTTTCTCCCTTTTTTTGTCTTGTCCTTTTACTTCTTTCCTCCTCTCCTCTTTGAGGCTTTGAGCTGTCTTGTCGGCTCTTGGGGCGTTTCTTCTACGGGTTCAATGGTGGGCATAGGCGCAGGTTTGGGCATGGACACTACTAGCTGTGGTGCTTTGCTCAGAGAGCTTCAGGTATTGTGTGTGACCTTGCTTGCGTTATTGAGTGAATTAGAGTTTTGTTTTCTTAAAACTTTACATTAGCAGTTCTTTGTCTGCAAATTTTTTGCTATGTTCTGTTAAAATGTCGCTGCTGTCTTCCTGTCTCTAGGTTCCCTCATGCTTTTTCTTGGTGAATTGTTCTTGTGTGCGCTTGTGTTAATTCACTTCTTCAGGTTTCACCTCGTTTAAAGGGCGAATGTTTATAGCAGGACATGGTTTGCAAATTTTGTTACCCTTGTGGGTTTGTTCAATTGTTAGTTGTTTTACTGTCCCTGTGCTTAAGTTTCTTCTATGATTTAAGAGCTGCGTGTTCTTGGGGCTATCACAGTTGCAGAGCGTGTTCTTGGGGCTATCACAGTTGCAGAGAAGTTAAGACCCTTTTTTTCTTTTCTTTCGAGTTATGCATGACTATTCCTTGTGTATGTGTTGTCTCCTTTTCAGCTGCTCGGTTGGTGAATTGATTGCTGCAGCTCAGTTATCTTTTTTTCACATTTCTGGTTCTTCAACTGCTCAAAAAGCAATTATTTGATTCGGCTCGGCTTAGTGCGCTGGGCAGTTGAGATGCGACAAATTTAGTTCTTTGTTGAGTAAATAGTACTCTTCTTTACCTATAATGTGATTCTTTGGATCGGACTTTATGCTTTAGAGTACATGTATCTATTGCCTCTATTGCCTTAACTGTAACATGCTAAGTTTCCTATTCTTGACCATAAGGTTGGGGTACCATTACTGATAACTCATGCACTGTTGTTTCTGGCAATCAGCAAATCTGGGCAGAGGTAGGGGAAAGTGAGGGTGAGAAGAACAAGGTCTTATTAGAGATCGAAAGGGAATGCCTGGAAGTGTACCGCAGGAAGGTGGACGATGCCAATCGGACTAGGGTCCAGCTGCACCAGTCTGTGGCCACTAAAGAAGCTGAAGTTGCATCCTTAATTGCTACTCTAGGGGAGCACAAGCTGTATATGAAGGTATGCACAGTGATGATGATGATGATGCACTAATTAGGTTGGTTGTCCTTATGCTTTCTGAGTTCTGACCAGTTCCCCTGAAATGTTGAAATGTGGCTGTTGTTGATAACATGCATGATTCATGTTATGGCTTTATTAAATAGGAGAGGGCGATGCTTGTTGCTTCTTGCTGAAGTAGCTACGGATTTAGCTCAAACCTGTAAGGAGGTTGAGTTTTCAAGAATGCTGAAACTTTTCTCAACAAGCTTAGGCAACCTCCTCTCAAGCTGGGCAATTACTCACTACACTTCAGTCAATGCATTTTCAACTGTAGTAAAATTTGAGCACATTAACTTTTTTTTTACTGTATGACTGTATGTTACTATATGTGGATTCCACTTGTTGCTACACAGTTCATTTTACTGTCAGAGTCCAGCTCAACTCCTGATAGATAGATGAGATGCAATTCTTTTTACTGTGAGAAACATAGGCTTGCGACCAAGCGCTCTGTTAGATTTATCTTTTATCAAGGTTGCTTTTCTTAATTTCTCAACACTTGCGCAGAAAGACAAGAGCGTCGTGTCACTCAAGGAACAACTTGCTGCTGTCGTTCCAGTACTGGAGAATTTGAAATGCAAGAAAGAGGAAAGGATCAAGCAGTTTTCTGGTATTCGATCACAGACTGAGAAGATCCGCTCAGAGTTAAGTGAATACAATAATCAGGGTGATAATGGGAACTGTCCTGTTGTCGATGAACATGATTTGTCAACAAGGAAGCTTAGTAATTACCAAGCACAGCTTCGTGCTCTTCAGAAAGAAAAGGTATACCATCCTGAATCTGCTACCTAATCTGAACTTTAAGCTGCTTTTCCAAAGATCTTGTTAGTAGTATATTGCAGAACTTGTGATAATAGAACGAGGGCAGCTACTGAAGAATGCTTGGTTATTCGGACTGATTATCGTTCACTCTGAAAAAATGTGTTTTGAAGGTTTTGCGGTGAAGTGTGTTCTCGAAAAAAGGGTTTGTGGTGAAGTGATGAGATGTCTAACTCGACAGCCATTGCCGTGCAGTGTGTACTAATTGTGCAGCGTTGAAGTGCATCTACCTGTCTGTAGCTAGGAAACCTTTAAGCTCTTTTAGTTTGAGTGTTGATTGGCAACTTTCGTATATTTGTTAGTGCTATATTACATTTTTTATTCTTGTTTACAATATTTTCAGTCTGATCGACTTCACAAAGTTCTGGAGTACGTAAATGAAGTGCATTCTTTATGTGGAGTCCTTGGAATTGATTTTGGAAAGACCGTAAATGAAGTTCATCCCAGTTTACATCAGAATGGTCTTGAGCAGTCCCCAAACATCAGCAATAGCACACTGGAAGGCCTTGCTAGTACAATATCAAAGCTAAAGGCAGAAAAAAAATCTAGAATCGATAAGGTGCTTTCAAGATTCTTTTCTCCTAGGTTTTAAGTTGTTGTTAATGCTGCATAACACGTTTTTAAACGATCATTTACTTATAGATGAGAGAAACAATGGAATCGTTATGTCAATTATGGAAGTTAATGGACTCTTCTGAAGAAGAGAGGAGACAATTTAGCAAAGTAATGAGCATTCTCATATCACCAGAAGAGGGGATCACATCCCCTGGCGTTCTCTCTCAGGAAACAATCGAGAAGGTTTTACCAGTTTGTCTTTGTTCTATTCTTTACTACGTAGTCCACTGATTGCCTTAGTCATTTTAACCATTTCATATTTTGATTTTTCATGCAGATGGAAGCTGAGGTTGAGAGGCTAACAAAACTTAAAGCCAGCAAATTGAAAGAAATTGTCATGAAGAGAAGGTCAGAATTGGAAGAGATATGCAAAAATGCACACATAGAACCTGATGTCAGCACAGCCCCTGAGCAAAGTAATGCTCTGATTGATTCTGGTAGTCCTTTATGCATCTTGCTGTGGTATTATCTTCACTTGTTCTTGTGTTTCTTACAAATTGTGACGTACTTGTAATGTTCCATCCAGGCCTGATTGATCCTTCTGAGCTCGTGGCAAATATCGAGTCACAAATATTAAAAGCAAAAGAAGAGTCCCTTAGCCGAAAAGATATTATGGACAGGATAAATAAATGGATTGCTGCTTGTGATGAAGAGTCTTGGCTTGAAGAATATAACCAGGTATTTCAAGCATATTTCTTTTGAAATTAGAATGCTTCAAATACTGTCCATATATATGCATAAACTATAAAGTACATGATTCAGTATAACTGGAAACATGGAGCTACTGTGTGGTGTGAGTCCATGAATGCATTTTCCAGAGAACCGTGAGGTAATCTAAATCATGAAAAATGACACTAAATATATTTGCAGGACTCCAAGAGGTACAGCGCTGGAAGGGGTGCTCACATAAACCTCAGAAGGGCAGAAAAGGCAAGGGTTTTGGTCACCAAAATTCCAGGTAGGTTTTAATTTGAGTGCTGGGAGAATTATACGTAGATTTCAGTTAGTTCGATACATGACCGATATTTTACTCAGCAATGGTGGACAACCTGATAAATCGGACCTTTGCTTGGGAAAATGCAAGAAATAAGCCTTTCCTCTATGATGGGGTATGTATACAATCTGATGACCAATAGTGTAAAAACTTTTCTTTTCTTTTCAGTTTTTGATACATTGACTCGAATATGCTTTTGACAGGAGCGCCTAGTATCTGTTCTAGAAGAGTACAGACTTAACAGAGAACAGAAAGAAGAGGAAAAGCGGCGATATCGGGTAGCAATTGTTTACCAAGTCACCCTTATTGATTCAAAAATAATCTTGCATACTCTGGCCTTTTAACATATTTTTAGAATTGTTGCAGGACCAGAAGAAGCTGGAGAGCATCCTACTTAAAGAGAAAGAAGCGATTTTTGGCTCTAAACCAAGCCCAAAGAGGACGAGCATCTTAAATAGAAAGACAAACGGCTACCGTTCAAATGGAAGTAGTAACGGACTAATGACTCCAACTCCTCGGCAATCATCCCTTGGCAGTGGTACTCCTGAGCTTTTGACGCCCAGATCGTATTCTGGTCGCTATAATAGATACTTTGGTGATTCAAGGAGGCTATCAGCTACCCAATTGAACTTCGGTGACGATTCGCTATCAACATTTACATCCATTAGTGGTTCTGAACCAGAATCGTCTTCTCTGGGATAAATCCAGTACCGCTGGTACCATTTCGATCTTTTGATGCATTCCTTCCTACAATATTGGAACATTGCTATTGCTGACGTTTAAAATGACGTGTTTATTTTATTTTTCTGGCAGGTCAATCTGTTGGTCTGATTGCCCAGTAATCAGCATTGTAAACGGAACACTATATTAAGAGGCTCTTGTATTTGTATGTACATTACTGATGTCGTGTATTTAGCTGGTATTGACTAGTAAGCACCGGATTGGTTGACTTGGTTTGGGTTTGGAGTTGATGTTTCGAGTCGATGGCTTTATAGATTGACGATTAGGTGAAGAATGTAGGGAATGATTTGGGGTCAGTCACCTGTACCATATCATAATTTATGCGATTGGCTTGTGTGTGGCAACCTTGCACAACTAATTTGGAACCTTTGTACAAATTATATTTCTGCAGTAGCTTCTATTTCTTTCTCCTCATGTATAATGTGCATCACTGCATTGTGATTCAGTGAACGCCTATTTTGTGAGCAGGATAAGAGGCATATGTGCTTCTGCCTTCTGCGAATTGTCAATTGTGCATTTGTGCTTGAATGTAATTGAACGGATGACACAACCAGGAGCGTGTGATCCAAGAGATTAAAGATGCATTCTTTTGCATGACTTGACGAGAAGCAAATGGCTTCAAAGATAATGGGGATAAACGGAGATGAGAACCTCGAAATGATCATCACATTGCATCAGCTTGGCATCCGTGATCCCATCCCATGAGCTATGTGTGTGTGTCCATCGAGAAGGACGCATTTTTTTCCCCAGTATACAACATGAACCACGAGGTGCAGCCTATGGTTCAGATTTCAGGCAAACCCCGGTTGAAACGACGTGACAAAAGATGAGATCATGAAAGAGAGAACCTTGAGGAATGAGGAGGAAGATGAACGCCGGCTGGTTGCTCCAGTGAATCCCCGGCTGCTTCGTCTCCGATCCAACTTGATCCCCGTCTCCGTCTCCTCTCGTCTCTCCCCGTGATTTGCGTCCAATCGAAGCGCTCCAGGCAGAATAGCTTCCTTGTCTACGAAACCGTAGAAAAAATTTATTACGTAAAAAAAAAACCGTAGAAAAAATTTATTACGTAAAAAAAACCGTAGAAAAAATTTATTACGTAAAAAAAAACCGTAGAGGAAATCGTCAGATAGTTGCTTATCCATGTCATAAAAAGTCTAAATATATCCAAACATAAAAGGGATTTTTGTTGTGCTGGAGAAAGAGAATCTGTTGGGTAAACGTTTACATGTTCACTGTCGATAAATCGACATACTTTTGTCAGTTCCACGGCTTCATCACCTCTGCATCATACTGTGATTTGTGAACCGTGTATTTCGAGATCGGATTGCTTGCCGCCGGCCAAATATTTTACAAGATCTGTGCCCGTGCGCTTTGAAAGTGCTTGCCTGAGGTGTACAATGAATCAGGATGCAGTCACTTGGGTACAAGCATGCAACGCTATTATTTCATTTCAGCGTCTGAAAATTGCAAATTTCTTCAGATTCTCAAAGATGGACTGACAAGTTTACAATAAAATAAAATAAATAAATATCTCCCCAACTGAACAAGTTACAAATCACTGAGTACAAATTTCTTCGAGATGAGCTCGTTTTATGTTTAATAAGAACTTACGTCAACTAGACATAGTAACTTATATTAAAGAGATGGGCAAGTGGGCAACTCATTGCATCTTCTTTCTTCTCAACCAAATAGTTTGCATTCAATTGCTATAGTAAGCAACTAAATAAATACAACTGCAACAAATGAATATCAGCTGTAGATCATTTCATTTGACTCTCAATCCTGTCAAGATGACATGGTCGAGAGGGACAATAACCACCCTCCCACTAGCTCCTGTCTACATAGCATCATTCAGTCCTTCATAACTTGGCAGGTCTGCATGACATAGAATCAGCAACGAGGGCTCGAATTACTGCTGCAATGCTGCTACTATCCTGGATTCCTGCCATGCTAAATCAGACTCATTTGTCAGTTAACTCAACAGTGGTAGAATAGGTGTTAGAATAAGAACTCTTTCATATTTCCTTATCTGTCTTTTGTATTGCCTTATCTGTATATGACATGCACCCTTGTACACCATATATATATTGCCTATTAGGCCTCTTTAATATATACACAATATTCATAACATGGTATCAGAGCAAAGATTCATCTAACCTAGCCTCCGACTGCTTCGGCTGCCCGCCGCCCCGGGAGGAGCAAACTCCGCTTCCCAGGACGGTCACATTAGTTGTAGTGTTTTGTCGTAGAAGAAGCAGCAGCATCACCTTCGCCGCCTCCCAGAAGAGGCTCCAGCAGAAGGAGATCGCCTCAGGCGCGTCCCGTCAGGGGAGGTGGAGGCGGCGCTCTCCTCCTGCGGTATCGGCCCGACGGCGGAGGTCGCGGAGCAGGTGCTCAAGACTCGCATCTGCTACTCCCACCCCAATCCGACGGCAAAGCTCCGCTCCAGCGACTTCTGCTAGTTGTGTAGTTGACGCAGGAGGACCTCGTGCGCTACTTCCTCAGCTCCATCGAGTTCCATGTGTGACGGGTTCTGAGGGGTTTATGGGTTGCTAGAAAACCACCAAATTTGCCTTTATTGACTTTGATGACCGCAAGGATACACAAGATGCTATTCGTGAGTTGGATGGCTATTGTGATTCTTGCACGAGCACATGGCGAACAAGGAAAAGATGGAGCTGTCGAGGGCGTCGACGAACCAGAGGACTGGTCGATAGATCTGGCCAAAAGCTACTCCGGTTTCTCGCAGCTTCTTCTGCTGTTTAAGAGTGCTACTGTTAGCTATAGTTTGAGTCTTCTTTTTCTTTGTGTCATTTCTTTCGTTGTGTTCATCCAAATTTGTACAACTCTATCTTTAAGTTCGTCTAAGCCATACAAGTCCACAAATTTATTGTCAGTCATAGAAGCATAAAAATTCTCTTATGCATAGCAGCAGCCGCCGCTCCCGCTCTTCTTTCTGAGCCGCATGTAGATCGTAAAAGTTGTTATGATGCCGCCGCTTTCTTAGCCGCCGCCCCGAGCTTCTAAGGCCGTCGCGCTTATTCTGTGTCGCCACTGTCTTGAGTTTCGATCTGCGCTGTGATGCTTCTACCTATTCCTATTCGGCTTGATTTGATAGTTCTCTCTATTCATATCGGTTTTATCACCTTCTTTGTCGTATTGCCGCGGTCTACTTTCTCAGCCGCTGCGCCTTATGCTTTATGGGTTGTCGCACGACCCCGATGGGAGAAGATCTTTTAATACTCAACATATTTTCCAAGAGCTGCATGCTACGACGACATTATCAAGACTCGGACTTCGGATTTTCCATATTTTAGTGTCAACCCCTTCCAAATGCAACGCTATTGCATACGCCTTGCATTAGAGGGGGGTGTTAGAATAGGAACTCTTTTATATTTCCTTATCTGCCTTTTGTATTGCCTTATTTGTATATGACATGCATCCTTGTACACCCTATATATATTGCCCATTGGGCCTCTTCAATATACACATAATATTCATAACAAACAGCATGAAAATTGTAACACTTCAATTCGGGCAACTAGTCAGTATCACTAAAAGATGTGGTCCTTATAAATTACTTTGTTTGATGGCATGCAACATCAGGCATTGTAAATTTGTAATAACTCATTCAGCTGAATAACATGAAGAAGACTCAAGGGACCATGTTGGCAACAGATAATATGCCAAGAAGTCCCCGAAGTAATTTCTGCATTTATACGAGAATAATGCGCCTGCTGAGGCCAAGTGTCCTGTGGACCAGGAAGTTGTAAAACAAGTAGCATACCAGTAATCTATGCAGATTTCCGAAGTAGCCAGGACAGGATGTAGCAAAGAGCAGCATCAACAGAAGACAACGCAACAAGGAACACGGCTACAAGTACAAGAGTAAGAGTAGCCGTCCTCAACTGCCAATGATGATAATTTTATTAAACATGGGTATGAGCAAAGATACCCTGAATGATGTAGCAACTTAACAAATCTATACAGCCTAAGTTAGCAAAATCATCACAATAATAAGGTGGCTAATATGATGTGCTAAACAAAATGACCAGTAGCTAAAATATGTAAAATCAATTAGCTACTCCTGCTGTGCCTAGTAGACATGGTTAAATGATTAGACAAAATTGAACCAAATGGCGAGGAGATATAAAACAGACATCATACGGAAGACATATTTTTCCTTATAATTGAGGAGGAAAGTTCTCCATTTAGGATGTACATGATATATGAAGGTTCGTAGAGAAAAATGACACTGGGTAAATCTAATATTCGTGAATCAGGATAAGAACATACTTAGCCATTTGTTGAACATAAATACATATTCACTCTAGTTGGTTGAAGTTTATGGTTCAGAGTTCGAAATTATGCGTGTCTCATTCATCATCTAGATGACTGTTTCTTTGCTTTTATAAACTTGTCAAGACGATGTACACTCCAATATTACAACCAACCTACTGAATCACTCTGTCATCATACATTAGCACACATTCCTACGCCATGTCACCATATATGCCACAAACTCAACACATCCTCACAAGTTCACATTTCACATTCCTTGTCCCTTTGATTGTAACCTAATATGCGCACCATATTATGCTCAACATTGTTAAATACAACACTTGAAGAACCCCAACCTGCACATGAATTCCAAATGCAAATGGCATACCGTATTCCAAAAGCCCGGCCATTCCAGGTGCTTCAATTGACTCGGCTGCTCAGCCAAGAAGGCTACCAAGCCCCTCAAACCCCTAACAACAGAAATCAACGCCAACCCACAATCATCCTCAAATAACACAAGCAAGCGACTCATGTAACAAGGACTAAAAATCTGCACTTACGCAGCGATATCTCTGACCACTGCGAGCCACAGCGGTTCGTCATCATCAAACTGGTATTCACTGGTACGGAGCTCCTGACGCCCATGGCCCGACGCAGCCTCGCATTTTCGTACTCTCGCTGGAGCAAATCGGCGAAGAGCACAAGGTTGCGCCCTGGCAACCTGTAACCGCAAGCCATGTACAGCTAGCATTAGAAAACCGAATAACGAAGGGAATTTCTAGCACCACCGAAATTATGACCTTGAGAAGTGGAGGTCTCGTTAGGCCGCGGATGGTAGCCGGATTGCGCCTTGGAAGCGGAGGCGAGCCTGGAAACGGAGGAAATTGTGGGGAGAAAGTGGTGATTAGGCTAGGAAAAGAGGTGAAAAACCAGGGAGGCGATGAGCGGGCGAGTGCAACCTGCGGAGAAAGGCAGCGCGCTCGCGGCCGGACCTGCCATTCTCCCTGAATTTTTTCGACGCGAGGTTGTAGTCTCTCTGAAGGAGTTGAGGGGCGGCGAGAGTTGGGGTTTCAGATAAGCGCGGGGAGAGGGGGACGGCGGCTGGGTGGTATAGCAGCCGACTAGCCCGCCCTGCCGTGCCTACCCCGACGGACGTTTGGGCTGAACCTAGCCCAATCTTTGGGAGGCTTTTCCCAACCCGCTTGGGCCACTTCAACTTCTGCCACTAAGCCCACCCAAGGTAATAGGCCACTCGGCCCGTTTAACACATTAACGGGTTCGGCTGTCGGTTGCGAGTTTTAAAGTACCAGTACCCGAATTCGGTCCAGTTTTTGTTACAAATATGGGAGGGATGCAAGTTTGGTACTAGCAGCATTCAGCTCTACTAGTATAAATCTAATGCGTTTCTAAAAAAAAGAATAGTATAAATCTGATGCGATGTAGAAACTAGAAAGTGACCATGGATGATGGAGCCAGTGTTAGTAACTCTCTCTGGTCCCTGCGGTACAATTCTATCACGCGCCCGGCGCTCCTCATAAATTTTGCGCAGGAAAAATCCATACTGAATATCCCACACGAGCCGAACGGGCAGGCCGACAAGAGATGTAAAATTGAAGGGATAGCTTCCAAAGTTGCAAAGGAACCAAATAGTAGATCCAGTACTTGAGACAAGCCAAGTTCTATTTACAAGAGTACAAATCTGTAAGTAACGATCGCTTCTAACCCCCCGCAACCCAACAAGGTGGAATACGAATTAACGAACAGGAAAACTTTGACCGACCGAAAATCCAATGAATCACCGTCCGGTCAGCAGTCAGGACAGCTCGATCAAGTCCCCGCCTTCGCCGACGTCCCACGGCGCGCCGACGAAAGGGTTCCAGTGACCACCGAGCCGCCCCTCCCACGCCCCCGCGCCGGCGCCGACTTTGTCCTCGTCGAACGCGACCCACTCCCTCGTCACCACCGTGCTCGACGCTGCTAACCCCGCGGTGTCCTTCGCGGCATCCGATTCCTCCGTCGTCTCCCCCTCCTCCTCGTTCGCATCGTCGCTTGCGTCGTCTTTGGCTGCGTCGCCCATGAGGAGCCTCTCGAGGTCCCGGACGTCCTCCTCCCGCACGCGCCCGAAGGCCGGGAGCCTGCGGGCGTTGACCACGCCGAGCCCGCGGCACAGCTCGAAGTACGAGGACAGCTGCGCGCTCTGCTCCGCCGCCCTCCAGAGTACCTTTATCCCCGCCGCCGCGGCCGCCTTGCCCAACCGAGGCTTCGCCGGCCCAGGCACGCCTACGAGGAACCGCGCGACGCCGGTGCATATTTTTCTATACACCTGGAAGATCTCGATGAGGGCGCAGTCCATGGCCTCCAGGACGAGGGGCACCTCCATGCTGTCGCCGTACGGGCGGATTTGGAGGAGCAGCTCGAGCAGGAACTGCAGCTTCGTTATTCTGTCTAGGCGGGCGCCGTCGGCGTCGGCGTCGGCGTCGTCGCTGTCTATGTCTTCTTCCACGGCGAAGAGGGAGCGGTAGTCGAGGAAGCGGAAGTAGGCGCGCACGAAGGCGGAGAATGCCAGGGACTTGGCCGGCGGCGACGAGCGGTCTCGGAAGTCGGCGAGCTCGAAGGGGACGCGCCCGGCGCGCGCGGCGTGGGGCGCAAGGCCGGAGCGGAGGAGCAGGCCGTGCGCGATCATGAGCGCCTTGAGCGCCACGGCCCAGCACCGCGTCCGACGCACGCGGCGCGCGAGCGCCCACATGATGGGCCGCACGAACGACGGCGACGTGCGCGCCCACGCGAACACCCGCGCCGCGCTCCGGTAATTCATCCACCGGTCCTCGTGGCTCGTGGCGCGGATCACGGCCGCCTCCAGCTCGCGGTGGTGCCACGCCCTCCGCAGCTGCACGCGCACCAGGAGCAGGCTCCTCCTGTCCTTCACGGCCGCGGCGGCCCGGCGCCACCACTGCCGCAAGGATGTCATCGCCGCGCCTGGCTCGGATCCACGGCCAGTGTCCTGCCGCCTGACGTGCGTCGTCACCGGCCTTGGCCGAGGCTGCACGGTGATGTCAATGGGAGGATGGTCGCCAGCGCTTGGTCATGTCCTGGATCTGAGCGTCTTTGCAGAGAAGATCAATATTGTGGGCGAATTGCGACTTTTGGGAATGAAAACACAATGTGACAAGGATGATCAATGGCTGGCATGCATGGGCGAGAAGAACAGGCACAAATGGCAATCGTTAACAGCAGCCAGGTCAAGTTTTCTAATTTTTGCCGGGCCTCAAGATGTCGTAATAGAAATAGCATCGGCGTTTTTAGCAATCCTGGTTACGTATGTGCTAAATACAGCAAACGAGTCCCGAACATCTTGTATACACGAACACGTACTTGGATTAAGTTGTTCCACTGTCATATTTGAAAAGTGGGGTATCGCGATCTCCTTCAAAACCATGTGCGTGCTCAAGTGTTCGCTGCAGCTAATTATTTACCGGTTATCACAATGTAAAGTAAGGGCTATTCATTCAGATACACAGCATTTCTCTTGGAGCATTGCTTGATCCGCTGGTCATTCACTTCTCCTGCCCTGCTCTACGAACGCTGCCACTGCCAGTAGTGATCATCGTTCATCAAGCCGCAAACCAACCAACTTCTCTTGAATTCAAGGATATATACGTCAAGTTGTCAACAGATAATCACTCTCCTGATCGATGGACGCATGCACCAGCTTGACGAATCCGATCCTCGCTTTAATTGCAGGAGAACAAACCAGGCCCTACACTATACGTACCATAAGAGCATCTTTAGTGTATTGAACCGACGTCGATTTAAAGTCATGCTACGTAAATATTCTAGAAACTGAGCTTGTTTTTTTTCAATGTATTGAACCGATTCCTACTAATAACTGGGACCCACGTTACATTAAAAAACCACGAAATAATAATATCCTATCTCAAACACACTTTCTTCTATATAGTTGTTTAGTACTCATACGAGTTGTTTAATGTTTTGAATCGATTCCTAAGAGCATGTACAATAGGCTTATGTTAGCCGTCTATAGTCGCTGTCACGTAGGATTTTTGCTGACATGGATAAAAGAGAATGAAGAGAGAGAGGAAGATGTTGTCTACAATCCTGTAGTCGACTGTAACACGAGAAACAAGAAAAGCATTAAAAGATTATGTGTTCTATAAAGACAACAGTTGTCTGCACCATTGTATGAGTTGTCTTTAGTGCTGTCTACAAATGATATGGAGAGTTGCTATAGTCAGCAGCTATTTGTACCATTGTACATGCTCTAAGTAGAGTTAGGTTCTATATAATTTTTTTGTTGGAATCGATCATTCTAATATATTAAATCGATTCAATGTCTTCTCTCTTCTCATTTAGAACATAATATTAGAGATGGTCTAGCCTGACAAGCACATTCGCAATTTGTGACAAGTACTGACCACTTATCAATGGCTTTAATTCCGAGTGCCTGGACACATCCAAAAGCCAAGGACAGAGACGACAGAGAGTAGAGACGAGCCATGGAAAGGCCCCTGCCCAGAAACCAATGCCTGCCTGCCTGCCAACCCCACGAGCTCTGAATTCATTTTGATAAGTGCAGAGCGGTGGTACTGCAACGACTGATCGATCGATCGATCGGTGGTGACTCGACGCCAAGACCAAACCCGCACGGGAGCTAGCTGAGGCGTCCCAGCATCACTCACCACCTGAGGAAAAGCTCTGCTTGCTGTTGAACGCGTGCGTGCAGGGCTAGCTAGCTCTGCTCGTGGCAATCACTGTGAAAAAGGGTGCGTACGACCTGGAGATCGACCTTGAAGACGGCATGAATGCGCGCCAACCAGGCCGTCGATCGGCGTGCATGCACGAACGCGCTGCGGTGGCGTCGATCGGCGTGCATGCATGAGGGTGTGGGAATCCTCAATCAACCGTTCGTGCATGACAGAGCTAGTTAATATTAGAAATATGCCTTTGAGGTAACCATAGAGATGATTATATTTTTTTATGTTTATAATATTGAATAAATGTTATTCTGTTCTATGAATGAATCATCAGTTATGAAGATTAAATGAGTATGTGATTTGTTGGTGAAGCTCTTTTAACTTATGATGATGTTGTTCTAAAAGTATTCCTAGTCGAATGTCACTGGTCGGAACGCTAGTGACTCTACGACTAGCACATGTATTGATTGATGACTATGTTTCACCGGTCATGGATATAGGGATATCGAATCGATAATGTGGACACATGTTAAAGAACATGGTGTTGGATAAGACCCACCTTGAGACACTATTGAGATTGTTATGATTCTATGTGTCGTTAGTTGGTCTCAAGCAATGATGATGCATAATCATTAGACCTGAGATCAGCATGGTTTCCTACATGTGTAATAGCACTCTTAGGGGTTGCCAAACGCTACTAAAGAATCGGGTAGTTATAAAGGTAGCTTTGGGTATGCTATGAAACATGCAGAGGATGTGGTTGGTCGGATATGGGATTTGCCCTCCTAACATAACAGAGAGATATCTCGGGCCCTCAAGTGGTCGGATAAAGAAAGTGCATGGCCATGCCATGGTGGTCGAAGAGTTCGACCACATAAGGTTATCTGATACTCGATCGAGAAAGTTGATGAGGATTAAAACCTCCATGTATTAATTTAATACATAAAAGACCATACGTCTTCATGGTCGTAACCCCTAAGGCTAACGATCTCACTGGTCGTAAGGATTCCAGAGGTTACACGATGGCTACCCTGATCGGACTAAGCTTCGACCAGGTAGCTGCTCGGAAAAGCTATGAACAGGCACCTTTAACCGTATGATGAATGGAACACGTGCAAAACGTTCCATACCATGCGATGATATACAAGACACTGACAATAAACCACCTTGCGGTTAAGTTTCTCACAAGCACTTAACCGCAAGGTAGTTAATACGTTGTTAACTACCTTAAACCTCCGACCAGTCGTAACGTTTCATCAGGGACGCCTTCTCCAAGAGTAACTGCCACCTCTTCAGAAGTTATTTAATGGTGGAACGCAGAAGACGAGGAGACAGACAACGAACAACAGAAGATACACAAAGCAAGGCAACTCAGAAGCCAAAACAGTAGCATTCAATATATTTGGTGTAATTAGAGATAGTCTCTAGTCAGGTCTTGTAATCCCAGTTCATATTAATAAATAGCAGTCCCCATTCTCTTCCAGGATACTCCACATCATTTTTCTCTTTTCATTTCGTAAGATCGGCGACTCGATCGTCAACAGCTGGCGCCGTCCGTGGGGAAGAAGATATAAGTTTCCTGAAGAAACTCTTCACTCATACAAACCCTCACCCAAATTCCTGCAATCGCTAATACGAGTATGCCCGGAGTTTGGAATGAGGAGAATTGGTTCGACTTGGCGGACTACGCCGACCTCGATATGGAAGGATGCATCCGTGCCATGGAGGAAAATGGCAGATCATCCTCCTCTTCCTTCTCCGCCGGCTCGCACGTCGCCGACGATAGCGAGGTCGACCGGATGGACGAGGATGCGCCACCATTACCGGTGGCGCAATCAGAGGAACCAGCCATTCCGATCAGCTCGGAATGTCAGGGGACCTCTTCAAGCCCGGTCTTTCCGACCGGCAAAACAGGTGAAGAAATTTTCGCACCACCACTCGAAAATCTTTATACCCTCGATGAAATCATGGCTAAAAGATATTCTCCTACGGCTTCTGGCAATTCCAGGAGTCAACCGACATCTGATAACGGTGTCGATGAAGCCTCCACTGGTCGTAGGCCATGTGGGGATGATCACGCTCAACATATGATCGGCAGTACGTCGAATCAGGCTGAGGAGAACTCAGGAGGTGCTTATTTCCGACCGCTCTCCGTCGTGGAAACTTCTGGCAAAAGTACTGAGAAGCTCTCCATTAGTTACGATGGAAGCTCATCGGAAGATCGGTGCTGGAGGCACGAAGTCAACGCGATCGGAGATGAAAATCAAGACAACCTGCACGGTCCTACATTCTCTAGCACGCCATCACGTGTTGTTAGAGATGATCCAGGCCATCAAGCACCAACTTCCGGAGTCCACGGAGCTGATCGACGTCCATCAGTTAACTCGCCTGGCGTTGCCCCACTTAGAGTAACTGATAGGACATATCAAATTCGAAGGTCGGGGGAAGGTTCAGATCTGCGTATACCTACGACTAGTATGAACCCCCGAGACCTTGATAGAATCGCATAAAACTTGCGGCGTGTTCAAGATATGTTAAATAATTCTGATCCTACTTTAGCAGAGACTCCAGGTTTTGTACAGCTTGTAGGTCAAGTATCCGAAATTCTCCAACAGACCATGCAGCGCACGGAAGCGTACTGGGAGCAAAGGGTTTCAGGGAGTCAAACTATGACTTCATCCCAGCGTTCCTCCCTCGGCAGGGGATAGCATGGTCATGCTCGGGAACAATCGATACCAAGGCCTCCTCGACGATTCCGACCAAGGAGTCATGAGGGGAGAAGGTTATTTCAGGAAGCCACTCCCCCATCACGTCGAGAAGAACCACCGCTTGGACTTGACGATCTCCTACATCATCTGAACCAAGTAGGCAGTCAAAGGCATCATACCAATATCTACGACCGGATGGGCACACCGGAGTTCCAGCGTTCCAATCTTAGGAACCGGTCTCCGACCGACATACAATCCGCACCTCCCGTGAGAAGGCGCCATGAATCAATCACAGGTTGTCGAGCCTTGTCTGCAGGGCTCCAAGCTGTGAGTTGGCCTAACCGGTTCCGACCGGCCAACTTGGACAAGTTCAATGGAACTCAAAATCCATTGGAATTTCTCCAAATATATACCACCGCCATCAGAGCTGTTGGAGGCGATGAGAATGTAATGGCCAACTATCTACCCACCGTGCTCGAAGGGTTTGCCCGGTCGTGGTTGTTGAACCAACCGGTCGGATCAATCTATACTTGGGAGCAACTCTGTGATCTTCTAATTGTAAATTTCCAGGGTACGTACAACCGCCCTGGAAAGGAGGATGATCTCCACCAAATCCGGCAGGGTTCTGATGAGACTTTACGTCAATACATCAAGAGGTTCAGCCAAGTTCGCAATTCTATACCCGAGGTTGTAGAGTCATCTGTTTTCAAGCTTTCAAAACAGGTCTGAGAAATCGGCGGTTTACGGAGGACATAGCAATGAACCCTCCAAGAACAACCGTTAAGCTTTTTGACATGGCCGACAAGTATGCCACCGCTAGCGAAGCAATCGAGTGGTCTTGAAGCCATTGATCAGAAAGACAAGATTCTCGGCCGGCTGGACAAACCAGAGAAAAAGAATAAGAAGTCTCTCAAGAAGAAAAAGAACTGTAGACCTAACGACAAAGAGGTCCTAGCCATTCCTGATAAATTCATGAAGGGTAAGAAGGACTACACCGGTCGGGGCAAGACGAAAGCTCCGATCGAGGGATTCCAGAAAAAGAAGAAGTGGTGTCCACTTCACCAGCAGGCAGGGCATGATCTGCGCACCTGTCGAGTCTGGCAAAAGAAACTGGAAGATTATTATGCAGGTGAAGGGTCATTTCCCGCAATACAAGAACTTGGAGAAACGAGCTCCAATAAGGACAAGGATGGCGACGAAGAGATGGAGTACTAGGATCCCCAACACACAGTCAACATGATTTTTGGAGGATCTTCTTCATACGAATCCATACATCATCTGAAGGCCATGGAGCGGGAGGTCAACCTCTTCGAATCTCCGACCATTATCAAGCAATCGAAGTGGTCGGACATCGTAATTTCTTTCAGCAAAGACGACTGCTCCATTCCTTCGACTCGACCAGGTAGGTTCCCTATTGTTGTTGAACCAACCATTAATAATTGTAGGGTTAATCGAGTCTTAGTAGATGGAGGTAGTTCTTTGAATATATTATTTACGGAGCTTTAGAAGAAATCACGGTCCCCATGTCAAAGGTGAAACCGTGAAATATGCTTTTCATGGCATAATTCTGGCTCCACCGCTAAACCCAGAGGGCAAGTTTCCCTCGGTTACACGTTCGAAGGCCCGATAACTTTCGAACGGAAAAAATTTCGTTTGATGTGGTAAACTTTGAATCCGCATACAATGGAATTCTTGGCCGACCGGCATTAGCAAAGTTCTTGATAGCCACGCATTACAGTTATCAAAGTTTGAAAATACCGGAGCCAAAGGGAGTCATCACTATTTAGGGAGATCGAAAAATCTTACGTATGTGATCGAAAATCCTTTGAACTGGTCGATGAACTTTCGACCAGAGAGATTAATCCATCTACCATGCAGACCAAACACTCGAGACCGAAGGTGACACCCAAACCCTCCGACCAGTCAAAAGAGGTATCACTCGACAAATGCGCTTCTCCGGACAGCGCAAAGTCACTACCGGGCGAAAATGGCCCACCGCTCGCGAAGGTTACGTCTGAGCAAGACTCGATCCTAAATAGGAAGAGTTGCTCGTCTCCTTCCTCCGAGAAAATCAGGACATATTCGCCTAGCAGGCGTCCGATATGCCCGGAGTCCCCCGGGAGGTGATCGAGCACAGGCTAGCTCTCCAGCCTGATAAGAAACCGATCGAGCAGAAGCTACGACGTTTTGCACTGATCGGAAGGAGGTAATCGGTCGAGATTGACAAGCTTCTCAAATTTGGATTCATCCGTGAAGTCAACCACCCTCAGTGGCTCGCCAACCCTGTAATGGTTAGGAAGAATAATGGAAAATGGCGAATGTGTATCGACTTTACAGATCTTAATAAAGCTTGTCCGAAGGATGATTTTCCCCTTCCACGCATTGATCAACTGGTAGATTCTACCTCTGGGTGCGAATTACTAAGTTTTCTAGATGCGTATTCAGGGTACCACCAGATTAGTATATGTAAAGAGGATGAGGAGAAAACTTCCTTCATCACTCTATATGGTACTTATTGTTATGTTAAGATGCCATTTGGTCTCAAAAACGCTGGTGCAACTTTTCAAAGGTTGATGCAAAAAACCTTTAGTCCACAAATAGGTCGGAACCTAGAAGCTTACGTTGACGATCCGTCGTAAAGACCACCAACGCCGCAATCACATCTCGACTTACAAGAAACTTTCAACAACTTGAGAAGACATAACCTCAAGTTGAATCCTAAAAGTGTGTGTTCGGAGTTTCTACTGGAAAATTGCTCAGTTTCCTAGTCTCGGCTAGAGGTATTGAAGCAAACCCAGTAAAAATAGCGACCATCGACCGGATCGCCCACCGACCACGAAGAAGGAAGTCCAAAACTAACAATTTGTATGGCGCGCTAAGTCGTTTCATAGCAAGGTTAGGGAAAAAATAGTTACCTTTCTTTAAACTTCTTCGGAAACATGGGAGTTTCGAGTGGACTAGAGAGACAAACGATGCTTTTGAAAAACTTAAAAGTACCTTACAAGTGCCCGGTCTTAGTCTCTCCAAGACCGGAGAAACATCGCTAATGTGCGTGGCAAAGAACACCACAAGCGATGGCGGTATCTTCGGTCGAGAAAGGATAACATCCAACGACCGGTTTATTACGTAGTTTAAGTCTTATATGGACCAAAGGAAAGATACCCACAAGTACAAAAGTTGCTCTATGGTCTCCTTATGTCTTCAAGGAAGCTAAGGCACTACTTTCAGGCCCACAAAGTGGTCATACCGACTGGATATCGCCTTGGTCAAGTCCTTGGAAACAGGAAATCATCAGGACGAATAGCAAAATGGGCGGTTGAGCTAGGGGCATTTGACCTCCATTTCATTTCACGAACAGGAATAAAGTCCCAGGCAATAGCAGAATTCATTGCCGAATGGACAAACCCTGAACCCACCCAAGAGCCCGAGTACGAACACCACGAGGAGTGGATAATGTACTTTGACGGTTCCTTGATGTTAAAAGGATCGGGGACTGGAGTGATCCTGATATCCCCTACTGGCGAACACATCAAGTACGCCATTCAGTTAAATTTTTCTGCCACAAATAATGTGGCAGAATATGAAGGTTTACTGGCAGGACTCCGAGCAGCTCGTTCGCTCGGGATTCGCAGATTACTAGTGAAAGGTGATTCTCAACTAGTAGCGAATCAAGTAGGGAAAGAGTATCAATGCTCGAGTACCAAAATGTCATCTTATCTGGCGGAAGTACGGAAACTCGAAAAACACTTCTTCGGTTTTCAGATCCAACATATTCCTAGAAAGGAAAACTTTCTGGCAGACCAGTTGGCACGGATGGCCTCCACGAGGTCAACCGTCCCGCCCGGAGTTTTTATCGAGCAACTCGATTCACCGTCGGTAGTCGAGCCTTCCGAGAACATACATGATTCTTTACAGGTCGAACAAACCGATCAAAGGAACATGGATGCTCCATGTGTCGTTGACGGTTGGTATCATCACGATCAAGGTAGAGATTGGATGACATCGATCTACAATTATCTTCAGCATGATATAATTCAGGAAGATGATGTAGAGGCTGATCGTATAGCACGAAAAGCCAAATCATACACTCTAATCGAACGTACCTTGTATAAACGAGGATCTCATGGAGTGTTGATGAGATGCATATCTCAAGCGGATGGCATTAAGTTGTCAATCAAATCCATGAAGGAGTCTGTGGAGCACATCATTTCTCTGAGAACATTTGGTCGGTAAAGCCTTGAGCAAGGATACTATCGCCAATCGCCTTCATGATGCAAAAGGACTTGTGACGGCGCGTGCAATGTTAGTTTCATAGCCGACAAGTACATCAGCCGGCACAAGCCTTACAAACAATTTCTCTTTCTTGGCCTTTTGCAACCTAGGGACTTGACATTCTGGGACCTTTCCTAAGAGCACCCGGGGGCTTCGAATTCCTTTTCGTCATGATTGACACGTTTACAAAATGGATCGAGGCCGAGCCGATTGTTAAAACAACAACTGAGGCCGCCCGCTAAGAGATTCCTCATGAAAAATATGATCACACGATTTGGTGTACCCAGTCGTATAATCACAGATTCCGCCCAGTTCTCTAGCAGTCAATTCCAAGAATTCTGCGATGAACTTGGTGTCAAAGTTCATTTTGCTTCTGTTGCTTATCCGCAGAGCAATGGAGCAGTTGAGCGAGCTAATGGTATCATTATGCAAGGGATCAAACGCCGAGTATTCGATCAGTTAATCAAACGGTCAGGAGCTTGGGCTCAAGAACTCCCGTCTGTATTATGGGCCGTTCGAACCACGACCAGTCATGCGACCGGTGAAACACCATTCTTTTTGGTTTACGGGGCTAAAGCCATGCTTCCTTCAGAAATCAAAATTAGCTCTGCTCGAACTGATCGTTATAACGAAAACGATCAGAATGAACGAAGACTCGACGATATCAATTTCCTTGAAGAACGACGAAACCAAGCCCTTGTACGATCAGCAGTCTACCAACAAGCCATGCGAATGTACCATAGTCGTAAGGTGCAACCTCGCAGCCTTGCTGTAGGTGATCTGGTTCTCAGAAAGATTCAGAACCAAGCAAATCGCAATAAACTTTCTCCCAAGTGGGAAGGTCCTTACACTGTGGTTGAAGTAACCCGACCAGGTTCCGTACGACTAGCTATGTCTGATGGGCAAGTTTTGTCAAATTCTTGGAACATTGATCAATTACGTAAGTTTTATGTTTAATTATTGTTTACATTCTTTCAATTTCAATAAATTCATTTATTCATTAAGAAAAGTAACCTTGCTTATATATATATACCTATAGGCTGGTCGTTCATGATTGTTAATTTAAACTGGTCGGAGAAGACAATTTTCTCTCCGATATCCTTTCCAAGGATCTCTGTTACTCTATGGCAACGACTTCTCACCTGGAGTTCAACCAGATATCGTGAGACAAAAGGAAAATACATGAGTAGGTCGCTTAGTTCGACCAATTACGGACTGGTCGTATGGAGATACAAGCAAGTCGTAGACTGGTCGAACGTAATCACAGAGTGGTCGAAACCAAGTCGTAAGGAGTTACGAGTTGGTCATGAACAAATACGAACTGGTCGTAAGTGATGAGGACCTGGTCGTAAATCATATTGTATTAAGGTTCATCCGATATAATTTGTGTGTATTCGGGGATCGTTATGTCCTGCTAGGAACCGCTACGACTCGTGGTTGGAAAGGGTTTTCGAGTCACAACTGAACTACGCATGAACATAACGGGTCACACACTTAATGGGTTGGAACAAACCAGTACGAATACGATTCGTAAAGCGTGTTCGGATAGGATCCGTCACGGGCACTATATAAGGAGATGCATGAGGCTGTTGGGCGTAAGACGAGTTGACGAGAGTTACTCTCCCGAAACCCTAGCCGACATCTTCTTGAGACCCTTGCTGTGCGACTTGGTGCTAGCACACCGGCGTACAGTTGTTCCTTTCTTGGACGTGTGGATACCATAGAGGCGCTTCTACGTTGTTTCGCTTGAGGACGATCCGCGATCTTCGCAAGGAACTGTAGAGGTGCTGGAGGAGACGATCGACTCGCGAGGACGCTGGACGATCGACTACGACCACTGCATCAACGTGCTTGACGATCGACTACAACCAGGGTCGTTCCTGAGGGAGGGCTGGCCGGGGCGACCGCCCAGGGCCCACCAAAGCCAACACTACTACAAAACAGGCTATAGTAGACGCCCCATCACAAGCGGTTCCTTTGGAACCGTCTCGGTTGGGTCTGTCGACTGACCTTGTTGGCGCCGCCACCGCACCGCCGCTCGAGGCCTATCACGACGGTTCTTATTTAGAACCGCTCAGTGATAGTCATTATCACTGAATGGTTCATTAATAGAACCGCTCAGGAACTATCCTGACGGTTCTATTCACAAACCGCTGTGATAATTCAGCCAATCACGACGGTTCTCAATAAGAACCGTCAGGATAGTATACGACGGTTACGAATAAGAACCGCTCGTGATAATTAGTTATCGCTGCGGTTCTAGTAAGAACCGTTTGTGATATCTTCGCTTCTCCGCCGCTCGCCGCCGCCGCTGCGGCTCTGGCTCGAGTGTCAGGTCGAGCGGTTCTTTAATAGAACCGTCAGGAATGATCACTGACGGTTCTATTAAAAACCGCTCGTGATAGGTGTTATCACTGCAGCGGTTCTTAACAAGAACCGTCTCGATTGTTGGGCGGAAACGAAAATTTGAACATAATGGGCGGGCTGCCAAACTCGCTTTATATAACCTCCATCTCCTCCTCTGCGGTCTCTCCTCCTCCATCTCCTTCTCTGCCATTTCTCCTCCTTTGCCATTTCTCCTCCTCGCACCTTGCGCCGGCCTCCCCGAGCTTGTCGCTTGCATGCCTCCGCCGAGCTTGTCGCCTGCCTCCTCCAACTCGTCCGGCCTCATCGTCACCGGCCTCATCCGAACCATCACCCGGCCTCCTCCACCTTGCCCGACCTCGTCGTCACCGGCCTCCCACGACCTCGCCGCCTTGGCCTCCTCCAGCCGTCACCCGGCCTCCCACGACCTTACTCTCTCTACTCCCCTTTGCTTTGTGATGTGGATTCTTGAGTTGATGCTCTTGTGATGTGGGTGATGCTCTTTGTGATGTGTGTAGTTCATGTTGAGTTGTTTGGTTTGGGCAAAAATATGGATGGTAGATCGCACCGTTCGGTAAAATCATCATAACTTTCAGATACGAACTCCGATTGCGACGTTCTTTGGCTTGTTGGAAAGCTAACGAAAAGCTCAATCCGAAAATCCATAAGTCAAGGTCAGATTCTCTTCGCGAGGTATCGAAAAAGTGAAAACCCCAAAAAAGGTCGTTTAGGGCCTCTAAACGGCCTCCAAGTTTTAGCAATTGCGGTTTTTTGCCGCGAAAAAGGCTATCACAGACGGTTCTAAACAAGAACCGTCGTGAAAAACTCATCATAGGCGGTTACGAACAAGGCAAAATGCGTGATATAGCTTTCGAGCGGTTTTAATGAAAACCGCTCGTGATATTCTCGGATCACAGACGGTTTTTGTTGAAAACCGTCTGTGATAATAGCCTTCACAAACGGTTTCAACAAAAAACCGTCTGTGATAGTGCGTATCACAGACGGTTTTGAACCGTCTGTGATAATCTACTGTTATCACAGCACCAACAAATATAGGCGGTTGGAAACCGCTCGTGATGACGGTTCCGCTCAGGATAACCGCACGTTATCACGCACCAACAAATATAGACGGTTCGAAACCGTGCTCGTGATGACGGTTCCGAACCGTCTGTGATGAGGCTTCCTGTAGTAGTGCAAGGGCCTCCGATCCTGATACATCATACTACATATACGTATATGTATAATTGTATATCCTGTATATGCTCTATTGTTCTGGAGGGCTGTATAACTACTAACTAGATTGAGGTTAAGAGTGTAGGGTTGGGTATCCTGATACATCTCTTTTTTCTGAATTAAGAGTGTTGCAAATGATTTTGCCAGATGTGATAATGACTGCTATTGAGATTTTTGAGTTTGTTAGAGATGTAGATTGTTATCCAAATGTTTCAATTGCTTATCAAATCTTATTTACTGTACCTGTGACTGTAGCATCAACCGAAATAAGCTTTTCAAAGTTGAAGTTATTGAAAAACTATTTGAAGTCATCAATATCACAAGAAAGGTTGAATGGTCTGGCCACTTTATGCATTGAAAATGATATGTTAGATCACATTGACGTGGATACTATTATCAATGACTTTGCATCTAGAAATGTTAAAAGAAATTGCTTTCTACGAGTAGTTTGTATCTTTTTGATGTATTGAATAGCTTTGTAGTTGATATAAAAGTAGCATTATATGTTTATATTAGAATAAAGAGTCTCCCATTTTGTCTCGCCCCAGGGCCTCCAAAATGCCAGGAACAGCCCTGACTACGACCAGTACATCGACGCGCTCTTCGTCGGACCAGGCTGCTCCGACGCTTCTTCCGCTGCTCTGCACGTCTAGTGGTAACAATCTTCGATCATCTTCTTGCTTGGCTTTCTGGTTTACGCGGTAGAAATTTTGAATTGTTGCTACCGTAGTCTACCTGTATTCCTACAGTTAACAGGTAAGGAAAGAAACTAATGGCATCTTGGAAGTTACTGCTACCATATATGTCAAGGATTTCGTTTCTTTTTCTGGCAAAGATGTCGATGAGCATATATAATTCTCATGGGACGCTAGCTATCTTTGTAGGCATTACGCTTTAATAAACTCGTCAACTCATGACAATTGTTACAATAAACCCTAAAGTAATGTGTATACGGTTAGTATTAGAGTGTACTACGGTTTCTAACAACAGTTAGAAGATGCATGCATTTCAACTATGAGCTTTACAGTACACATCAATTATCGTGGACCGTTCATTGTCAGTCTAACGAATCAGATTAGTTAAAATCTCACTATACAACACCACCAAGTGGAAGGAAATATCTTTTCATTAAGGATAATATTGTAATTATACTCATCTAGTCATAGTCAACACTTCCCAACTCTCGCAACCCTAGCCTTTGGTGAGAAGGCGGCGGCCAAATCGCTCAGCTCGCAAGCAGCAAGTTGACGCCAAATTCTTCGACGTCGGTTGCAGCCTCGGCAAAGTTATATCTGGCATGCATGCATTGCCTCAAAGCTAGCACTTGGTAGTTAAGAGATTGATTAGAAAGATAATTTAATTACGTTGGTGAGATGAGCGCTGACAACTACGCGGCCTGCGCGATGACCAAATCGTTCAGAGCATGTACAATGGGTTTATGTCAATCGTCTATAACCATTGTCACGTAGGATTTTTGCTGATGTGGATAAAAGAGAATGAAGAGAGAGAAAGATGCTGTCTACAATCCTGTAGTCGACTATAGCACAAGAAACAAGAAAAACATTAAAGGATTGTGTGCTCTATAAAGACAACTAAAAAGACAGTAACCGTCTATACCAATAGTTGTTATAGACAGCAGCTGTCTATACCATTGTACATGCCCTCAGCTCCAACAGCAGCAGCGAAATCATAACTACCGTCGACCACAAGATGTCCGGTATTAATGGAATCGATTAAGCGGCGGTGAAAAAAAACTCGATATTTCTTTTCAGGTGAAGTGCGGTGGCGGCGTGAATACACTCGCCGTAGAGTGAGAATTTGTAGATGATGTTGGGACTTAATTTAAATTAAAACTATGAAAAATAATGATGGCTTTGAAAACATTAATAAGAAAAAGAAAAAAAAATATTGTCCTAAGTAATTAATGACCAGATTTGATTTCTACTAACACCCGTAACTAATTATACAATGTACCGTAAAAATCCTTCATCTAAACCATTATGGATCCTCGTACTTCTGCCATCGTCCGTTCTAATTTCTTACCTCTGTTGCAAAATAAATCAAAAGATAAAGGAAACACTCGGGGAGAGAAGACATGTACACTACTAAAATCGTCTAATTTTTCGAGTGCTCAGAAGTTTCCCGAGTGTTTTGAATAATACACTCGGGAACTTCCCGAGTGCCTCATGAAACACTCGGGGAGAGAAGAAAACACTCGGAAAATTAAAATTTCCCGAGTGTCCGATCGGACACTCGGGAAACTTTGACGGGAGCAACGGGGAAAAATGATTTCCCGAGTGTCGTTCGTTCCGACCACTCGGGAGCTAAAACAACAGTAGCGCCATCCCCAAGACACCCATTTCTAACTCCGTTTCTCCCCACCCCCCCCCCCTGCTGCTCCCTCTCCCCAATCCCCTGTTGCTCTCAATCTCCCCACGCTCCTCCCGATCCTCCGTCGCCTCCACGCCGCCATCACCCCCTCGTCCTTGTTGCCTTTGCCGCCTCGACTCGCCTCCCAGACTCCTCCTCCGTCGGCTCCCTCCCTCACTTGTGCAGCCCCTCCGCCTCCCGGCTCCCTCCTCCCGGCCTGTGGCCTCCAAACTCCCTCACTGCCATGGCGTGCGCCTCCCACCTCCTCCTCCTCCTCCGGCGCCTCCCCGCCCGACTCCGCCTCCCGGCTCCCTCCTCCGGCAGTGTCGCCCAAACTCGCCTCCCCAGCTCCTCCTCATGGGCCCCCGACTCCACCTCCCGGCTCCCTCCTCCTGGCTCCCTCCTCCATGGCCTTGGCTCCGCCTCCCTCCTCCTCCCCCTCCGGCCGTGCCGCCCCCCTCCAGTGCTCTGCGCATCCTCTCGGTTCGGCGAGGTAAGACTCCACCTCCCCTGTCACAAAATTTCAGATCTAAAATTTCTTCTTCTGGGTTGTTGAATGATCAGGAAATTTGACATGTTCCATCACAATTATGTGCCCTTGTATATCCCACCAAAGAGTTAACAAATTAGACAGTTAATAAATATTATTGTCAACTTTAAAGAGTAGGACTTGCTTAATTTTTATAACACATCCACACTCCTCTTTAGTTTTAATTGAACCAATCCTATCTTCTATTTCGACAGTCAAGTTTGACATGCTTTAACCATCAACAGAATTGTGCATCTGAACAGAGCCAGCTGCTAGTTTTATATCATGTGTGACCAAGAATTTGTGCATACTTTTCATAGTTCAATTAGTAAAGCCTCTTTTCCAACTGTTTCTCTATTACGAGTTTTGGTAGTACGTAACATCAAGCTTGATCAAATTAATGTTAATGATAATGGTTTCTCCCTAAAGATGGAACAATAACAATAACAATGGGTGCTTTACAAAATTACTATGTTGTTCTACATTTTGTAAAAGATATGAATTTTCAAATATTTATATAGTATCATGGGATAAAGACCGAAAACATTTGAGTAAGATTGTAGAGAGGGAAGGAAAAACATGAATATTTCTAATAAAATTTGCATTTTCTCCATCGCCCTCCTCGGAATTGTAGACGATAAAACAATTGACTTAATTTGCAGAGAATGCATGTAGAGGGTAACTTTTCTCCGCAAACCAAAAACGTTTCTGAAACTTTGTAATTCCTCTTTTATTTATCTCTTTATAAAATTTAGAGGTTAGTCCACTTCCTAATAGATGTTCATATTGTAAGTACAGGTTCAGACCATATATGACATGAAGAGTAATAGCAGTGTCACACTCTAGACAATGTATGTGTAGACATGTGTACTAGATATTATCAACTGCATCCAATTAGGAGCTTGTGGCATCCCTTTGTTCTATAAAGTGACTAGGGAACACCAGGCAAATTAGGACCAAATGTTTATCTAGTGTCATATATACTAAAATGTAGCTAAAATTTAAATCGAGAAAAAATTGGAACTCTAAAACACACACACACACATACACACACACACACACACACACACACACACACACACATATATATATATATATATATATATATATATATATATATATATATATATATATATATATATATATATATATATATATATATATATATATATATATATATATATACATATATATATATATATATATATATATATATATATATATATATATATATATATATATATATATATATATATACACGTGAAAGGCATTATACGGTAATCTCACTATATCCCATTATTTTACCTATTTTACCTATTTTACCCGTGAGCATCTTCAAGTATTAAATATCACTACACATGAAAAATCATGACTAACTATTTTTAAAAAATATCCAAAGTTTCTGGATTAGTTAAAGATATCATACTAAAATCACGCTAGCATAATATTCCTTTAATAGTGAAGTATATAAAATATATTAACAACATTAAGGGGTTTCTTTAAATTAATCTACATTTTGCGAAATCCAATTCTATTTTTCCTTCTTTAGCATGTTGTAAATAAAGTTGTGCTGGATTATAATAAATAGTCAACAACTAGGAGATTATAAAAAATCCTAAGGGTTCCAAGTTAGAACGTAATTTCATGGAACTATATATATGACACTAGATAAACATTTGTGGCGTAGTAGTACATATTCCTTTCCTTGATAATCCACAGTCACGAATACCCAGGGAAGAATATGAGTGTATTCATGGAGCCGGTGGTAGATGACTTGTTACATGCTTGGGAACAAGGCATAGTGACATATGATCGGGCATTGAAACAGAACTTCACCATGCGGGTCGCGTACCACACATCCATGCATGACTTCCCGTTGCACGGGATATTCTCTGGTGGTGCATACATGGGAAGATACCATGCCGAATCTGTAGGGAGACGTTGCGTGGCTGTTGGCTAAAGCATGGTCGCAAGCACTCCTTTTTCGATTGTCATCGTCAATTCCTTCCAATTGACCACGAATTGAAGTGACACAACTGGATTTAGGGCCAATATTCTTTGTCATGATGGACCACCACGTCGTCTGGCGGTGAGAAGGTTAGTGCATGGCTAGATGCTTTGAAACCTCTTGATGATGGTGATGGGTTCGAGAAATATGGTGAGGAGCACAATTGGACTCACATTCCAAGTTTGTGGCGGCTGCCATACTTCCATAAGCTCATTCTTCCCCATAACATAGCTGTAATGCATAATGAGAAGAATGTTGCAGATACCATATTTAGCACATTCTTTGACATTCCAGATAAGACGAAGGACAATGTGAAGGCTCGCCTTGATCAGGAGGAGCTTTGCAACAGGCCCTCGCTGAATATGATCCATAAGCCAGCTACTAGCAAATGGGAGAAGCCAAGAGCTAGTTATTACCTAACTAGGGTTCAGAGGAAGGAGATTTTGGAATGGTTTCAGACCCTAAAGTATCCTGATGGGTATGCAGCAAATCTAAGGAGAGGAGTGAATTTAGCTACCATGCGCATCAATGGCCTAAAGAACCATGACTACCACATATTCATGGAGCGCCTTTTGCTGTGATGATCCGTAGCTCGCCCCGAGTGTGTTTGGCAAGTGATGGCGGAGTTGAGCTTCTTTTATCAACAGCTATGTGCGAAAGAGATAGATCACATGGTAATGTCAACTATGGAGCGTGAAGCACCTGTGTTGCTTTGCAAGTTAAAAAAGATCTTTCTACCTGGCTTCTTCAATCCAATGCAACATTTGATTCTCCATCTTCCCTATGAAGCTAGGATGGGGGGACCAGTGCAAAACTGATGGATGTATCCAATTGAGAGGGAACAAAAGGAACTACGAGGCAAAGCAAAAAATTGATCGCGTGTTGAAGCATCCATAGTGGAGGCGTACATAATTAAGGAAATTTTCTATTTCACATCAATATACTTTGCTGACAATGTTCGCACGGTGCACAATCAAACCCCACGATACAATATTGGCATCCCTCAAAATAATTGCCAACTTAGCCTCTTCACCGGAAGAGGTGACACTTCAAGCGGTGGTACTCCCAAAGTTTTATCGCGGGATGAGTGGTTGACTGTGATGTTGTATGTCTTTACCAACCTTTCCGAAGTGGATGATTACATTAGGTACGAACAATTATTTTTTCTCAATAATTGATGCATGAGTGTTTTAATCTATTTGTCTTGTTGCCTATAGGGAATTTGTTAGGAGTGAGTGGAAGCAACGTCGAGACCCATCCGAAAAACAAGTTGAGACCCTTCTTAGGAAGGGTGCTGGGAATTGTAAACCGAATTTCCCGACTTGGTTCTATCAGAAAGTAACTTCTCTATTAGCTAGTCCCCCTTGCACATAATATTTACTAAGTAAAGAGGAACTAATACATGAAACCCATTCTATTTATGCTGTAGAGTTTGAAGGACAAGTCTATGAGCAGCGAATTGTGGCAAGTTGCTCAAGGATGCCACACTCGGGTGCTGTCCTATAGTACCTACGATGTGAATGGGTACTGCTTCTGAACATCGACACATGAGAGGGAACGGCCTAATGCAACAACAATTAATAGTGGATTGGTTACTATAGGATAAGATGGGAGCGATACACCTGTTGAATACTATGGAGTAATTGAAGAAATAATTGAACTATATTTCCATGGTAGCAAACCTCTCAAACTTATGTTATTCAAATGTCATTGGTTCCATCCGTTTAGGGGAGTCGACGGGATACATCACTTGAAATTTGGTTGAAGTTGCACATCAATCAATCCTACCAAGCAATGACCCATTTATTGTGGCTCAGCAAGCCACCCAAGTATACTACATCCCATACCCATGCAAAACTATGAGTAGTCTAGTGGATTGGTGGGTAGTACATAAGGTGCAACCATATGGTAAACTACCTACCCCTAGTGAGCAGGACTACAACATGGAGACCAACAATGGTGTTGACCTATTCTTTCAAGAAGATGGGCTACCAGGGACTTTTCAAATAATAATTGGGGAAGAGGGCGATCACATGGATGATATTCAAATCGATGCCGATGAGGTTGTAAACCAAGAGGACTTGGAACTACTTAATTGCTTAGACATTGATGGCATCAAGGGATGAGGTTGAGTCAACACCTCATGATAGTGACGATGACTTTTGGAGGGCCCATCTGCAGAGGATCCCATTGTAGACGACTACTTCTAAGCATGATCTTGTATGTCTTCCATTTATTTCTTTGCATGTTTTTAATTTTTGTATGAGCTTACTTGATTACGTTATATTACATTTTTCTATGAGCTTACTTGATTCGCTATATTAATTGATTTATTTTATTTCATTTCATTTCATTTGAACACCAAAAATGAGTGGCGTCGAAGAGGCGGCATACTCTAGTCGAGGCAGACGCTTGTTTTCCACTCGAGGAGGCAGAGGGGCAACCGCGGCCACTTGAGGAGGCGGAGGGGCAGCCGGCCACTCGGCGAGGCGGAGGGCAGCCACGGCCCCTCGAGGAGGCAGAGGGGCAGCCGCGGCCCCTTGAGGGGGCAATGGGGGTCTACCTCTAGTAGATCAGCTCCTGACCCCTGACCCTCGCGTCTTGATGATGTGGAGTATGAGCACCGTGAGGCGGAGGTGAGGAGGAAGAGCACCTTGAGGCGGAGGTGAGGAGGATGAGCACCATGAGGCACAAGAATTTTGGATGCGAGGACTGCGAACCCTGCCACGACGACCAACTCGAGAGGAGGAGAAGATCATCATCGTTCTGTTGGCGACCGTAAGTAACTATTTACAATTTCACTAATTTAGCCCCTTACTTGCATACCTCAAAAACTAATATGCAAGCAATAGCGAGAAGAAGGCGGGGTGAGAAATGTAGACTTCGAGCGGCATAATTGGCGTGTTGATTCGATGGCACTTCCTGGCTTGGTCACCTCTGAGGAAGGGGAGCTCTGCATGGACATGGTGCCACTACAATGCATTGAAGATACCGCCTTGTTGAAGGAGAGGTTCCATTTGACAACTGTTTGCGGTGGTGGAGGAAAGTTTTTGGGTAAGTGTTGAATATTCAAATATGCTTCTATGTGTTCCTATGCATGTTAGGGTTGATTTGGTCACAACTCTCGAGTCTCAATTTAGTTACTATACTAACTTACCACACGAATCCCAAATAATATGTACTTCTACATGATGCAACAGAGAGAGGAAAGCCAAAGAATTGAAATATATTTTCTACTTTGTTTCCCATTCAGTTCTCTTTCTCATGGAATTTCTGAGAGAGAAAGCGGTGGAATAACATCTTGGTGACTAGAAACTTAGGGGCACCTAAATGTTCAGGAAGATACATATAACTACATGCAAACATTCTCAAGTAGTAGTTCAATGCTGCATGCAAGTGCAACATGAAACAAAAAAAACTTGGTAACAGCATGGTATCCAAAGTAGATCCTAATATCAAGAACAACAACATGAACAACAGAACAAGTTATGGAATTGTACAGAAAGAAGACATAAAATGTTGTGAAGATACTGACCCTCTGTTTGCATGTTGGGAGGGCCGAAAGATAAACTGTTCAAGTATAATATACTTTGGTATGTACTGAACTTAGGCTTTACAAAGTATCAAAATAAAGAGTGTTTGACCCGAAAACTAGATACATCAATATTGGCTCAGGATCTTTTGGATGTTTAGTAGCCAAGTAATAAATGTCAAATAACTTAATCATCTTATTCTTTATCAATTCCTTTTCGCTTTCATCAACTAACTTAATCATCTTATTCTTTATCAATTCTTTATTCTTGGATTGTAGTGGTGGTTTCGATGGGCCGAGGGACGAAGTCGATTCTAGGAGAGTCTTTGCGTAATTGTGTTAAGAAGTCGATCCCACAGATGATCTACGAAGCACGCATCTAAGCGGTGATCTGTTACCACACACAAGTCCTTGGACAGCCAATTCGTAGGGCCGAGGCTTGCCAAACGCATATCACTTTGGACGAGTACATGCAGGTAACCAACTGAACAAACGATGTCCTTGATTACAATCAATTCTAGTTTATTCATATTTAACACTTGGTTAATTTAGGCAATACCTTGGTGGGCCCTTAAGTGTGAAGATGCATGGCAGCAGATTGCCCAAGAGAGGTGGTGCAACGAACGATGGTTAGAGGACTCTCGTGCTACTAGGGAGCGGAGATTGTTGATGGACGGGACAGCACATCGTCAAGGCAGCTCCTCCATGGCTCGTTACAAGAAGAACCTGGTAGGTCAACATATTCATATTGATTGTATGTTGCAGATACATATTTATTGACCGCCGTGGTTTTTTGGGTGCAGGAAAAGAAGAAGCAGAGGCCTGTCTCCGATATGGAGGCATATTTAGAAGCTAGGAGGGGTGATCAGGAGGGCACCTTGTGCAGCCAGCGCGCGACAGAGAACTTGGTACGATTTCTGATCATTTTGTCCCTGATGATTTTGTCCAACAGGCTGCATATACTGATGCTGCTAAGGAGATTCATGGCCCGGACTACGACGTCATAAATTCACCACTAGACGCGAGTGCTGTGTACAAGGCTAGAAAGGGGAAGAAACATGGTCGTTTCTTCATGGGTGCCGGCTACATTAGCACACCGACAACCCTCTCGGAGGTCCAATCCACGAGTGCTGCATCAACGGATGAAGTACACCTTCAAAGTCGACAGCGACCATCACATGAGATCGATCTCGGGTTTACGAGCTTCAGTAGCATTGCTGACAGACATTGAGGCTAAGCAATGGTTGGAGCAAATGCTCCTGCGGAGTTAGTTGGGCGTGGTAGTACAATAACAAAGTAATATGCAATATATATATATATATATATATATATATATATATATATATATATATATATATATTCATACTTGGCTAATGTATGGCAATGTGCAAACAAATATGCGAGCACTTTCGGGACCGAGACTCGACTTAATGTCCCTCATTGGGGAACCACCGCCTCACTTATCTCGCTCCGGTTAGTAGCGCATCTTGATTATTATATTGTTAGTCTCTTATGATTTGCTTGATTCGAAGACATTGAAATGACATGCAATGTAATTATTGGTCGCTCTTGCAAATTTCTTATAATGCGATTTCTTATGAAAATGTAGGAACAGCGGGATCGCTTGCTTCTCTGCTAATCTTTGAAGATCTTTGGTGCTAATGTTAATGAAGATCATGTGAATCGTCCATCGCCGAGAGGCCACCACAGTGCTTGCTATTTTCATGATCTACTAAAAGGATACCAATATTAGAAAACATTCACAATCGTGTGATTGCTAAAAATGGATAAAATGGCTACATATATAACTAATTCTCTATATCTATATCATAATTCTTTTGAAATGTGTCAACATATAATAATTTGTATGTACACTCCTTTCTATGAATTTGATGATAAGTGCTGAGACATAAATGTTGATCAATAGTTCACAATGACAAAATATTGAGAGTTGGAGTTTAACATTTTAGCTTTTGTGCTTTTCATGTTCTATATTGTTAGGTGCTAATAAGCACGTCAACATATGAATTTGCGAGCTTTTAAAAGGTACATCATACAAGTGGATACCATGCATGTAATTATATATCTAACAAAATATCACTCATCGTACCTCTTAATTAAGTCCATATATAGTTTCAGTTCATTCCTTTTTACAGTAGTACATCATTATACTAAAATTTCTCTTGCATGTCTTTGTAGATGGCATAAGTAAATGATCAATTAGGCCACAAGCTAGCCGCCCACACCCGTGCATGCCCTTAATCGATTTGCCATGTTATTAGGTTGCTCATCATGATTTAAAGGAATTTTTTGCTTTGTCAATAGTTTGGTTAATTATCTTTTCATGTAATATCAATTCCTAACTTTTGTTGTAAGATGGCACTAATATTAAGTTTTGCTCTATCTGCAGAACTCCCAAAATGATGCTTTTGTGCACAGAAGATTGAAGCAGAAAATTCTGTGCACGCAAATGGTTGTAGTGATACTTGCTTTTGTTTTATGTATATAAGACTATGAAATTACTATTTGGAACTGTCATATGTATGCCTTATGCTTACATTTTCGAACTTGAACTTGAATGTTGTGAGCTCGGGAACTGTTATGATGTCTTTTGTTCGATCTATACATACAGATATATATACATACATACATACATACATACATACATACATACATACATACATATATATATATATATATATATATATATATATATATATATATATATATACACACATATATTGTGGAATGGATGGATTATTTGATTCTTTGTGGAATAGATTTTAAATGAATTTGTGAAAAATGGGGTTCTCACTTTGGTTTGTCGATTTCGAGTGTTTGTCGCTTTCCGAGTGTTTTGGCACTCGAAAGCGACAAATATTTCAGTGTCGACACTCTGAAATCGACCAAATCTTTCGAGTGTCGACACTGGAAAGCGACAAAATCTTTCGAGTGTCAACACCTGGGAAAAACGACCCGTGGCAATTTTTCAGCCGGATTCGTCGGAAGCTTTCGAGTGTCGTTTTCGCCATGCACTCGGGAAAAATGGCCAGTGTCAATTTTCCACAGCCGTCGGTCAAGCGTTGAAACATTCCCGAGTGTTTTTGACTTATTACCGAAAGTGTCAACACTCGGTAAAGATTCCGTTCTGGTGGAGAAGCCGTTCGGCAGGTTTTCTCCCGAGTGTGTGAGTTTCGAGTGTATAAATATACACTCGGAAAGCAATATATTCGAGTATAACACTCGGCTGTTTTATCGACTAATCTATCGAGTGCTTTTTCTGCGTGTGACACTCGGGAAAGATATTTCAGAGTGTTTGGCCCCATTTCAGTGTTTTGGCACTTGGGAAAAATCCTGTTTCTGGTAGTGGTAGGTCAATCTGAAGTCTGAACCAACGCAACACATACATTAATGTATAGACTGTAGACACATTGAACAACAGTGCATAGAGCACGCATATTCGTAGTGCACCTCCGGTGCATATCACATGCAGCGCATTCGTGCAGGGGAATCCAACGGGGCTTCATTAGGCTCAAGTCTATCCTACCCTTGACGTCAGTGCCACAACCCACTCCCTCCCCACCCCAGCGGCCATAGCCTCAGCCCCATGGGCAATTTGGCGCCCTGCCGAAGAAGAAGAATGGGAAGAACATGCTAGTCGGGGAGTGAATTTTTGGGTCTTTGCTGAAGCCCATAAGGCCACAAGCCCAACTGCGGTCTCACATCCACCCCACGGCCCGCCCCACCCCATGTTCCCCAATCCCCACCCCACGGGCGGCAGGCAATCGATCGAACAACTACGAGATCAAGAGGAGAGCACAACTGAAGGCTGAGGAAGAAACCCTTGGCGGGTGGAGGCGGCCGACTGGCAACAGCGTAGCGTGACGAGGAGGAGAGGAGGTGCCGCCAAGCGGGGGTGGGGGCAGGAGCGCGCGGTTGAGTGAAGAAGCCGGAGGCCTGGGGCGGCGGTGCGAGGAGCCTAGGAGGCGCGACCGTGGCCCATGGCAGCAGAGGGGAGAAGACGACTGAAGAGACAAGGAGGGGGCGACGCAGCGCTGCGCCGGAGCTACGGGTGCCTGGTGAGTTGCACCGATTTTGCCTAGACAGCTAATGCTTGCCGCCATTTGGTATATATAAATATATCCTTGAATCTTGATTAGTTGATTTCTTTCATTCTTTGCTCTTTAGCAATTAGTATATAGCCATATACTCTGGTATATATTGTATAGTTAGTAATATAGTTGTATATTTGTATTTGTCCGTAGATTTGCAATAATGAGGAAACGAACTATGCATAACTCTTTCGCATGCAATTTAAGTAGTGCTCCCCCAACCAATGTTTGTATCAATCACTACTAGAAAGCTAGGAAAACCTTACGACCACTAATTTTACTGACGGGCCCGTACCGGCCGTCAAGGTTTACTATTTTGGTCACAGGAATAGTACCCCCTTAGCAAAATTCAAATTTTACTGACGGTTTTTATACAACTCTCAATAAAAAGTATTTTGCTGATGGTTACAACCGTCAAGTTAATTGCTTTGGTCCGCGTACGTGGGAAAGATTCTTCGCGGGAAAAAAAATTAGCATCGCGCCACGTGAAAAAAATCCCGCACCATCTTTTCCCTGTACCAGCCCTCTCCTCTCCCAAATCCCTAGCTCTCCACCCCATTTCGCCGCCGCCTCCACGCTCCCCGCTGCCTCTCCACCCCATTTCGCCGCTGCGTCTCCAATTCGCCGCCGCGTCCACGCCCCCTGCCGCCTCCCCATTTCGCCGCCGCCTCCACGCCATCTTCGGGCCCCCCCGCCGCCTCTCCATCCCATTTGGCCGCCGCCTCCCCATTTCGCCGCTGCCTCCACGCCATCTTTGGGCCCCCCGCCACCTCTCCACCCCATTTCGCCATCGCCTCCACGCCATCTTCGGGCCCCCCGCCACCTCTACGCCATCTCCCCCACTGCCTCCGCGCCATCTCCCCCGCTGCCTCCGCACCATCTCCGGTCTCCCCGACGCCTCCACGCCATCTCCCTCGCCGCCTCCGCACCATCTCCGGTTGCCTCGCCGCCTCCACAAGCCTTCAGGTGGGGATTCTTCTTCTCTTCTTGCTGCTGTTCTTTGCTTGTTGAGAATAGGTTGCACTGTTGTAAACATGCATAATGTTCCTTGCGCCACTGCCGCCGATGGTTTCTTCTTTTAGTTTTGGTCTTTTGACATGTTAGAGTGGAAATTTCCATGGAAAGTGGCACTTGGAGAAACTAGTGATGGAGTACTAGACTAGAGCCACAATCTCATTATTATTCAGTTGCAAGCAATTTTTGAGAAAGAATTGCTAGACTGAAGCTACAAGATCATTATTTGAGAAGAAAAGTATCCTGGTATTAATTTCCAACAAGAATTAATTTACATATGAGGTGGATAGTTTTGTGCAATCTAGTGATCCCACAAGCAACTTGATGGCTGCAAATTCGTTTGAATATTTTACTGTGGTCAATTTAAATTTTGTTGAATGGTATACACGATGAACATGTGCTTTGCTTACTAAATGTTGACCAATGCATCAAACCTCATGTGGCTGTTTCGGCGAATCAAACTATGGGTGGTAGGAACTAAAACTGCAACCAAGTCATGAGTAAGTTTTCCACCCTTATTAGGAAGGTAGGAAACTAAAACTGCAATGAAACTATAGGCACAAAAGTTTTTATAAGTTATAAATGTAAGGAGGCTACAATTAAAACATCAAATGTCAGTAACTATTAGCAAGTAAAGGAGCCGTCTATTCTGTCATTTCATAGTTTATTGTTATGCTTTCTGTAAGTTAAATCTCATACGTTGACACTGCTAATACAATTATGGTAATGAAATTGTGTCTTCTACATAACCATGCACCATTCACAGGATATCTTGTACACTCTTTCTGAAGTCCATGATTTATGGGCATAGGCAAAGAATGGAACAAATGAACTTACTTTTCTATTTATCCATAGGCGGCGACGGCGGCGAAGAACAGTCTAAGTAGAAGAGTTTGATTGTAGCATGCTGCGAGTTTGAGGAATGGTTGTCGGATTGCAAGGTTCTATTAATTAATTTAAATTGCAAAGGAGTTGGGCAATTGGAAGTTGACAGAGTTTGCAATTGTCAGGTGAGATTAGCTGGGACTAATTTTGGTGTTTTCTATTAACCTAGGGGCGGTTATCTATTCTTCTCTTTTTGCCCCTCAATAATTGCAGTTATATTGATTGACTTTACACTCATTTTGTGGTAGATAACATCTAGGAACTTTATCAGGAGGCTGGCAAAAGTGTATGGGGATTTGACCAAGAATTGGGGATTTTGAGTTGAATATGATATCAAATCCCCCCACAGACTCTTCGCGCCTGTCTCACTGCCTTTGAGTGGTATTGGTAAGCTCCAACCTATATGATTTTACTAAAATTATTGCCAATGCTACCAACGATATCTTATGAAAGTTACATGGTTGTCCAAACCTCTATCATTTGGAGGACTAATTTGGACTAGACACTAATACTTTTTGGTGTGTCAGAGTGACAACAAGCAATGCAGCAGTGAGCGAGTGGACTCATGTTGAGTGTTCTATCACATGGGCTTAACCTGAATCCCATTTAGTTATATGTTCATGGTAAGGTGGCAATGGGTTTGTCTAGAATTTTTTGTCCACGCGTGCAACCATTTTTTTAAAAACAGGCTTGTCATAGATTTTGATTGGTCTAGCTATTCCTTTAGCACTTATAATGGTTCTAATTGTGCTTAGGCAGACTCCTAATGCTAGTATTTAATGGGTTGCTTTAGCTCTTCTGTTAGCACTTCTAATGGTTTATTTGTACTAAGGCAGACTCATTATGTTGGCACACTCTATTCACCTTACAAGAAGGGACCAGGATGGGGACTGGATCCTCCCATGTCGGCTCAGCACTGGATGACAATGCCATTGATGGCAACAATGCTAACAATGATGGCAACAACTGCAATGGTGGCATTAATGGCGGCAACAACCATGATGCCAACAACATCGACCGCGACAGATGCAACTGAATGTCCACATGATCTTTGATGATATCTTGCTAGCTCTTTTGAATAGTTCAACATGAATGGTATTACTGGACTTTTAAATGGAGTTACATGACTTGTATGTGATATTGGTCTTTAGGTGTATTTTGGTAGTACTGGACTTTTAGATGTCTTTTGTGTGGATTACAATGTTGCTTTTCGCAAGTGAACCTTATGGATGGTATTGGGCTTGAAATGATGCTAGTTTAAGCTTGAACTTATTTTGTGTGGATTAATATATGGATGTGTATTGTGGATTATAGATGTATGGATGTGTATTGTGGATTATATGATGCATGGATGTGTATTGTGGATTATATGATGCATGGATGTGTATGAATCAAATATTAGTGTGTGTATGATCATTGACATTTTCTGTTAGCATTGCTATCTTGGCCGCTAATAATTTTGTTGTACCATGAAGTTATTTTGGTGTGATAATACACTCAGGAAAAACAATTAAACTACGGCACAAAACTGTCAGATTTAATTTTATTGACGGTAATATCCCACCATCAAGTTTTATTTCCTTGACGGTAATGTCCCAACCGTCAAGTCATATTTTCTTGACGGTAACGTCCCAACCGTCATGACGAGGATCTAATAAACCTCATTTTATTATTTATCTATAATTCTTATTATGGGTGAATATGACATCATACAGTTCTTGAGTATACCCCTTATAATCATAAGGGAGAAGCCAACCGGTGGTCGTAAGCTCTTCTCGACCATCCTCATAGTCGTAAGTCTTTCTACGACTGTTTCATGATCGTAAGTGTTGCTACGATCACCATCTAGTAGTAAGTTCTTCTACGACCAGCCTCAAGTCGTAAGTTATTCCATGACTACTTCATGGTCGTAAGCCCTTTTACGACTAAGTCAGCTAATACCACCCTATGATCAATAAAACTGCGGACATCTAGGCCCAATTGATTAGGAATCTAAGCGAACAATATCTGTTGTTATTCTCGGAATAAGCGCACGTTACACACCATTATCTCGACTAGAAAGCGCCAAGCGGCGTGGAGGAGTTAATACCGGCGATTACTACCAACAATCGCCCATTACTTGGAATGATGGCGCCTCTTGGCCTAGAGAAGCGGCTACCTCTCGAACACTATAAAGGGCTATGGCGGAGATAATGAGGAGAGGCGGATGAGAGACATACAATCGAACATACATACTGAGTAGCAGAGAAAATCGTAGCATTTTTTACGGATTGTAACCAGTATACTCAATACATACACACAGGAGTAGGGTTGTTATTCTCTCCGGAGAAGGCCCGAACCTGTATAAAAATCCCCGTGTCAATCTCTCTGCGTGATTTCAGTCTTGGAGACCCCCGAATCAAACAATCTTTACGTAAGATCGGTTCTAAAACACCGACACGTCAACTTTTATTTTCTTGACGGTACTGTTCTAACCATCAAGTTTTATTTTATTGACGGTAATGTCCCAACCGTCAGGTATATTTTTATTGACGGTTAATACCCGTCAGCTAAATTCGTTTTATGGGTGGTTCGTAAAACCGTTAGGAAAATAGCAAAAACCGTCAGGAAAATTTTTCTTGACGGTGAACCATCAGACAAATTGAATTTTCCCGACCACCTAAGCCCGAGGGGATTTTCCTGACGGTTACCCGTCAGTAAAATAAAACCTAACGGTTTTTTCTATTTTGTTGATGGTTTTCGACCGTGGGGAAATATCCGTTTTGTAGTATCTAGTGAATTTAGCTAAGTTTTTTTAGCCCACCCTTCATTTTCATCCTAGCTTCGACACTGCATTCGCGAATATGCTAGCTCTCATGCATGCATGCAAGAAATTTCTTCGAGCTGAACTCCCTCTCCTATTGGAGTCGAATCAATCAACTCCTAATTCTGTCTACACATGCATGTATTTGTTATATACACACACAAATAGGATGAGATGGACTCACTCCAAAACACTTCACAGCAACCATGGAAGGCTTTCACAGCCCCTGCTGGCCACCCCAATTCCATTAAATACTTAAACTATTTATACAGATCCAAGAGACTCACACTGAAACAAACTAGCTAGCTTCGCATGCACCAACACTAACCCCACTAACCACAAGCTTAACTAACTCCTACATGCAAGCCATGCACACCTGCACGCTGTGCACTTATGTCGTCTACTTCCAAGCCATGCCAACTAATTTCTTATTCTACCGCCACCACTTCACATTGTGGCTTTTACTCAAATAACATGCAACAAGCATTAACGTCTACATGCAACTACATGCGTAAAAAAATACAGATGTACTAATGACAAGATTAATTCTAACATTCACTCTCTTAATCTTGTCATTCTGACTTCATGTCTTGTAGCCTCTTCACACCACTGTCCGTGCGCATCTTCATCTTACAACGGCTTCACACCGTCGTCCATGGCCTCCATCACGAGTGATACATCATTGCGGCTTCTCACCGCCAATCGATGCCTTCTTCGTGATCATACCACCTCCTCATGACTCTTGCACCCCACCGGTGTGCTTGTCGGCATCACACTGTCTACTCATGTGATCATCATCGGCTTTACACCGATGGTGATCACCATCGACTTCACATAGACTCTTCTTGTGACAATGATTTCCGCCAACGCCTTCGGCCTCACACCGAATCACCTTCAGGCAAGGACACCACCATCACCAACGGCTTCACACCGTAGGCCTTTGGCGTGCCATTGCCATAGTACCATGTTGCGCCGCCAGCCACTACCTCGCGTGGAGCCTCTCCAAGTCTACTGCGTCCTTGTTGTAATGTTTCAACTTGATGAACAAGGTGCCTACATTGACATCAATGACTGACTGAAGAGAGGTCTTCATGGATTGAACCATCTTCGGGAGGTGGTCGACAATTAACTTCACTTGAGCTTTTATACCATTGACCAGTTCTTTAACCGATGGCTCTTCTTTTGTGAGTGAAACCTCTACGCACTTTACTTTAACAACAATTGCTTTTAGCTGAGTTATAATGAAAGACAGAGCAGTAGAGTTGATTTCTTTGCTATCTTCGATCTCCTTTATGAAAGCTTTGCTATCCTTGATAAGTTTTTCCTTTTCCATATTAAGATCATATAGAAGTTTATCTACTTGCTTCAACTCAAATTGTGCTTGCCATATCAATCCTCTTTGTTCTTTCAATTGTTTACGCAATTCTAAATGTTTAAAGATAGAAAATTTTGGATAAGCATGAGAAATGGGCACTAAATATAATATAAGAGTGAGGTTTTTTACCTTCTGTTTCTTCCTTATATTTCTGAAAAAGTGTGTTGTGGTCCTGCGTAAGTTTTTCGCAGACCTCTTAACATTCCTTCAAGTCATCCAAAAGCTTTAAGTTGAGTTATTCAAGATGCTTGCGCTCTATAGCAGCTTCTTTGAGAATCTCTTCTTTTTATTTGAGGCTTCTTTCCTTGAGAACAAGCTGGAATTTAAAATCCTTTGCAGCATTGTCGGTGAAGACTAACTTGTAATCATATTCTTAGATGAGCCGACCAGCAGAGTGTTTTTTATGCTTAAGTTGACTGAAATAGCAAATTAGAATTACTCAAGTAATTAGAGCAAAAGTTTGTTTAACTTACTCTTTCAGTCTTACAATTTCTACATCTTTACATGCATCCTTTCTGGTCATATTTCTAATGAAAGCCTTAAAAAGGCCAAGCATTTCGGTTGTTTTCTACAAATATGATACTAAAAAGTCTGAATTTTGCTATCTAATTAAGGATCAAAGGGCTTGAGTAAAGATATGATTACCTTGTCATTCGAGTCTTAATCTAATTCTCCAATTCACTATATCCACTCATCTTGTATAGTAGGCTGGTCGACCCTTGCTTCTAAAGAGTTGGTTGAAGCACCTCTAAGGCACTATTTGGTACAACTTCACTAGATCCGAACGAAAAGCTGTGCTCCTACTCCCAGCTTCTCGTTGGGATTTGGTGGAGCTGTACCAAACACCCAGCTTCCTAAAACGACCCGATTTTGTTTCTTGCGAGGAACTGTCTCGAAAATGAACTAGCAACGAGAAACGACCTTCCTGTGGATGCTCATGGGAAGCCAACCCACATGAAACATGTTTTCCCTTGGAAGTTTTACTTATTTACCCGCATTTTGCCACTCATATACCCCACAACGCCCCATCCCATCCCAATGCCGAGCGACCTCACTTGAGCGTACCCCTTTGTTCCTCTCACGTCTGGCTCTTGATTCCCCTCTCTGGTGACGGCGGTGACCGGCGACAAGAAGAGGAGGCCATACATCCTGTACTCCCTTCGTCTGGTGCTCAGTTAAAGGTACAACGTTACTCCCGTAAACCCTAATTTCGCTATTGCCCTTATCTTCTTCCTTTCGCCAATCCTTCTACTCGCCTCTTGCTCTGCTTGCTCCCTTTCTTCTTCGCTTCCTCTCCCAAGCCATTTCTTCCTAAGTTTCATTGTGTGGTGCCCCGATCTGTCCTTCTTTGACCTGTAGGCACGATACAGCACAGTAGCATTGTCCCTGTCGTGCGATGTGGTAGATTCAACCCAGATCTGGTCGCCATCTTGTATTCGTAGCCCCAATTGGCTAAAATTATTTTTCCAAGTAATGTTTAAAGTCAGTGGATAACTACTTAGAAGCCATCCCTGTTTGAACATTGCACATTAAAGTTTTGATTGCAATAGTTCCTTTTGATGTTAATGCTATTGTGTTAATGTCTAAATAATACACAGGTAAAGCATCTAAATACGCTAATTACACCCAAACTCATGCAAAATATTCTCAACATTGTTCAAATAGGTTTATCTTGTCCAGAATAGATTTTTTTTTACTTAGCTTGTTTCAAACTCGCTTATTTGTACATGATACATTCTTGGCGAAGCAACGATTTATTTTCATATTTTTGTAAGTTGAGCTCCCTAATTGGACGATAGTGAACCATTAAATTTATAGTAAGTCTAGTATTTACTAGTTATAATAATTGATTCCTTAATTGGTTGCGTGTATCTTGTATAGGTTGCATCACCACAAAGGAGCTGGGAACTGTCATTCATTCGCTGGGGCAAAACCCAACATAGGCTGAGCTGTAAGACATGATCAATGAGATCAATGCTGATGGCAACGACGCCATTGATTTTCCATAGTTTCTCAATCTGATGGCTTGCAAGATGAAGGACACTAACTCAGAGGAAGAGCTCAAGGAGGCCTTCCGGGTGTTTGACAAGGACCAAAATGGCTTCATATACGTAGTTGAGCACTGCCATGTCATGACAAATCTTGGTGACAAGCTAAGCGATGAGGAGGTTGACGAGATGATCCGTGAGGCTATATATATATATATATATATATATATATATATATATATATATATATATATATATATATATATATATATATATATATACACACACACACTACTATAGAAAAGGCCTTCACAGATGGTTCAAAACGCCATCACAGACGGTTTCGTGAGCCGTCGAGTTTATAGGTCGAGAATGCATGAGGTCATCACGAGGCGGTTTTGAACCGCCTGCATGTCTGATTACCACGAGGCACGTGCGTAGATGAAACCGTGCTGTGATGATCGATTACCACGGTTCAGAGATGAAACGTGCCTGGTAGTCACTATCCTGAGCGGTTTCATCTGACGTCTCGTAATCGAGTCTATCATCGAGCATTTTCATCTCTGCACCGTGCGTGGTAGTCTTTGCATTGCTAAATCTATTTACATTTATTGGCTAGCCTCAGAAATGCTAGCCATGCCCTTTGAAACAAGCACATCCAATTAGCATTCATTTGAAGCACATCAAAATTACATTCATTTTGAAACAAGCACATCCAATTCACAAATCAATTAACTTTAACCATTAATGTACATTAATTTACACACATGTACCATTAAGTTCAATCTATCCCAATCAAGTTCAATCTACACTGTGGAAACTCCCATCTGGATTTATGACCTGTCTGTTCAGGAATGACACAAGGTATGATCGAAGTTTTATGAGCTCGCTCTGTTCCAACGCAGTTTCGTCGATGGTCGCAACCTGTCGATAGGAAGATTAAATTTGTGCTTATATAAACTGGTAAGTATATATGAAATAATTGTTGAAAGATTGACAAACTTGAGGATCATTGGTGATCGCGGAACCGATGAGTAGTTGCATGTTGTGGCAAACATAGTATCCTAAGCGTTATGCCCGTGACTACTAGTGGCCTTTGTAAAAATAGAATTGGTTAGTTCGAGAGGCATTACTACGAAGTGTTATATAGGATTAATGTGTACTAGCTAGCAAGTACCGTGAATTTTTGATCATGTGACAGCATCCTTCCCTTGATATTCCATCCTCTAGCATGTAACACGTCGAACACCCTCGTGACTCAAGAAGTTAGCCTTAGCCATTGCAAAGGAAGGAAAGACTACAATAGAGTTTTTATGGAGGAAATGTGTTTACGATGATTAAATTCAGATAATTGTGAAGTTGTGAGTGGCCCTCTCAGAGGAATCTAGGTATATTACGTATTTTGTTTTGGTATAATTACAATTAGAATCCGATGGTAGCTACGGGTATGTCGGCATGGTCATTAAACCTAAGTTAGGTGTTGCTTATAAAGTACAAATCAACAAGTATAGCTAGTAGTGCAACACTTACTTCTAGTTGTAGGGAAAAAGTATGAATTCCTTGTTGCGGCGAGCCATGAAAAAATCTATAACGTAATTCTCGACGAATGTTGCATTCGCCGTGATGCTTTGCTCGGAGACAATGTGTGGGTCGAGAAACCTACGGTGATTTCCTTCTTTCGCTTCGGAGATCATGTATCTATTATACAAAAGCAAGGAGTTATATATAACATTTATCGGTATTACACGAACATTGACCGTGATTGTACACACTTACAGTGTCCAGCATCGTATGAGTGAGACGTCGAGCTCGTCGAGGTTGAAGAGAAAGAACAAGTCGTTGAAGGTCACCGTGAAGACAGCGTCTTGATGCACGTGGTTAAAATGATCCTCCTTGAACTTGACGGTGAAACCCGAGCGTCATTGATCAACCGGCTTGTTGGACTGTTCTATGTACCATGTATGCAATTCCGTGCAATCCGGTCCTAGGGTAGGGCTGTCTAACTTCTTGAGCAATGGCTCGCCTAGCATGAATTTTCGGGCCAACGGCAAGAAGGGGATATCAGGAGAGGAGTCGATCGTCTTCGATTTGCCCATGCTGCCTCGCTTTGTATAGGTCGACTTCAAAAGAGTCGACTGAGCACGAGGTGTAGATGCATGTGATCTGGCCGGGCCCTTGCCGTGTCGGTCTTGAGTAACCGGTGCGGTCGAGTCCGTGGACTTGATGCGTTCTTGAGACATTCCCATGAAGTTGACACCTGAGCAAGTAGCTCCAGGCAGATGTCCTCCTTGGGCCACTGGATGAATGTTCCAACGGCTTGCCCTAGTGTTATGAACTCATCGTTTGGGGGAATTTTTAGCGAGACGGCCTCGAAATTGGCACAAACACCGTCCACATTCACTTTTGCGAAACCCGGCGCTAGATTTGCATCGTGCACCAAAGCTCCGACACCGGATGGATACACCTGGCCCCAAGCAGCATCTAGGGCAATAGAGACATATCTCACTTGGAGCTTGCACTTCATAGCCACCTACGTACATAACGATACAAAATTAGCTACTCCAACAGCCTATCAATGGATCGAGCATTAGGAGATAATAATTATTACGGATGTCATCGATTTAAAAATCTGTCGTCACCTATTGGGGTAGGGTTAGGGTTGGACGCCACTACTCGGAAGTTTGGGGGAATGGCTAGCACAGTGAGGCGGGGGCTTGCAAGCGATTTGGGAGTTGCAATCCCTAATCCTTTCCTCAAAGGTCTCCATCTGCTTTTGCTCGGATGCACGAATCTCCTCTCTCGAGGATTGAGTGACCTCATGTCTGATTTTTGGTGACCTCCTCTCGATTTTTTAGTGAGCTCATCTCGGGGATGCACGAAGATCCTCTCGTAGCTTTGCATCGCGCTCGGCTTTGGCTCTCTTCCTACTCCGTCACGATCCGAGTCCGCTTGGAACCATTGTTCCCATGTAACAAAAACACGGCGCCTCTCGTGCAACCTTGGGATGCTCACTTTGTTTCCTAGAAATTGCAGAGAGTATATCTTCTCCCGTCTGCTGGAATGAGCCTTGGGAAGATTGTGCACTCGGCGTTATACGCAATAGCCCGACATGTCATTTCACTTCCTATGAAGTTATGGAGTAATTATAAACTAGGTAGTTCGATATCTTACCGGCGTTGGGACACTTCACGGTCTTCGGGTTTGGAAAGCACGCTTCCCGTAGACCCAATACATAACCTCGCAAATAACCCGCGTCGGGAGCACACATCGATGATATCGGAAATAGCGGAGACATTCAACATTTTGCCCTGCTGTTCTGATCCCTCCATATCGGGCTTTACCCGCATACCCAGTGTGCCGAAGTGCGTGGGGGCTTGTTTTTACTGGAGGGCCGTGTGCCGCACTTTCACTCCTAAATTCATCTGGCGTCTTCTTCGCCACAAACTTCGACCTAGGACTCTTCCAGAATGGATACTTGTGGAAGGCGCCCTCGATCCTTCTCCATGTAGTTCTTGACAAGCGTGCTCTTGAAGTTCTTCCACGCTTTGCACGCCTGTAGCAACGCATGTCATCGCACGGAGTCCAGGTGTTCTATCGGGATCTCGAACGATGCGAGAATATCCACCAGCACAGCAGTTTTCAGTGGTCCGGGCACCACCTTCCACGAATCGTAGGTGATCTTGACCCGTTCCGTGCAACTATTCCGACCGTTCTCGGAATCACGGATGCCGCTTTCGGCGAGATTGATAGGGGTCTGGATGATCGACCTCGTGATGGTAAATCGGCCTCCGGGCCTTTTCGATATTCCTCTTCTTCTACGCGGTTGGATATTGTTCCAGAGGATGGTGCATCATCATACACATGAGGCGGCGATGACGAAGAATGAGCGGAAGACATCTTCACAAGAAATAGAACATCATGTGAACAAATGAAATCAGCATAAAGCTAAGATTTAACATTTTGATATTGCTATCAGATGTAGAGTAAGCATTCCAATTAGAGCTCAAGTACAAACCCGATTATCAAAACAATTTTAGTACAAGACTATTATCATCACAGAGCATTCATCTCAAGCCCACCACACCACATTGTAATATATTCCAGTAGTAGTATCAAAACAAATACCATATGAATAACTGACTAGAACAAATACAAATTCCTAAAACAAGTACAATTATCATGAGGGACCATGACAGATTATTGATAGAAATAGTTAGGGAAAGGGGCGTCGGGGTCGGCAACTTGGCATTGGTTATCTTTGGGCGTCGAGGAGAAGGACGAGCAGGAGCAAGACCGGGCAAGAGGCGGCATCGAGGGGAAGCGCCGGGCTGGGGAGGAGGAGGCGGCGGGCTCGGGGCAGGAGGGCGGTGGGCTGGGGGGCGCCACGGTCAGAGGAGGAGGCTCGGGCTCGGGGAGGCGCCTTGGCTGGAGGAGGAGGCGTCGATGGGATCGGGAGGAGTCGCCACGCTCGAGGAGGCGGCGTCGAGGACGGCGGCGATGGGCTCGGGGGAGGAGGGAGCGAGGAGTGAAACTTAATCGTTTGAGAGTGGCGGGCGCGGCAAACCCTAGCTAGAGTCCGAATATAAATAGGGATGGACATAACAGACGGTTCTAAATTAGAACCGTCTGTGATTCACACTATCACAGATGGTTCTAACTTAGAACCGTCTATGATATGTGATGTATCACAGACGGTTTTAATAAACAACCGCTCGTGATATGATGTATCATGAGCGGTTTTAATAAACAACCGTCATGATATACATATATCCTGAGCGGTTTTAATAAACAAACGTCTGTGATATGTGATGTAAGACGGTTTGTAGTTCAAACTGTCTGTGATATTATTTTGTATTGGTTAATATCTAGATCTGTTTATTGGCTAGCCTTAGGAAATGCTAGCCATGCCCTCTGAAACAAGCAAAAAAGACAACAAGTACATGTATATACATCCAATTCACATTCATTTGAGAAACAATCACATCCATTTCACAGTACAAATCAATTAATTAACTCAAATGAACTAAAATTAACCATTCATCAGAACGTACATATATATACACACATTGTTCAATTAATCTTTAAAAATTAGCCCTTCATGATGATCGAGGCGTATGTAGCTAGTTTCATTACGTTCTTCTTCCTCGACCCTTATGCCGTTTCCGAAAGGAGGCAACTCGTCAAATTGATTGTATTCTTTCTCATCCACTACATTCTCAACTCCGACAATCCTCCTTTTTCCATGAAGAACTACGTGGCGCTTCTTATTTGCCGGGTTGGTAACATAGAAGACTTGAACAACTTGGTTAGCCAGTACGAATGGTTCGTCTTTGTATCCGACACATTCGAGGTCCACGGTAGTGACGCCGTACTTGTCGACCTTCACTTGTGGGAGATGGGCCCAACGGCACCGAAATAGGGGGATCTTGAAAAGCACGTAGTCGAGCTCCTATATCTCCTCTATTTGCCCATAGTAGAGCTCCTCAGCCCATCGGTCTTGAATGCATCTATCACGGACACCGCTGATTCGGTTAGTGCTTTTATATCCCGAGCTGCGTATAGAATGTGTACCCATTTATGTTGTTTCCTCGCCATGTTACAAGCAGTAAATGTTGGTCCTTTTGCCAACCATGTCAAGATATCACTTGACAAGCTCCTAGCAAGTCGCTCCTTCAACCATTGGTTGAACCGTGCATTGTGTTGTCTCGTGATCCAAACATCCCGCCGTATACTTTGGATTACATTGCGGTCAAGCCGATCCTTGTGCCGGTCGATATATGGGGACACCGGTCATGTGTTGCAAGACCGTGAAATGGGCTTGAGCATACGCATCCATATCTCGGAGTGATTGCTTTCCTTCCGATGGTCCCGATACCTCGAGCCTCCCCTCATGGCGAGATTGAGGCACACCTATCGGTTCGACTCGAGCCATGTAATCGACGCAGAACTCAATGACCTCTTCGGTTGCATAACCTTCGGCGATCTTGCCCTCGGCGAGATCGATTCGTACATATGACTTGAGAATTCCTATGAACCTCTCGAGCGGATACATGCTACGAGGAACACGGGCCCGCACATCTTTATCTCCTCACAATATGAACAATGAGATGGACCATGATATCGAAAAACGGCGGAGGGAAATACATCTCAAGATCACATAGAGTCGTCACCACCTCGTCTGCAGAGCATCTAGTCCTTCGGGATCGATGACCTTCGAGCAATTGTGTTAAAGAAATAACCTGACCTCATAATTGTCTCTCGGACCTTGATCGGCAAAATACTTCTAATTGCAACAGGAACATTTGTGTCATCAACACATGACAATCATGAGACTTCATACCAATTAACTTCAAATCTTCCATCGAAACAAGTTTCTTCATGTTGGCCGAGTAACCGGACGGAACTTTCACACCATGCAAGCACCGCGATTCGGTTCTCTCGCCTTGGACAGAGTGTAACAAGCGGGGAAGAATGCGTTCGTCCTTTATCGGTCCTTGTTGGTGCTAACTCAGGTCTGATGTCCATATCAACCAAGTCAAGCCATGCGTTGACACCATCCTTTGTTTTGTCACGAATGTTCAGTAATGGACCAATCAAGCTGTCACATACATTCTTCTCTACGTGCATGATGTCGATGCAGTGGCGAACTTCTAGGTGCTCCCAATAAGGTAAGTCCCAAAATATTGATCTCTTCTTCCACATGTTCTTCTTACGGGTCCTCGATTTACATCCCTTTCCAAGCACAACATCTAAATCCTTAACCATATCATAGACCTCTTTTCCGCTTAAATGCCTTGGAGCCGACTGTCCTCCTTCTCTCCGCCAATTGTTTCTTCATCTGCGGTATGGGTGAGCCCTCGAAGGAACCTAAGATGACGCATGTACATGGTTTTCTTGAGTGATTCAGCCACACACTCTCGGTATCATCTAAGCAGTGAGTACAGGCTTTGACCCCTTTTGTACTCTGGCCCAACAGATTAGCAAGGACAGGATAATCATTTATGGTGCAGAACAACAAGGAACGTAAAGTGAAGTTCTCTCGTTTGTACGCATCCCATACATGTACCCCCTTCAATCCACAGTATTTTTAGATCTTCCATCAATGGTGCTAGGTACACATAAATATCATTCCCAGGTTGCTTCGGCCCTTGGATAAGTATTGACAACAAAATATACTTCGCTTCATACACAACCAAGGAGGAAGGTTGTAGATCTGAGCGTCACGGGCCAAGTGCTATGTCATTTGCTCATGTTACGAAATGATTCATTCCATCGTACTCAATCCAAACCTTATATTCCTCGGTTCCTTTTGAAGTCTGCAAACCTCCTATCGATGTTTCTCCTTTGGGCGGAATCAGCAGGTGTCTTAACTTTCCGTCATTCTTCGCTCCTCTAAGTGCCAATCTGGCAGCTTTTGCATTCTTTGGGTTAAAAAACCGCTTCAAGCGGGAATTACAGAAAATACCACGCCAACTTAGCAGAGGTCCTTTCTTCACCTCGATTCTCTCGTCGTCATCGATTGATTCTTACGCTTGTATCGGGATCGTTGCACGGACATACATGCATTTTTGTATACTCGTTACGGTAGAGGATCTGATCGTTCGGATATGCATGTATTCTTTCTACTTCCATTCCCAATGGACAAAGAACCTTCTTGGCTTTGTAGGTGGTTTTGGGCAACTCATTTCCCTCAGGAAGCATGTCCGCTAAGAGACTTAACAACTCCGTGAAACTCTGTTGGACCAACCGTTGCTTGCCTTCAATTTCAGCGGTTTAAGCACGGATGACAACCTTGTGTATTCGACTTGCGGCGGGAACAAAGGTTTCTCCGAGTCCTCCATCAAGCCCGGAATTGAACATACTCTCTCTCATCACAGTTCCTTCGCATCGCGAAGCATCTCGATCTAGATTGTCATCGTGCAGCCTATCCGAATCGGAACCATAATCGACATCATTCGGCGGCATATCGTTGACTTCCTGTATAATATGCATATCATTGACTTCCTGTATAATATGCTCTTCACCGTGACTAGTCCAACATGTATAACCCTTTTTGAAACCCCTTCGAATCAAGTGTGCTTTGATCTGCGCTCGGTTGTTAAACATTTTCAGATTCTCGCAGTCAATGCATGGACAGCACATATATTCCGCCCCTTATTCAACATATCCTCCTCGGCGGCTCTTGTAAGCAGACCGCCATTAATGTACTCTTCACTCACACGGTTCTCGGCAGACATCCGGTCCATCACACGTTCGTATTGAAAACCACGAAAATGAATAAAGGGTGACATCGAAAGCGTATTTTCCGAGGCTTAATTACGCTTTTTCATTTTTCATTTTTTCCGGATTTTATTAACTTACATGTGGGTCCTACTTGTCGCTGACTCATTTTTTATTTCATGATTTTATTTATAAAATCTATGGCGGTCCCACATGTCATAGACTCGTTAGTTTATTAACTAAATGATTAAAAAGCAGAGGATTTGAAGCTCAAACCGAGCTTAGGGTGACATCGCATTGCTAATAGTCGTGGCTCGGCCTAAGGTCGCTTCGAGGCGAACCGGCGGTGATGTCTGTGGCGGCGCTGAAACTAGCGATTTGGCGAAGCGCTGAAACTACTCAAATTAAAGGATGCTTATACTCCAAAGAGCTCACCTCGATCACGAGGAAGGTGTCAATGAAGTCGGGAAGGTCCAAGGTAATTTGGTCATCTATCGGTGAAGCAGAGGCGGCGGCGGCAAGCTCCTCGGCAACAATAGCTGAAATGGACCACACGGCGGTAGCTCGGTGAGGTAAGGCGATACTCAAGCCAAGACGCGAGCGGCGATGGACTCACGGGGCTTGAGATCTCCGTGGTTCTTAGTAGCGCCGAGATGGAGATCAAGAAGACTCTGTTGGCCGGGGAGCTATATATGTACACTGCACCGTCTGTGATGAGTTAATTATCACGGACGGTTTTTAGCGCGGAGAATAACACAGACGGTGGGTAAACAAAAACCGTCTGAGATTGTGTTTAATACAGACGGTTTCGATGAAAAATGCGTGATCGGCGTCAATATTAGCATTTCTGTAGTAGTAATATAGACACACACACACACATATAGACATATACAGACATAGACATATATAGACATATACATACATATATGTATATAAATATATATATACACATACATATATGTATATACATGTATACATCTATATGTATATACATGTATATATCTATATGTATATATACATACATACATATATATATATATATATATATATATATATATACATATATATATATATATATATATATATATATATATATATATATATATATATATATATATATATATATATATATATATATATATATATATATATATATATATATATATATATATATATATATATATATATATATATATACTTTCATTAGGTTTCTGAGATGTTATTAATTGAGTGCGAATTTATTCCAATTGCGAAGGAAGGCTTTTTGGATATATAATGTGAATTGAACTTGAAATTTGGCTAAAGCAAAAAAGGTCAGTCTTGTCTTTTAGTCTTCTTTGGGTAATTGTTGCAACTAATAATTGTTAGATGATAGCAGCGTCTGACTTTTTTAAGTAACGTGATCTTTGCGTTCTTTGAGAAACGCATGTATTTGTAATACTTGTTCATCTGAGGATGCTTGCTTCTATTTAATTTCCAATTTGATACCACGTACTAATGAATGATGATACATATATATACTCATTTTTTGTCCGCATAAGGATTTCAAATTAGGCTACAAGCTTGAGATGATATTTTTTTATTTCCATATGTATATATACATTCATATGATCTTAAAAATTTTGGAAAAACTTTCTATAATTTTCTCTACAAATACAAAGGAGTAAGATATAAATACAATTGAAGTATTACAACCAGGGGTAGCATGGTCAATTTGCCAGTAATCCTCTCTCATATGGTTTTTAGAGCCAACCACTAGCCAAACACTTTTTTGAGACAACTCTAGATTCTAAGAGAAGTGGGTTCTAAGAGAATTAGGAGCAGAATCTGGAATATGAGAATCTGGAGCTCTACCAAATAGGACCTAAGTTTACAAGGTGGTCTACATGTCACAAAAGCACCAATTGCAGAAGTAAGAGTAGAAGAAGGAATATTTTCCTATTCAAAGACCAAGATAAAAAAAATTAAAAAAAGAAGGAGGCCGCATATCAGTCATAACACATTTTAAAAAGTAAAGACTACTTACTTACTTAGTGGACTGAAGAGTGGAGTCCTGGCCAACATCCTGGTCAGGAACAACTTCAACCCTTCCTTCGATGGCAGCCAAAACTTTGGTGGTCGGAGCCTTTTGGATGACTACCTCTATTTGCATTGTCTCGTCTTCTCCTGGTAGGATTTGCTCGACCACCATACCACTTTCACAGGAATTGAGACTTGCTCGATTGTTTATGCAGGTATCTGTCTTGGGGGAGGTTGGAGCATTCCTGACCACTTCCTCAGCCTTCACCTCAGGCACTATTGCCTCCTCCAAGCTGATTTGCGCTAACTCAGCTACAGGAGGAGCAGGTAGTGGCTCCTCTTTGGATTCTTCAACCTCAACAGTTGGAATAGGAGAGGTGGTTGGAGGGTTGATGCGGACAAAGATATTTATCTAAGTAAACATTACAAAAAAAATCAAATAAGCAAATAGTTAAGTTAAATTACTTACTCAAACCGGAGACCAATGTTGGTCTCGAAAGAAAACAAGACATCAGTGGCAACTAATGTACCATAGCCAACATTGGTGATGTTAACACTAGGACTGATATCCTAGGTTTTCTCACCAAGACAAGGGGAGCCTCTTCTTCCTCCTCAATCTCATCTTCCTAACCTTGAACATATGGGAATAATGGAAGATGACTATATGATTTCTTTGAAATCATAACCTTTTGTTTTCTCTTATGCACCTGAGTCGCAACCTTGGCAATCTTCGCCAACTTTTCTTGCACCTAAGGCTGGTCATGGATGCGTTTCGACCGAATGGCGGGGAGGGTGCTAGTTGTCTCTGTTGCAGCCTTGCTACTTGATGGCGCAGCACCGGTTGGCACAACACTGGTCATCGTAGTGCTGGTCTACTTAACAACAATAAGGGAACCCGTAGAGACTGATGTAGCAAGTCTTGCCCTGGTTGTCGGTCTTTCGACCACTACCTGTATAGACTCTATAGCAGTGGTCTTGGTCTTCTTTTCTAACGGGGCTTGGCAGCTAGGCACAGACTGATCGACACTTCTCTTTCTGCCATGGATCTAAAGAGAAACAGAAAGTTTATCAACTACAGTCTTAAGCAAAAATTCAAGACTAAGATTAAAATTATACATATCTGCATTCGTTCATTTTGAACTCTGCACATGTCCCAATTAGGCTGGAAGACTGGTAGTCAAAGGAGATAGGCTCTGAGCCATATCTTGCATTCTTTGACATAGTTGAAGCCCTCTCTTCGACCAACTCCTCTGGCAATACTAAAAAAAATAAAGACTTAGTAATGCTAATACTACAAAGTCAAAACATTGCTTTAAAAGAAACCTTTAGAACTGTCCTTGGTTGAGTCATCAACCCCTTTTAGCGTCCAAGCATAATGATCCATTTTCTTCAAGGAGCTGATCTTGTGCTGGAGGAAGTCGTGGATGATCTTCCAACTAGTGAGTCCGACAGCTACTGCTTCTAGCTTCAAAGAGGCCTTATCACTCTTTACGTCATGAGCATACCAGGGCGGAGGAGGGCCTCCGGTATGCCTCCAGTATACTTCAGGCAACTACCACCAGGGATTTCGAAGTAGAACCATTCATTCTAGTAGTCCCGTCATGTGTCCTTAATAGGAAAAGTGGGATATTTCTTGGACATCTGGTCATGAAGCTTGAAATAAGTGCTTCCATAGAACCCCTAACCTCTATTATTAAGGGTAGATTAATAAAAATAACGAAAAAAGACAAACAGGGGGAGGAATGCCAAAGAAAGTTTCGCAAAGATTCAAAAAGACACTAATAATTATAATGGAGTTTGGTCCGGGATGAAATAGTTCTATCCTAAAGTAATCAAAGATATCCGCTAAGAACCCATTCTCTGGCAAGCGAAAACCTAATTTCACGAAAGAAGTAAAGAGAATGATTCGACCTTCTTCCAGAATTGGAGTTGTTTCACTGCCACAAGGACTCCATTAGATTAGAGACCGAGTGGGAGATATCCTTGGTTCTCCTGTTCTTGAATCTTGTTATCAAAAAGAGTTGAAGTACCCAGAACACCCATGATCAAAGATCAAACAAAGATTTTTAGAGATGAATAGAGTTGGAAGCAAGAAGAATAGGAGATAAAGAGACTCAAAGGCTGGAGATGGAGATTGCAATGAAAGTGAAGTAACAGTAAAGGTAAAACAAAAGAAGTTTTTTCCTTTTTACCACAAACCGTTTGCCCACTTGCTGCAACCTTCGAATACAGTTTCCAAGAAAACATGAATCTTTTCCTTTCTCCCACATTTTCATTAAATGTTTGGAATGATTGTGGCTAATCAAATCTTACTGATGCACACTTTGAGGCAAGAAAGTATTAAGTAAACATTCTTTATTTTCTTAAGCTTTGGGGGCTAGCAGACGAGGATTCTTGTCTAGGTCAACCTTTTCGGTCAACGTCAGAGTCTCTGTCAAAGCAGGATCACATATCATAGGCTCACTTTGTAATGGTTATGAACCTACAACCAGTATTTAAAGGAAGTTTAATCTTTTTTACTACGGCCAAGCTGGCCACATACCAGTTTGAGTCATGAGACGATCAGTTATGGATACTATATGACCACTATGCGGTTTTGGGCCATCCCCGGCCAGCAAACTGGTCGGGAGTCATGACAGTTTCCTACATGACTAACGTGGGAGTGGTTATTACTGCATCTAGCAACTTACGACAGTTGACTAAGAGACGTGATGGTTTAAGACTAAACAGAGGAACGCGCGTGAAGATAAGAAGCACCTTTAGCGACATTAACTCTCACCCCTTCAATACCTATAAAGGGGCTTGCCCACGCATTCTGTAATAACATGTTCATCATTCAACATATTTATAACACTACGATCATTCAATCAATTACGTAACTGTGGATATCATGGGGATATGTTCATGATCTTAGGACGATGATACAATTGGCAATGGCGTTGAAGGTTCGTCGAAACACGAGTTTTCAGCAAAAGTTTAGGTTCTGTCAGGTCTCAAGCGGTCAGACCGGCCAAGGTGGCGGTTAGACCGGCCTGTGTGGCGGTCAGACTGGCCAAGCCTCAGGCAAAGTGGCTAGGGGTCAGACCGGCCAAGGGCGGCGGTCTGACCGGCCATAAAATATTTTTGAGTTTGAAGCTGGGCCAAAAATAGAGAGTGTAGGCAAGAGAGAAGATTCTCCTACACTTGGTCTCATAATTTTTGGAGCTTTGAGTCAAAAGTTCTATTCGTTTGAAAATTCCAGAAGGTTTCGGATTTCCAGGGTTGAAATTTGGCTAAGTCCCTTGAGGACGGTCAGACCGGCCAAGGGGCGGTCAAACCTGCAGGGGTGGCGGTCTAACTAGTTTTGACTTGTTCGTCGACCAACTTGGCAGCGATGGTTGTTGCTCAGGTCAAGTTCATGGGTTTTAGTGCATATGTGTTGCATGATGCATGTTTTGACTAACGTGGGTCAAGTTGCAAAGAACTTGTTCCCGGAATCGATTTCTTTGTCTATTGTTGTGCAGAAAGCTTGGAGGTCAACGGCGGTCAACAGCGAGGATGATCCAGACTAGGCTTGGAGAGCTGAGGTTTAGAATGATCGAAGATGTCAGGTGAAGTCAGTGGATTCAAGCATGGCGCAAAATGGATAAGGATGACTAAACGGGAAGTTCGGTGTGACGGGTTGCATCAAGCGGCGCGAGGGTCGGTGCAAGTGCCATGGTGGTTTCGGTGAGAGCTGGATGGGAGAGACTTGCTGACATGAAAAGAGCCATTGATCAACCTACACGTGGTGAAGCATGAGATTGCTTCATGAAGATTTGACTCGGTCTTCGGAGAAGGATCGAGAAGGGGTATTTTGGTAACTTCATCTAAATACTGCATTGATGACCTTTTGCTAACCCGCGGCACAAGATGACACAAGGAGAAGCGGTTTAGGTCAAGAGGAGATGAAGACGACGCTTTAAAATATGTGCGTAAGTGAAACTCGTTTGTGTGTGGGCTTAACAGGTGCCCATTAGGGATATCCTTCTAGAAACCAGCCTCCACTATAAATAGGGGAGGGTGCTAGTTGTGCACCTCCCAACCATCATATCTAAAAACCTTAATTTGTGTTTTAGGGTTAGGAGAGAATAGTGGAGAGGTTAGGGTTCTAGGGAGATGGATTGATTGTGTGCTCATGTGTTGAGTCTTTGTCCTCCTAGATGGAGTGGCTGTAAACCAACATCAATCCCAAATCAATCAAAACAAGATTCCTCAAGATGAGTCTCTTTTTGTTCTTGCTCTCTATTTTGTGATTTTGGGGCTTTCTTTGATCTATGAGTTTTCTTTTGGTTTCTGGCCTAGATCTAGCTTGCTGTGACATGTGGGAATACATCTATGATCATCCTGATCATCAATCACCCACGAGCAAGTGTTTGGATCATATTTTGGTTTTGATTCAGTTTTGGAGCAACCTTCACTGAAACCGAAAAAGGTTGGAACTTTGGCAGGGATCTTCACGATCCTTGATTGGAATGCGTTCCTGACATCCTAGAGAAGGTATGTCTCAAGTTTGGTAAGGTTTGGAGTTGCGGATCAAAAGTTACACCAATTTGTGATTTTGAGTCTGGGCTGATTTTACTGTTCATTGGCCTCACTACTACATACAGCCTCATCACAGACGGTTCGAAACCGTCATCACAGATGTTTTTGAACCGTTTGAATTTGTTCGTCTGTGATAATGTCGGTTATCACAGGCGGTTCAAAAACCGTCTGTGATACGTCATAACACAGACGGTTTTTTGTTGAAACTGTCTGTGAAGGCATGGTATCACAGACAGTTTCCATTAAAAACCGTCTGTGATACCTAGCATATCACATACGGTTCTATTTAGAAACCGTCCGTGATATCCTCAAATATCACAGACGGTCAAACCGTCTGTGATATTGGAGGATATCACGGACGGTTTCTAAATAGAACCGTCTTTCATATGCTAGGTATCACAGATAGTTTTTAATGGAAACCGTCTGTGATACCATGTCTTCACAAATGTTTTGTCTGTGATAGCTCATTACCCTAACTACTTTTTTTCGATTTTTGGCTAGCCTCAGGAATTGCTAGCCGTGCCCTCTAAAAATATGCATGCAGAAAACAGATACATCATAGATAATCAATTGTTGACAACTCAAAGTGATCATTACTCAAAATAAATTACGAAAGATCGAATTTGTTTAAGTATTGTCGCTATAGTTACAATTAGATTACAATTGAGTCAATTGTTTGCAGGTGGTTAAGAGGTGTCGACGGGGTGAAAGTTTGGGTCGGCGACGGAGTGAAACTCTCCTTTGTCGTTAACAATATCTGACATGATAAAGGCGCAAAGCTTCCCTCGAACGTCCATGATCTCTTGCCCATCGAGACCATCTAAATCTATCATCAAGTCCTGTCGCTAGCAAGAGCAAAGTGGTAAGCATATATATGTAAATTTATAATTAGAAAATAATTATTTCGAGATTGACAAACCTCGGGATTCTTCTTCTTAGCACTAATGATTTGCTGCATATGATAGCAAACGTAGATTGCACATAGCTCATTATTTTTTTGCTGGCAGCATTGCAAAAATAGAATTATATATATAGGTATAGTCAGTTCGAGACGCATTATTATGAAGTATGATATAGGATTATTGTGTTGTAGCGTGTACCGGAAATTTCATCCTGTGTGTTAGTTGGGCGCTCGATCCATTGTATACTCCTTCTTGGCCAACATAGGTGATGAACGAACTACATGATTCCAAAAAGTTATCCTCGGTCATTTCAAACGAAGGAAGACTACAATAAAGTTATGTATGGAGGAAATGAGCATACCTGTCGAGTATTCCTTGCAGAATGCCGAAGTCATGGTTGTTTCTGACTAGGGAATCAAGGTATCTCACCCTGTTCCTCTTTGGTATAATGATTAAAAGGATCCAGTGGTACCTACTCATGTATGTCGCTATAGTCATTAAACCTAAGTTCGTGCTGCGTATAAAGTACAAATGAAATTTGTATCGCAAGTAGTGAAGCACTTACCCTTGATTGCAGGGCACCATTATGTAGTCCTTGTTTTCTTGACAAAGCAATGCCACCGTTATGTATTTCTCGACGAAGGACAGACCTGTTTTGATGGTTTGCATAGATACCACGTATGGGTCGAGGAAACCCACCGGTTCTCGCCATGCCCGAGCATTTTTCATCATGTATCTATACATAAGCAATGAGTTGTGATATTTATCGGTATTACATGAATGTAGAACTTGATTGTACACACTTACAGTGTCCCACATCGTAGAAGCGAGGCGTCGAGGCTAACGAGGTTGAATAGGTCATATAAATCATTGAAGCCCACGACGAAGTTGCCCGGCCCGTTGAAGAAATGCTCATCCTTGTATCTGACGGTGATTCCAGTATCGCACCCCTGCTTTTTGGTCTTCTGCATGTACCAGGCATGCAAAGCCTGACAAGCAAATCCAGCGTAGGATAATACTGTGTCGGAGCAAAACGGTTTTCCGATGGAGTACTTCTCAGACTTCCCGGACTTGGGAGGCGCCTTAATGTTCATCGATTTCGATTTGCCCTTAATGACTGGCAGTGTCTTCCTGTGAGATGACTTGGGAACCGATACGACGACACGCTTTTCTTGTTCCTTCGGCGTCTTCTCCACAGGAACCGATGAGGTGGCCTTCTGAGGCGAAGGATGAGGTGGAGTCCTCGAGGGTCCCGTTGGAGAGAAACGGTCGTGTCGAGATCGTGGCACTGCTGGGACCAGGATGATGTCCTTCTTGGGCCACTGGATAAAAGTGTGCCTGGCATCCCCTAGTGTTCTGATATCTTCGTTCGGGCGAATCTCCAGCGGGACGACCATGAAATTGTCATGTACCATGTCCACCTGGACCTTGGCGTAACTCTGTGCCAGCTGGGCACCGTGCTGCACTACCCCTTCCTAGTATAGATACACCATCCCCCGCCTAGCCTCAATAGAAATAGACCCAACCATCCTCACTTGGAGCTTGCAGGGTGTCGGCTCCTACAAAACGATACACCGATGAGCATTTCTTGGAGCTTGCAGGGCGTCGGCTCCTCATGTTCAGAATTATGCGTGGACGTGACGCTACTCCGATGTCGAGGAGGACTGGCTCCCAAATTAATGGGGGCGGCTTGCGACTGGCTTAGGAGTTGATTCATTTGATCCTGCAATGCTGTTATATGTCCTTAAAATTTTGCAGTAATCATCTGTACCAACCAGTCCTCGTGCTCGGCTTTGGATCTCTTTCTACTCCTATACGTGCAGTAGTCGTATGTGAATCCATAACTCCAAGGTACGTTAACCCCAAGGCATCGCGTGCGACCCGGGTGCTCCTTGTTTCCTAGGGCCGTAGATAGTATACCCTTTTCCCTGTTTGCTTGGAAGGAGCATTGGAAAGTTTGGGCAGTCAATTCACGCTGCAAGAGGTCATCATGTTATTATAGATACTATGAAGTTATGGACTTATTAACAACTAGGTAGTTTAACATATTTATCACACGTTGGGACACTTCCTGGTCTGCCGAGTTTGTGAAAGAAATGCTGTCCGAAGACGAAACTTTTGCCCTCGCTTTTAACCAGCTTAGGGCACGCGGGTCTTTGATCTCAGGAAATTGTCCGGTTGTGTTCTCCTCCTCCTCCGCCCATTCCGTGGATTTAGCCGCGTACCCAGTGGTGCCGAGTCTATGGGGGTGAGTGTTTCGTGTCTGGAGAGCTTTGTGCGCTGCACTTTGTTCCTTAAATTCGGCCGTCGTCTTCATAGTCACAAAGCCGTCCCATGTTTCTTGCGTCAAGAATCCATACTTCGCGAAGGGCGTCTCACCCGTGTTCACGTACTTCATGACAAGAATGCTCTTAAAGGTCCTTCACGCGTGATCCATCGAGAGCAACGCTTGCCGTTCCACGCGTGCCATGTCTGCTTCTGGGATATTGAACTTGCTTGAAAGTTCTGTCCACAGCGCGCCTCTCTGTTCTTTCGTCAGAGACTTCCAGCTTGGTGTGGTGATGGGGACACGTTCCCTTGAAAGTATCTCACCGCTGATCTCTGGGGACTCAGAGGGATCCCAACATCACTAACCTCCGTGATGATCAGTCGGCCCGCAGGCATTTTCGATTTTCCTCTGCCATCTCGTTTACGTATCATTAACGTCGATGGAAATCCAAACGCATTAGGCGGCGTCGGTGACGGTGGCGAAGACGACGCCTCTGCCATCTGCGGCGTCGGTGACGGCGGCGAAGACGACGCCTCTACCATCTTGCTTACTTGCTATCTATATAAGTTACATACGCTCAACATGTGCAATATTAGCAAATAATAATAATAATAATTAATTCCAGCATAAATATGAAACAATAAAGCATTAATTCAACATCATTTAAATAACCAAATTAACATAATCAAATGTAAATAATTCAAGTCATTTAAATTGATTGAAATGCTAAACATATACCACATGTATATGAATGAAATTAGCACAGAGTTGCAAAAGATTGATGATAGTTTGTGCTCTCAGAAGGAGAGTTGTAAAAGAACAAGTCTTTGCCATCTCAACCAGTCTATACTCTTCACTAATTGTTGCAAGCATTTAAATGACCAAATCAACATATACATATGAAGTATCTCCATGTCATACAAAAAGCTCAGAGTATTGATGTTACAGAGTGCTCTCAGTATGCTGGATGTAAAGGATTTAACCTTTGCAATATCAGTACATCAGTCAATATATCTTCACTAATCAAATTTAACAATTATCAAACAGATCTTGTGCTGAACCTAAAACTTTCTTGTTGAATGTCAAATTTATCTCACGGTAGCAAAATAAACTTTCAGTTCACAGATTATCAAAGACTGTCAGAGTCAATATATCCACCGAGACAACAGAAGGCAATCTGTTATATAAAAACAGAACAGAGCAATGATATCAAGATAATCACAATATCATTTCAGCAATAAGCCTTATCCACAGATTGAGAATAACTATGTAAGTAGCTCACAAAGATCAACTAGCTCATACAAAGATAATCTGAACTATGAAGAACTGACAACCAAAAGGAAAAAAAGCTATATATTAAACCTAACAACAGAAAGCAATAGTTTTAGCTCAAGATTGTTTCCAATTATCAAATTGATTTTAGATTTGACATTCATCACAGAGCTTATCAACCGAGCCCACATAACCACTTTGCTATCTCTCAGTGCACAATCTAATATAGAATTTGAAGCCAATCCAGCACATTCTTTTGTGCATACATGGATACAGATTATCAAAGATATATAATTAACATTCTTTTGTTCATTCAATTCACAGATTATCAAAGACTATCAAATTCACAGATTATCATAGATTATCAAAGATATATAATTAACATTCTTTTGTTCATTCAATTCACATATTATCAAAGATATATAATTAACATTCTTTTATGCATACATGGATACATATTATCAAAGATATATAATTATCATTCTTTTGTTCATTAAATTCACAGATTATCAATGATTATCAAAGACTATCAAATTCACAGATTATCAAAGATATATAATTAACATTCTTTTGTTCATTCAATTCACAGATTATCAAAGGTATATAATTAGCATTCTCTTGTGCATACATGGATACACATTATCAAAGATATATAATTAGCATTCTTTTGTGCATACATGGATACAGATTATTGTCGAACCCGGGAGCGAAGGATCCCGAATTCTCTGTGTTCATACACTAGTCCAGGATTTCTAGTGTACACAGTTAAACAAAAGTGATAATCAAAACATATCACGCATTTTATTAATAATTATTCGAGTTTATTACAATCGGACTGAGGCCAAATAAAGTAAAACACAATGAGGAATAAAATAGTAGTAGTAGACCCAACGATTCGCCACAGCAATAAATGCTGGGGAGCGTGGCCTAAGCATCGATGTCCTCACCGTCTTGATAGAAGTCTTCTCTGAATAAAGATTATTCAAAGAAGAGTAAGAACTACCACTTGTGCTTGCAAGTTACACCAGTAAAATGTGATTGAATGCATGCATAAAGTGAGCAAAGGGTAATGGCGGGGTTTATTTGCATAAGACTGACATTTTAGGTTTAAATACTCTTAGTAATTTCCAAGGCCATTTTAGAATTTAATAAGATCAAAATCATATTTCGATTTCTCAATGTCAAGTGTAGGATGAACCTCCATACACAAATGGTGAAGGACTACCCCCCCTTACACCAGGCTTCTGCCCAATCCCATGTTCATAAACCGGTGATAAAGTCTTTTCAAACAAAACCGAGACTAACTTCGAGTGGCTTTTGTTAAGCATGTCCATGACCGTGGACACGGCTATTCGAATAGATAAATACTCTGCAGAGTTGGTACAGCTTTACCCACAAGAGATAGTTTGCTTATTATGTCGGCCAATACACGCTTAGTAGGCGTGCGACTAGCGACTATCACGAGGCCTTTACCCTACATTATTTCAACATAATTATGCCCGCTAAGGTTTAGAATCGAAGGCTTCGCACCAAACGACTACCCCTCTTGCGCCATGTGGGTATCATCAATAAGTCTTCACGACTCCCACATCTTTCCAAGACATAAACATGGTGAAATGATATAGCTTATTTGGCCAAGTCTGTCCCATTCGGACTTGTGGTGGTACGAGTTTGGCTTAACATCCATGCAGACCGGTCCTTACATGGTGGCGACTTCCAAAACAAACCACAGGTCTCAACCATTATTGTATTGAGCCGTGCATGAACTGCACCCACCAACAATCCAATTCACCCAAGTCTAAACCAATTTCATTTATTTTTCTTTGGTAAAACGTTTTCCAAACATCTATGGTAAAAGCAATACCATAGATTTATTTTCAAAACATCTTTGTATTTTGGCAAAATTCCCCAAATCATCTTTTGGTCTAAGCAATGACTAAGCATAATTATCTTAATTATTTTACTAAGGTGACAAGGCATGGCATTCCAAACATCAATATTGGCTATACGAAGGAATTGGCATAACTAAGAATGAAAACAGGAATTTAAAATAACTTGAATAAAAATATGCATGCAATAATAACTTTAAAGACAGAATTAATTAACTTTGAAATACTGGGATCAAAATGGTCAAGAGTATAACTTGCCTTCGTTGAAGTCTTGAGATTCTAAACCCTCTGAAGGATCTACCTCTCCGGAATCGTCAAAGTCTATACGCGAAAGCACGACAAATTCAAATAAATCCAAAAAGACAAATCAAACTAACTCCAAATGAAATGATTTTATTTTATTTACCTAGATAATAATTTTCTAAGATTTTAGCAATTTGAAACACTCAATTTGAAGTTGAGGCTCAAAAGATATGAATTTTACAAGTTTTATCCTAAATTTGATATTTAAAAGAATTTCTAAATTTAAATACAGATTCAAAATAGCTTCAAATTAAATAATTTTGGTTTAGTTGGCTAGATAATGATTTTGCATGAATTTAGAAATTTGAAACACCCAATTTGGAGATTGGATGCAAAGGTTATGAATTTTACAAATTTTAAACCTAAATCTGCAATTTAAATGAATTTCGATTTATTTTTCTCAAGAAAAATCCCTTTAATCGCATAAAGTGACGTCATACGAGAATTTCAGGATTAAGGAATTAAAATAATTCACGACATGTGGACCCTCGTGTCATAGACACGGCTTACATGGACCAAGTCCATGTGGTGATTGGTTTGGGAGTTGGTCCGACGCTGGTGATGTGGCGCCACATGGGCTCCACGTCGGACCGAGGGTGAGGTGGCGCCGAGTGGCATCGACGTGGACTAGCCACGCCACCGACACCTGGCGGCGATGCTTGGCGGCGAGCCCGCCGGCGTTACGCCACTGGCGAGTGCGAGGGTATGTGCGAAAAAGAGAGGGTGAGATCTCGAACGTGATGCTCACCGGAATTGCACGAATCTTGTGGCGGTAAGGTGGTCGGCGACGAGGTCGGCGGCGTCGCCTTTGCTGGCGAAGTGGGGGCTCGGGATCCTCGGCGATGCGATGATGCGCGCACGAGTTATGCAGCAGCGGTGATCTTGATGGTGGAGGCGAGGACGCGGCGTCAGCGGAATGCCGGAATCGGAGAAGAAGCGAACTTGGCCGCCGTCGAAGATCCTTGAAATTGAGGCGCTTCGAGAGGAGGTGAGTGGGTGGCGGCGTTGTGGTGTGGGGAGGAAGGCGCACCCAGGGCTCCTATTTATAGGGCCCAGGCGTGGCCGGAGCTTCGTGCGGCACACGGTGACCGTGCGGCGATGGCGGCGGTGATTGAGGGATTTGCGACGAGGGAAAGGAAAGAGAGGGTCGGTGTCGGGCGGAGGAATCAAGAAATTAAAAACGCGCGCAATCGGAGGAGATGCGACCGGATTCGTGCGCGTATGGAAGGTTTTTGAATCGCTTCAATGGCGGACGCGTGCGTGGAAAGGAAAGCAGCGCGAGGAAGAAGGAAGGCTCGGGGACGATGCATCAGCGGGCCCCACTTGTCGCACGTCGGAGAAAGGAAAGGAGAGGTGCACCTCACCACCCGATCGTGATCTGACAGTGAGAGGATTAAGAAGTGCGGCGAAATGGGCGTCTTGGCGTGCGATGTGAAGAATGGGCCGGCCAAAATCGGCCCATTTACTGTTGAGGGATTTTCTTTGATTTTCCAATTGTTTTAATCTCGATAATTAAAAGAGGCTTTAGAAAATAGCAAATAAATTCCAAAAATTCTAGAAACATTCACGAAATTCCTAGAATCATTTTGGACTTAAATAAAATAATTTTAACTTAAACTTGTTAATAGTTTTTGTAATTAAATTTGTTTTAGCTTTAAGGTTGCTAATAAAAGCTTTAGGAAAATTTAGTAAAATTCACCAAAATAAATAAGTTTTAAATTTTCTCAAAATTGAAATTTTGGCTGTTACAATTATCAAAGATATATAATTAACATTCTTTTGTTCATTCAATTCACAGATTATCAAAGACTATCAAATTCATAGATTATCAAAGATATATAATTAACATTCTTTTATTCATTCAATTCACAGATTATCAAAGATATATAATTAACATTCTTTTGTGCATACATGGATCTGATTATAAAAATATATAATTAAACAAAGCATACATAGAATCAATGTAATAAAGCAAAATAAGAAGCTAAAACTACAAAAAAAAAGGTTGCAATACTCATAGTGCAAGGAGGAGGATGGTGTAGGGAGGTGGCGGCAGGGAGGAGGACGACGCTGGAGGAGGACAGTGCAGTGAGGAGGGGCAGTCACGGTGGAGCCGCAGGAGGAGGAGGCAGTGCAGGAAGGAGGCTGACACGGGGAGGAGGACGACGTGGGGAGGAGGCCGACAGAGGGAGGACGGTGACACGGGGAGGAGGCTGCGCATCGAGGCGGCGGCTGCTTTGTCGATGTCGAGGACAGCGGCGTCGTCGAGGTCGGGGGCGGCGGCGTCGAGGTCGGAGGCGGCGATGTAGGGGAGGAGGCCGACACGGAGAGGTGAACGGGCGAACCCTAGAGTAGGTGAACCATCGAGAGCTTAAGGGGTTAAGGGTGCACTGGGGAGGTGAAGGGGTTAAGGGCACTGGGGAGGTGAACTGGCGAGCCCTAGGGTTATGAAGGGCTATCATAGACGGTTCTATTATGGAACCATCTGTGATAAGGAATCACAGGCGGTTCTATTATGGAACCATCTGTGATAACCTCATATCATAGGCGGTTCCTTAATAGAACCGCTTTGTGATGTAGAACATATCATGACGGTTTTAATATAACAAATGCAGTGATTTTCCATAATAGAACCGCTCGTGATATCTCGACAAAACACGTGACAATCTCGATATCTGACAAAACATGGTGACAAGTGATTGTCAAGTCTATATGAACCTGGTGACAAGTATGATGACAATCATGACAAGTCCATATGAACCTGGTGACAAGTATAATGACAAGTTCATAGCACATTTGACTTCAAAAATTCATATCTAATTCAACTCAACTCCAAATCAAGTGAAACCAATTTTGATACTCCATATTACAATGAACGTCCACATTGACATCAATATCAAAGATGACAAGTCCATAACACATTAACACATGACAATTCCACGTTGACATTAAAATATATGAGAAATTACAAGTCCATAACACATGATGTTATGGAATAAATTAATTACAATGGAGTAAATTCTTAATTAAAATATAGCCCTTCATGATGATCGACACGCATATAGCTAGCTTCCTCACTGGGTTCTTCCTCGAGCTTGATGCTGTCTTCGAAAGGAGGCAACTCGTCAAATTGATTGTACTCTTTCTCATCCACGACATTCTCAACTCCGAGAATCCTTCTTTTTCCATAAAGAACTACGTGACAGTTCTTATTAGCCGAGTCTGTTACATAAAAAAAACTTGAACAACTTGCTTAGCGAGTACGAATGGTTCATCCTTCTATCCGACACATTTGAGGTTCATAGTGGTGACGCCGTACTTGTCGACCTTCACACCTTGCGGAAGTTTAACCCAATGGCATCGAAACAGGGGGATCTTAAAAAAGTACGTAGTTGAGCTCCCAAATCTCCTCTACTAACCCATAGTAGGAGTTCAACCCACGTGCCCCAGTGATATTGAACAGCTCGTGAAACGCATCTATGCGAACACCACTGTTCTGAACTGTGCTCTTCCTATCCTGAGCTGCTGTATAAAATGTGTACCCATTTATGTCGTATCCTTGCCATGTCACAATTGTAAATTGTGGCCCTTTTGCCAATCATAGCAGCGTATCATCACTTGATGACCTCCCAGTGATTCACACCTTTAACCATTCGTTGAACCGACAGTTGTGCTCTCTCGTGATCCAAACCTCCGACCGGTGTAGATTCTGTTGGCGTACCATGTCTTTGTGCTCGTTGATGTACGGGGACACTTGGGTCATGTGTTGTAAGACCGTGAAATAGGCTTGAGTGTACGTATCTAGATCAGGAGTGATTGATTTCCTTCTGATGGTCCCGATACCATTCAGTCTCCCCTCATGACGAGATAGAGGCACACCTATCGGTTCCACCTGAGCCATGTAGTCGACGCAGAACTCAATTACCTCTTTGGTTACATAACCTTCGATGATGCTGCCCTCCGGTCGAGATCGATTCCGTACGTACGACTTGAGAATGCCCATGTACCTCTCGAACGGGTACATATGACGTAGGAATATAGGGCCGCATATCTTTATCTCTTTCACAAGGTGAACAATAAGATGGACCATGATATCAAAAAATGACGGAGGAAAATACATCTCAAGATGACATAGAGTCGTCACCACCTCAGCGTGCAAAGCATCTAGTCCTTGGGGATCGATAACCTTCTGAGCAATTGAGTTAAAGAAATAACACAGCCTTAAGATTGCCACTCAGACCTTGTTCGGCAAGATACTCCTAATTGCAACAGGAAGCATTTGTGTCATCAGCACATGACAATCATGAGACTCCATACCAATTAATTTCAAATCTTCCATAGAAACAAGTTTCTTAATGTTAGCGGAGTAACTAGACGGGACTTTCACACCATGCAAGCTCTGCCACAGTTCATTTCTCTCAGCCTTGGACAGAGTGTAGCAAGCTGGGGAAACGTACATTCATCCTTTATCGGTCTCTTTCAGTACTAACTCGGTCCTTATGTTCATATCAACCAAGTCACGCCGTGCATTAACAACATCCTTTGTGTTGCCACTAATATTCAGTAAGAAACCAATCAAGCTATCACATACATTCTTCTCCACGTGCATGACGTTGATGCAGTGGCGAACTTTTAAGTGCTCCCAATAAGGCAAGTCCCAAAAAATTGACCGCTTCTTCCACATGTTCTTTTAACGGGTTCTTAATTTACGACCATTCCCAAGCACAACATCGATATCCTTAACCATATCGTAGACCTCTTTCCCTCTAAAAGCCCTTGGAGCTGAACCGTCCTCCTTATTTCCGTCCAATTGTTTCTTCATCTTGCGGTATGGGTGACTCCTGAGAAGGAACCTACGGTGAAGCATATACACAGTTTTGCACGAGTTGTTCAGCCATACACTCTCCGTAGCATCTAAGCAGCATGGACAGGCTTTGGCTCCTTTTGTACTGAAACCCGACAGGTTACCAAGGGCAGGAAAATAATTGATGGTGCAGAACAACATGGCGAGTAAAGTGAAGTTCTCTCGTTTGTACGCATCCCATACCTGTACCCCTTCGTTCCATAGTGTCACAAGATCTTCCAGCAATGGTGCTAGGTACACATCAAAATCATTCCCAAGTTGCTTCGGCTCTTGGATAAGTAGTGACATCAAAATGTACTTCCGCTTCATACACAGCCAAGGAGGAAGGTTGTACATACATAGATTCATGGGCCAAGTGCTATGTCGGCTGCTCATGTTACCGAAAGGATTCATTCCATCTGTACTCAACCCTAACCTTATGTTCCTCGGTTCCGCACCGAACTCTTCGAAGCTTCGATCGAAGTTTCTCCACTTGGCAGAATCAGCAGGGTGTCTTAGCTTTCCGTCTTTCTTACGCTCCTCTAAGTGCCAACGCAACAATCTTGCCTCCTTTAGGTTCGCAAATAAACGCTTCAAACATGGGATCACAGGCAGATACCACAACATCTTAGTAGGTGGTCCTTGCTTCACCTTAGCAGTATTCTGACGCTTATATCAGGATGCTTTGCACATGGGACATACATGCATGTCTGCATACTCTTTACGGTAGAAGATACAATCGTTCAAACATGCATGTATTCTTTCTACTTCCATTCCCAATGGACAAAGAACCTTCTTTGCTTGGTAGTTGGTGCTGGGTAACACATTTCCCTCTGGAAGGATGTTCGCTAGGAGACCTAACAACGCGGTGAAACTCTTATCGGACCAACCATTGCTTGCCTTCAATTTCAGTAGTTCAATCATGGTTGACAACCTTGTGTACTCCGGCATGCAGCCAGGGAACAGAGGTCTCACCGAGTCCTCCATTAAGCCCTTGAATATACAAAACTCTCTCTCACTGTAGTTATCTTCTGCATCACGTAGCATCTGATCCAGATTGTCATCGTGCGACCTATCCTCATCAAAAGCATAGTCCACATCCGGCATATCGTTGACTTCCTCGGCGATGCCGTCATTATTAACTTCCGGTATAATCTGCTCTTCACCGTGACTGGTCCAACATGTATACCCTTTTTTGAAACCCCTTTAAATCAAGTGCGCTTCAATCTGCGCCAGGTTGTTAAACATCTTCAGATTACCGCAATCAATGCATGGATAGTACATAAAATTTATCCCCTTCTTCAACATATCCTGCTCGGTGGCTCTTCTAAAAGCAACCACGCCATTAATGTACTATTGACTCACACGGTTCACACCGTACATCCAGTTTCGGTCCATCTACGATATGCATGTAACAAATTACTGTCAAATTAGATTAATTAACCGCAACTACGTACTCTTCCTATTTACCAAACATACTTAAATTGATTAGCGATTAATTTATAGCAAACATAGAGGGTTATAGATCGTTACCCTCAGAGCTCACGACGAAAATACCAAATATCTCTCGAGAATCCTCTCCTTCTCCTTCTCCTCCCTTCCTCCTCTCCTTCTCCCTTCCTCCTTCCTTCCCTTCCTTCTCCTCTCTGTCGGTGGCACAATGGGGGAGGACCTGGGTGGTGGCTCAAAAGGGAATGGGCAGGGGTCTGTCGGGTCCAGGTATTTATAGTGGAAGGATATCACAGATGGTTCTTATTACGAACCGTCTGTGATATACAATTATCACAAACGGTTGTATTAAAAAACCGTCTGTGATAGTTCACATACGGTCTTTGTTGATGACCGTCTGTGATACCGGAGATTATCACAGACGGTGCTGTTAAAGAACCGTATCTGTGATAATTGTATATCACAGACGGTTCGTAATAAGAATCGTTTGTGATAGGTTGGTACCTGGCCCCGACAGACCCAACACAGCCGATTCCTTTTGAACCGTTTATGATAATTTCATCACAGACAGTTCCAAAGGAACCATCTGTGATGAGGCGTCTTCTATAGCTTGTTTTGTAGTAGTGCCTGGAGGTCAGACTACCATGTACCTAGAGGTTAGACCGATTTCCAAAGGTCAGATTGCCAACTACATGGAGGTCTGACCGCCCAACTCTTTAGGTTTTGAGTTTTTGTGATTTTGGTCTATTTGCTTCGGAGTTTTGATTGGATTCAATACAAGTCTTTCACTGTGCTTGTATATTGATCTTCATAGCTTTTATAGCTATTGGAGTGAAAATCGTGTTGAATTCAATCAAGGTGAAAAAGAGATCGTGCTCCTATTCACCCCCCTCTAGTCGCCGTTTTGGTCCAACAGTAATATTCTTGTTGTATTCTTATACATTCATTGTGTGTACGGTAATAAACAGTCTTCGTTTAGTGTGATCTCATATCATTTTTCCAAATAAGATCGATAGGGGACCATGTGTCCCAATCATTAACAAGCACCAATTCCATTAAATACTTCAACTATTTATACAGGTCCAAGAAACTCACGCTGAAACAAACTATCTAGCTAGTACCGCATGCACCAACACTAACTAACTCCTACATGCAAACCATGCACACTTGCACGTCATGCACTTCTGTCGACTACTTTCAAGCCATGCCAACTCCCTCCTTATTCTGCTGCCGCCGCTTCACATTGTGGCTTTGACTCAAATAACATGCCACAAGCATTATCGTCTACATGCAGCTGCATGAATAAACAAAATACAAAGGTACTATTGACAAGATTAATTCGAGGGAGCGAGTAGGAATCAGACGTACGGGTGGAGGCTCCCACCCGTACGGTCCGAAAATGCAACATCTTTAGATTGCAACATCTTTAGATAGCAGTTGCAACATCGTCGGACAACAGTTGCAACATTGCACGGACAACGATTGCAACGTCACCAAACAATGGTTGCAACATCACAAATCAAAACTGCAACATTCTTTTTCTAAGGTTGCAACATTTCAAAAAAAATCCGAAAATCAATAAAAGGGGGAGAGGGGAACCGAGCCATAGGCTCTTCCGCTGGTGGCTACTTGGGCTTGCACCGCTGGAGCCGGGCCAGGCGAGGGCACGGGTGGTGGCGGCAGGGAGGCACCGGGGCCGAATCAGGTAGGAGGAGGCAGGCCAGCGGCAGTAGCCGGAGTAGGGGGCAGGCGCTGACTGGGCCATTGCGCATCTCGTGGCCACACGCTAGGGAACTACGACCCACCACTTGCGCATATGAGAAAGCAGACAGCGTGATGCCTCGTCGCTGGTGAGCTTAGATCTGGCTGCCCCAGCTCCTCTGACCACCATCTGGCTCACCTTGGTGTTGCTGGTCCAACCAGTGAGAGAGGAAGGTAGTGGGAGGGAGCTCAGTGAGCCACTGGATTGGGGAAAGGGAATGGAAGAGAGTAGATGAGAAGGAGATATAATGGATAGGACGGGAGAAGAGGAAGACGTGAAGTGCAGTCGATGGTGGGGGGCTTGAGAAATTCAAGTGGAATGAAAATGTCTGATGCATCCGAACGCACGGACGGTACTATTATCCTTAATTCTAATATGTCCTCCTTGGAAAAAAAAGCTTTGCTTTGCTTAGCTTGAGTTGCATTTGCCTGCATCACAAGCTCTCTCACACACAAGTACTCTGAGTCTCACAGACATCCAAGCTAAGCTAGGCCAAGAGCGTCCTAGCGCGCTGCCTTGTTTCTTCTTGTACCATTCAGCCGCAACATAGCTTTGACCATTATTTAGTATTATAATATATTTGTAAGATCTAATAAATTATAATATTATAAAAATGCTTTTCGAGACGAATCTATACATATAATTATCATGTATTTCATCTAAATATTTTAAAAATATTGATAATCAAAGTTACTAAAATTTAACTACACGTGTTTTAAATAGGGATGAAAACGAATCGGATAGTTTCCGACCGATCCGGACGGAAACGGATTTGGATTATCTCGGATTGGATTTTTCTCGGATAATTTTTGGATCAGAAACGAATTCGGATTTTTTTTTGTCAGAAATGAAAACGAATACGGTAGGCTTGCTATCCGGCGGATACGGATACGAATACGGATTATCCAGATAAGACCAAGTCTGGATATCCGGATTTCAGCCCAAAAGAGGATTTCAGCTCAAAAGAGAAAAAGGAGATTTTAATTGATTTACGAATTTCAGAAAATGCAACAAATCAAATAGCCTTTTAGAAAATAGCAAATAGAGTTCAAAAATTCTAGAAAAAAATCACATAAATTCCTTGAATTTTTTTGAACTTAATAAAATTAATTCCAAGTTAAAGTTGGTTTCTATTTTTGTACATAAATTATTTTTAATTTTTGAAAAATAGGAAAAACCTTTTAAAATCCGGAAATTTAAGAAATTATTTATTTTTTCTTTTTCACTTTAAATCCAATAAAATAGCGAAATCTCAATAAATTTTATTTTTGACATTAAAAACTAGGAAATTAAATAATTGACTTTATTTTATTATTATTTTCTTTTTGACTAAGAAAACTCTTTTAAATCTCAGAGAATCCAATAAAATAATAACTTTATTAATTTTATTTTGGTAACATACTTTGGGATGTTACAATCATTTGCGTATACATTAACCATTCAGCCTGATCGATATTAGTGTGAACTAAGTTTTATGTATGTGGTGAACTAAGTGTGAATGTGTGATGACTTGTGACTTTGTGAGTTATGACTTATGAGCTAAATATGGTAAACTAAGTGTTATGTTTGTGATGAACTAGTTAATACAGCTCGCTAGTGCCAATGTTATGTGTAGTTGCTGAAAATATGACCAATTCATGAATGTTTACATCAAATAAACTAGTTATATGTTTTCGTTAATTTCTAGCATACAATTTAAGAGGTTTTCATGTTCCGAAAAATATCCGTGAACGTATTCGTTTCAATTCGTATTCGCTCCGTATTCGTATTCGATATTATTCGTATCCGGAGTATTCGTATTCGTATCCGGATCCAAAAAAATATAAAATCAACCATTATCCATTCGTATCCGATATGTTTTCATGGTTTTAAAAACGACTCGTTATTTTGCATTGGACGTGTACTTTCTGCATAGCTTTCAGTGCAATGAGACGGTACAGATCAGAGCTAGACTGATCCAGCCCAAGACAGACAAGGAGAGACTGAGACGTGGTGGCACTGAAAACCATGCACGCGTCCGCACCTGTTTCCATGCCCATTACTACTCTCTACAGAAGCGTTTCATCGTTACACTCGGAGACATTGATGCAGAGGGAACGAGAGAGGTGTTTGTGTGTGTGTTTATGCGTGTTGTTTTGGACTAGCGCCATTGCTGAGCAGCAACAGTGTGCCTGGGAGTTTTGAAATTTTATCTCTAGCGGGGTTTTTTCTTCCTCGTTTCAGTGGCCAGCAGTTCACTGTCCCCTCAGATTCTTCCACTCGGTTCCCCACTTCCAGCACCGTCCCTGCTGGTTACATATGTTTCTTTCCGACACTAAAACCACTACCGAATAGGCTATGGCGATGTGCAGTGTTTCAAACCTGTACACGTTAGTTCGGATTATGTTTAAAGGTTTTCTACAGAAAATAAGGTCCAATCAATTACCTAGCTCAGCATTCTTTTACTCCAAAGGAAAAGATTACGTTATCTAGCCTAGGGCGATTAAATATTGGGTGATACTAGCAGCCGTACGTCTGATTTAAATGATAGGATCGGACGCCTTAGTACTGGATGCATGTATTATTAACGCAAAAAAGTCTGATGCTGCAGCCATCAACTAACTCAACGATTGACCAAAAGCTAGTACGTGTAACCAACCAATCCTAGCGAAACATGCTCCACATACGCTTGCTCTTGCTGATATTTAAACATAAACGAAATTAGTACTTTCACAAGATGTGCAATATGCAACATCTCCGGACAACGGTTGTAACATCCTAGGACAATGGTTGCAATATCCCCCGGACACGGTTGCAACATCTCCAGACAACGGTTGCAACATCCTAAGACAATGGTTGCAACATTCTAGGACAATGGTTGCAACATCTACGGATAACGGTTGCAACATTCCCGGATAACGGTTGCAACATCCCCAAGCAATTGTTGCAACATCCCCGGACAACAGTTGCAACATCTTAGGATAATGGTTGCAACATCCCCCGAACAAAGTTGTAACATCCCCGAACAACGGTTGCAACATCCTCGGATAACGGTTGCAACATCCTAGGACAATAGTTACAACATCTCTAGATAACGGTTGTAACATCATAAATCAAAGCAAAGCATCGGGAGAAAAAAAAAACTCATCATCATGGACATGAAGCGATAGCTATATAATTCGTTCGTAGTTGTTTCAAAACATTTCTAGATTCATTGATCTAGATTCATTGAACAGGCTGGACCGGTCTGCTCAAGATGCATGCAGCAGGCAATAGTGTAAGTATTAGGCTCTCCGTAAAAAGATATAAGCGTTAATCGAGCCTCTGATCTTTAATCATTGCTGCAAAACATGGTATAGGAAATCGTCACATCACAAATTTTTTAGGTCGTGACGTGCGAGGGATCCGGAAAAAAAAACTCGTTCCGTAGGTAAGCGTTATACCATTACCCTTAAATATTTCCAATTGCATGTAACAACTTGTCCCAAAGATGTCATGCATCAATCGATCCTCTCTTGGTGAGTACCTGACCTTTACGAGTGGCAACATCAACTCTTCACTGCTTCCGTAATGTTATTTCAGGAAAATCCAATGGGAAGCAAACAACCGAAAGATTCCATGCACGCCACACTTAATTAGCTAGCTAGCCCTGCTTAGCTTTCCTGCAGCGCGATCAGAAGACTCAAAACACTTGCAGCATGCATCTAATTACACCACACCTCACCCTGCGCCGCCAACTCCGGCCGGCTTGTTGGTAAAACAAGAAGCAATTCAATGGTAGACCAAGATGGCGAGCTAGCTAGCTGGCTAGACAATGTCCATCCTAGCGTGTTGGCGCTGCCGCAAGCCGTCAACGTTGAGGTGCTCGTCGACGTTGTCGACCTCGGCGTCGCCGCCCTCGGTCACGACGGAGGACACGTAGCTGCAGGCCACCTCGAAGCTCATGGCGGCGGGCGGCCTCGCTGCGCTGAACTTGTGGCGGCAGCTGAAACAGGTGATCTGGAGCAGCGTGGCGTTGACCTGCCGCACGGCGTGCTCGCGGAGCGCGTGGGCGCGGCTCAGCTCCACCCGCGCCTGGTGCCGCATGCGTTTGGCGCTGGCCAGCTCCTGCTCGGCCAGCTCCGCCTGCTGCTTCGCCTGCGCGCGGGCCTCGTCCGCCGTCGCCTTCTCCGCCATCGCCTGCCGCAGCTGCTCCCGCGCCTCCTCATTTACCCTGGCCGCGGCCAGCACCCCGCCGCGGGGCTCGGTCGCGTCGTCCCTGAACTCGCCACGGTTGCCTCCGCTGCAGAAGCCTATGGAAAGTTGCAGCTGCATGGCGGCGGCGTTGCCTTGCGAGATGCCCGTTGAGTGCGGCGCTGCGTAGCACGCCGCCATGCCCGTAGCGGCACCGGCGCCCGCGCTGCGGCTGGACGGCGGCATGAGCTGCAGCTCAAGGTTGTGCCCACCGCCGCGGTGGTCAGACGGCGGCATCCGCGGCGATGGCACCCGGTCGAACCGGTGGAACGCGGAGGCGGCAGTAGTGCTCGGCATCGCTGGAGCGCCGGGCCAGGCCACAGGGCTGATGACCATGTCGCTGGACGGGCTGGTGCTGGAGGCGGTCCGCGACAGAGACACCGCCGGAGGCGCCTGCTGCTGCAACGACGCGGCCGCCGCCACGCCACACGCCAGCGACACGTCCGCCGCCGCCTGTGGCCGGCCGGCGTTGCACGTGTCTTGGTGCTCGATGAAGCTCTCCACCCTGTACATTAGACGCGCGCACCAAGTTAGCTATAGAGCACTAGCTAATAATCATCACATCAGCACGTACAACACTCCCGACCAGTCAAACAAACAAACGAACAGTAGCATCACACGGAACGAAAGAAAGAACGTCTCAGTGCAGAGACCAAGGGCGCGCGCGTGAACTGAAACTGAAGGTGCCAAGTGCGAGCGAGAGAGACTTTATTGTATGTGCCAGAGAGAAAAATTTAGTACGTTGCTGCTGCCCGGGGGTCCAAAGATTTGGATCTACATGCTCGTGTGCGGCAAGTGGCAACAAAAACAAAATACTACTAGTGTGTGCGATCTGAGTAGTAAGTATTGCAAAGCGGAGGGAGAAAGAGGCCGAGAGGGAGGGATGAGGGCGAGGAGGCCGGCCACAGTCATAGCTAGGCATGCAGCTTGTCAGGCGTGAAATTTTGGGCCCTGAGCTTGTGCACATTAAATGGCGTACCGCTGCTGCTGTAGTGCGAGCACAACAAAGCGGAGACCGAGACCCCCTCTCGCGGCCAAAGAAAGGCAGCGGCAGAAACAAATGCGCAAGCAAGCAAAGCAACCGACCGATATGTGCACACACACAGACACAGGAAAGCGCCGCGTTTCCCTCGGGAATTGTGCTCTGATCCGCCCCCCTTTTCCCTTAATGCCACAGTAATAACAAACATCCCAAAAGAGAGAGCTAGCCGGCCGGCCGGCCGGCCGGCGCAGTGTGAGCCCCAGCCGTGCCGTGACGTGCTCACAAAAAATACTTTCAGGAAAAATCCGTCAGGCTTTCTGCCCCGCATTCACAAGAATCGGATCAAGAACTTGTAAAGAAAGCACAGGAAAAGTTAGTAGTAGCGATAGGTTTTTAGCATGGAGGAGGAGTTCAGACTTCAGAGTTGTTAGGACTTATGAGTAGTAGTGCTTACCGGGAGAAGACGCGGCCGCAGTCGCAGGAGTGGCCGCGGGTGCCGCAGGTCTTGAGGTGGGCCTTGTAGTCGGAGTGGACGGCGTAGGCCTTGGAGCAGCGAGCGCAAGCCCACTGGCGGTGGCCGCTGTGCTTGCGGCGGAAGTGCTTCTTGATGCCGACCAGGTCGCCGAGCGCGTGGGAGGGGTCGTGGTGCAGGCAGCCGGGCTCCGGGCACACGAACACCCGCTTCCGCGCCGCCTCGCCGGCCTCCCGCTTCAGCAGCTTCCACGGCACCTTGTGCCGCCGCCGGTGCATCTGCAGGTTCTGGTCGCGCTGGAACCCCTGGTTGCAGATCTCGCACACGTACCGGTCCGACTCCAGCAGCGTCCGCGGCGACAGCGACACCACCTCCGCGTCCGGGTCTGCGCCCCGCCGATCGATGCATGCACCATGCCACCACGGCACCACCCCATGTTATTCACCATTGCCGCGCCACACACACAACATTACATGCAACAAATCTTGGCACCTACTACTACATACCGTGCGATTGGATTCATTCGTATCGGCGTCTTTTGATAAGCAAGCAATTACCTGGTGTGCCGGCTGGCCGGCGCTTCTTCTTTGTCGTAGCGGCGGCCGCGGCCGCAGTGGCGATCTGCAGCGAGCAGTACGGCTCCGGCGTGGCCTCGTCCGGAGGCGGCCCGGCCGTCGGGGCGCAAGAGCTTAACATGGCTACTGCCGCACGCTTGTTTCTTGATCTTGTACACAACTAATCAGCAAATACGACGACACAAGAAGAGAAAAACTCCTCCTTTTTCCCGTCCTTGTTCTGATCACAAGTTTATACGATGGAAACGGATTGGGATTGGATGTCTATATAGAGGGACGCCGAGGGAGAAGAGATCAACCATGTAAGAAGTATTAAATGAGAGAGAAGGGAGGAGTAGTATAATGATAGCAAGAGCTTGGAAGGAATTAAGGAGATGGAAAGGAGGGAGAGGGAGGGAATGGGGAGGGAAGAAAGGGTCTTGGAGTTGGCTTTTGTGGGCTGCTACAGAGACAACACCAAAGGAGGGGGGTGGGGGCAGCTTTCCACCAGCTTTAGGTTTTAGCAGCTTTCTCTGGGATTATATGGGTGTGGGGAGGAGGAAGAGCTGGTGTTGGTAAGTACTTCTGCGGTTTGTGTCTTAATTGCCCTTGCAGGTTGCAGCTAGGACAGGAGGAGTGAAGGGGAGACGAGAATTTTTATTATTATTATTAATTAACCTATTTTTAATTTTATTTTAAAGTTAATCCCGACGAACTTTATTTCTAATTCTAACCCCTTTGGTGACAAAACAACACTGTCACGCCAACCGCATTTGGGCGAAGCTCTTGTCATGCCATGACCAATGACGTGACAATATTGTTTTGTTACGCCACAAACAGTGACCAAAAGTGTTATTTTGAGGACTTATCCTGTGGTGTGACAATGTTGTTTTGTCACATTACGAGTGGTGGCATGACTAAAAGGGTCAGAATTGGAAATAAAGTTTGCCGAGGATTGACTTTAAAATAAAAATTAAAAAAGGGTTAATTAATAAAAAAAAGTTCGGGAGACGATGGCTGGCTGGCATTTCAATAAATAAAGGGCTTTTATGAGAAGGAAAGGGGTTTTACATAGATGGATGGATGGATGGGAGCATTGGATAATTTGGATGGCAGCTTGCAATTGTTGGCTAGCCTAGCTATATGCACAAAACAACAATTGCTCAAAAAATCATGGGCAAATGAAATAAAAATTTGAAGCGGTGACGTTCTTTCTTATCGCCATAATTTGAGTTGAGTAGTAAACATTTCTGCTGGAGAATCACATGTGGAATTACTGAATAAGTGATTCTACTTTGGTTCATAAGGAAGTGTCTACTTTGGAACTAGACTTACAGAATTTTCCCAATCGAATTAGTGCATTTTGTGTCTCTTGATTTTTTTTTGTGTCTCTTTTACTTTGTGTGTTAGAGAAAGATGAAAGTGATTGTGTGGTTACATTACTGTATTTTTGAGATTTTTTAGAACAATTGCTGTCATAGGGGCTTCGGTGGGTAGTCAGTAGTTACTGTCGATTAATTGTTTTGTTCTTTTTCTAAGAAAAAAGGCGTATTTATGCAAACCATTCGACGTGTTGGGATATGATTTAGTATTGAAATAGAAGGGCAGACGAAGTCATGGCTTGATTACCCATCTAAGTGCTGTCCTTTTTCCCTCCAACTCTTTACATAGAATTGAATCCTGTAATATTCAACTAAATGTGAATTAGTAGGAGCAAATTGATTAATCCAATCTATTAATATTACATACTATTATATATTAAAAGTTGATGACATACCTTTTACAGCTTTACAACTGCTAAGGAAAAAGAGAAATATGATAGAAAATTCTCACAAAAAAGAAAAACATCTGACCCTTAAATTGGTGGACTCTAAATTTAAAGGTTTTGATTCGATAGTTGTCTTAGAGATATATTAATTTGAAAATATCTAAATATTAACCATGGAGATCCTAATTTTGAAGGCTTAGACTCAATAGTTGGTTTAGAGATATATTAATTTGAAAAAGAGAGAGAAATAGGTAGTACTATGTTTAATTCAAAGGTTGCGGGTGTAAATTGTTTGGATGAACTCACTTCTTAATCATCTCTTTCACACATACGGAGAGAGATCTTAAAATAAAAAAATTGCTAATTAAATATGAAATCGAATATCGATCCCAAATTCAAATTTAGGTTGCAAAATTTAAAATTTAAAATTTAGAATTGTGAAAAGTTATATTATACTATACCAAACCGTGCAATTGTGCTAGTTTGATTCTAACATCGCATGGTTTCTTGATACAATTGAGTCCTTTATGCTATTTTTGTCTATTAATTGGCTAATGCTCACGTATTCACGTGTATTAACCGGGCAAGTAGCTCGTACGTAGCCCTGGCATCCTTCAGGTGGTGCCTCGTACTGTAGATACACCGTACCGCACCATAAATATTTTACGGGACAGTTCCTGTTTGTACCCTGACCAACCCATGGCGTGTAAACAAATAGATCGGGTTTGTGTTCTTGCATGATTAAATTACACTTTTGTCGTATCGTGATTAGCACCTAAGATCCTACTATATCTTTGTCATTCTCCCAAAAAGGATTCGAACCCAGTAGGAGTTTAGCAGATAGGAATGATTGATTTGAAAGCTTATGGAATTGATTAGTTGGATTGTTTGATTAAGTACGTTGCTACCAAGCTCCAAATGGAAGGTTTTCTTGGTGCTCGAGGCCTCGGCTATGCTGTCTTCTACATACATGATCCAAATATGGGACTTGCTAATTCGTTTGCTACAGGTTTTTGTCTTTTTATTGACCAGGTCCTGCTTACTTGGAGGAGCATAGTGCGAGTCAGAATGATTTCCACATGCGAGAGTATGTTCTAAATGAGGCCTTAAAACTAAGAGTCCAAATATTTCAGCAATGAGTGCATGGTCTGGTAATGTTATGATTAAATCGGATCTCATAGAAGCATTGATGAGTACGTAGCCTTTTTCCTAGGTGTACTTGTGCATGTGTGAGTAGGGTGCAATCGGAGCGGATAAGGACGGATATAGATCATCTTATATCCTATTCCGTTTTTTTTCTCGGAGTCGAACACAGATAATGTCAAATACCCATTTATATATCCTGTATTCGCTTCGCTTCTTTTGCACCCTACACAGTACATTGGGCAGTAGGAGTGTAGTCGGAGTAAATACGGAGAGACTAATTGCTAAGATGTTGAAGGAAAAAACACTCAGTATCCATTGCTTACTCAGCTGCAGTAACCGACCTATCTGTTATTTTTTTCCTAAGTGAAGTTACAATAGGCTTTCCTCATACCACCTGATGTACGGACGCATACAAACAGATATCGCTCATCTCGTATCCTATTCCGTATTTTCTCCTCGGAGTCGGAGTTGGACACGGATGGTGTTAGGTACCTTTTTCTCAATTCTGTATCTGCTCTGCGAGCCTTCGGTCGGTCAGGAATTATCCGCTCCGTTTGCACGCACCACTATGTGTTAAATTCATTTTTGTTATTTTCTACTTGCTTAAGAAGGAAAATGGAACAAATCATCAATAAGCCCAACAGTTGAGATTCTAATTAATGCTGCGAAGTACTAGTACTAGTAATAGTAGTAACCGCATGTTCTTTAAACGTAAGGGAAAACTTGGACTTTATGTAATTTTCTTCACTCTGCTCTCGGATTCTCTTGTTGATAGGAGTACTATACTTACATAGAGAAGGATTGTTTTTATACCAGTATGAACTACCTGTACGACGATCTGCTCCAAAGATAAACACATTAATTTCTGTCAGAACAACTAGACACGATGGTTATTAAGAGGACCAGAGAATTATGAGGCTGTTGAGCTGCAGACCAGGTACAGTTGCCCCAGGATGCAGCATACAACATGTGTATTTCATTGCATTTCGATTCTTAAAATTCAAAAATATATATGTAGATCTATTTATCTGATTGGTTGGAACAAACTACTGCGCGCAAGAATAACAACAAATTTCCAATAACACAGTTCATTCATCTATATATATCAGAATCCGTACATACATGTTTTATCTTTTGCATAAACCAAACATTTTCTTTATAAACGGTACGTAGTAGTACATGTTTACAGTGCAAGTACAGCAGTGCACTGTGATGATTGCTGCTGCTGCTACCCCTACTAGTACACTAAAGCTGCCTCATCGCAAATAAGAAGGAAACGAGCCACAATCAAAAGGCAAAGCACGCAACCATGCAAAGTTGCGAGCCATGCATATTTCGCGGTGAAAAGTTGCAAGGGAGCGCAACTGCTCTTGCTGTAAAGTTTGGCTGAGTTTAGGTGCATCAAAAACAGATAAGTTTGACTGCCTCCTCGTGTGACATCTCTTGGCCTGACCATATGTATCTGTACTTGCAAAAGGTAAAGGCCAGCTGATCAATCCATGCATGTAGCATTGTAGCTAGAGAACAATGAATATAGCCAGGAGCAATGGAAAACATCTCAAGCTAGCCGGTATCTACGACTACTACTACTCCTACATAATTGTATACAGGAGCCGGGCACATTGCTGTGGAAATGCAGACAAATGCTACATTGTTGGGCCATTTATTTTTGTGGGGTTCTCATGCTTTATAACTGTATACGGACAGGAGAGCGGAAGCTTTGGGAGAGGTCAATACAAGGGAGAAAAACAACGGAAGGATCGAGTTGTGATCTCATCCAGCTGCGAGACATCCCCTTTGGCTTTGATCGAGAGCGATCAAACGAGGGGCACAAGTGGTTCACAGCCCACGCATGATCTGCATCTTGCTGCAGGACAAGTCCGATCGACTAGCACGAACTAAAAAACAAAAGTTCAGAAACAAATTCAGAGTGACGCCGATCTGAAGCCTAGCTCTATGTACCTTTTCTATTTGTGCTACCTTCTAGTGTTCCTCCAGGGGTTTGGTGATTAGCAGGTACCTTGTTCTAAAAAGAAGGCGGGGGTGGTGTGTGTGGGGGGGGGGGGGGGATTAACAGGCACTTGGCTTTTTCCAAAGGAAAAAAAGAATCACTTTTTCCACCGCCCTGTTGTTCTTTGATTTGCGCAATAATTAAAACATCAAGAGCTAGCTGCACACCAGAGCGTGCACTGGCCACTGGAGAGTTTGGTAGTGATCGACGGATCGAGCAAGGTAATTAATTGAGATAAGAAATGAAGGGAATTAATTGAGGGGACCGACCGGGCCCTCCTCTCGATCGATCGATGGGTCGACCCAACATACATGGAGGCACTGTGTTGTGTTTGGTAATGCCCCAAAAGGAATGTGAGGGCCCACCCAGCCCGGGAGCGGGGCGCCCAACGGTTGGTTTTCAGTTCTATGGCAGGCCCCACGACATCGTCGTGCTCAGCCAGCGAAGGGAAGGACGTTTATTTCTTTCCTTGCTCTATATCGCTGGCGTAGAATCACGTATTGATGCCTGCCGAAGAGGAGCAGCAAGACGGTCGCTGGTCATCTTTAGAAACGCTAGAGCTGCTCCAGCCTCCATCATTTTGTCCGTCTACGGCGACGAGCATCTCGCCGTGGTGGCGTTGCGGTCGCTCGAGGAGCGAGCGCTCTTGCGAGCAGACCAAGATATGTTCTCATGTATGATCATACTAGGCAAATATACGTACGGACGACAAGAAACTACATTCATGTGGGAGCGAAATTATTTATGTTCAACAAATTGGTCGATCTCCTTGCACTACCTGCCTGCTTCATCTGTTTCGTGATCTCATTTGATCCGAGGAGGAGAGTGATGGGGGCAAGAACACAGCTGCAAATTAAACATGATAGCAGATAGCAGCGCAATGAGCTAGCGAGCAAAGTAGACCTCGGCGAAAATATTGGTGACGGCGAGAGTCTCTGCATATGGACGAGACAGGCTTCTCTTTTTTGCCTCCGTGATTTTCTTTTCGAGATGTTCATAGCTGGAAGAGAAGGGTTGTACTAACGAAATTATTCTCCCACAGCTTGTGTTCCACACATGCATAAAGCTAGCCACAAGGCCGGCCTAGCTTAGGTAGCTTAAAACCAAAGGAATCCCATCTTGCTCGATCAAACGGGGTTGCTTTACTGTTAATTCTTGGCCTCCATGCTCCATGCATCGTGGTATTGTCTCCTCTCGATCATGTGTATTTAATCCGGGCAGTCGATTATTTTCCTGGATGGTCCTGCACTTCCTGCTGTGTCTTTTCCTCTCTTTTTTGTTCCTTAATTTTTACTGTCTCACGTACGTGTTCCATAATCTGATATATGCCATAATCGATCCAAATAAGTACTGTCACCCAAGAGGTAGCATAAATTTCTGTTCATATATTTGGGGCATTTTTTCTGGGATATAAGTGAATTTATGTCTCGTATCTTAGAAAAAACATGTCGATTTACTGCTTCTTGCAAACTACTACTAATACAAGAGTAATTAAGTGCACATCTGAGAAATGGAAAAAACCAACCCTCTTTTACTGCACACTACTACTGTGTTTAGTACAAATATTCTGGCCGCGCGTGCTGTCACCTGTACTCGCTAACATTGGTTTATAGGACAGCATAGCACCCATTACCATGCTTAGATTGGTATGCCGTTGTGACATTAGAGACTAGGCCGCTTTAAGCTAGGCACAACTTTCACAACCGGTACTATTGTACTCGCTACAACGTTAGGAATCGCAATGAAAGTTTTGTTCGTAAAGATCAAGGGGAGAAGGGCCAGATTTAAGTGCGTGAGCTCCATTGCTCAAGTGAAGGGGTAATCACTCGCACTAAAAAGGAGAACTAGTACTAAAGGATAGAACATCGCTTCAGTGCGACACATCAAGGAGACGCAAGGGAAACATGGCGATAATGAAAGTGTGACTAAACGACGACGACGACATCGATCGAGCTGATTGTCCCAATACTGTGGCTAGCTTGAACATGCACACAATTTCCAGTGTTGTCAACCTCAAAATTAAGATTAATGCGTAGATCAAACCGGTAAGATGGCTTGATGATCGAGCCTTCGATGAGACCAGTGATGCAACATCAAGCATGGTCTTTGCCGCTAGAAAACATACGACAAGACCGTCACAAATCCCGTCTGTCTCTTGGATATCAATCTCGATCATCTAGTGATACAGACAACCCACCTTGATTTGCGCCGTCTGAAGCTGATTTACTGTAGTCGATGCCGCGATTTGGACCGTTTCAGATACTATGCTCGACCTATATTCTCGATCGGTCGATGCATAATGGGCAGCCACATCGCACTGTGCCTCGCGATCGAAACATTTCGTGCCAAAGTGCCGACGAGCCCTACATGCCGAACAGAAATACAAGATGGGCGTATATCGACGAGCGTATATATCTAAACGTATGGAACACAGTCGTTGCTTGGAGCGTTTGGTGGTAGAGACAATCTATGTGGGGTGGGTCTCACTCACATGCAAGGATGTCAGTGCTTCGTTCTGCGCCAAGCACCGTGCATGCACATCTACAGTGCCATAATTCAAGCCTAGCTTACAACATTTCAGGCGCGCACACATATACACACATATATATAACATATGAGCGCGACTAGCGTTAGCGCCGTACGCTCCTGTTTTTTTACTTGTTGCAATATATAAAAAAAACATATGTAACATTATCTCAACGAAGAACATGAAGTATAGGAGGAGAGAGATTAGGGAAGAAGAGGAAGTATAGTCCGAACATAAGAAAAAATCTTGCAATATCACCGTGAACAGTATGCAATATTTTTTTTTCAACATTCGCAACATTTTTTCAACAGGTCGCAACATCTCAAAGAACAGTATGCAACATTTTTTTTCAACGGGTCGCAATATTTTTTTTTCAATAGGTCGCAACATTAGAACAATAAACCAATTTGCAACAAAGATCAGAAGAAAAGGAAGGGGACGGGCCATCTATAGGCGTTGGCCCCAGCGCCAGCGACGCCGGGAGGAAGGCGAAGTCCTCTCTATTGTCGTCCTTGGCATATGGAGCCAGCGAGCCTCTCCCTGCTCTGTCCTCGACCTCCTACGGCCTCGCGATGTAGCTATCATTTGGCATCGTGTTTACTCCTGCTGCCATCAAGCGGATGCTCCAATCCAAACAACGAGCTCAGGTCGATAGAAAGGGAGGAGTTGATTGGAGGTGTGGTACTTGGGAGTGGGGAAGAGGTGGATCTATGGAGATGAAGGTGTGAGAGGGAGTGGAGAAGAGGGCACAGCACCATCTGCGCAAGCTGATGAGGAATGAATGCTCTTAGTGGATGAGGAGTGAGTGGATAGAGCAAGCTGGGGAAAGTGAAGTGAATAGCAAAAGTAAGATGAGGAATGAGTGGTTGTAAGCAACGCGTGGGAGTGAAGTGAATAGAAAAGGTAAGAGAGAGAGTCCGATGTGATCGGATGTATGCCTATTGCGATTTGTAACGACGCACAGTATAGCTAGGCATGCTATATACTCCCATACGTGTGGGGTGGATCCAAGTGAAGCTTCAAGAATGCACATGACACCAGGTTCAATATCGTTTTAGCTTATCAAAACCCGCTTACGTATAGGTATGCCTCCCGTAGTTTATGTTCATTCATTCTACATATATGTAGTAGCATGTATGATAACACTCGGTCGATTTTGTTTTGGATCCGCCGCTGCATACACATACCATTTCCGTAGACAAATAGTATACGCAAGTACTCCTCCTTAATACGCCAACTTAATTCCATATGCATGGTACAGCACGGAGAGCATTTATACTACGTTCGTACGTATCTAGGTAGAATTCGCATAATTAAATATACGTGGTACATTTCGATTCAATACTAGGATCGATTAAGACGTAGTATTTACGTTCTACCACATACTTTGTCTAGGTAGAGTTCACACATGTTAATTGTTGTCGTCCTATGGCATAATACACGTACAATAGGCGCGCCAACGCATCGATGATGCATGCATGCATGGACAACTCGAGATTTGTAAATCGATCTCTGGAAGAACCTGGCGTCCATGTCGCCTCTGATCGTTTTATCGCAAAAGGCCAGCAAGTGGATCGAAGAACAATATATACACACAAAAAGCAGGCGCCGTTTGCAACTCTGTACTGTCTAAAAACACCTCTCTCTCTCTGTGAAAAAAGGCGTCTTGATTCAGCGAGAAGCTTTGGCCGGACACGTGCATGGTTCATGGCGGCTCGGCCTGTGCGCGAGCTAGCGTCCGTACGCACCCTGCCGGATTTGTTTAATGGGATGGCGGGGGAATGGGGCGGTGATGGGTGAGAGAGGGGAGGGGAGATCTCTCGATCGGCACACAAGGCCAAGGGCAACCATGATTCGTTCATGCGCGCGCGCGCACAAATCCAAATCATTATTCGAGTCGATCGAAGTTGGCATACATAGGCGCACACTCTCACACAAAAAGATCTCACTTCTTGCCTTTATTCCCAAGAGATCCTGAGGAACTGAGCTTTCACAATAGTGCTTTAGATGCATGGAACATCTCTTCCTGTGAATTTCTGATCATGGTAATCATATGGTGCATATATGACCGTACCACATGCATGTTAACTAGACTAGCTAGCTATCTGTCATTTTGACATGGACATGCCGTATGTACCTGCAGAATCATATATATTGGCATGGCAATTTGCTGGTTCATTTGCTATTTAATCTGTTCCAGTCACTATTACGCTATGTGCTTGTTTGTTTAGGCTTAGGTGTTTTGGTTTATAGCTTAAAATTAGTATTTTGGCTTAATCAGTTTATAAGCCCCTTAGCTTTTAAGCCAAGCTAAGGTGTTTGATAATCTGGTTTTTTATGAGTCATTGGCTTCTTGAGTTGTGTGCGAATGATAAAAAGTCTGAATTGCCCTTAGAGTTTGAAGGACCTGTTTATGCATGTATTTAAACTTATTTTTACATGGGAATTGAAAATATGGCGATACATGCAAGTGTACATATGAAACAAAATAGATATCACTTGGAACTTTCGCATATTCGTTTTGCATTGCATCATCAGAACACCATAAGGATTGCACCAAGTATTAAATACAAAACGTTACACTGAAAATTAAAATCTTAATGACAATTTGCACACAATTAAATCTTAACGACAATTTGCACACAAGACGGCGGCGTCTGATTGCATTATTTATACAATAAATAGAAGCAGTGATTCAGACGAAATTGATCTGGACAAAGTACAATTATTGCTAATAGTTGTAGTGTTCCGTTGGCAAATATTTTACCAAAAGTAGCGTAGTGCTACAAATTAAAGGCGTTGTGCTAACTCTGAAATACCTCAACAGCCGGCCGAAGGGGGAGGGAGGCGATCCGTGGCGGCAACGTCGAGGGATAGCCAGAGGCGAAAGCGATGGCATCGAGCGAGAGGAGGCGGCGATGTTGTCAGGCTTGGGGAGCTGAGCCTTAATCGTGGTAGGTGGGGGTGCGGGAGCCGAGTCTGGAGAAGAAATTCCATAGGGTAGGAAGGAGGGACAAGGATAAAAAAAATGAAAGGATTTCAACTTATATATGATAACAGGGAATCAACACAGCGTCGGCCCTGCGGGCTCAGGCCTTGCTGGCAACAAGGATTGTGGCCCCATGGTCGAGGCGCAGACCATTTAGGACCAGCAGCCTGGGCCAAAACTGTTGGAGTAGCTTTTTTTCACTTCACCCAAGACACACGAAGACTCAAGAGTCCAGGTTCGACGATGTAGCCTTGGAGGACTACAAGCGCATGTTCGATGGCCCTCTATCACAGGATGCCATAGCGGATTTGACAAGTCTTTTCAAGCTTGACTGCAACCTCACATCGCAAGTCGACGATGCGCTCTTAAACCTTGGAGACTTTGGCACGCTTGAAGCTCGTGGTCAGGAAGAGGCGAACCTAAGGGAGGGAGATGCACCACCAACGGCGGGGGCCAGTCAAAGCAACCCGGTGGCGGTCGTGACTGCATAGGCGAGCCGCTCGAAGCATGATGAAGACAATGACCATCATCTACATGTTCACCACACCGAAGTCTGCTATGCTTTTGCCCAATTGTCGTCGATGTATCTTTTGCTTTATGACAGTTCTTAGTTTAAAAAAATCCTTCAATTTGGTGCACTCTCCTACAGTTGCGGTCATGGGTCGCTCAAGACATCTTAACACCCCAAACCACACCGGTGATTGGCAAAATCCACTACACACTCATCCCCCCCTGTGGGTGTTAAGGGCTGACAGCACCACCCCCCTCCCTTGATGGCTAATGCGACCACTCCTTCTCTTCCTCTGTTGTTTCGCCGGATGGGAGTACTTTTAGTCATCTCCGCTTGGCCACTACGGGACGGTCAATGTGACAACCTAACTCTTGGTCTGATAGAGCACAGCGAGCCATCCGATCCATGAAAGGCCCAAATCTCAATGTTATCTGCTGGAATGTTAGAGGCATCAGCACGCCGGCCAGTCAAACGACGGTTCATGAGATGTTGATGACCACCACCTTCCAACTCGCCTGTTTGTAGGAGACAAAGCTTCAAAGTGTGGACCAAGGGTTAGCCTTTTACCTTGGAGGTCACAGACTGCACCGCTTTGCGCAAAGGCCTATGGTCGGCACTCGAGGCGGCATCCTGCTCCTATGGAACGATGATCTAATTCACGCCACAGACCTCCACCCTACAGAGGATACCTTGTCCACGACAATCACGGTCAAGGAATGTGGCTCGGTCTGCCGCTTGACTATTGTCTATGGTCCTTCATGAGACATAGACAAGTCGGCCTTCCTGCAAGAACTTAAGTCTCTGAGACCGGCATCGGACACCAAATGGCTAGTTCTTGGTGATTTCAACCTGATCTACAGGGCTAGTGAAAAAAAAAACAGCAACCTCAACCACGCTCACACGGGCCAATTCAGGAGCACTCTCAATGAATGTGAACTCAAAGATATCCCCCTCCAGAACAGAAAGTACACTTGGAGTAATGAGAGAGAAAATCCGATGCTAGTCAAGCTAGATTGAGCCTTCTGCAACCAAGCTTGGGACATCCATTTTGAAAATCACATCCTGTAGGCCCTACCAATGTCCCTCTTAGATCACTGCCCTCTCTTCCTTTCAAATTGTATGGGCCTGACAAGACCGGCATGCTTCTACTTTGAGAACTTCTGGATAAGGATGCTAGGCTTCACGAAAGTGGTACAAAAGGCTTGGTCCACGCACAATCTTCATACGGAACCGTTGCACTGACTAAACCACAATCTGGTCGCAACGGCGAAAAAGCTCTGGGCTTGGAGCAAAACCCTCTTCTCCCAAGTGAAACTTCAACTCCAGATGGCCCTAGAAGTAATTCTGAGGCTGGACATAGCCTAGGAGCATAGGCAACTTTCGACGTCAGAGAGGGGGCTAAGAGCGGGGTTAAAGAAAAGGGTGATGGGGCTGGCCATGATTGAACACTCAAGAAAAAGACAGAGCTCATGTATAAGGAACCTAAAAGAGGGTGACGCCAACATAAAATTCTTTCATTTAAAAGCAAATTCAAGGAGAAGGTAAAACAACATCCAAAGGCTGTGCATCGGGCAGGGTTGGGCAACTTCGCACGAGGATAAACAAGAAGCATTGGAAAAGCACTTTTCGAAAATGCTATCTTTGCCAAACTCCAGAACCCATGATCTTAGATGGGAGGAGCTAGATTACGAGTCTCAGACCTTGGAGGGTCTGGAGGGACCTTTCACTGAGTAGGAAGTGAGAACTGCTCTAACTCTAATGCCTAGGGATAAAGCACCGGCCCCGATGGCTTCACTTTCAACTTCTACAAATCATGCTGGTCCGTTATAAAAGCTGACATCATGACAATATTCCAAAGTTTTCACAGCCTCCAAACGACGAATTTGTCTCTCCTCAATACGGCAAGCATCACTATGATCTCGAAGAAAGATGGGGCCGAGGGGGTGACCGATTATAGACCAATCAGTCTCATTCATGGGATAGGAAAGTGGATATCCAAGACCTTGGCCCTTCGTCTTGCTCCCCTCTTGGATAGCTTGGTATCGGTTCACCAGAGCGTGTTTTTGAAGAAAAGAAGCATTCACAACAACTTCATGTATGTCAAAAACCTAACAAATCAGCTACACAGATCCAAAGCTCTGACCCTATTCCTCAAGCTTGATATAGCAAAAGCCTTCGACTCAGTTCGATGGGATTACTTGCTGGAGCTCCTGCAGAGGCATGGTTTTTCACCCAGGTGGAGAGGATGGATTACGGCCCTCTAGTCTTCAGCATACTCCAGAATCCTACTCAATGGCATTCTGGGCCGCAACATCTACCACGGAAGGGGCCTAAGGCAAGGAGATCCGCTCTCCCCTTTCCTTTTTATTCTGGCTATTGACCCCCCTGCAAAGATTGTTCATAAAGGCAACTGAATACGGTTATTTAGACCACCGTTGGGGATGTTTCGACACTCTCAAGATCTCACTCTACGCCGATGATGCAGCAATCTTCATCTCCTCTACAGAGCAATACATCAAAACAATAACCACGATACTCAAAAGCTTCGGAAACATCTCGGGGCTACACACAAATATCCATAAAAGCATGGTGGTACCAATAGGGTGTGGAAACCTTAACATTGACACGTTACTCCAAGAGTTCGCGGCCATCCGCTCAAACTTCCCCATCAAATACTTAGGTCTGCCACTTACCTATAAAAGGCTAAGGAGGGTGGATTTTCAGCCCTTATTAGACAAAGTGGGGGGGGGGGGGGCTTGATGGTTGGTAAGATCAGTGCTCACCTCAATCCTGACATATTACCTAATGACCCTAAGAGTCCCAAAATCAATCCTTTGAGCGCTGGATCACAGGAGGCACCAATTCCTTTGGGCGGGGACCGAAGCGATAATAGGAGGGAAATGCAAAGTAAACTGGGACAAGGTGTGTCGACCAACAAACCTCGGCAGGCTAGGAATCCTAAACCTCACCAAATTCGTAAGGGCCCTCAGACTTCGCTAGCTGTGGCAACAATATGGACGGCCGACAGTAAGCCATGGGTCGGCATGATATTACCTTGCGACGAGGCGGACAACCACCTTTTTGACGCGGCCACCTCGATCATGATAAAAAATGTCCAAAAATCTAAGTTTTGGACCTCAAAGTGGCTAGGTGGGCCTTCCATGCAGGAGTCTACCCCAGAGATTTTTTGCTTGTCAATTCGGAAACAAAGAACAATGCAGGCGGCGCTACAGGAGAACTGTTGGTTATAAGACATCAACCTTCTAGCGGTCATAACAACCTAGCTAATCCAACAAATTTCTCAAGTCTGGCAACGGGTAAGTCAAATCAACCTAGACCCTTACATCACGGCCGAGATCACATGGAGACTTAACTTGTAGGGGGAGTACACGGCAAAGTCAGCATACAACCTGCAATTTATAGGTTCAACAACCATAGACTACAACAGGACAGTCTGGAGAACCTCGGTCCCCCCCAAAATGCAAGCATTTCGCATGGTTCACCATCCAAAATAGGATCTGGACGTCTGACAGATTGCAAGTGCGGGGCTGGCCAAACTAGGGCGTATGCCCGCTTTGTAGGCAAGTTAATGAAATGGTCTTACACCTTTTGGCGGAGTGTAGGTATTCCTGACGGGTGTGGAATAGCATAGCAGAATGGCTGGGTAGTATGTCGCTAAAGCCATCACTCTGGAGCCCGAGTCCCAACATCAAAGTTTGGTGGTCGACAGTTTGTATCTCGGGCCACCTGCCACCTAGAGTGCTGGCCACGTTGGTTTTGCTAACTACCTGGGAGATCTGGAAGGAGCGCAATGCTAAAATCTTCAACAAAAGGTTTGGCTCCACTATGGAGTTATTCGAAAAGATAAGGGAAGAAGGAAAAGCTTGGACAATCGCGAGGATCGGGGGAAAGTTTTTGGAGTCTTTTTTTCGTATGTAATTAACTTTTAGGACCTTCTTTCAAAAAAAAGATAACATTTGGTGGGTAATTTCAGTGAAGTTTAGTGGCAAATGGTTATTCATCCCTTAAAAGCTAAAACAAGCACCCTCCCACGTTTTTTGGCTTACATACTTAAAGTGGCTTAAGCTTTTTATAAGCTGGTTGAAAAAGCCACCCATTTGTTTAGGCTTTGACTTTTTTTCTTTTAAGCCGAAGAAAATGTCTAAACAAACATGGCAAACTACAACATGGGAACTGTGACAGATGATGGCAATATGGCATGTACCTTGACAACTACAGAGTGGTATTGAAGCAACAAGTGCCATGCTTTGCCACATATAAGCATGTGGTTGATACGGCCCCAAGCACCACTACAATATCAGTTTGTGTTCCTAAGTCACAATCAGAAAATATAACTCGTTTGAGTGTCATTATTACTGAAGGGAAGAAGAAACATGTTTCGATCGAGTCGAGGGAGGTGTGGGTGGCAGGCCGATCGAGGTGAAAAGAAAAGTGCTAGGACGATAACCCTAACTCAGGTGCAAATAGACATGTCCAAATGAGTCGTGTCTGTCGGGTTGGGCTTAAGCACGACAGAGTGGCCTAGTCCAAGCACGACACGATCCGACACCTAAATGGGTAATGTCGGCCCAGCACGATGGACCGTGCCGTGCTTGGGTCAAAACATCGGCTCGGCAGGGTGGCATGACACGCACAGTACTGTGCCTAGCACAGGCCTGCCAGGCACGTCACGACATGGTTGGCACAGTTCGGTGCACAGTGGCAGAGGAGGAGGAGATGGCAGTTCCTATAGTGGTGGCGGTGGCAGACGAGGAACAAGGAACATCATCCATTTTTCTAGATGGGCTAAACGGGCCGATCTTGGCCAGTCGGGCTAACCGTGCCCTGACCGGCACAACACAGCCTATGAGCTCAACGTGCCTTCTATGGGTCGATGGCTAAGTCCACGAGTCAGCACAACACAACCCATTTAATTTGTTAGGCCAACCATATCGTGCCTAAACTGGCCTATGTTGGTCCGTGTCGTGTCGCCCGTTTGGACACCCCTATGCGCAAACCACACACTTGGTCTCTAGGGAGCAGTACTAGCATATGGCACATCCAGTCGCGCAATGCATGACAAGCTTGGACGCACGCCCGTGGGGGCCAAGGAAGCTGCATGGCCGCGGGGCACGCATGTTGTTTGCGTGCAGAAGCAACGAGGCGCATGGACACGTGCAACATATGGGTCAAATGGGCCGGCTGAGCGATGCGTATATGCCGCAGGCAGTTGCGTGGGTGTATGCGGAATGATGGAGACTGGTGCGTGGGAAAAGCCAGGAGTTCTACCCGTGTACGTTTGGAGGTCGTGAGAGCCAGGGACACGTAGGCTTGAGCCATAAGAAACATTGTCGAGCCAGGAGTAGCGGGTGGAAAGAGAGCCAGGAAAAGATGCTCCAGAAATTAAGCCAGAAAGAAGATCCCGTGTGCAAGGAGCCAGGAAAGAAAATAAAGCCAGAATAATTCTAGGCGGGCACAATTTAGATCCTAGTTGAGTCAGAGATTCTAGGGGCGGTCGGTGCCTCCTCCTCCCTGATCGCCCCTTCCTCCCAGCGTCGCCCTCCTCCTGGTCGCCCCTCCTCCCAATGCTGTCTCCTCCCAGCGCTCCCCCCCCCCCCTTTGGGAGCTCAGGGAATGGCTTGAAGAAGGTCAAGCCAACATCTTAAGGCATATTGGTGGACTTCTAGGCTGCCCCTTGTTTGTCCTCTCTCTCCTGCATACCAAGTGCTTGCCTTTTTGTCAAAACCAACTCAGATATGATTCAGAATATGGGTGGCAATAAGGAACTAGTAGGCAGACATGGGGGGCAATAAGGAACTAGTATTTTTCCTTTGTCCTACTGAGTATGGTGCTATTATTAGTTTATAGGAACTAGTTTTGTGTAGTCGGTTTGTAGTGGTGCTATTATTAGTTTATAGGGTTTTTTTAAGCAATTCTTGGTTTCTAGGTTTTTACAGTTGGCTTGTAAATGCAAGAAAATCCAGAAGCGTCATGTACAAACTTAGTACATGGCTGGATTTATAGTAGATTTGGTTTCATGGGCCAAAGCAATTGTCGGACCCCTAGGCGTGGAATACCCGAAGACTCTATGTGTATACTGTACTTGTCCCATGATTAGTGGCTAGTACACACATTCTAAATATTTGGCATTCACATCCATACATACACACACATAAGTAAAGAAAATGGTACTCTACTTAAGCTATTATAAATTATTACAACAGCGGCCGACTGACCAAATAAGAGCAGTCATCAACATAAAATAAAGCAGTGGAAGAAGTAATTAAAGTAGCAAAATTCCAGCGGCATGCCCATCCGATCCCGTAGGAAACCGACAAGGAACAAGGCCTAGGTAGACTCATCACCGAACCCTCCGGTTCTGGCTACAAAGAACATGTCATCCGGCATCGGCTCATCTTTGATCTCTGAACAACAATGTTAGCAAGATCGAGTACTTGTGTACTCAGCAAGACTTGTAGTGTATCGCAAAATTTTATTAAATGCAAGGCTATCAAAAGGATGAGGCTCTACTCTACAAACTATTTTGCTCAGAGCAATTTTTATTTGCAATATTCATAAATAGTAATTTGCAACAGAATTTAAAATAGCAGTTTAAATGTACATACAGGATAGTAAATAAAGAACTGAGCAAATAATAACAACATCTCGTATCCCTTCTTGGTTACGAGCACAAAAAGAAATATAACAACAACTCGTAGCCCTCCTTGACTACAAGCCACAATTCATGTTCAGCCAAAGACATGGCAATTAACTCAACAAAATAAATCCCCATGTCATTACCCAAGTTTTGTGACAAGACGGTTTAAAAAAAAACAAAGCTACACCCATACCAATTGCACTAAGCATGCTCATGACCGCGAGCGCGGCTATTTAAATAGATTTTTACTCTGCAGAGGTGTACAATTTTACCCAAAGTACACGAATATTCCAGTTAGCCTGGAATTCTCTATATCATTGCTCACTACCATAGATAAGCAGTCTAGAGTTTGCGACGCAACCTTTAAATCATCTAGTCATATCCTTACACTAGCCCAATGAATGTTCCCTACTTGCCTGGATGCCCTCCATCGAGTGAGACCCTTACTTACCCGGATACCCTCTGTTAAGTGAGGGATCCTCACTTACCTAGATAACCTTCGTTAAGTGAGGCATTCACAGTTGTGTCGGCAATAGAAATTGCTCGCGCGTCTCCTGCATACTCATCATGCAAGACTAGTCTTCGATAACTTAGTTGGCTACGACTATCCCATACTAGCACATACGGTTGTACGATTAGGATTTAGTCCCGGAGTTGCTGGCTTCGGTCCTTAATCGACCACGGGCGAGAATCTCCACTCGAGCTACTAGTGAGTAGACCTGTTCACGGTCGGCCCAGCCCGAGCCCGACCATGTCTGGGCCGGGCTTGGGACTGCAAGTCCGGCCCAAAGGAAGCCTGGCCCGGCCCGAAATCCCCAAAAAAGCAATTAAAAAAAATGGAAATCTATTATTTTAATCCTGAAAACGAATAAATAATACTTTTTTATTTCAAAAAAGATTAAAATAATACATTTCAATACGAAATTCAACTTTTCAGTCAAGCTGCCTGCTCGCTCAAATTTAGGGTGGGCTTTTCAAGCCCACCAAGCTCGCCCGGACCTCGGCATTTGAACAGCTCCGCTAGTGAGTCACAATCCTCACTTTTTTAGAATACATTATAACTTGCCCGCATCTAAAAACTAAAGTTTTCATTTAATTTTCATACAAAATAACAGAGGTACCCCCTCTAGACATTTTTCAAAATGTCCCAAATTCACAAATTATCAAAGTATCCTTTTATCAGTTTTGCAAAGAATCTATCGTTCTAGTTGCATTTGTGCGATAATCTCACTCAAAAATTTCCAAATGACATTACATATTGTATAACCTATATTCTAATGGCTACAACTATAAGGGATAAATATTACAAGGATATATATGCAGCAAATAGGATTACACCTACCAATTTCACAATCATAGCATTTTCATACAAAACATACATGCATGCATAATAGCTTTTACAAAACAAAGTACAATAAGTACAAATACTGGGATCAACATGATCAAAGGAGGTGCTTGCCTTGCTCTTTATGTTCTGGAAATATGGTTGATTGGTCGTCGAAATAATTACTCGGACAATCGACGTCTAAATCAAAAAGAGCCAAAAACGAATTAAATAATACCAATACATTCAACAGTGACCAACATCAAATATTTTTACATATTATGGAATTTCATGATTTTATATGAATTTAGAAACAAAATCATTTTATTTGGAGTTTTTTAGCAAAAGTTATTAAGGTTTGAATTCTATTCGGTTTGATAAATACAAAGAAGATGAGAAATATGCTTTCTAACAAAGAAAGCGTAATCTTGCGCATGTACTATTGAGGTTTACGCTTTTCAGTAAGGAAAGCATATTTTTATCAGTACCGAAAGTGCATTTTCATTTTTCTTTTGATTTTCATTTAAACTGACAAGTAGGGTCCACTTGTTAGTGATACGGTCTATGTGAATAGTGCGTAGACCGAAGGTCTATACGCACAGTGCGCGGTCCACAGGTGGTGCGCTGTGCACTTATGTGGCTGTGGGTCCCACGTGTTAGCGACTCATTAGGAAAACTATTCGTTTTAGTTTTTATTTAATCTTTAGTTGGTCCCAAATGTCAGCGACTCAAGCAGTCATTAAATCAAAGCTAATGATTGCTTTGTCCTAATTCGACTAGGATTACGTACTTAATAACCGAGCTATAGTCGCTATCGCGTTCGGACAACGCAGAGCCGCACCATGGTGCTCGCGCCCGCGCTCGTCGCCGGTCCGATGGCACTCGGCGATGCCGGAGAGTTCCCGAAATGGGCTCCCCGCACTAATGCGCAGCTAAGGGTACCGGTGGCATGGCCTAAGGTGGCTCGACGCAGTGGCGCACCGGCGTTAAGCGGTAGTGTAGCTACAGCAACATGCCAACGCATGAAAGAGTGATGCTTCCAACTAAACATCATGCGCATTAGCATGTACATGATATTAGGAGTATACCAGAACGATGCGGAGGCTTGGAGGTGGTCGGAGTATTGTCGGTGACGAAGACCAGCGGTGGTGCAAGGAAATTCATGTGGAAAAGAAGTTCAGACGAAGGAGAGCGATGTTCAAAGGTCGGGGAAGCTTTATGATGGTCAGGCGATGCTCGTGGTGCAAGGAATTGGTCTGAGGTGTAGCGAAGCTTCGGTGGTGACTGAAGTGGCGTTGTCGGCCAGAGACGAGGAAGAAGGTCGAATTCGGTCATTCCTGTGGATCAAAGGCGAAATCGAGTGAGGGGAAATATTCAAGAGTCTCTAGAACACGATATGATGCGAGAAGAGCGACAAGAAACCCTTCAAGTCATCGATAATGGTGGTGGTGGTGCACGACCAAAAATGAAGTTCGGGCTCTCGAGCGATTGAGCTCATTAGAGGAGGAGAAAATGGAGGAGAATGAGCGCACGTGTGAGGAAAAGAAGAGATGAAGCTCAGGGGGTCCTTTATATAGACAATGGAGCGAAGATGAACGAGGAGCTTGAGAAACCGCGGGCAGAGCGGTAGAGTTTTCTCGGTTGTACATGCAAAAGTAGGCGCGGCCGGGGAAGGGATAGGCGCGGAGATGACGGCGATGCGGTAGGGTAGGTTGGCCAGTGGAGAAAACGTTGGGCACTGGCGAAAACCACGGGTGAGGCTGTGATGCGCTCGTGGGTGGTGCGCTGGTGCGTGCGATGGTGAATGGGTGGAGGTGGACGATGATGCCTTCCAATGGGGCCCACTTGCCAGAGAGAGAGAGAGAGAGAGTTAGATTTAGGATTTTTGGTTTTTCGGCTGATTTATTGTCTGAATTTATTTACTAGACAAACAAGGTCCAAATTTAATGAAACTTTTTGTGGAATCTTGTTACCTAATATAATTTCCCTTGTAAAATTTTTAGAGGTTTATATCTTCTGTGAATTTCTCAAAAATTCGTGTAAATATTTGTTCTTATGTTTTGTATTTGTTTTTCTAAACAAGTTTTCACATAAATCTTTTGGTGAATTATTCCTGGGATATTATGCCCAAAATAATCCTCTCATTTAATATCTGTACTTTGTTTCATATAATTTCTTTGAGTATATGTTGGTTTGTATTTCTTGTTTTGCTTTTAAATAGAAAGTCAAGTTCAAACATTGGTATAATTTCATATGCAAATGATCAAAGTAATTTCTCTAATGCTTTTATAATACATATTCTTAGAATTCATATTTTTGGGATGCTACAGACCTACCCCCTTGCAAAGAATCTAGTCCCCGAGATTCAGAGGACTCGGTGAAGAAGTAGGGGAATTCGGCTCTAAGTCGATATTCTCGTTCCCATATAGCTTCATCTTCAGTGTGGTTGCTCCACTAGATTCTCAACATCTTGATGGCATGGCTACGTGTGTGCCACATGGCTTCGTCTAGAATTCGAATTGGGTGCTCCCGATAAGACATATTCGGTTGGAGATCGATGTTCTCAAACTTAGTGAGTTCGGAGACACTTCTTGAGCTATGATATGTGGAAGACATCATGCACATCTAAAAGTTGGGGTGTTAGCTCTAGCTGATAGGCTACCTCACCTTTCCTTGCGAGAATTCGGTATGGACCGATATACTGGGGTGCTAGTTTCCCTTGGACTTGGAAACAGAGGATACCTCACAGTGGTGAGACCTTGAGATAAACAAAATCGTTTACTTCAAAGCTTAGCTCATGGCGAAGACGGTCGACATAACTTTCCTGTTGCGACTATGCTTCTTTCAGGCATCTCTTTATCGCATCGACTTGCTCTTGTGCTTCTTTGATGACGGTTGGCCCAAAGAATCGCCGTTCTCCGACTTCGGACCAGAAGAAGGGTGTTCTACATTTTCTCCCATAAAATGCTCCAAATGGAGACATTTGGAGACTGGACTGGAAGATGTTGTTATAGGAAAACTCGGCGAATGCTAAGCATTTCTCCCAATTCATGCTATAGGACAACACACATGCTCGCAACATGTCTTCCAGAATTTGATTGGTCCTCTCTGTTTGACCTCCTATTTGCGGGTGGAATGCCATGCTAAAGAATAGCTCGATTCCCTACAGTTCGTGCACACTATCCCAAAATCGGGAGGTGAACTGAGGTCCTCGGTCAGAGGTTATGATCTTTGGCATGCCATGCAAATGAAAAATATTATCCATATAAAGTTTTGCAAGCTTGGCTCCATTGTATGTGGTGCTAACTGGAATGAAATGTCCTACCTTGGTTAGGCGATCCACGATAACCCAGATGGAGTCGTGCCCATTTTGGGTCTTTGGTAACCCTGTTATGAAATCCATGTCGATTTCATCCCATTTCCACTTGGGAATATTCATATGTCAAAGTAATCCTGCTGGACGTTGGTGCTTTGCTTTGACACACTGGCACACGTCGCATCGGGCACCATGCGCGGCAACGTCTCGTTTCATATCGGGCAACCAAAACTGCTTTATGAGATCTTGGTACATCTTGGTTCTTCCAGGATGAATGGAGAGAGGAGAATCATGAGCTTATCTGAGGATTAGTTTCTTGATATCGTGGTCCTTTGGAACACAGATCTGCTGTACGCGCATAACTAATCCCTTCACAATCTCGGAAAATTCTGATTTTCTACCATCTCGTAGGTTGAGCTTGATTTCGGCTATTGGTGGGACCTTGAGCTGAGCGGCCTGGATCTGTGATTCGAGAGTAGGTTGTAGTACTAGAGTAGCAACATAACCTTCCTTAACTATTTCTAAGTTGAGCTTCCGAAACTCTTCATGTAGCATCGGTTGATTTTCTTCGATCGATGCACTCATGTAGTGAAGTTTCCACCTGAGAGGACTAGTTACAACATTGGCTTTACCAAGGTGGTAATGAATGCCTAAGTCGTAGTCTTTGATAAATTCAAGCCACCTTCGCTGCCTTAGGTTCAGATCTGGCTGGGTGAAGAAATACTTCAGGCACTTATGATCTGAGTAAATTTCGCATCAGTTTCCGATAAGATAATGCCTTAAGATCTTGAGAGCATGAACCACAGTTGCCAACTCCAAGTCGTGGGTTGGATAATTAGCTTCGTGTGGCTGTAATTGATGTGAGGCATGGGCCACCACCTTGCCTTCCTGCATCAGCACACATCTGAAGCCATGACGAGATGCATCGCAATACACAGTGAAATCCTTATGTATGTCGGGCAAAGTAAGCATCGGGGCTATTCTGAGTCTTTTCCTTAATTCATAGAAGCTTTCATCACATGCTACTGACCACTCGAACTTCTTCTCCTTCTTTAGAAACTGAGTCATTGGTCTTGCAATCTTGGAGAAGTTCTTGATGAACCTGCGGTAATATCCCGCCAGACCGAGGAAACTTCGAACTTCAGGAACAGTGCGAGGCTGCTTCCAAGCTAAGACATCTTGTATCTTGATCGGGTCCATTGTCACACCTCCTTCAGATAATACATGGCCTAGGAAGTCGACTTCCTTTAGTCAGAATTTGCACTTGCTGAATTTGGCGCACAGTTGTTGTCCGCGTAGCTTGTCGAGCACCAACAGCAAATGTTGCTTGTGCTCTTCTACTGTTTTGGAGTAGATAAGAATATCGTCGATGAAGACCACCACGAACTGATCCAAATACTCCATAAAAATCTTGTTCATAAGATTCATAAAATTTGCAAGAGCATTGGTAAGTCCGAATGACATTACGGTGTACTCGTACAAACTGTAACAGGTGGTAAAAGCAGTTTTCGGAATATCTTCTGGCCTAACTTTGAGTTGAAAATATCCGTGTCTGAACCCTTGCACCGGCTTGGGTGCTTGCTGTCCTCCTGGACCTCAAGCAAGGCCCTGGGGTCACTACTGAACTCCAGTAGGTTGTGGTTGAGGAGCTGAAAACTTCTTCTTCGGGCACACATTGGCATAGTACCCGCATTCTCCGCAACTGAAGTAGGTGACGTCTGTTGTCCGGTTTAGGGTATTGGAAGGCTGACCTCCGCAGTTATATTTCTGAACCACTACTGGTTGAGGGCAGGGAGCTAGTGCTTGGAACCTCATAGGTGGTGGTTGTCAGACCCGGGAACGAAAGATCCCGAACCCTCTCTGTTCATACACCGGTCCAGGATTTCCGGTGTACACAGTTACAAAAATGATAACATAACCAAATCTCGCATTGCATTAATAGTAAATCAGAGTTCGATACAATTGGGCATGAAGCCAAATAAAAGATTAAGCAACACAGCGGAAGTAAAAACAGTAGTAGTAGGCCAGAACGATCCGCCACGAGCAATAAATGCGAGGCGAGCAAGCGCCGATGTCCTCACCGTCTCCGATAGTAGTCTTCTCTTGAAATTTTGTTTGCATAAAGCAAGCATGAGCACAACTACCGTGCTCGCAAGTTACACCCAATATGGAATTGTAATGCATGCATAAGGTAAACAAAGGACATTGGCAGGGTTATTTTGCGTAAAGCAGCAGTTTTAGTTTAAATAATCATATTAGATTTCAAGGCCATTTTCATACAGTATTTAAAATCATAATTTAAATGACAATTGAATAATGTGGATAACCTCCAAGAAGGGTGATGGATATCCTCCTATCACAATGGCTAACCGCCCAATTTTCCCACAGGACTAACCATCCTGAAAACATCTGTTGAAATCATTTTAAAACCAAAACAAGTCTAACTCCAAGTGGCTTTGCTAGCATGTCCATGACCGCGGACGTGGCTATTCGAATAGTTTCTACTCTGCAGAGTTGGTACAGCTTTACCCACATGAGATAATTTGCTCCTTGTGTTGGCCAATCCACGCTTCCTAAGGCGTGTGATAAAGCAATTATCACAAGGCCGTTACAGTGATCTACCTCAAAGAACTCATGCCCGCTAAGGTTTCGCTTTCATTGGACTATCCATCCTCCGGGAGCCCCCTCTTGCGCCAGGTGGGACTACTGTCTAACCAACACCCACTCATTCATAATGGCACAAATATCTACGAGGTATCCCAAATTATTGAGCCAGGTCTTGCCCAGACAAGACGTGTGGTGGTACAGTAAGGCATAGCAAGGTGCGGCTCAAAGACTGGTCCTTAATTGACTTGGGCGTCTTTCAAAATCAAACCCTGGGTTTTAATCCTAACCAGATTAAACCCGTGCATAAACCTGCACCCACCATTCATCCGTTTCGCCCAAGTCCAAACATTTTTTTAATTTTATTTGCAAAACCACCTTTATAAACTCTCTATGGTAAAACAATACCATAGATTAAATTTTAAACAAATTTGTAATGGTTTGGCTAAATCCTCCCAAAATCAAAATCATGGTCTAAGCATTTGCTAAGCATTTCCAAACAATTTATCTATGGTGACAAAGGAATTACATTTCAATATTCAAAATTGGCCATACAATAACAATTGGAATAACTAAGCATTTAAACGGGGCGTTAAAATAATTGACTAAAAATATGCATGCAATAATAATTTTAAAAACTGAATTAAATAACTTTAAAATAGTAGGGGCAATATGGTCAAAGTGTAACTTGCCTTCGCTGAAGTCTTGAAATTCTAAATCTTCAGAAGAATCAAATTCCCTGGAATCGTCGTAGTCTAAACGTGAAAATACGACAAATCAATGGAAATTCAAATAAATTCAAAAAGGCAAATTAAACTAAGTCCAAATAAAATAATTTTATTTTATTTAGCTAGATAATAATTTTCTAATATTTTAGCAATTTGAATCACTCAATTTGGAATTAGGGTTCAAAAGACAAGAATTTTACAAATTTAAATCCTAAATTTGTAATTTAAATCATTTCAAATTCAACCAGACAATTTAAACCTACAACAAATAAAATATTTATATTTTATTTAGCAAGATATTAATTTTATAAGATTTTAGAATTTGGAAACACTCAATTTGGAGTTGAGATGAAAAAGATATGAATTTTACAAGTTTTAAACTAAATCTGTAAATTAAAAGGATTTACCGAATTGTTTTTCTAAAGGAAAATCTAATTATGGCGCAATCCTGACATCAGCCATGAGGTTATTCGGAAATTAAATTAATCCTGACAAATGGGCCCTACGTGTCATAGACACGGCCCGCATGGACCAGACCCACGGGTTTTTGGCTCAGTGGGGAGGTGGTGATGTGGTGCGGCTTGCGCCACCCGTGCGCCACATCAGCAGAAGCGAGCGACGTGGCGCCTACGTGGCATGAAGTGGCACGTGCGTCGCAAGGCCTGATGGGAGAGGCGGCGCTGGGATCGATGGTCGCCGCGCCATCTAAATACAGTGGCGGCGCGGCGGCAAGGTGCGCGAAATGAAGAGGAGGGAACGGCGGTTCTAGTGCGCTCACCCACATGACGAGGCAAGGACGGAGGCGGCCGGCGGCGAGGAAGAAGCGGCGGCGGGGTTGCGGTCGACGGCAATGTGGCGCTCCGAGGGTCCACCGGCGAAGGCGAGGCGAGCACCAGCTTCGCGGCGTCACGGCGATTCCAATGGTGGCGGCGGCGATGACGCGGGGTCGACGGAGGCGTCGCAATTGAAGATCCGAAGCTTCCTCGCCGGCGGCGAAGAAACTCCAAATTGCGGCGCTAGAGAGGGGGAGGGTGGCAATGGGTGGCGGCGTCGGGATGGTTGAAGAGAGTGGCGCCCGGGGCTGCTTTTTATAGGGGTCGGGGGTGTCCGAGGCGGCAAGGAGATCGTGGGGGTCGTGCGCGGCAGTTGCGGGGCTCGTGGGTGAACCGCCGCGGAGACGGGGGAGAGGAGGTGGGGATCGTGGGGTTGCGGGCGCGGGTCATGCGCGTGCACACGGGACGGTTGGGGCGCCCGTTGGTGAAGCTCGCCCGGGAGCTTCAATGGCGGCGGTGCTGGGCGTCCGCGCGGAGAAGAAAGAGGCGAGGACGAAGGGGTACGGGCCCACTTGGCGGTGAGGGAATAGGCGCTGGCGAGTGGGGTCGGGTGCGGGGAGAGAGAGAGGGATGCGGGCGGTGTGGGCTGGCTTGGGTCGGCAAGGAAAAGTGGTTTGGGCCACACAGTGTGGAATTCGGCCCAAAGCTAATTTAGGTTTTTAAAATGATTTACCAATTTAGATATTCAGATTAATTCAAATAGGCTCTAGAAAATAGAAAATAAATTCTAAAAATTCTAGAAAAATTCACATAAGTCCCTAGAATTTTTATGGACTTAACTAAAATAATTCCAACTTAACGTTGATAATAGATTTTGAATTTAAATTTGTTTTGGCTTTAAATAATTTAAAGGAAAGCTTTTAAAGTTTCAGAAAATTCACAAATTCAAATAAGTTTTAAACTTTAAACAAATTTGAAATTTTGGGCTGTTACAGTGGTGCCAAAGCACGAGCATTCGATGACTGCTAGACACAAGGTCTTGGTGGACCGCTGCTTGCTGATTTCTGCGTAAGCCACTTGCACTTACGCCTCTCCATGACCCTCTGAGTGCTATCTTCGACCCGGTTCACCTTGTTGATCAAGGTCTGAAACTTGGAGATGTCATGGGCAGCGAGTGACCACTTCATCTCATCATTTAGGTGCTCCCAGAATAAGGTGACCTTCCTTGCTTCATTAGGTATCTCAGACGCAGTGTAACGAGCGAGGTAGTTGAAGCGGTGTAGGAACTCCATCACGGTCAGGTTCCCTTGCCGAAGTTCATAGAACTCCCTCCTCTTGATATCCATAAGACCCGAAGGAATATGGGCATCGCAGAACGCCTCTTTGAAAGTGGCCCAGGAGATAGTCTGGCCTTCTGGAATGAGGGCCTGATGGTTTTCCCACCAAGCTGCTGCTGCTCCTTGCAGTTAATAAGATGCATAGAGAACCTTCTCCCCATCATCGCACTGGACAATGACCAGCTTGCTCTCTACTGTGCGGAGCCAATCATTAGCATCGAGAGGGTCGGCTGCTGATGCAAAGGATGGCGGCCGAGTTCACATGAACTCGCCCATTCTGGACGATGGTTGGTTGATAGCAACTATGTGTCCTCCAGTAGCAGTGCTAAGGGCTGCGGTATACTACACCAACAATTGAAGTAGAAGAGTATTGGTTTGCCGCCCTTGCTCGATCATGGCAAGTACTTGTGCCATGGTGGGAGCTGGCGGTAGAACTTCGGGTTCATCGTTAACGGCAGGCTGAGATTGCTTAGCATGTGTCGATGTGGAAGGATGCTGAGGGTTAGGTTGCGAGGGAATAGGAGCCTCGCTCCCTGGTTTTTGTGATATGGAGGTGGCTCCGGTCGCCATGAGCTGATGAACTGAGCGTGTTACCGGCATCCTGATCACATAGAGTGTAGTGTAAACAAACGTTCGCAGGATGAGAAGGAATGACCATAGGTTGAGTGGGTCAGCAAGTATTATCATCCCAATCTAAGTTAACTTGTTCTAAATATAAATAATGCATAATTTTAAACGTTAGGGGCAGCACACATGAATTTTCAACATACGAGTTAAGTTAACATGGCGCACATGCCCGTTGTTCAATATTACAAAAGAGGGCAGATAAAACATAACAAGTAGCATATTACAAAAATTTTACAGCGAGGTCACACCTCATTCTACCCCTAAAAAATATCAAAAAGCGCCCACACGAAGTCCTACAAGTGAGCTCTAGGCTAACTGCTGCAGTCCAGATGTCATAGTCGCGCTGGGCGGCTCATGAGGACTCAGGGACAGCGGAGGGTGGAGTACTTTGGTGCTTGGCCTCCCTGTGTCTAGCATGAGGGTGGCGGTAGCTCTGCACCATCTGCGAAGGCTCCTCTATACCGATGCAGATGACCATTACCCGACGGCGGTCTGCCATCGACATGCGGGATGTTTGCACGGGTGGAGGCGACGATGGGCTATGGCGGCTCTCCGGTGCTAGCATGGCATCGCTCTCTGTCAAGAGCTCCGTGATATGAACCCCTGAGCGACCATGGAGCGATGTTGTCCTTCAGGGTGCAGATCCTTCGGCGGATCTCTAGCAGCTTGTGGCCCATCCGATGGAGATATCCGTCGAGAGACCTCACCAGGCCGCGCGAGGTGTAGGTGAGGAGTGAGGAACTGCCTCCCCTCCACCTGATAGATGTGCTCCTCCTGGTCCGGGGTCCGTGCCGAGAAATGGAAGGACGAATCCACCATCTCCAGCAGCTCATGCCGCAGACGGACGACCGCGACATATGTTGCATCGTACAACGACATCAAGACCGTCGAGCCCCTCCCGTAGTAACAGAAGGCGGGGTCTCTGAAGTTCCACCCCTGGATGAGCACCTGGGTGAGGTACTCGGTGGAAGCTGCACTCGTCGGTGCACTGTAGACCGTATACTGGGGTGTATGTGGCCACTCAATGTGCTGCAGCATCACCCACAAAGTGTGCTGTAGCGTGCCCTCCTCAAAAGCACTGGTGTGGTACTAAGGCTCCTACTGGTTGGCCATCTACATGATTTTAAGAAAAAGAGAGTTTGTGATCATGTGACAACAGGAAAGAAACTTCAGCACAAACTTTTACCTATTCTCTGGTTCATTTAACTAATCCTTGTGGCTCATAGTCAGGTAATACTATCCCTTGGTCTTTATATAATTAGACCTTTATAATATCACTCAATTAAACTCCAAATTAAGGTGGGAGAGGTGTAAAGGAATAATACATCACATAAATTTCAGCAAAGATATGTTCAGAATTTTTATGAGAAAAGAGGTATCTATAGTGGTATTTAGTAGTTTAAAGAAGACTCTTCAAAAGGACTTTGTGGGAGGTTTTAATGACTTTTTGAAATCATTTTGGCTATCTTTTAAAGTCCTAAAAGTAATTAAATACTTTCAATTCCAGAGAGCATCCCTTCTCTCAAATCTAGATTTATTTTGAACAAGATGAGACGAGATGGTCAAAAGGAGACTTTAGATGAGAGGAGCATGCTAAGAGGGGTAAGATTAGCAAAAATTATTAATTTTTCAGAACTATTTCTAAGGTTAGATTAGGTTGCCATTTTAATTCTAAGTTCTAATCTATTGACCATTCTATCTAGGGCTTGTTCTACAGTTAGTATGGCTCTGATACCAAACGTTGCCAGACCCCCAGGCGTGGCATACCCGAAAACCCTATGTGTATACTGTACTAGTCTCATCATCAGTGGCTAGTACACACATTCACATCCATGCATACACAAACATAAGTAAAGAAAATGGTACTCTACTTAAGCTATTACAAATTATTACAACAACGACGACCGATTGGCCAAATAAGAGCAATCATCAGAGTAAAATAAAGCAGTAGAAGAAGTAATTAAAGTAGCAAAATTCCAGTGGCATGCCCATCTGATCCCGTAGGCAACCGACAAGGAACAAGGCCTAGGTAGACCCGTCACCAAACCCTCCGGTTCCGGGTGCAAAGATTAACGTGTGATCCGACATCGGCTCATCTTCGATCTCTGAATAACAGTATTAGCAAGATTGAGTACTTGTGTACTCGGCAAGACTTGTAGTGTATCGCAAAATTTTATTAAATGCAAGGCTATCAAAAAGATGATGTAACATCCCAAAGTTCTGTTACCAAAATAAAAAAAAGTTATTATGTTGATGGATTTTTGAAATTTGAAAGAGTTTAATTGCTTTATTTGAATTTAATTAAGTTTTATTGAAGTTTTTGAAGTTTGCTTGGATTTAAATTGAAAAATAAAAATTTTAATTAATTTCTAAAATCTTCGGAATTTTTTAAAAAAATTAATTATTTTAAAGCCAAAATAAATTTATGTGCAAAAACTATTACCAATTTTTAGTTGAAAATATTTTATTTAAGTCCGTAACAACTATAGGAATTTTTGTGAATTGTTCTAGATTTTTTGGATTTTATTTGCTATTTTCTTAAGCCCTTTTGATTTAACTGATTATTTAAAATAGAGAAATCAATTTAATTTTCCAAAACCCATCTCGGGCCGAAACTCACTCGACCCAACCTATCTTCTCCCACGCACGGCCCATTTTGGCCCGCTCCGCACCGGCCGCATCCCATCTCCGCACACGCGATCGCGACCGTTGGATTGAAATCCAACGGCCAGCACCGCCCCGCTCCCTTTCCTTTCTCGGCCGCCACCGCCATGTGGGCCCGCCCCGGCCTTTCTTCCTCCTCGCCCCTTCTTCTCCAACACGCCCGAGCTGACGCCGCCATTTTCGCACGCAGAAGCTCCATCAACGCCGCCATTCTCTCCCCCATTCTTCCGCGCTCGCGTGCGCATTCAAACCACGCATCACGCTGCCCCACTTCCTGGCCGTTTTCCCCTCAATCGTGCGCGCATTCTTCGGATCGAGAATCACTGTCCAAACCGCTGCCGAGCATTTCGCCACCGGATCTCCCTCTCCCAGCCCCCTTCGCCCCTATAAAAGGAGGCACGGCGTGCCCCTTTCATCCCTCATCCTGCCCCCTCACTCACCCGTCCTCTCCTATCCTCTTTTTGCCGGAATTTGGAGTTTTTCCCCACCGGCCAAAACTCCTATCCTCGTCTCCTCCGACACTGTCAAGCCTCCCCTGGCCACCCCGATCTCACCGTCGGCATTGCCGCCTCAAACGCCTACCCTGTGCACACCCTTCCCCGGCCCAAAGACCCCCGGAGCCCCAACCTCGCCGCGAGCCCGACATCGCCGTTGCCGTTGCCCTCGCCGCCGGCATTTCACTCGTGCCCCACCGAAGCCGAGGTGAGCACCATCTTCGCCATGTTGTCTACTACCCGTCGATGCACTCGCCGCCCTCTACCGTGCCGCCCATCTCCGGTGACCCTCGGGTCCCGAGTGCGCAGCTGCCGGCCATGCCAATTGTGCGCCACCGCGATGCCATGTAGGCGCCACCTCAGCAAAAATGCCTACGTGGTGCCACGTCAAGTTATTCACAGCCACACAAACCACCCCAGTGCACTGTACATGGGGCCCACCTATCAGTGTCACACCAAGCGCTGACGTCGAAATCCGGATTTTTCTTTAGGAAAATAATTTGGCATGTGTTTTAAAACTTCCCGGGTTCGTTCCCCTTCATACAAACTTCGATTTCGTTGATTCAAATTTCTAAATTCATATAAATTCAAGATCTAGTGAACTAAACTAAAATTATTTAATTTGGAGTTCATTTGAATCTTCATTTGAATTTTGTTTGAATTTGGCTTATTTTCGCATATAGATTTCGACGACTTCGGAGAGTCAGATTTCGACACCGTTTGAGAACAACCAATTGATCAAGGCAAATTATACCTTTGATCATATTTGACCCCAGTATTTAAAATTATTTAAATTTTGTTTAAATTATTACTGGATGCTTATTTATATTCAGTAATTTAAATTCTTGTTTTAAACTTATAGTTATGCCTAAACCCTTTGTAAGGCCAATTTTGATATTGAATAAAACATATTGTCACCCTAGATAAAACCTAGTTGATACGATAGTATGAACTAGGACCATTTGAAAATAATATGCTTAGTGATGCTTAGACCCAAAAATATATGATTTGGGGAATTTCAGCCAAAAATCAAATGTGGTTTAAATTGTATCCATGGCATTGGTATGTTATGGAAGTTTAGAAATGACTTTGAAAACTGAAATAAAATGATGGTTTGTACTTGGGCGAAATGGATGTTCGGACGGTGCAGGTTTATGCACGGGCTTAATCTAGGTAGGATTAAGACCCAGGGTTTTTGGAAGTTGCCCAAGTCAGTTAAGGACCGGTCTTTGAGCGCATTTTGCTACGCCTCACCGTACTACCACAAGTCTGGTATGGGACAGACTTGGCTAACTAATTTACAAAATTCCATCGTGGTTGTGCCATGTTGATGTGTGGGTGTCAGAATGACCTACTTTTATGTATTCCCACATGGCGCAAGAGGGGGCTTGAATCCGGCGGGTGGTTAACCCAATGGAAGTGAAACCTTAGCGAGATGGGACCACAGTGGGATGATGCATTGTAAAGGCCTCGTGATAATCATTTAGTCGCACACCTTCGGAATTGTGTCAGACGGACATTAAAAGTTGATTATCTCTTGTGGGTAAAGCTGTACAATCTCTGTAGAGTGTAAAACTATTCGAATAGCCGTGTCCACGGTCATGGACATGCCTAGCAAAGCCACTCCAAATTAGACTTGATTTTGTTTTCAAAATGTTTTGTAAAACAGTTTTTGACATGGATAGGTGTCCATGAGAAAAGTTATGGGTTGAAGCCCCGGGTTGGTGCCCGTGTTTAAGTTAGTGTTAGGTTGGTGCCTACACTAGCTTTATTAATTCAGTTAAAACTCAATTTTAGTTATTGTAAAAATGGGAGCTTTTGAACTTAGTATTGTATTTAAATTGTGAAATATTGCTTTTGCACAAATAACCCTATAAGACATCCTTTGTTACATCCATGCATGCATTAACTCTGTTATTTGGTTTAACTTGCGAGCATGGAAGTTGTGCTCATCCTTGCTTAATGCAAATAATTTCAGAGGAGAAGGAATTTGCTACCAGTATGGATCTCGATGACTAGGCCGCTACCCCAGTTGATTGCTTGTGGTAGATCAGCTGGACTCCACTACTTCTTCGTCTTCCGCTGTGTTTGATTATTGTTGGCTTGTAAGCCTTTCTTGTAATAAACTCTGTTGATTATTAATATAATTGTGCGATTTATGGATGTTACCATATCTGTTTACTGTGTGAACTAGCTACTAATCATGGGACTAGTTCAAAAATACATAGAGGATTTGGGGTGTTACTCCTGGGTCCGACAGATGAGGCTCTACTATACAAGTTATTTTGCTCAAAACCACTTTTATTTGCAATATTCGTAAGTAGTAATTTGCAATGGAATTTAAAAGAGCAGTTTAAATGTATATACAGGATAGCAAGTAAAGAACTGAGCAAATAATAACAGCATCTCATAACCCTTCTCGGTTACGAGCACAAAAAGAAATATATATAACAACAACTCGTAGCCCTCCTCGACTAGAACCACAATTCATGTTCAGCTATAGACATGGCAGTTAACTTAACAAAATAAATCCCCACGTCATTACCCAAGTTTTGTGACAAGACAGTTTTAAAAAACAAAGCTACATCCATACTAGCCGCACTAAGCATGCTCATGACCATGGGCACGACTATTTAAATAGTTTTTCACTCTGCAGAGGTATACAACTTTACCCAATGTACGTGAATATTCCAGTTAGCCTGGAATTCTCTATATCACTGCTCACTACCATAGGTAAGCAGTCTAGAGTTCGCGACACAGCCTTTACATCATCTAGTCCTATCCTTGCACTAGCCCAACGAATGTTCCCCACTCACCCAGTTGCCCTCCGTTGAGTGAGACCCTTACTTACCTGAATACCCTCTGCTAAGTGAGGGATCCTCACTTACCCGGATAACCTCCATTAAGTGAGGCGTTCGTGGTTGTGTCGGCAATAGAAATTGCTCGCACGTTCCTGTCTACTCATCATGCAAGGCTAGTCTTCGATAACTTAGTTGGCTACGACTATCCCATACTAGCACATACGGTTGTATGATTAGATCTTAGTCCTGGAGTTACTCAACCACAGGCGAGAATCTCCACCCTAGCTACTAGCGAGTCACAATCCTCACTTTTCAGAATACATTATAACTCGCCCGCGTCCAAAAACAAAAGTTTTCATTTCATTTTCATACAAAATAATAGAGGTACCCCCTCTTGACATTTTTAACAATATCCCAAATTCATAAATTATCATAGTGTCCTTTTATCAGTTTTGCAGAAAATCTATCGTTCTAGTTGCATTTGCACGATAATCGCACTCAAAAATTTCCAAATGACATTACATATTGTCTAACCCATATTCTAATGGCTATGATAGTTAATTATCAATACTACAAGGATATATGTGCAGCAAATAGGATTACATCTACCAATTTCCCAATCATAGCATTTTCATACAAAACATACACGCATGCATAATAGATTTTACAAAACAAAGTACAATAAGTAAAATACTGGTATCAACATGATCAAAGGAGGTTCTTGCCTTGCTCTTGATGTTCTAGAAATATGGTTGATTGGTCATCGAAATAATTACTCAGACAATCGACGTCTAAATCAGAAAGAGCCGAACACGAATTAAATAATACCAATAAATTTAACAATGACCAACACCAAATATTTTTACATATTCTGGAAGTTCATGATTTTACATGAATTTATAAATAAAAATTATTTGATTTGGATTTTTGTAGCAAAAGTTATTAAGGTTTGAATTCTATTCAGTTTGATAAATCTAGATAAAATGAGAAATACGCTTTCTAACAAAGAAATCGCAATCTCGCGCATGCACTATTGAGGTTTTCACTTTCTAGTAAGGAAAGCATATTCTCCTTAGAACTGAAATAGAATTTTCATTTTCATTTTTCTTTTGATTTTCATTTAAACTGACAAGTGGGGTCCACTTGTGAGTAATACGATCTTTGTGAATAGTGCGTAGACCGAAGGTCTATACGCACAGTGTGCGGTCCACCGACATATCACAGACGATTTGTAAATAGAACCGTGGGTGATATCTTACATATCACAGACGGTTCTTGGTGGAAACCGTCTGTGATATTAGCCTTTCACAGACGGTTCTTGGTGGAAACCGTTTGTGATAGTAGGTCTTTGTAACAGCCCAAAATTCCAATTTCAGAGAAAATGTAAAACTTAATTATTTTTGTGGATTTTCTGAAATTTTTAAAAAGCTTTCCCTTAATTATTTTAAAGCTAAAACAAATTTAATTGCAAAAACTATTACCAAATAATAGTTGGAATTATTTTATTTAAGTCCAAAATTTCCTTGAGAATTTATATGAATTTTATCATAATTTTTGGATTTTATTTGCTATTTTCTAAAACCCTTTTGAATTATCAAGATTAAATAAATTGTTAAATCATCTAGAAAGCCTCAAACAGTGTTTGGGCCGAATCTCTCTCTCGGCCAAGTTCAACTTCCACGCACACGCAGCCCAAACCGGCCCGCTCCTCCCGCGCATTACACCCGATCCATCGTGATCATTCGATTTAAATCGAACGGCCAATGTTTCGCCCGTTTCTTTCCTTTCGCCGCTGTCACCGACAAGTGGGGCCATCGCTACAGTGTTGTCTCCTTCCTCTTTCTTTCTTCCCCACACTGCCTTCCTTTCTCACCCACACAGTCCGCCATGGACGCGATTCAAAAACCTTCCTTATGCGCTCGAATCCGACCGCATCTCCTGTGAATCTGCGTGCATTAAAACCGCCGCATCAATCCACCCCCGACACGGCCATCTCCGGTCCCAAATTCCCGATTCACTGCCGCCGTGTCTCATGACCTTCGTGCACTACACGTTGAACTGGCCACACCCGAGCCCTATAAAAGGGAGCACCGGGTGTACCTTCCTCTCCTCACCTCAGCACCACCACCCATTGCTCTTCTCCTCTCACCTAGCGCCCAGATTTAGAAGTTCTTCGCCGACGGTCAAGTTTCGGTTCTTCTTCTATTCCAGTGCCACCAGTGACGCTCTGACCCTGTCGTCCACACCTACGGCACCGCCGTATCACCACGAAGCCCGTGCACACCTTCGTTCGCCCTGAAGATCTCCGGATCCCCTTCTTCGTCGACGACCCCGCACCACAGCCGCTAAACCTTGTCGTCGACGTCCTTTCCGCCATGCCCCTTCGCTGCAAGGTAGTCCATCAGAATCAGTATTGTGTTACCTTTCATTTGCACACACTCTTGTCCCTCGCCGTGGCGCGTAGCACCGGCAAGGTGGTCGCCAGAGCTCCGCCGCTATCGGGCTAGTGTGGAGGACCTCCTGGCCTCCTGGGTGGTCCTCGAGGACCTCCCGGGTGGTCCTGGAAGACCTCCTAAGGTGTTCACGGCACGTGTGCCGAAGCACCCGCATGCACCACCCTCTGCGCACTCTGCTGTGAACCGGGTCCGCGGTGGACCTTTGACCATCTGTGGGCGTGGTCCATTGACCACGGGCCCAACTATCAGCGACTCATGATTTTTGGTTTAAAAACAAATCGGCTGGAAATTCAATTTCTGTGGGCTGACGTCATAAACCGGATTTTCCTTTCAGAAAATAAATCGGTAAATTGTTTTAAATCCAAATTAGGGTTTAAAACTTCCAGGAGCTCGTATTTCTTCATACAAACTCCGATTTAGGTGATTCAAATTTCTAAATTTGTTTAAATTAAATATCTATATAACTAAACTAAAATTATTTGATTTGGAGTTAGTTTGTTTTGTCTTTTTGAATTTCATTAGAATTTGTTGTATTTTCGCGTATAGACTTCGACGACTCCGGGGAGTTTGATCCTTTAGAGGACTTAGAGGACCAAGACCTCGATAAAGGCAAGTTATACCATTGATCATGTTAATCCCAATATTTTTAAAGTTATTTAATTCTGTTTTAAAATTATTATTGCATGCATAATTTTAATCAGTTATTTTAATTCCATATTTAAATCCTTAGATATTCTAATTCCTTTGTATAGCCAATTTGAATATTGATTATGATTCCCTTGTCACCATTAGATAAAATAATATCAAAAATAATCATATGCTTAGCCAATGCTTAGATCATAATTGTGATTTAGGTTGAATTTAGCCAAATCATTCAGCTTGGTTTAAAATTGAATCTATGGTATTGTTTTACCATAGAAAGTTTATAAAGTTGATTTTATTCAAAATAAAATCAAAAATGGGGTTGGACTTGGGCGAAATGGATGATTGGTGAGTGCAGGTTTATGCACGGGCTCAATCTAGTTAAGGTTGAGGCCCAGGGGTTATTTTGGAAAGTCGTCCAAGTTAGTTAAGGACCGGTCTTTGAGCGTATTTTGCTACGCCATACCGTACCACCACATGTCTCGAATGGGACATATTTGGCTCAATAATTTGTAATAATTTAATGTTATTTGTGTCATTTTGTTGTGTGGGCGTCGGTTAGACATTATTCCCACTTGGCGTAAGAGGGGGCTTTTCGGAGGGTGGTTAGCCCAATGAAACCAAAACCTTAGCGGACATAAATACATTAAGGTAGAGCATTGTAAAGGCCTCATGATAATTTCTTAGTCACACGCCTTTCGAAGCGTGTATTGGCCGACATTAAAAGCAAATTATCTCTTGTGGGTAAAGTTGTACCACCTCTGTAGAGTAGAAACTATTCGAATAGCCATGTCCACGGTCATGGACATGCTGAGCAAAGCCACTCTAAGTTAGACTTTGTTTTTAGTTTTAAAGTGATTTCAACAGATGATTTTGAGGATGGTTAATCCTTGTGGTAAAATCGGGCGGTTAGCCATGTGATAGGAGGGTATCCTTCACCATTCATTCATGAAGGTTATCCACACTATAAAACTATCAATTTAAAACCTAATTTTAGTTATAGAATACAAATGGCCTTGGAAATTAATATGAGTATTTAAACTGAAAATGCTGCTTTATGCAAAATAAACCCTGCCAGTCTCATTTGATTACTTATGCATACATCATAATTCTGTATTGGGTGTAACTTGTGAGCACGGAAGTTGTGCTCACTCTTACTGAATAAGCTTTATTCAGGAGAAGACTACTATCAGGACGGTGAGGATCCAGATGCGTAGGCATACGCCCCCAGACGATTATCTGTGACGAATCGTGTGGCCTACTACTACTTTGCTTCTGCTGTGATTTTCATTATTTGGCCTTAGGCCCTTTTTGTATTAAACTCTGAATTATTATTAATAAAATGCGTGATATGATTGTGTTATCACTTTTGTTTAACTGTGTACACTGGCTATCCTGGACTAGTGTATGAACACAGAGAATTCGGGATCTTTCGTTTCCGGGTTCGACAGTCTTCACAAACGGTTTATACAAAAAACCGTTTGTGATAGTTCATCATACCAAAGTAAATTTTTTCTAATTTTTGGCTAGCCTCAGGAATTACTAGTCATGCCCTCTGAAAACAAGCAAGCAGAAAACAGATACATCACAAATAAATTAATTGTTGACAACTCAAAGTAATCATTTACAACTAAAAATCAATTACAAAATAATATGTTCAAGTATTGTCGCTAGAGTTACAATTGAATTACAACTACTCAAAGTGAATTACAATTGAATCAATTGCTTGAAGGTCGTTCAGCGGTGTCGACGGAGTGAAACTCTCCGTTGGCGTTAACGATCTCCGTCTTGATGAAGCTACAGAGCGCTCCTCGAACTTCTGAGATCTCAGTCATAGCGAATGAATCTAAATCGAGTATCATGCTCTGTTGCTAGTAGGACTAAAGTAGTAAGCATATATAGTTAAATTTATAATTAGGAAATAATTATTGCGAGATTGATAAACCTCTGGATCATTCGTCTTAGCACCCATGATTTGTTGCATATGACGGCAAACGTAGAATGCACATAGGTGATCTTATTTTTACTGGTGGCACTACAAAAATAGAATTACATATATAGGTATAGTCAGTTCGAGAGACATTATTACGAAGTGTGATATAGGATTATTGTGTTGTAGCTCGTACCAGAAATCGCTCCCTGTGTTGCAGTGTGGTGCTCGATCCCTTATATAGCCCTCCCTCGGCAACATAGGTGTTGAACGACCTACATGATTCCAAAAAGTTATCCTCGGCCATTTCAAATGAAGGAAAACTACAATAGAGTTATGTACAGAGGAAATGAGCATACCGGTTGAGTATTCCTTCCACAAGGGTGAAGTCGTGAGTTTTGTTGATTAGGGAATCAAGGTATATTACCCTGTTCCTTTTTGGTACAATGACTAAAAGGATCTAGTGGAACCTACTCATGTCACTACTACAAAACAGGCTATAGTAGACGCCCCATCACAGACGGTTCCTTTGGAACCGCTCGTGTTGGCTATTGCCGCACTGCGGGTGGCGCGGAAGAATATCACGAGCGGTATTTTTAGAACTGCTGTGATAGTCATCTATCACAGACGGTTTGTAAATAGAACTGCGTGATATTACACGAGCGGTTCTATTCACAAACCGCTCGTGATAATCATTCCCAATCACGCATTTATTCTATTTAATAACCGTCGTAATATCACTGAGCGGTTCTATTTACAAACCGCTGCGTGATTTGGTGATTATCACGACGGTTTGTGAATAGAACCGTCAGGTAATATCACATACGGTTCTATTTATAAACCGCTCGTGATAGATGACTATCACGAGCGGTTTTTATTAAGAACCATCTGTGATATGCCCATAGCAGATAAATTGAGCGCGACACATCCTCTCGCCACACCGCCGCCAGGTTCATCGCCAGATCGCCTGCCGCTGTGCCTCGCCATTCTCTCTGCAAGGTTTGGATAAATATAATCAACTGCCCTCTGCTGCTGGGCTCCACTTAGATCGATAGCTAGCTTCTCCTCCCCAGTGTGCCACTTCCTCCCTAGCTCCTCCAACTCGCGATTTCTCCCTAATTAAGCAGATGAAGTAATCTCGATTATCCTTTTTCCACTCTATTGATTAGTGAATTTCCCTGACTTTGCTACTCTGTACATAGATGCTAATGTTTTGTTTTCTTTGTTGTATTCCTTAATCGGAAGCATAGGGTTTAGGTTTCAATTAATACTACTTAATGGAAAAAGGCAAAACGTACGTACATCTAGCTCTCAATTTGATGGACCCTATTTGTAGAAAATGAAAAGCAAAACATGTAGCCTTTAATTAATCTGGTGTAATTCCTTTGTGCAACGATGAGACAAAACGAGTAAGTACGTGCAAAGAAGTGAAAGTCTTAATCAGAACTAATTTCATGAGTAGTTTTCTAGAACAGATTAAAAGAAGAATTTATGACACACCAAGATAAGTCACATGTGCAATGATGTATTTTATATTTCCTCCATTTATATCCATGAAGAAACGTCATCACAAAGGGTTTATTGTTTCAATTATATGAAAGCGGATATAGCGCAATCGCGCGACCAATTTGCTAGTTATTAATTAGGATCTTCCTCTTGTCTTTTGTCTCGTATCTAATCAACAATCATGCAGATAATCAATAATTATCCGCTATGCCACTTAGAGAGGAGAAGGTTGGACCCTTGCCCCTAGCGCCTCCAACACCCGCCACCTCCTCCCCCATTGCGCCACCTTAGAGAGGAGAAGGAAAGGAGAGGAATCGTATTTTCTTCGTGACCTCCGAGGGTAACGATCTATAACCCTTTATATTTGCTATAAATTAATCGCTAATCAATTTTGACACTAATTTGTTACATGCGTAGTGTAGATGGATCAAACTGGATGTACAGCAGAACCGTGTGAGTCAAGAGTACATTAATGGCGTGGTTGCTTTTAGAAGAGCCGCCGAAAGGTGATATGTTGAAGAAGGAGATAAATTTTATGTAATCGTCCATGCATTGATTATGTAATTTGAAGATATTTAACAACGCGCGCAAATAGAAGCGCACTTGATTCGAAGGGGTTTCACAAAAGGGTATACATGTTGGACCAGTCACGGTGAAGAGCAGATTATTACACATGAAGTTAGTAATGACGGCACTGCCGAGGAAGTCAACGATACGCCGAGGTGGTGACCACTCTATGTCATCTTGAGATGTATTTCCCTCCGCCATTTTTGATATCATGGTCCATCTCATTGTTCACCTTGTGAGAGAGATAAAGATATGCGCCCTGTGTTCTTACGCCATATGTACCCGCTCGAGAGGTACATGGGAATTCTCAAGTCCTACGACGAATCGATCTCGACCGGAGGGCAAGATCATCGAAGGTTATGCAACCGAAGAGGTCATTGAGTTCTGCGTCGACTACATGGATCGTGGAACCGATAGGTGTGCCTCTATCTCGCCATGAGGGGAGATCGATGGTATCGGACCATCGGAAGGAAATCAATAACTCCCGATCCGATACATACGCCAAGCCCATTTCATGGTCTTGCAACACATGACCCAAGTGTCCCGATATCGACGAGCACAAAGACATGGTGCGCCAATGTAATCCGCATCGGCCGGAGGTTTGGATCACGAGAGAGCACAACCGCTTGCTCAACGAATGGTTAAAGGTGCGAATCATCGGGAGGTCATCAAGTGATGATACGCCGCTATGGTTGGCACGAGGGCCACAATTTACAATTGTCACATGGCAAGGATACGACATCAATGGGTACACATTTTATACGGCAACTCAGATAGGAAGAGCACGATCCGTAATAGCGGTGTCCGTGATAGATGCATTCAAGACCGATGGGATGAGGAGCTCCTACTATGGGCAAATAGACGAGATATGGGAGCTCGACACGTGCTTTTCAAGATCCCCTATTTCGGTGCCGTTGGGTCCATCCCAAGACAGTGAAGGTCGACAAAAGCACGGTGTCACTACCGTGGACCTCGAACGTGTCGGATATAAAGACGAACCATTCGATCAAGCAACCAAGTTGTTCAAGTCTTCTATGTAACCGACCGGCAAATAAGAAGCGCCACGTAGTTCTTCATGGAAAAGGAGGATTGTCGGAGTTGAGAATGTAGTGGACGAGGAAGAATACAATCAATTTGACGAGTTGCCTCCTTTCGAAACGACATTAGGCTCGAGGAAGAACCCGGTGAGGAAGCTAGCTATATGCGCATCGATCATCATGAAGGCCTATATCTTAATTAGAATTTACTCCAATGTAATTAATTTATTCCATAACATCATGTGTTATGGACTTGTAATCTCTCATATATTTTGATGTCAACGTGAAATTGTCATGTGTTGATGTGTTATGGACTTGTCATATTTGATATTGATGTCAATGTGGACGACATTGTAATGTGGAGTATCAAAATTGTCATCATACTTGATTTCGAGTTGAGTTGAATTAGATATGAAATTTTGAAGTCAAATGTGTTATGAACTTGTTATGGACTTGTCATATTTGATATTAATGTCAATGTGTGGACGACATTGTAATGTGGAGTATCAAAATTGGTTTCACTTAATTTGGAGTTGAGTTGAATTAGATATGAAATTTTGAAGTCAAATGTGTTATGAACTTGTCATCATACTTGTCACCAAGTTAGAATTCATATGGACTTGTCATAATTGTCATCATACTTGTCTCAAAGAAAGTTCACTATGTTTTCTCGTGATATTTATGTCTCACCGTGTTCAAGATGTTTTGTCGGGATATCATAAATTGGCCTCGGGTTGTAGGCTATCACGCATTTATTTTATTATACAACCGCTCAGGAATAATATCACGCATTTATTGAAATGAGAACCGTCTGTGATATACTTTTTATAAGGCGGAAACGCTAGGGTTTTCCTCTCACTTCTCACTCTCCGCGCCCTTACGCTCTCGCGTGCTCGTTCGCCTCCTCTAGGGTTTAGGGCTCGCCACCGCCGACCACGACCTCGGCGCCGCCGCCGACATTGGTGCCCCCGACCTCTGCGCCGCCGCCCGACCTCGGCGCGCCGACCTCGGTGCCGCGCCCCGACCTCGGCGCCCTGCTCACCTCCCAGTCAGAAGCCCCGACGCCGCCGACCTCGGTGCCGCCGCCCGACATTGGCGCCCGACCTCGGCGTCGCCGTCCTCCTCCCGTGTCGGCCTCCTCCCTCAGACCGCCTTCTCCCGCCCGTCCTCCTCCCGTGTCGACCTCCTCCCCAGCTCCCTCCTCCCAAGATCGGCCTCCTCCCCTGACCTGGCCTCCCCAGTTCTTTGTCGGCATCCTCTCTGTGAGTATTGCTCCTCTGTGGCGATTCGGTTGATCTTTATATATATATATATGCATATGCTAGTTGCAAATTAATCAGTGGGCTTTGTTGACATGCTCGTGATGAACTCCGTCTTATAATGAGATTGAATGTGATAGTTAGTTCATACTTGAGCTCTATTGTATTACTTGCTATTGTCAATATGTTGTATCGTTAATTGGTTACTTTCGGTTCAAATTTCATAGTTCTATTGCAAATTGATCGCTTGTATTGACTAGTTTGTGATTCTTCTAGTGGTATGTATGAGCTCATTCAACTTTTCATTTGCCATCTTGATCTCTCGTAGTCAACCTCTATTTGATCGAAGTTTAATCTGCTTTGCTAAGCAGTTGAGATCATTTGTGAGTTAACAAAGTATTGTTTAGAGCTCATAGTTTGAATTTATATTATCATATTCATTTCATGAAGAGTATAGACAATAGGATTGAGATGGCAAAGACTTGTTCTTTAGCTACTCTCCTTACGAGAGCACATAATATCATCAATCGCATTTCCTTAGAGAAGTAGGCTCGGGCAAAAGATTTGTATCACTAGTTTCTATCTATACAAAGATCACAAGAGAAGCTGGTGGATTAAGGAGTGTTAGGAGTGTTAGAATAGAAGCTCGTGGATTAAGGAATATTAGGAATGTTAGTAGTCTCAGATGAGCTCATTCAACTCTTCATTTGCCATCTTGATCTCTATAGTCAACCTCTCAGATTTCTTCCCGAGAGCAAGTAAGCGAGATGGCAGAGGCATCGTCTTCGCCGCCCACCGACGCCGCAGATGGAAGAGGCGCCGACGAGGCAGCCAACACCGACCCAAGCAGATGGAAGAGGCGCCGACGAGGCCGCCAACACCGACCCTTGCAGATGGAAGAGGCGCCGACGAGGCCGCCGCCACCGTCGATTTATAATGACAGGCGAGATGGTAGAGGACAATCGAAAATGCCTACGGGCCTTTGGTCATCACGGAGGTCGGTGACTTTGGGGTCCCTCTGAGTCCCAAGAGATCGCAAGTAGATTCCGACCATCTGCGGGATACTTGAAGGAACGGGTCCTCATCACCACACCAAGGTGGAAGGACTGATTTAAAGAAGCGAAGGCGCTATGTGTGGGATGTAACTTTCAGAGAAGTTCACTATTCTAGAAGCACATGTGGCACGCGGCGACGGACGGTGATGCTCACGATGGGTAAATCATGGAGGACCTTCAAGAGCATTCTTGTCACGGCACGTGAACACGGGTCGACGCCGCCAAGTAAAGATAGATTCTGACGCGGGAAGCATGGGACACCTTTGTGGCTATGAAAACATCGGCGAATTTAAGGAGTAAAGTGCGGCGACAAAGCTCTCCAGACATCGAAACACTCACCAAGACAGACTCGGCACCACGGGTATGCGGGTAAATACGAGGAATGGGCGGCGGAGAAGGAGAACCCGCTTCGATGTCACGGACCGCTGCTCCCTAAGCGGTTAAAAGCGAGGGCACAAGTCTCGTCTTCGGCAAAGATCTCCTTCACAAACCCGCAGATCAGAAGTGTCCCAACGTGTGGTAAGTATATCGAACTACTAAGTTGTTAATAAGTCCATAACTTCATAGTGTCTATAATAACGTGATGACCTCTTGCAGCGTGACTTGACTGCCCAAGCTTCCCAAGGCTCCTTCCGTGCAGACAGGGAGAAGGATATACTATCTACGGCCTTGGGAAATAAGGAGCACCCGGGTCGCACGCGAGGCCTTGGGGTTAACGTACCTTGGATTCATGGATTCGCGGACGACTACTACACGTATAGGACTAGGAAGAGATCCAAGGCCGAGCACGACAACCGGTTGGTACAGATGATTACTAACCAATTTCAAGTAGAGATGGCAAGATTATGAGTCAAATGGATATACTCATGAGCGGTGATGCAAGTCGCCCGCTAATTTGAAGGCAGTCCTCCTCGACGTCGGAGTAGCGCCGCGCGTCACAAGATAATTAGAACATGACGACGTCCGACACCGATAGACGATATCAAGGTAACGTACATCTATGGAATGCACCAAAGATAGACCCTAACGACGCCTTAGCTAATTGCGATCGCTTTGTAGGAGCCGACGCCTGTAAGCTCCAAGTGAGGATGGATGGGTCCTTTGTATTGAGGTCGCAGGATGGTGTATCCATACGAGGAAGGGCGGGCAAAGACGGTGCCCACCGGTGCACGGTTATGCCAAGGTCCAGGTGGATATGGTACATGTCAATTTCCGAGCCATCCCGCTGGACATTTGCCCGAACGAAGAGATCACAACACTAGGGATGCCGTCCTCTCTTTTATCCAAATGGCCCAAGAAGAACATCGCCTCGAACCAAAGAAGGCGCGATCCGACACGACCATTCCTCTCCAATGGGACCTCGATGACTCCACCTCATGTTTAGCCTCAAAAGGCCACCTCTTCGATTCCCCGTGGAGAAGACGCCAAGGAACAAACAAAAGCGCGTCGACGATCGGTTCGAGTCGTCTCACAAAAAGACGGTGCCAATCGCTAAGGCCAAATCGAAATCAACGAACGCGCCTCCCAAGTCCCGAAGTCCGAGAAGTCCGGAAGTCCGCGATACCCGGAAATACATCATCGGAAAACCGTTGTGTTCCGGCGATATAATGCGTTGGACATGCTTGTCGCTTTGCATGCACGGTACTTGGACAAGACCCAAAAGAAGGGGTCCGACATCGAATCACCGCCGACACGAGGACAAGCATTTCTTCAACGGACGAGGTACTTCGTCGTGGGCTTCAATGATTTATTTGAACTATTCAACCTCGTTGGCCTCCACGCCTCGCTTCTACGATGTTGGACATCGTAAGCGCGCATAATCAAGTTCTACATTCATCTATTACCGATAAATATCACAACTCATTGCTTATATATAGATACATGCTGCAAAATGTCCGGGAATGGAAAGAACCGGTGGGTTTCCTCGACCCACACGTGGTATCGTTGCAAACCATCCTACAAGACTCGCCCTTCGTCGAGAAATACATAACGAGGTCATTGCTTCTACAGAGGAACATGAAGTACATAGTGGTGCCCTACAACCGTGGGTAAGTGTCACTACTTGCTATACAAATTTCATTTGTACATTATCTGCAAAGACTAACTTAGGTTTAATGACTATAGCGACATACATGAGTAGGTACCATTGATCCTTTTAGTTATTATACCCAAGAGGAACCATGTGATATACCTTGATTCCCTAAACCGCAACAAGCACGACTTCAAAGACTCTAAGAGGAATACTCGAGAGGTATGCTCATTTCCTCCTTACATAACTCTATTGTAGTCTTCATTCGCTTGAAATGGCCGAGGATAACTTTTTGAATCATGTAGGTCGCTCATCAATTATGTTGCCAACAAAGGAATATACGATGGAAAGAGCGCCTAACTAACACAGGATGGATTTTCCAAAGACGTGCTACAACACAATAATACTATATCATACTTCATAATAACGCGTCTCGAACTGACTATACCTATATATGTAATTCTATTTTTGCAGTGCCGCCAGCAAAAAGATGATGAGTTATGTGCAATCTACGTCTGCTATCATATGCAGCTAATCCTTACTGACTAAGAAGAAGGATCCCGAGGTTTGTCAATCTCAAATAATTATTTCCTAATTATAAATTTAAATATATATAGCTTACCACTTTACTCTTAATTGGTAGCGACAGGTCTTGGATTTACAATGTGATTCACTCGTTGCGGAAGAGATCAAGGACATTCGAGGGAAGCTCTGCGCCTTTATCAACTCAGAAATCATTAACGACAACGGAGAGTTTCACTCCGTCGCCAACCCGAGCATCACCCCACTAAAACCTCTCAACGCAAAACAATTGTAATCTAGTTGTAACTATAGCGACAATACTTGAACAAATGCGATCTTTTGTAATTTATTTTGAGTAATGATCACTTTGAGTTGTCATGGTCGCTTGAATCTGTTATTGTGAAACTGCTTTTGTGATTGCTTGAATCATTTACGTGAATGCTTGTTTTCAAAGGGCATGGCTAGCAATTCCCGAGGCTAGCCAGAAAACAAAGAAATTGTGGGTAGGGTATGAGCTATCACAGACGGTTTTTGTTAAAACCGCTCGTGAAGGCAAAGTATCACGAGCGGTTTCGATCGCAAACCGTGCGTGATAGGAGAATATCACGACGGTTCTATATAAAAGCCGCTCGTGATAGTCACAAATCACGACGGTTTTATTTAGAACCGCTCGTGATATTCTCCTATCACGCAGCGGTTTTTATTTAGAACCGCTCGTGATATTCTCGAATCACGAGCGGTTGTCGCTGAAACCGCTCAGTGATACTTGACTTCATAGACGGTTTTTAATAAAACCGCTCGTGATATTTCGTATCACGACGGTTTTGTACCGCTCGTGATAATATCTCGTTATCACGCACCAACAAACATAGACGGTTGGAAACCGCTGCGTGATGACGATTCGAACCGCCCGTGATGTCGGTTCCTGTAGTAGTGTGTATGTCGCTATAGTCATTAAACCTAAGTTCGTGCTGCATATAAAATACAAATGAAATTTGTATAGAAAGTAGTGAACCACTTACTTCTGGTTGTAGGGCACCAGTATGTAGTCCTTGTCGTTCTGAGCAAGCAACCTTGTCGTTATGTATTTCACGATGTAGGATGCGTCTTGGATGATGGTTTGCTCGGAGACCACGTGTGGGTCGAGGAAACCCACTGGTTCTCGCCTTCCCCGGGCATTTTTCATCATGTATCTATACATAAGCAATGAGTTGTGATATTTATCAGTATTACGTTGTAACATCCCAAATCTGGGTGTGTGTTTCAAATGTAAGCAAATGAGTGAAAATTAAAACTTTTCTTGCATCTTGTGCTCCTTTTATGACATTGGCCCTGTCAAAATTACTTTGTTAGCTCTTGAATCTAGCTTTGATCATTACTTGAGCTTTTTTGTGTTCTTGAGAATCTAAAACTGCTCTTGTGCAAAATAAAAAATGATCTCTTTTGTGCGAAAGAACTGATCTCACCAATTCTTTCTCATGAGGCTGCTTGCCATGGTACTAGGCATGAACTCGGGGAGTTTTGGATGACCTAGACCACTCTCTTAAGCTTTTGTTGCTTGGGATGGTCGAGTGAGGCTTGAGATCTAGCACAATGCTAAAAATGCAAATTGTCAAATTGGTTGAGACTTAGGAAGAGATTGTGGATGGCTCCTAGTCCAGATCTTCTTTACTAAGATAGACCTTTATCAACTTGAATATTCATTGCAATTGAAAAACAGTTGAAAATGGGCATTTGAGAAAATTGAGCAAAATGATTCAATTCAGACCTTTTTGTCTCTTAATGTGGTCATGGTTAGCTTTTGGATCTCACGTTGACATTTTGACATGGCCAAGATCATTTTAGGATCACTATTGATAAACTTGCTAGATTTGAAGCTTTGCTTAAAATGCTAAAATTCATTGCTTTATATTGAGCCTTCTTGCTTAGCTTTGTTATATATGTTTTATCATGATCTTGCTAGCAAGTTAGGGCTTGATATGTTGTTTGTGCAACTTTAGAAATGCTAACTTGTTCTTTTGGGTAATCTCCTAAGCTTCTTGTACTCAACAATTGAAAAATACAAAAAATTGAAGCCACTCCATTGCATTTCATGCATGCTCCTTCTTATGCTTTTTCCTCATTCTCAGATTTGTCATCTCCGACGAGAGGAAGGCGTGATTCCTTGATGACTCCATTGTCAAAGGGAGAAGATATTGTAAAAATGTTAAAAAGGGAGAAGTTGTTTGGGGAGAAGATGTTTGAAAAAGGGGGAGTTACTTGGAGAAAAATTGAAAATCTAAGGATCATAGTGAGGGGGAGTTTCTTATTTGCATTCTTATGGTTTTATTATCATTTCTGAACTAGAATTGCAATTCTTGATCATCACAATGATCAAAGGTCATATCGAACAATTGTTCTTTCATATGGACCTTAAGTGAGATTTTGACACCTTTCTGGATTTTGAAGCTTTCATGCTTTCTTTTGCCGTATCTCACTTGCTGATACTATTCTGGAGCTAGCTTGGTCATTTCCTTTGCTTTTTTTCTTGCATTTGGACCAAGTTATGCCTTTGAACGAAAACGTCGAGTTTTTACTTTTTCAAACCTCAAATTTTGCATTTGTGGGAAATTGCCAATGTGTTCATCAAGGGGGAGATTGTGGATATCATGGGGATATGCTCATGATCTTAATGTGATGGTACATGTAACAGCCCAAAATTTTAATTTTTGTTAGAGTTTAAAACTTATTTGAATTTGTGAATTTTCTGAAATTTAAAAACTATTGTTTAAATTGTTGAAAGCTAAAAAGAAAATTTAAATCCAAAATCTATTATCAACTTTAAGTTAGAATTATTTTATTTGAGTCCAGTATAATTTTAGAATCATCCAGGAATTTTCCTAGAATTTTTAGGTTTAATCTGCTATTTTCTAGAGCCTAAATGGATTAAATCAATATTTAAAATAGAAAATCAAAAGAAAATCGCATGAGCAGTCTTTGGGCCAAATCTCCTTGGCCCAAGGCGCCCGCACCACCCCTGACCCCATCTAAGCGTGGACTGCTGGATTTAAATCCAACGCCCGCACCGCGCCCGCCTCTCTCTCTCTCTCCTCACCCGCACTGCCCCACTTGCCGCCCCCCCTCTCATCACGTGGGCCCGTGACCTTCGTCCTCCCCATCTCCTTCCTCGCGGGGCAAGCACGTCTTGGCCGCCATGGACGCCCTCGCCAAGCTCAGAACGGCCGCCTCAATCGCTTCGCGCTTTTCTCAGAGCAGCCGCCAAGACGACCGCGCCACCTCCCCACGCTTCCCTCGCCCTCTCTCCCGTTCTTCTCGCCACAGGCGCCACTCGCCAAGAACGGTCACAGACGATCCCCACGATCCTCGCCGCCTCGGAGCCCTCTACCCCTATAAAGGCCACCCGGGCGCGCCTCCACCACAACTCAACCCCACCACCCATTGCTCCTCCTCTCAGAGCGCCGAATTTTGAAGTTCTCACCGGTGGCCAATTCCGTTCTTCTCCGATTCCGGCCGTCGTCCCGCTTCGACCCGCCGACCACACCTTCGCAGATCGCTGCGTCGCGGCCGGAGCACCCATCCACGCCGTGGGAGAACCCGGATCGACTACTTCGACGACGACCGAAGCTCCTCGCCGCCAAACCTCGCCGTCGACGACATTCCGGCCACGCCCGCCCGCACCTAAGGTAGCCACTAGGTTCGCGAACTCCCCCTCTCTCGTTTGCGCCCACCCGCACCCCTCACCGTGGCGCGTAGCGCCGGCGAGGGTGGTCACCGGAGCATGGCCGGAATCGGCCTACGTGGCCTGGCCACCTCAGCGCCACTCGGCGCCACGCCAGCGCCCAATCCTACGTGGCCACCCACGTGGCAGCCACGTCAGTGCGCGTGCGCCACCTCACTGTGAGCCAAGCCCCGTAGACCAAATCCACATGAACCGTGTCACTGACACAAAGGCCCCACTGGTCAGTTTCTTTTTAAAAATTGGAAAAAAAAACAGCTGATGTCAAGATCACAATAAATGGATTTCCTTTGGAAATTTAAATCAAGAAATTGTTTAAATTGGCAGATTTAGTTTAAAATTTGGAAAATTCATATCTTTAGATTCCTAACTTCAAATTGAATGAATCCAACTTCTAAAATCTTATAAAATTATTGTCTAGTTAAATAAAATATAAAAATCTACTCTGGAATTAGTTTAAATTGTCATTTTGAATTCAAAACTATTTAAATTGCAAAGTTAAGATTTAAACTTGTAAAATTCATAACTTTTGATCCCTAATTCCAAATTAGATGATTCAAATTGCTAAATTCATAGAAAATTGTTATCTACCTAAATAAAATATAATGATTCAATTTAGAGTTCAGTTTAGTTCTGTTTTAGAATTTAGGAATTCATTTAAATTCCAAATTTAGGTTAAAAATTGTAGAATTCATATCATTTGAATTCCAACTCCAAATTTAGTGAAGTAAATTTCTAAAATTTAAAAAAAATGGTTATCTAGCTTAATAAAGTAAGATTAGTTTATTTGAAATTAGTTTAAATTGTCATTTTGAAGTTGAAACTATTTAAATTGCAAATTTAGGATTTAAACTTGCAAAATTCATGGCTTTTATTTCCTGTTTCCAAATTGAGTGTTCAAGTTTATAAAATCTTATAAAATTAGTATCTAGCAAAATAAAATATAATTATTTTATTTGGAGTTAGTTTAAACTGTCGTCTTGTATTTATTTGAGTGTCAATTGATTGTCGTATTTCCACGTTTAGATTACGATTTATTCCTGAGAATTTGATTCTTCCAAGAATTAGAATTTCAAGACTTCACCGAAGGCAAGTTACACTTTGACCATGTTGCACCTACTATGTTAAAGTTATCTAATTCAGCTTTTTAAAATTATTATTGCATGCATATCTTTAGTCAATTATTTTAATACCTTGTTTAAATGCTTAGTTATTCCATTTGTTGTTGTATGGCCAACCTTGAATATTGAAATGTCATCCCTTGTCACCATAGATAAATTGTTTGGAAATGCTTAGCAAATACTCAAACCATGATTTTGATTTTGGGAGGATTTAGCCAAGCCAAATCATTACAAATTTGTTTAAACTTGAACCTATGGTATTGTTTTACCATAGTGTTATTGTAAAGGTGGTTTTACTAAATCAAATAAAGAGGGTTTGGACTTGGGCGAACGGATGAAAGGTGGGTGCAGTTTATGCGGGTTTAATCTGGTTAGGATTAAAGCCTGTGGTTTAATTTGAAAGACGCCCAAGTCAATTAAGGACCGCCTTTAAGCTGCCTTTGCTATGCCAAAACGTACCACCACATGTCTGTATGGGAAGGACTCGCTTAATAATTTGGGATACCTCATAGATATTCGTGCCATGTTGTATGAGTGGGTGTTGGTTAGACAAGAGTCCCACATGGCGCAAGAGGGGCTCCTGAGGATGGTTAGTCCAATGGAAGCGAAACCTTAGCGGGCATGAGTATTGTGAGGTAGATCATTGTAACGGCCTTGTGATATTTGTTCACACACGCCTTAGGAAGCGTGGATTGGCCGACACAAAGGGTATAATATCTCGTGTGGGTAAAGCTGCACAAACTCGCAGAGTAGAAAACTATTGAATAGCGCGTCATGATCATGGACATGCTAGCAAAGCCACTTTAAGTTAGACTTGTTTTTGGTTTTAAAATGGTTTCAACAGATGTTTTCAGGATGGTTAGTCCTATGGGAAAATTGGGCGGTTAGCCATTGTGATTGGAGGATATCCATCACCTTTCTTGGAGGTTATCCACATTATTCAATTGTCATTTAAATTATGATTTTAAATACTCTATGAAAATGGCCTTGCAATCTATTATGATTATTTGAACTAAAACTGCTGCTTACGCAAAATAACCCTGCCAATATCCTTTGTTTACCTTATGCATGCATTACAAATTCCATATTGAGTGTAACTTGCGAGCACGGTAGTTGTGCTCATGCTTGCTTTATGCAACAAAATTTCAGGAGAAGACTACTATCAGGACGGTGAGGACACCGATGCCTAGGCTACGCCCCCAGACGATTGCCTGTGGCGGATCGTTCTGGCCTACCACTATCGTTCTTATTTCCGCTGTGTTATTTAATCTTTTATTTGGCTTCATGCCCAACTGTATCGAACTCTGATTTACTATTAATGAAATGCGAGATTTGGTTATGTTATCATTTTTGTAACTGTGTACACCGGAAATCCTGGACTGGTGTATGAACACAGAGGGTTCGGGATCTTTCGTTCCCGGGTCCGACAAAAGTGGTATCAGAGCCATATCGACTGTAGGTCGTGGCCTTAGAATTGCCTTAAGGACTTATCTTCAAAAACTAAAACTATTTTGAGTCTATCCAGAGTCATTTCTCAACCTTTCTCTTTAAAAATGTTTACTAACCCCTCTCCTTCTCAAAATTTTAGATGGCTGAAAGACCGGATGCTACTTCCCACTTGAGCCTTTATCGATCTCGGGCTGAAATACTTTGGGAAATGATGCAGCACCTTGGTTACCGGAAGAGGCCAACTTTCCAAGGATTCAAGTACCATGTGGAAGAACAACAACTGTGGAGAGTAGAGGTGCTCATCTACTCCAACCTTGCACCGGACACCGTCTTTCCACGTCTTTGACGCCCGATCCGCCATGACACCTTTGATGCGCATGCAGATGCGGCAAGAGAGGCGATCCGCCACCTTCGCTACACCTACAATCATCGCCTTGAGGCACCGGGTTTCATTACTACCCGATGCACATTCCGACCCGACTCGACAAAGATTTTCGACTCCACTAGAGACGAAGATTCTCCAATCGACACACGGTGGATCTGGCTAAGGCTTTGGATTACGCCACGGAAACACCTTGAACGACTTGCTCACCGCCGTAATGCAGACTACAAGAAGCGTAAGAGAAGTCAAGACCGTAATCATGAGCTAGCTAGCTACAAGGTCGGGCGAGGCTAGCTCCAGTGAGCCGGATTATACCCCCAGTACCCCATTATAGTTATCTTCCCGGTTTAGCTCGATCCTTAGTTGCGAATTATGAGCTACTATCTTATTTGTGGTAGCCATAATCTTTGAATAAAATGACTTAATAAAGGAATTTTTGAAAAAATCTGCTCCTTGTCTTGTGTGCTCTTTGTGTTCTTGGGCTGTTAGAATTTACCCCAATAGAACTTCCTATCTGTCTATCTCTCCTAAATCTTTGGAGTTCTAGCAGATGGTGACCACCGCTGCGGCAAATGGCGATGTCCGAGGTCGGGCAACGAAGACGCAGACACTGGGGAGGATCCGTGCAAAGAACCACCACCGCCACCACCGGTGAAGGACCAGATTACGCGTCGATGATGGAAAACCGAATCATCTCGATTAACCTCCTAGCTCGATCCCTCAACGTGCGAGAATGTGCAGCAACAATGGATCGCACCACCACCTCCACCCGCAGAGATTGACCATGGCAGATTTCATGCGATGCGCCCACCGACCTTCTCCAAAGAAGACAGAGCCGATGGATGCCGATGATCGATCCGTGCTATCGGAAGAAGCTGGATATCACTCGATGTCTCGATCGTGAGAGAGTCTGCTTGCCTCTCACCACTCACCGGTCTCGCATCGTAATGGTGGGATAACTACAACATCTCCCATGCCGATGCGCAGACTATCTCTTGGGAGGAGTTTGTGCGGGCTTTTTCACATGCACATATCCCCGCGGGATAATGACCTCAAGAAGAAAGAGTTCCACGCGCTCAAGCAAGGCAACCGCGACAAAGGTGAATACTCGCACAAGTTCAACCAAATTTTGCTCGCTATGCCCCAGCAGATGTGGCTAGTGATGAAGAAAGGCGAGAAAGGTTCATGGATGGTTTGAATGATGAGATCTCACCCAAATTGGTCTCCAATGACTACACCGACTTCCAGCAGTTAGTGAATAAAGCTTTTCGCCAGAGGCCAAACATCTGCAGATGGAGAACTGCAAGCGGAGGATGGCGCTCCAAGTTCAACTCGAGGTCAACCCAAACCTCGCTTTGCTCGGCCTCACCACCTCGAGTGGAAGGTTCCATCTTCTACACCCGAGCTCCAAGACGCAAGACACGGCGCTCCAACTCTTCCGGCTTCGCAACAATGCATTTGCAGCGGGCCAAGCAGAAGAACCCAACTTCATCACGGGAGTGACATGCTTCCATTGTAACGAGATCGACATTATGCAAACAAATGCCCGAAGAGACAAAGCGATCATGACACCACCAAAGCAAGATCGGGAGTACCAGCCACCGGCGGCACCCCAAAGCCGGCGGGCCAGTTCATGAAGGGACGTGTGAACCACGCCACACCAGAGGAAGCTCAAAGACCAGATGTCGCCCTGGTACGCTTTCGTTAATATGATACCGTGACGCCGATTCTGTTTGATTCCGGCTTCAGATTCTTTTGTATCCAATAAGTTTGTGGGCAAAATGGGTTACCTATTTCTCCATTAAGTAATCCTATGATAATCCATTCCCGGGCTCGTAAATGAGAACCAGTTCTCTATGCCCGAATCTTACCTCGAGATATCCTGAGTTTCCTTCATGGCGACTTTATAGTCTTGCATTCTCAAGGTCTGGATGTAATACTTGGAATGGAGTGGCTAGCCAAGAATCAAGGACAGATAGACTGTGCCAATAGGTCTATCACTCTCACTAATGAGGAAGGAGTCACAGTTGAATTCAAACCCAATACCTGCACCAGAGGGAGTGCCATTCTAACCAGCTTGAAGGAGTTAAAACTTGAAGATATACCAGTGGTACAAGAATTTTTGGATGTTTTTCCTGATGATCTACCCGGCATGCCACCGGATAGGGACATCATGTTCTTAATTGACTTAGTCCTGTGGACCGCCCAATCTCGGCGACCCTCTGAGAATCTTGGCTAATGAATTGGCGAGAGATGAAGAAACAAATTGAAGAGTTGCGGAGCAAGGGATATATTCGCCAAGTTCATCACCCTGGGGCACCAAGATCGCTTTGTCAAGAAGAAAGACAACAAGATGAGGATGTGTGTGGATTATAGGTCACTCAATGAAGTGACAATCAAGAACAAGTACCGCTACCTAGGATTGATGATCCGCTCGATCAACCGAAAGGAGCAAGTGTATTCTCGAAGATTGATTTGAGATCTCGCTATCATCAACTGAAGATCGGACCAGAAGATATTCCGAAGACAGCCTTCACCACTAGATATGGATTGTACGAGTTCACGGTAATGTCTTTCGGTTTGACGAACGCCTCGCCACTTTATGAATATGATGAACAAAGTGTTCATGGAATTCTTGGATAAGTTTGTGGTTGTTTTCATCGATGACATCCTCGTCTATTCAAGAATGAAGAAGAACATGAGAACCACCTCGATTGATTTTGGGAAAACTCGGGAGAACGACTTTTATGCCAAATTCAAGAAGTGCGAATTTTGGCTAAGCCAAATGGCATTCCTTGGACATATTGTGTCCGCAGGAGGAGTTGCCGAGATCCACCAAAGTAGAAGCAAGAATGGATTGGAAACAACCCAAGTCATCACAGATGTGAGAAGCTTCCTTGGATTGGCCGGGTATTATCGCAGATTCATTGAAGGTTTCTCCAAGATAGCAAGACCAATGACTCAACTTCTGAAGAAGGAGAAGAAATTTGAATGGACAAGTGCTTGTGAGGAAAGCTTTCAGGAGCTGAAGACAAGATTAGTTTCAAAGACTGTATTGGTCCTACCAGATATTCATAAAGATTTTGTGATTTTTCGGCGACTCTCGTCAAGGACTCGGTTGCGATTGATGCAGGAGGGCAAGGTCAGATTCACGATCTCGTGAGCCGAGGCCACATGAAGGGAATTATCCAACTCATGACCTTGAGTTAGCGACGATTGTGCATGCATTAAAGATCTGGCGGCATTACCTCGCCAGAATCATTGTGAAGTTTTCACGGATCATAAGAGTCTGAAGTACATATTCACTACCCGACCTTAATCTCCGACAGAGAAGATGGCTAGAATTGATAAAGGATTATGACCTTGAGATCCATTACCATCAGGGCAAGGCAAATGTAGTTGCGATGCCCCGAGCAGAAGGCGATTGCAATACCATCTTGGTTCAGAGAATCACCAGAGTTGTATGAAGAATTGAAGCATCCGAACTTGGAGATTGTTGAGCAAGGATGTGTGAATGCTTTGGAAGTTCAACCAACACTTGAGTCGATCAAAGAAAAGCAATTAGTAGACGAAGACATCAAGGAGATCAAGAAGAATATGAGAAGAGGCAAAGCTTCAGATTCACCAAGATGAGAAAGGAACAATGTGGTTCGGGAACCGTGATCTGCGCATCGGATCGGCGAGGATTTAAAGCAATCGATTCAAGGAAGCCCATGAGTCGCCTTATTCCATTCACCTGGCAAGATTAAGATGTACCAGATCTTAAGGAAAGATCTTGGTGGGTCAAGATGAAGCGGAAATTGCCGAGTTCAGAGTCTGTAGATGTTTGTCGGTGAGTCAAGGCGAACATCAAAGACCCGCCGGTTTGTTACAACTGTTACCGATCCCCGAGTGGAAGTGGGAAGAAGTTGGTATGGATTTCATCACGGACTTCCTAGGACTCGGTCAGATGTGATTCCATCTGGGTGATAATTGATCGGTTAACTAAAGTAGCTCACTTCCTTCGATCAAGACCACCTACCCGAGCAAAGAAGTTGGCGTAATTGTATATGGCCAAGATAGTCATGCTCGCATGGAGTACCCAAGAAGATCGTGTCCGACAGAGGATCACGATTTACGTCAAGATTTTGGCAGAGATCGCATGAAGCTTTGGGAACCAGACTCAATTTCAAGATCGCATATCATCCGCAGACGGATGGCGGACCGAACGAAGTCAACCAGATTCTTGAAGACATGCTTCGAGCTGCGCCTTGGATTACTGGAAAAAGTTGGGACAAGAATTTGCCCTATGCGAATTTTCAGATAACAATAGCTACCAAGCCGCCTTCAAATATCCCGCTTGAGGCTTTGTATGGCAGGAAATGCAGAACTCCGCTTCTATGGGATGAAGTAGGAGAGCATCAGTTCTTTGGGCCAGAGTTGATCAAAGAAGCTGAAAGTAAGGTTAAGGCAATAAGAGAGCATCTGAAAGTAGCTCAAACCCGATGAAGAGTTATGCCGATATTCGCTTACGAGAGTTGACCTTTGTTGAAGGAGATTTTGTCTATCTCCGAGTTACTCCACTCCGAGGAGTAAGAAGGTTCCGAACCAAAGGAAAACTTGCACCCAGATTTGTGGGACCTTACAAGATTTTGGCAAGAAGAGGTGAAGTTGCATATCAGCTTGAGCTACCAGCATCTTTGTCCGCTGTACACAATGTCTTCCATGTTTCACAGCTAAAGAAGTGCCTTCGAGTGCTCAAGATCGACTCTTCCGAAAGCATTGATCTTCAAGAGGACCTCACCTATGTGGAGCAACCGATCAAGATTCTGGACGTCGCAGAGCGTGTCACACGGAACAAGATCATCCGTTCATACAAAGTTCAGAGGAGCCACCACCCTGAAAGTGAAGCCACTTGGGAGCGAGAAGAAGATATTAAACAGGATATCCCCACCTTCTGTCGGTCAATCCTCGAATCTCGGTCGAGATTCCCTTAAGGGGGAGGTTTGTAATGACCCAAAATTTGAATTTTGTTAGAGTTTAAAACTTATTTGAATTTGTGAATTTTCTCAAATTTAAAAACTATTGTTTAAATTGTTGAAAGCTAAAAAGAAAATTTAAATCCAAAATCTATTATCAACTTTAAGTTAGAATTATTTTATTTGAGTCCAAAGATAATTTTAGAATCATCCAGAATTTTCCTAGAATTTTTAGGTTTAATCTGCTATTTTCTAGAGCCTAAATGGATTAAATCAATATTTAAAATAGAAAATCAAAAGAAAATCATGAGCATCTTTGGGCCAAATCTCCTTGGCCCAAGGCGGCCCGCACCACCCACACCCCATCTATCTATGTGACCGTTGGATTTAAATCCAACATGACGCAACTGCCCAAGACCTCCCTTCTCTCTCCCTCACCACTTTGCCCCACTTGCCCCCTCCCTCTCGCCATCACGTGGGCCCGTGACCTTCGTCCTCCCCATCTCCTTCCTCATGGGCAGCACATCTTGGCCGCCATGGACGCCTCGCCAAGCTCATGTGGCCGCCTCCAGCCGCCTCGCCTTCTCCAAGAACGGCCGCAAGACGACCGCGCCACCTCCCCACGCTTCCCTCGCCCCCTCTCCCGTTCTTCTCCACCGCGCCGCCACCAAGAACGGTCACAAGACGATCCCCACGATCCTCGCCTCGGAGCCCTCTACCCCTATAAAGGCCACCCCAAGCGCCTCCACCACAACTCAACCCCACCACCCATTGCTCCCCTCCTCCTCAGGCGCCGAATTTTGAAGTTCCTCCGGATCCGATCCGTTCTTCTCCGATTCCATTGCCGTCCCCGCTTCGACCCCGCCGACCACACCTTCGGCACCGCCGCGTCGTTGCGAAGCCGGAGCACCCATCCACGTCGCCGGACAACCCCGGGATCGACTACTTCGACGACGACCGAAGCTCCTCGCCGCCAAACCTCGCCGTCGACGACATTCCGGCCACGCCGCGCGCACCTAAGGTAGCCACTAGGTTCGCGAACTCCCCTCTCGTTTGCGCCACCCGCGCACTCACCGCGGGTGGCGAAGCGCGGCGAGGGTGGTCACCGAGCATGGCCGAATCGCCCACGTGGCTCGCCACCTCAGCGCCACTCGGCGCCACGCCAGCGCCCAATCCTACGTGGCCACCCACGTGGCAGCCACGTCAGTGCGCGTGCGCCACCTCACTGTGAGCCAAGCCCCGTAGACCAAATCCACATGAACCGTGTCACTGACACAAAGGCCCCACTGGTCAGTTTCTTTTTAAAAATTGAAAAAAAAACAGCGCTGATGTCAGCACTGCGCAGTAAATGGATTTCCTTTGGAAATTTAAATCAAGAAATTGTTTAAATTGGCAGATTTAGTTTAAAATTTGGAAAATTCATATCTTTAGATTCCTAACTTCAAATTGAATGAATCCAACTTCTAAAATCTTATAAAATTATTGTCTAGTTAAATAAAATATAAAAATCTACTCTGGAATTAGTTTAAATTGTCATTTTGAATTCAAAACTATTTAAATTGCAAAGTTAAGATTTAAACTTGTAAAATTCATAACTTTTGATCCCTAATTCCAAATTAGATGATTCAAATTGCTAAATTCATAGAAAATTGTTATCTACCTAAATAAAATATAATGATTCAATTTAGAGTTCAGTTTAGTTCTGTTTTAGAATTTAGGAATTCATTTAAATTCCAAATTTAGGTTAAAAATTGTAGAATTCATATCATTTGAATTCCAACTCCAAATTTAGTGAAGTAAATTTCTAAAATTTAAAAAAATGGTTATCTAGCTTAATAAAGTAAGATTAGTTTATTTGAAATTAGTTTAAATTGTCATTTTGAAGTTGAAACTATTTAAATTGCAAATTTAGGATTTAAACTTGCAAAATTCATGGCTTTTATTTCTGTTTCCAAATTGAGTGTTCAAGTTTATAAAATCTTATAAAATTAGTATCTAGCAAAATAAAATATAATTATTTTATTTGGAGTTAGTTTAAAGCGTCAGTCTTGTATTTATTTGAGTGTCAATTGATTGTCGTATTTCCACGTTTAGATTACGACGATTCCGGGGAATTTGATTCTTCCGAAGAATTAGAATTTCAAGACTTCAGCGAAGGCAAGTTACACTTTGACCATGTTGCACCTACTATGTTAAAGTTATCTAATTCAGTTTTTAAAATTATTATTGCATGCATATCTTTAGTCAATTATTTTAATACCTTGTTTAAATGCTTAGTTATTCCATTTGTTGTTGTATGGCCAACCTTGAATATTGAAATGTCATCCCTTGTCACCATAGATAAATTGTTTGGAAATGCTTAGCAAATACTCAAACCATGATTTTGATTTTGGGAGGATTTAGCCAAGCCAAATCATTACAAATTTGTTTAAACTTGAACCTATGGTATTGTTTTACCATAGTGTTATTGTAAAGGTGGTTTTACTAAATCAAATAAAGAGGGTTTGGACTTGGGCGTAACGGATGAAAGGTGGGTGCGAGTTTATGCACGGGTTTAATCTGGTTAGGATTAAAGCCTGTGGTTTAATTTGAAAGACGCCAAGTCAATTAAGGACCGCCTTTAAGCTGCCTTTGCTATGCCAAAACGCACCACCACATGTCCTGTATGGGAAGGACTGGCTTAATAATTTGGGATACCTCATAGATATTCGTGCCATGTTGTATGAGTGGGTGTTGGTTAGACAAGAGTCCCACATGGCGCAAGAGGGGCTCCTGAGGATGGTTAGTCCAATGGAAGCGAAACCTTAGCGGGCATGAGTATTGTGAGGTAGATCATTGTAACGGCCTTGTGATATTTGTTCACACACGCCTTAGGAAGCGTGGATTGGCCGACACAAAGGGTATAATATCTCGTGTGGGTAAGTTGCACAAACTCGCAGAGTAGAAAACTATTGAATAGCGCGTCATGATCATGGACATGCTAGCAAAGCCACTTTAAGTTAGACTTGTTTTTGGTTTTAAAATGGTTTCAACAGATGTTTTCAGGATGGTTAGTCCTATGGGAAAATTGGGCGGTTAGCCATTGTGATTGGAGGATATCCATCACCTTTCTTGGAGGTTATCCACATTATTCAATTGTCATTTAAATTATGATTTTAAATACTCTATGAAAATGGCCTTGCAATCTATTATGATTATTTGAACTAAAACCGCTGCCACATAAAATAACCCCGCCAATATCCTTTGTTTACCTTATGCATGCATTACAAATTCCATATTGAGTGTAACTTGCGAGCACAGTAGTTGTGCTCATGCTTCCTTTATGCAACAAAATTTCGTGAGAAGACTACTATCGGGGACGGTGAGGACACCGATGCCTAGGCTACGCCCCCAGACGATTGACTGTGGCGGATCGTTCTGGCCTACCACTATCGTTCTTATTTCCGCTGTGTTATTTAATCTTTTATTTGGCTTCATGCCCAATCAGATCGAACTCTCATTTACTATTAATGAAATGCGAGATTTGGTTATGTTATCATTTTTGTAACGTGTACACCGGAAATCTCGGATCGGTGTATGAACACGAGGGTTCGGATCTTTCGTTCCGGTCCGACAAAGACAATTGGCAATAGCTTCCTTGGTTTGTCGAAACGATCGTTTTCGGTTTTGTTGAAATCTGTTTTCGGCAAGTGTCGGATAATCGGTAGTACCGGCGTGTATCTGCGCGGTACTACCGCTGATCGTAGTACCGCTTGTGTTTACGGTAGTACCATTGAAGGTATTACCGCTAGCAAAGCGGTATGGTTTTTCCAGAACGAGTGTAACTTGTGTTTTGGATTTCTCGAGGAGCGGTAGTACTGCGCTATGGTTGCCGGTAGTACCGCATGACGGAACGACCGCGTGTGAGCGGTATGGTTTTTCCAGAACAAGTGTTTTTGGGAAGTTTTGATTTCCTTGAGGAGCGCATACGACCCGATTATGGGTGCTTGATATTACGCTAGAAGGCGGTAGTACCGGCCTTAACACGGCGGTAGTACCGATTGCATTTTCAAGTTGGGCCATCTTGGTAAAATGGTTATGGGTTAGGTCAAGTTCATGGGTGTCATGGCATATGTGTTGCATGATGCATGTTTTGACTAACGTGGGTCAAGTTGTGAAGAACTTGTTCCCGGATTCGATTTCTTTGTCTATTGATGTGCAGGTTGCTTGGAGGTCAATGACGTCAACGGCGAGGATGATCGGGACTAAGCTTGGAGAGCTGAGGTCCAGAACGATCGGGATGCGGGTGAGGTCAATGGAGTCAAGCATTGTGCAAGAGGGATAAAGGTGACCGAATCAGGCGATTCGGTCGACGGAGTTCGATCAAGCGGCGGGTCGGTGCAAGTGCCATGGTGGTTTCGGTGGGAGCCGGATGGGAGAGACTTGCCGACATGAAGAGAGTTGGATCAACCTACGTGGCGAAGCATGAGAGGTGCTTCACGAAGATGGGACTCGGTCTTCAAAAGGATCGAGAAGGGTATTTTGGTAATTTTACCAAATACGCCTTTGGTGACCTAATGCCAACCAGGCGCAAGACGGCAAGGCCAAGAAGTGGATTAGGTCAAGAGAATTGAAGACGGCGCTTTAAAATGCGTGCGTGTGTGACCCGTTTGTTTTGGGCCTTAACGGGAGCCCATTAGGGTTACTCTTCTAGAAGGTCTAAGCCTCCACTATAAATAGGGGGTGTGCTGGACAGCCACCCCAACCCTTTCATTGCTTTGTAAACCCTAGTTTTGCTTTTGTGCTTAGGGAGTTGATAGTTGGAGGTTAGGGTTCTAGAGAGTTGGATTTGATTTCGTGCTCATGTATTGAGTCTTTGTCCTCCATTGATGGAGTGGCTGTAAACCAATACCATATCAAATCAATCCAAAGAAAGTTCTATCAAAGATGAGTTCATTTGCTTTCTTTCTCTCTATTTGATGATTTTGAGTCTTTCTTTGATCCATGAAGTTTTTGGTTGGTTTCTTGCCGTGATCTAACTTGCTTTGACATGTGGGAACCCATCTAGGGTCATCTTGATCATCAATCACCCACGAGCAAGTCTCTAGATCATATTTCGATTTTTGCTCGGTTTTGAAGCACACTTCGTTCAAACTGAAAAAGATAGGAACTTTGGCTTGGATCTCTGCGATCCTTGATTGGAATAGGTTTCTAATATCCTTAGGAAGGTATGTTCCAAATTTGGTGGAGTTTGGCCTTATGGTTTAAAAGTTACGACGATTTTCGATTTCGTTTTCGCATTCGTTCATCGTCAGATAAAAGGTAGTACCGCGATTTTGCTCATGTAGTACCGCTGATGAGGTAGTACCGATCTTCAACGGTGGTAGTACCGATTCACGAGATTTCAAAGACAACTTTTTGTTCTTTGCTCTGTGCTTTGGGGGTTTGTTTAGGATTCAATACAAGGCTTCCGCTATACTTGTATATTGATCTTCATAGCTCTCATAGCTATTGGAGTGAAATTATTATTAGATCCAATCTTATTCGAAAAAGAATTTGAGCTCCTATTCACCCCCCCTCTAGTCGCCTTTTTCGGTCCAACAACTTTAAAACAGAAGATAAAATTCTAAATTTCGGCAGAACCTCCCTTGTATAGTTAACTATATGAGAGGTTCCAACAGTCATATATATCAAGACAATAAAGGAATCAATAATTAACAGAACCATAACAGGAACATAGCCTGAACTCAAGCAATTATATCATAAGGATGATCAAAGATCACACGCAGTACCTAATCCATCATAACAGGGAAGGGGTTATCAACCACAGCTAACATTATTTATTACAATTCATCATTAACGAATAAAAAATAGAACTAAAACGTAATCCTGGACTTGATTAAGGTGAAGTAAATGAGTAGTGCGTGTCTACTCCCTCCCAATAGAGCCAATCCTCAATGATCACCTAAAATGAACAAACAACGCAAGAGTGAGTCCGAGACTCAGCAAGTACAGTAAATAAATGGTACATACAACAACCATGATCATGACAACTTCATTGAAGAATATGAAATAAATACGTAACTAATATTTGAATGAATGGAATAAATGAATTGATGAAATGAAGGGACTACACACATGCATATACGCAGATAGTGGTGACACACCATCGGTGTTCACCTAAGCCCGTGATTTAACAAAATACGGATCCAAGTCCCGTATGAAGAACGTTTCATACGGGTGTCCTGCATCGCCCACATTGGAATGGTGGGTCTTACGCACCCATCTACCGAATTGATGGGTCTTTTTAATCCACTCCTGTGGATGAAACATGAATAATGGATGCATGGAATGAAATATGAATATTGAAAAGAAATGCTCTCTAATCATGGAGATAACACATATGGAAGGAACATGAACATTAAATATTAACATGGATCTTAGACTCACAATACTAACATCAGGCAATCAACATTTTCTAATTATAAGGACATCAAAGTACTTGCCTCAACTGTGAAACAGAAGACAAGAGGCGGAACGCTCTAGCGCCGGTGTTCCCCACCACCTGGTAACCAATAATGATACTAAGCTTCAATCAAAATGGCTTAATAAGACTTTACCCACAACACTCTACAATGGTGATCTAACCCGCTAGCTAATCAATAGTCCGAGGTTGTCACCTTGCAAACCCTTGTGCATACTACCCAGCATCACAAGATACATGCTAATGAAACAGCATATAACCTGCAAGGTCTATGCGATCCTAAGCTGTCACCCAAGCCTAAGCTCCAGAACAACCAAACGTAGCTATGCACTAAGCAAACCTTGAAGCAGTACTGAACTCTAGGTGATAACACCCATCTTGGTTGCATCTAATTGGAAAGCGCATAAGTAAACAAGACAAACAAGGCCTATTTAGGCGCTGCGTGTACGTAAGTCAATTGTCACACATTTGCCATGCCAAGTTTGCATCTAAATACACTAGGCTAAATCGTCATTTCACCACATTTCTGATCTCTAAGAAATTACGAACACAATATACCCTAAACGAGTAAAACACTAATGCATGGATCTAGCAAAATGTGATCAGAATGCTCTCTGTTTCTTATCTACTAACCTGAATCCATTCCACATTAAACTTGAGAAGGCAGTTTAACGGGGCACTTTGCATCAGTAGGACCGTTAATTACCTTGTTGTTGCCCTCAGCCTCTAGTTGATAGGAACTGAAGAAATTGCATTGAGTTCAATGCCTATAATCTCATCCCCTTCGGCCGACAATACAACAGCAGCATCCTCTGTCCCTAGCGCAATCTTTGGGTTGCCCCTCTCAGAACCATTCACCTTCAGAGGGGTTGATCTCATCATCTGTGCAGCAGTTTGATAAGCATCAACAAAGGCATCTAGAGTGACAATTGTATCCATTCGTAATCCAAAGACTGTGTTGTTGCCGCATGGGCATTTCTCAAACACCAACAGGCAGATCGCTGCAAAGAAGATGTGGTCGGGAGGAAGGAGCAACCGGAGTTGGGGAGGCCGGCGACGGCGCGGAGGTGGTCAGCCGGTGGAGCTAGAGGCGGCCGAACTCGGGTGGCTGAGCCGAGAGCGGGACCGGCCGGGCAGCAGCCAGGAGGAGCCGAGCTGGGAGGCCGGGTGCGAGGCCGTGCCTGACGGCAATGTACCAGCCGGAGGCAGCTCGAGGAGAGAGGGGCGCCAGAGGAAGCGGCGGTGCTAGGCGGAGTCGGCGGCGGTGCCTCAGGGAGGCCGCAAGGGGAGGCAGTGGCGCCTCAGGGAGGCCGCAAGGGGCGGCGGCGGCGCCTCAGGGAGGAGGCGGCGACACGGAGAACCGAGGGAGCCGAAGGAACCAGGGGACTAGGGGCGCCGTGAGGAGGAGGCAAGTGTGGCAACACCTGGACAGGAGGAGGCGGCCGAATCTGGTGAAGGGTGGTGGCTGCTCATTTGGGGAGAGGGGGTGTAGCTAGGTTAGGGCAAAGGGGCACCCCCCTTAGACCACTAGTTGGCCGGAAGCTCAAGGCCCACCCTTCCGAAAATAAATCCTGCATTTTATATATTTGCCTCTCCAATATATGTTGTCTTCTCTATTCTTTATTTCAATCGCTAACCAAAATTGAATGAGTTTCCCTCTCCGAATAATATTCTCCTAATGGATATTTGGGGTATTACAGGGCGGCCATCGATCGCGTGGGCCATGCGAGTGCACTGTATTGCGTGTGTTTTGAGCCGTTGGATCTTAATCCAACTGCCGCCAAGCGCCAAGACTGTTCGTCCTCTTCCTCGATGCTTCATCAAGGCCACGCCTGGCCACCATTGCTGTGGCATGGGGAAGCGGCGAGCGCCTTGTCCTCTCCTCCACGTCCTTCAACGGCTATTGGCATTTAATGCTTGTCAGTTCTCGCCCTCAAGGTCGTGGTCTCACCTGCTCCCGTTGCTCAGAGTGCCCGTGAGCCCGTGGTGAACCGTGCTCACCATGGAGCTTGCCTCCGCTCCATTCCTTGCTCTCTAGCTATAAGATGCCCTCAAGCTCTTCCTCAGCTCTTTTCCAGCACCCCTGTAGCTTCACCTTTACTCCTTGGTGCTTGCTTGAGGTCAATTCCCCAAATCCCTAAACCGCCATTGCTGGCCGTGGAGCAAGCTTCGTCGTCCCGGTGCTCCAAGGGTTCTTCTTCACTTCTGTTCGCGTCACTTCGCGCCCCTCTCCACCTTAATCAAATGCCCTAACTTAATTTGGGTTTGCATTCACAGGAATGGCTTGAATTGGGTTTTGGATCTCCTTCGACCGATTTGCCCCCTTTCTTCCCCAACGCCAGTAAGCACCTCCTCTCTTCAATTGCTTGCTCATGGACCTTCCTTGAGCTATGTTGAAGCTAATCTGATGACTCGGTCATGCTCATTTTGCTCAGGTCGCCATCTCCTCGTCGTCGTCCTCAGCGCCGGCAAGCTTCATCGTCGCTGGAGCAGCTCCAGCCTCCTCCTTGCCTTCCCTGCCCTCAGATAGATTCTTGGTAGTCCCTAGAGGCTCGGGCACCGCTTACTTGAACTGCTACGGAGCTCCTTTTGCTGCTTGTCGTTTGGCCGTGCGTGTCACCGCCGCTCCTTGCCAGCTCACCGCCGTTCTGGGCCAACTCAGCCGCAGTAAGTGGTCCCGGTGTGTGCGCAAGACTATTGCGGACCTGAGCATGCCCTTGGTTTGCACCGCCGTGGCCGGAGTCGTCGGCGGTGAGCCGTGGAGTGCGCTCGGGTGCATGTCGGACCGGCACGGCACTATAGCGGCGTCATTTAGGACAAAGATCGGTCATTAACTCCTTTAATGATTGGTTAGCAGTTAATGGCTGTCCTAAGCCGGCTCTTGCGTCGCTGACTGGTGGGCCCACGCGCTTAAGCCGCCGATGTGCGTGTGCGCAGCGTGGAGTCGCTGTGAGCCGTCCATCTTTAGATCTGCGGTTCTGATCGCGTGAGCGTTTTACTTCCTTGTTCGCTGTGGGCCGTCCATCTGTTGATCAACGGTCCACGTTTGCGGGATCTTTCGCGCGCGCGCGTTCAAACACGGCCGCGTCCTGTTCAACCTGGGTCGTTGGATTCAATATCGACGGTCAACGTTAGCGTGGTTTCGCACGGGCGCGCGCGCGTGAGTCCAACGCGTTGGGCCGTGCGATGCAAGATCAACGGCCCACGATTTTCCACGTCGTTTGGGTTAAGGAAAATTCCCGAGAGCTTTATTTGTGAACTGAAAAAGGTATTACACTTCAAAATAGCTTAACTAATTCGTTTTAGCTCCGTTTTAGTTGATTCAAATTTTGTTAGCTCTGGCTTGAACTAAGCTTTAATCTAAAAATGGTTGGAAGATTGGTTCGGCTACAAAAAATGGTTTAGTAAAATTGTTTAGATATAGGCTTTAATTGTTGCTCTAAAAATTGCATTTAACTTAAAAATTGCATAAGTAATTCTCTGTAGATCCTTTTTGGGTGAAACCAAGTTTGTTGGTCTCCTCTGTTAGTGTACTTAATTGTGGAGTAGGATTTAGGCATGCTAATGTTTTTAAAGCTCTTGTGGTTGCATTTGTTTTGTGCTCTTTTTCACGTCTTTGAAAAATCATAGAAAATGCATCCTAGCTCCAAATGAGGTGAATCAAATTGTGTTGTTCATCTCATAAGGTGCTTTGTTTACCATAAAAATCTCAGGTGCAACACCTCTTTAGAAAATTGTGCTAAAGAATTAAATTCGGATGAATAGTCACCGATTTGAATTTTTCAGCATTTTCGAGCCGGCTGAAATTGTTTTGGCCGTAACTTTAGCATCAAGTATCCAAATTGATTGATTCTTGTTGCTAAATTCCTTAAAAAATCATGCTCTTCCTGCTGTGTAAATTTTGTGGTTTTTGATTGACTTTGGTTTTTAAGTCTTTTTGGTGTTCTTCGTCCTTATCGGTTCTTTTCGTTCTTTTCGTTAGGTGCCGACGAGTCCGTTGATAACAGAAGTGATCCTCTGTAGCATATTGAGAAACTTCATCAAGGCAAGCAGTTTGATCATAATATCCCCATTACTTTCAAAGTCTAATACTTTGTTTACAAATTCTATATACATGCATGCTTTTTTGTCAAAGTAATTTTCCCGATTAGATGTAGTTATTCCTATTGCATGGTTTCCCTTAAATTGTTTATCCCCTACCACAAAACATAAGTTATTAATCTTGCCGGTGAATTAGAGCCCGGTGGTTGAATTATGCTCTTTTATTGTCTTTACGGTGTCATGCTTAGAAATGCTTAGCTACCGGTAGAATTGGGCGGTTATCGACTTAGTCGATAACTTTGATCACACAAAATTATTATTACCATTATGCTCAGCACTTTGTGCTTTGTTACTTTGTAAATTCAAAAAACTGAAACTGAAAATGAAATGTTTGAGACTTGGACACAATGGTTGATGGTGTGATCTTATGGTGTGACTGGAATGGTGCCTGGGTCAACAAGGACCGAGTTACTTGTGTCACTAAGCCAAGCGATTATTGCGTGCTAACCATACGACGGGGATATGGGACCTCTCTTGACTTAGTACTTTGGCGTGTGTTAGCTCCGAGTCGCAGGAGGTTGTGTGTGTGGGTGGTGTTGAAAAAGAAACTTGTGGTTATGTGTTGGGTGAGCGGGATTGGAATCCTGTTTAGGTTCTCCACACCGAATGGCATTGTAGTTGTCCGGGAGCTTTACCCTACAGTGGTAGTTGACTTTCGGCTTTACAATGACTCTGTCTCAACGTATGTGTTTCTATCCATACGGGCGACTTGTAGTTAATGCACAATATTAGAAATGTCTCGTAGGACTTAGCCTTGCTGGCATACCTTCGGAAGTGTGCTTGATCTAGTGGCAACAAAGGCGGTCTGATGTGTAGATACATTGGTACACCCCTGCAGGGTTCAAACTATTCGGATGCCTCGTCCTAGGTTATGGACATGCTTGGTAAGGTCATGCAAGAACTAGACTATAACATTTAATTAAAACTTGATGTGGGTGGTATGAATGGGGAATTCATGCTATTTTTGTGGTGGCTATTGAGTTAGCCACTTTCAGGATGTCTTGTCATTATTGTTACTTGTATCTCACTGTTTTTGTCAAATAAAAACATATTGTAAAACTGCTTTAAATCTATTACATTATTGCAAATGAAAACTTGCTTTATGCTGAAAATGAGTCTAGAGCCTCCTCCACTTAAATAAGCTTGCATGTAGCTATGTATAGGCTGTTACCCTACAAGTAAGTCTTGCGAGTACATTTTTGTACTCATTTGCTTTGCTTAATTAATTGTTGCAGAGGAGGAAGCTGATCCCCAAGGGATCCACTTTTGTGAGCTGTGCGGTGGGTTTGACGACTAGGTTGGCGGCCCGGTTGGTTGCCTTGTGGGTTAAAGGCACACTAATTGGCTCTTATTTATCGCCATCTTATAGCTTTTGCTTCCGCTGTTTATTTATCTCTTAGTTGTTATTTGGCCGGTCGGCCCCTTTTGTAATAACTCTATATTGTATGTCTTTTGTTTGGCTTAGTTGTGCTTCGGTTCTATGTGTGGAATGGAATTCATGCATAATTTTGTAAAGGGGTATGTGTACTGCAAGTTCTTGGGTAGTACATGTATCTCGAGGCACGGGATATTTTGTTTGCGATGCTAGGACCAAGTGGATGGTTAAGCATCACAAGCCGAATTTTCCAAGTCCTCACATATGTGAATGTAGAACTTGATTGTACACCCTTACAGTGTGCAGCATCGTAGAAGCGAGGCATCGAGGGCATTGAGATTGAATATGTCGAATAAGTCATCGATGCCCATGACGAAGTGGCCCGGCTTGTGGAAGAAATGCTCCTTCGTGTATCTGACGGTGATTCCAGTATTGCACCCCTTCTCTTTGGTCTTCCAGATGTACCAGATATGCAAAGACTGACAACCTATTACAGCGCGGGGACCAACAAACTTCCGAGGGGGTATTTCTTGAGCTTGGGAGGAGCCTTAATGTTCTTCGATTTCAATTTGGCCTTAACAACTTGCCCGCTACACATCTTTCTGTGAGACGACTCGAAAACTGATACGGTGGCACGCTTTTCTTGTTCCTTCGGCGTCTTCTCCATGGGAATTGATGAGGTGGCCTTCTGAAGTGAAGGTTGAGGTGGAGTCATCGAGGGTCCTAGTGGAGAGGAATAGTCGTGTCGAGATTGCGGCACTACAGGGTCTAAGGCGATGTCCTTCTTGGGTCACTGGATAAAAGTGTGCATGGCATCCCCTAGTGTTCTGATGTCTTCGCTCGGGTGAATCTCCAGCGGGACGGCTATAAAATTGTCATGTACCATGTCCACCTGGACCCTGGCATAACCCTGCACCAGCTGGGCACTGTGCTGCACTATCCCTTTCTGGCATGGATACGCCATCTCCTGCCTAGCCTCAATAGAAATAGACCCAACTATCCTCACTTGGAGCTTGCATGGCATCGTCTCCTACAAAATGATACACAATTAGCTAAGGCGTCCTATAGGTCTATCTTTGGAGCCTTCTAGAGATGTACATTACCTTGATTTCATCGATAGGTAATTGGACGTCATCATGTTTAGAATTATATGTAGACGCGACGCTACTCCGATTATGAGGAGGATTGGCTCCCAAAATAACGGGGGCGGCTTGCGACTAATTGAGGAGTTGATTCATTTGATCCTGCAATCTTGTTATCTGTCCTTGAAATTTTGCAGTAAGCATCTGTACCAACCAATTCTCGTGCTCGACCTTGGATCTCTTCCTACTCCTATACGTGTCGGAGTCGCCGTGGAATCCATCCCTCCAAGGTACGTAAACCCCAAGGTCTCGCATGTGACTCGGGTGCTCCTTGTTTCTCAAGGTCGTAGATAGTATATCCTTCTCCCTGTCTGCTTAGAAGGAGCCTTGGGAAGAATAGGTAGTCAATGCATGCTGCAACAAGTCATCATGTTATTATATACACTATGAAGTTACAGACTTATTAACAACTAGATAGTTTGACATATTTACCAGACGTTGGGACACTGCATTGTCTGCTATGTTTGTGAAAGAGATGTCGTCTGAAGACGTGGCTGCTGCCCTCGCTCTTAACCAACTTCGAGCGTGCTCGTCTGTGATCTCAGCAAATGGTCGGGTTGCGTTCTAGTCCTCTGGCGCCCTTTCCGTGGTTTTACCCGTGTACCCAGCAGTGCCGACTTTGTGGGGGTGAATGTTGTGTCTGGAGAGCTTTGTGCGCCGCAATTTGCTCCTGAAATTCGGCCGTCATCTTCATCCACACAAAGGCGTCCCATATACCCCGCGACAAGAATTTATACTTCGTGAAGGGCGTTCGACCCGTGTTCATGTACTTCATGACAAGTGTGCTCTTGAAGGTCCTCCACGCATGTCCCATCGCTAGCAACGCCTGCCATTCCACACGTGCCTGGTCTGCTTCTTGGATAGTGAACAAGCCTGAAATTTCAGTCCACAGGTGGCCTCTCTCTACGTCCATCAGAGACTTCCAGCTTGGTGTGGTGATAGGGACCCGTTCCCTTCCAAGTATCCCGTACATGGTCCAGAATCTTGCCGCTGCTTTCTTGGGACTCAAAGGAACCCCAACGGCACTGATCTCCATGATGGTCATTCGGCCCGCAGGCAATTTCGATATTCCTCTGCCATCTCGCTTACGTACCACTTCCGTCGGAGATCCAGACGCATTTGACGACGGCGATGCTAGTGGCGAAGACGGTGCAGACGCCATCTCGCTTGCTTGCTATCTATATAAGTTACATACGCAATGAACTAAAATTTTAGAATTGAAAATGCTGAGAGTTTAAATAAAATGGATTGCAAGTTGATATCCACTAGGTATTTTCGAAGATAATTTCCCTTAGAAACATATTTTATACAGAAAAAATAGAAGTTACCCAACCAATTAACTAAAATTGCCTTGTAAACAAATTAACTATATAAACAAATAGAAGTTACCCATTGAACTTAAATATAGAATACGTAGTAAAGAAAATTGAAAACTGAAAAGGTACTCATGGGATACTGCGCACACAATCAAGAGAATAGATAAAAACAATAACTGTACACTTTCCCAAAAATATACGTAAGGAGTCTGATTAGGACTTAATAACAAAAATGATGCACGAAGCACATGACTTAGGCACAAATACCATTAATATTGAAGAATTTGCACATAATACGGATACATCATAAAAATTCCATAAGGGTAGTAAAATAACCTACATATAATACCAATAATTGCATACGCACATTAGTAATTCAATTCGTAAATCGACCCTATGCGCTCAGTATCGAAAGATTCTAGTGGCCATAACTTTTGCCATGGACCTCTTAATAGACATGATCTCTATATCTCAGTAGGCTGCAGATTAAGCTCCTGGATTTCCAATCTGCTAAGCATCCACAAGTTCATTCACAATTTGGTTCCTTTAGCATCTAGGGATTACACAATGCATATAGTAACAATCAGATTCACCAAAAATCTCCTGGATTTCCAATCTGTCAGTCAGTCAAAAGTTCATTAAAAAATTGGTTCCTTCAACATCTAGAGATTACACAATGCATACAGCAACATTAAGATTCAATGAAAAACCTATAAACTGGATTAAAAGTGCATCTTACAAATTATTCGAAGAGCTCTGACCACCAATCGGCGATGAGTCCGCAATGTGGCGTGCGCGAGCGGAGACGTACCTTGGGAGGTGGCTTCGAATGGCGGTGGGGGAGGAATGGGGAGGAGGAGGCCGAGCGGCATGGCTCCGGCGTGGAGGAGGCCAAGTGCCGTGGCTCGGGGTAGGAGGCGTTAGGGAGGAGGCTTCGAGCGGCGGCAGCGTCGTCGATGTCGGCGGCGGCGTCGTCGAGGTCGGAGGCGGTGGCATTGAGGTCGGAGGCGAATGAGCGAGAGCAAGGGGTTAAGGCGCTAGGGAGGTGAACGGACGAGAGTAAGAGAGAGTGACGAGTAAGGGCGTACAAACCCTAGCGGTTCCCTCCTAATAAAGGGATATCACAGATGGTTCTATTATGGAATCGTCTGTGATTGCGTATCACAGACGGTTCCATAATAGATTCGTCTATGATACGCTACTATGTGATAGAGCACATGAACTTGGTTCCATAATTCATTTGACTTCAAATATGCTACTATGTGATATAGCACATGAACCGGGTTCCATAATTCATTTGACTTCAAAAATTCATATCTAATTCAACTCAACTCCAAATCAAGGGAAACCAATTTTGATATTCCACATTACATAAAATAAGAGATTACAAGTCCATAACACATGACAATTCCACATTGACAGCAAAATAAGAGATTACAAATCCATAACACATGGCAAGTCCACATTGACATGTCTCATGTTATGGAATAAATTACAATAGAATAAATTCTTAATTAAAATATAGCCCTTCATGATGATCGACGCGTATATAGCTAACTTCCTCACTGGGTTCTTCCTCGAGCCTGAAGCCATCTTCAAAAGGAGGCAACTCATCAAATTGATTGTACTCTTCCTCATCCACGACATTCTCAACTATGACAATCCTTCTTTTTCCATGAAGAACTACGTGGCGGTTCTTATTTGCCAAGTCCGTTACATAAAAAACTTGAACAACTTGTTTAGCGAGTACGAATGGTTCGTCCTTGTATCCGACATGTTTGAGGTCCACAGTAGTGACGCCGTACTTGTCGACCTTCACACCTTGCGGAAGTTTAACCCAATGGCATCGAAACAGGGGGATCTTGAAAAGTACGTAGTCGAGCTCCCAAATCTGCTCTATGAACCCATAGTAGGAGTTAAACCCACGTGGTCCGGCGGTATTGAACTGCTCATGAAACGCATCTATGCGGACACCGCTGTTCTGGACAGTGCTCTTCCTATCCTTAGCTGTCGTATAAAATGTGTACCTATTTATGTCGTATCCTTGCCATGTCACAATTGTAAATTTTGGCCATGTTGCCAACCATAGCAGCGTATCATCACTTGATGACCTCCCAATGAATCACACCTTTAACCATTCGTTGAACCGACGGTTGTGCTCTCTCGTGATCTAAACCTCCGACCGGTTTGGATTTTGTTGACGTACATGTCTTTGTGCTCATCGATGTACGGGGACACTTGGGTCATGTGTTGCAAGACCGTGAAATGGGCTTGAGCGTACGTATCCAGATCGGGAGTGATTGATTTCCATCCGATGGTCGATACCCTCGGTCTTCCCTCATGGCGAGATAGAGGCACACCTATCGGTTCCACGAGCCATGCGATGACGAGAACTCAATGACCACTTCGGTTGCATAACCTTCGATGATGCTGCCCTTCGGTCAAGATCGATTCCGTACATAGGACTTGAAAATTTCCATGTACCTCTCGAACATATGACGTAGGAACACAGAGCCACATATCTTTATCTCTTTCACATGGTGAATAATGAGAGGGACCATGATATCAAAAAATGACTTAGGAAAATACATCTCAAGATGGTATAGAGTCATCACCACCTCAGCATGCAGAGCATCTAGTCCTTCGGGATCGATGACCTTCTGAGTAATTGAGTTAAAGAAATAACACAACCTCAAGATTGCCACTCGGACCTTGTTTGGCAAGATACTCCTAATTGCAACAGAAAGTCTTTGTGTCATTAGCACATGACAATCATGCGACTTCAGACCAATTAATTTCAAATCTTCTATTGAAACAAGTTTCTTAATGCTGGCGGAGTAACCGGACAGAACTTTCACACCATACAAGCTCTGGCACAGTTCATTTCTCTCGGACTTGGACAGAGTGTATCAAGCTGGGGGATGGTACGTTCATCCTTTATCGGTCTCTTTCAGTGCTACCTCAGTCCTTATGTTCATATCAACCAAGTCACGCCGTGCGTTAACTCAATCCTTTGTTTTGCCACTAATGTTCAGTAAGAGACCAATCAAGCTATCACAAACATTCTTCTCCACGTGCATGACATCGATGCAGTGGTGAACTTCTAAGTGCTTCCAATAAGGCAGGTTCCAAAAAATTGACCACTTCTTCCAGATGTTCTTCTAATGGGTCCTTAATTTACGTTCCTTTCCAAGCACAACATCGATATCCTTAACCATATCATATACCTCTTTCCCTCTAAAAACCTCTTGGAGTTGAACCGTCCTCCTTATTTCCGTCGAATTGTTTCTTCATCTTGCGGTATGGGTGAATCATGGGAAGGAACCTGCGGTGACGCATATACACAGTTTTTTGCGAGTTGTTCAGCCATACACTCTCCGTACCATCTAAGCAGTATTGACAGGCTTTGGCTCCTTTTGTACTGAACCCCAACAGGTTACCATGGGCAAGAAAATTATTGATGGTGCAAAATAACATGGCGCATAAAGTGATGTTCTTTCGTTGAACGCATCCCATACCTATACCCCTTCATTCCACAGTGTCACAAGATCTTCCAGCAATGATGCTAGGTGCACATCAATATCATTCCCGGGTTGCTTCGGCCCTTGGATAAGTAGTGACATCAAAATGTACTTTCGCTTCATACACAGCCTAGGAGGAAGGTTGTACATACATAGATTGACGGGCCAAGTGCTATGTCGGCTGCTCATGTTATCGAAAGGATTGATTCCATCTGTACTCAACCCTAACCTTTTGTTCCTCGGTTCTGCACCGAACCCTTCGAAGCTTCGATCGAAATTTCTCCACTGGGCAGAATCAGCAGGGTGTCTTAGCTTTCCATCTTTCTTACGGTCCTCCGAGTGCCAACGCAGCAATCTTGCCTTATTTGGGATTCGCAAATAAACGCTTCAAACATGGGACCATAAGTAGATACCACAACATCTTAGCAGGAGGTCCTTGCTTCACCTTAGCAGTATTCTTACACTTGTATCGGGATGCTTTACACACGGGACATACATGCATGTCTGCATACTCTTTACGGTAGAGGATACAATCGTTCGGACATGCATGTATTCTTTCTACTTCCATTCCCAATGGACAAAGAACCTTCTTTGCTTAGTAGGTGGTGCTAGGCAACACGTTTCCCTTCGGAAGGATGTCCGCTAGGAGACCTAACAATGCCGTGAAACTGTTATCGGACCAACTGTTGCTTGCCTTCAATTTCAGTAGTTCAGGCACGGTTGACAACCTTGTGTATTCCGGCTTGTAGCCAGGGAACAAAGGTCTCACCGAGTCCTCCATTGAGACCTCAAATTTATAAAACTCTTTCTCACTGTAGTTCCCTTCTACATCATGTAGCATCTAATCTAGATTGTCATCATGCGACCTATCCTCATCAATAGCACAGTCCACATCTGGCATATCGTTGACTTCCTCGGCAATGTCGTCATTATTAACTTCCTATATAATCTGCTCTTCACCGTGACTGGTCCAACATGTATACCCTTTTTTGAAACCCCTTCAAATCAAGTGCGATTCGATCTGCGCCGGATTGTTAAACATCTTCATATTACCGCAATCAATGCATGGACATCTTCTAAAAGCAAACACGCCATTAATGTATTCTTCACTCACACGGTTCTCACCGTACATCCAGTTTCGGTCTACCTACGCTACGTATGTAACAAATTAGTGTCAAATTAGATTAATAAACTCCAAGTACGTATTCTTCCTATTGACCAAACATACTTAAATTGATTAGCGATTAACCTAGAGCAAATATAAAGGGTTACATATCGTTACCCTCGGAGCTCACGACGAAAATACTAAATATCCCGCGAGATTCCTCACATTCTCCTTCTCCTTCTCCTTCTCCTTCCTTCCTCCTCTCCTTCTCCTCCCTTCCTCCTCACTACTACAAAACAAGCAATAGTGGACGCCTCATCACAGACGGTTCCAAAGGAACCGTCTGTGTTGAACTTATCACAGACGGTTTCTTTCGAACCGTCTGTGATATGCAACTATCACAGACAGTTTTTTAATAGAACTGCCTATGATAATTCATAGACGTCTGTGATAATCTTCGCTATCGCAGAAGGTTCTTAAAAAAGAACCGTATGTGAATTATCATAGACGGTTCTATTCAAAAACTATCTGTGATAGTTGTGTATCACAGATAGTTCATAATAAGAACCATCTGTGATAGGCAGGCATTATAAATACCCGGTCCTGACAGACCCCGCTACCCATTCCCATTTGAGCCGCCACCCCTGCTACCTCATCCCCCATTGCGCCAGCTTAGAGAGGAGAAGGAAGGGAAGGAAGGAGGCAGGGAGGAGAAGGAAAGGAGGAAGGGAGGAGAAGGAGAAGGAGAGGAATCTCGCGGGATATTTGATATTCTCATCGTGAGCTCCGAGGGTAACAATCTGTAACCCTTTATATTTGCTCTAGGTTAATCGCTAATCAATTTAAGTATGTTTGGTCAATAGGAAGAGTACGTACTTGCGGTTTATTAATCTAATTTGAAACTAATTTGTTACATGCATAGCGTAGATGGACCGAAACTGGATGTACGGTATGAACCGTGTGAGTCAAGAGTACATTAATAGCGTCTATGCATTGATTGCGGTAATATGAAGATGTTTAATAACCTGACGCAGATCGAAGCGCACTTGATTCGAAGGGGTTTCAAAAAAGGGTATACATGTTGGACCAGTCACGGTGAAGAGTAGATTATACAGGAAGTTAATAATGACGACATCACGAAAGAAGTCAACGATATGCCAGATGTGGACTGTGCTTTTGTTGAAAATAGGTCGCACGATGACAATCCGGATCAGATGCTACGCGATGCAGAAGAGAACTACAGTGAGAGAGAGTTTTGTAAATTCGAGGGCTTAATGGAGGACTCGGTGAGACCTTTGTTCCCTAGCTGCAAGTCGGAATACACAATGTTGTCAACCGTGCCTGAACTACTGAAATTGAAGGCAAGCAATAGTTGGTCCGATAACAGTTTCACGGCGTTGTTAGGTCTCCTAGCGGACATCCTTCCGAAGGGAAACGTGTTGCCCAGCACCACCTACCAAGCAAAGAAGGTTGTTTGTCCATTGGGAATGGAAGTAGAAAGAATACATGCATGTCCGAACGATTGTATCATCTACCGTAAAGAGTATGCAGACATGCATGTATATCCCGTGTGTAAAGCATCCCGATACAAGTGTAAGAATAGTGCTAAGGTGAAGCAAGGACCTCCTGCTAAGATGTTGTGGTATCTATTTATGGTCCCATGTTTGAAGTGTTTATTTGCGAATCCCAAAGGAGGCAAGATTGCTGCGTTGGCACTCGGAGGAGCGTAAGAAAGATGGAAAGCTAAGACACCCTACTGATTCTGCCTAGTGGAGAAGCTTCAATCGAAGCTTCGAAGGGTTCGGTGCAGAACCGAGGAACAAAAGGTTAGGGTTGAGTACAGATAGAATCAATCCTTTCAATAACATGAGCAGCCGACATAGCACTTGGCCCATCAATCTATGTATGTACAACCTTCCTCCTAGGTCAGGTATGAAGCTTAAAGTACATTTTGATGTCACTACTTATCCAAGGGCCAAGCAACTCGAATGATATTGATGTGTACCTAGTACCACCGCCGAAGATCTTGTGACACTGTGGAACTAAGGGTACAAGTATGGGATGCGATAAACGAGAGAACTTCACTTTACGCTTATGTTGTTCTCAGATCATCAATGATTTTTCTGTCTCTTGGTAACCTCGCTTCAAGCAAAAGACAAAAGGAGCCAAAGCCTATCCGCACTACTTAGATGGTATGGAGAGTGTATGGCTAAACAACTCGCAAAAAACTATGTATATATGTCACCGTAGGTTCCTTCCCAGGATTCACCCATACCACAAGATGGAGAAACAATTCGACAGAAATAAGGAGGACGGTTCAGCTCCAAGGGCTTTTAGAGGGAAAGAGGTTTATGATATGGTTAAGGATATCGATGTTGTGCTTGAGAAGGGACGTAAATTAAGAACCCATTAGAAGAACATCTGGAAGAAGCGGTCAAATTTTTGGGACTTGTCTTATTAGGAGCACTTAGAAGTTCGCCACTGCATCGACATCATGCACGTGGAGAAGAATGTATGTGATAGCTTGATTGGCCTCTTACTGAACATTAGTGGCAAAACAAAGGATGGTGTTAACGTACAGCGCAACTTGGTTGATATGAATATAAGGACCAAGTTAGCACCGAAAGAGACCGATAAAGGACGAACGTACCTTCCCCAGCTTGCTACACTCTATCCAAGGCCGAGAGAAATGAACTGTGCCAGAGCTTGCATGGTGTGAAAGTTCCGTCCAGTTACTCCGATAACGTTAAGAAACTTGTTTCTATGGAAGATTTGAAATTAATTGTTATGCAGTCTCATGATTGTCATGTGCTGATGACACAAATGCTTCCTGTTGCAATTACGAGTATCTTGCCGAACAAGGTCCGGTGGCAATCTTGAGGCTGTGTTATTTCTTTAACTCAATTGCTCAGAAGGTCATCGATCCCCAAGGACTAGATGCTCTACAGGCGGAGGTGGTGACGACTCTCTGTCATCTTGAGATGTATTTTCCTCCATCATTTTTCGATATCATGGTCCATGTCATTGTTCAGCTTGTGAAAGAGATAAAGATATGCGGCCCTGTGTTCCCACGTCATATGTACCCGTTCGAGAGATACACGGAAATTCTCAAGTCCTACGTACGGAATCGATCTTGACCGGAGGGCAGCATCATCGAAGGTTATGTAACCGAAGAGGTCATTGAGTTCTGCGTCGACTACATGGCTCAGGTGGAACCGATAGGTGTGCCTCTATCTCATCATGAGGGGAGACTGGAGGGTATCGGGACCATCGGAAGGAATCAATCACTCCCGATCTGGATACATACGCTCAAGCCCATTTCACGGTCTTACAACACATGACCCAAGTGTCCCCGCAGACATCGACGAGCACAAAGACATGGTACGCCAATGTAATCCGCACGGCCGGAGGTTTGGATCATGAGAGAGCACAACCGCTTGCTCAACAAATGGTTAAAGGTGCGATTCACTGGGAGGTCATCAAGTGATGATACACTGCTATGGTTAGCAAAAGGGCCAAAATTTACAATTGTGACATGGCAAGGATACAACATAAATGGGTACACATTTTATACGACAGCTCATGATAGGAAGAGCATAGTCCGTAACAAGAAGTGTCCGTGATAGATGCGCTTTCACGAGCGATTCAATACCCACAACACGTGGGTTGAACTCCTACTATGGGTTCATAGAGGAGATTTGGGAGGTCGACTATGTACTTTTCAAGATCCCCTATTTCGATGACATTGGGTTAAACTTCCGCAAGGTGTGAAGGTCGACAAGTACGGCGTCACTACTGTGGACCTCAAATGTGTCGAATACAATGACGAACCATTTGTACTAGCTAAGCAAGTTGTTCAAGTTTTTTATGTAATGGACCCAGCAAATAAGAACCGCCACGTAGTTCTTCATGGAAAAAGAAGAATTATTGGAGTTGAGAATGTCGTGGATGAGGAAGAGTATAATCAATTTGACGGGTTGCCTCCTTTTGGAGGCGACATCAGGCTTGAGGAAGAACCCAGTGAGGAAGCTAACTATATGCGCGTCGATCATCATGAAGGGCTATATTTTTATTAATAATTTACTCCATTGTAATTTATTCCATCACATGAGACATGTCAATGTGGACTTGCCTTGTGTTATGGACTTGTAATCTCTTATTTTGATGTCAATGTGGAATTGTCATGTGTTATGGACTTGTCATCTCTGATTTTGATGTCAATGTGGACTTCATTGTAATGTGGAATGATGATATTATGCACTTGTACAACCTATTTGTCTCATGTCCTAATATGTCAAACATGATGGACTTAATATCTCCTTGCTCTTGTATGGCTTATAAAGTTCATGTGCTCTCATGCCAAATTTTGGATTTCTCTGAATGTGCTCTTGTATGCCTAATACTTGTTGCACATATCTTTGATTGATCTATCATATAGTGGATTTCTCTGAAGGTTCTATTAAGGAACCATATGTGATATGATCCATATCACAAACGGTTCCTTAATAGAACCGTCTGTGATTACTTATCACAGACGGTTCCATAATAGAACCGTCTGTGATATCCCTTTATTAAGTAGGGTACCGCTAGGGTTTGTGCCCTTACTCGACACTTCCCCTCCCCAGTGCCTTACTCCTCACTCGCTCGTTCGCCTCCTCTTCCATTGAAGCCTCCTCCCCCGACGGCCACCCCCGACATTGACGACACCCGGCCGCCCCCGGCTTCATCGCCAGCTCTGGGCCATCCTCCTCCGACTCCAACCCGACGAGCGGCCACCTCCCTCCTCTGATGCAGCCCATCGCCATCCTCCTCTCCAGCATGTCATCGGCTCCCTCCTCGTGCCGCCGACTCCAACGCCTCCTCTGGTCCTCCCTCGCCCCGCCGACTCCAGTGCCTCCTCTGGTTCTCCAGCTTCCCTCCTCTCCAGCAGCCGACGGTGCGTTTCATCATTGCTTTGTTGATACTATGTAGCTAGGGTTTGAATGTTGTATGTGATGATGAAACATGGGCTAGAAATTTTAGATTGGGGGTTGATTTGTTGGAGCTACTACTTACGATGACCACATTTTATTGACCTATGCTCTACTGGAATGTTGATACTCTACTGCTCATTTACATTTTGTTAGGTTCGTGTTCATATGTATATATCAGTATTACTATTTTGGTGGAGTCCGATGTTGCTAATTGATGAATGCATCTAAAGTTTTATGTAGTTTAACCTACTGATATGTGTCAAGAATAATATTTAGGCTGTTTTTTTAACCAAATATGTATACCTTTTGATAGACTGTATTTTAGATTATAGATTTACTTATTTGTGGTAAGAATATTAAGTTTATGCATGCTATTTCTAAATCATTGTCTCGCTTAGTGCCATTTTTGTCACTGTATCTTTTTTTGGCAAATCATATCAGTGTTTATGTTTGTAAAATCCTTTTTTTTTGTTGCATTGACTTTGCTGTCCAGTTGTTTGATACATTGATTCAAAGTATGTTATTTATATTGCTTGAATGAACAAAAGAATGTTAGTGCTATATTGGAGACTTCCTTGAATAGTACGAACTATATATGCTCCCATTTATTGTGAATGTATTGTCTATTGATGTGAATGTATCGTTTGATACTATTTGAGTAATAGATACTCTGCTTGTAATCCATTTTTTTAAACTCTCAGCGTTTTGAATTATTGGTATTATATGTAGGTTATTTTACTACCCCTATGGAATTTTTATGATGTATCCGTATTATGTGCAAATTCTTCAATATTAATGGTATTTGTGCTAGATATGATGAGATTATGGCCATGGTGGGTGTTCTTGGGCATTGAGGGTGATGGTGGCATGATTAGCTTTAGTGGGCTTGTGAATTCTGCTCTATGATGAAGATGGTCAAATACTGAAATTGAACTGGTAATCAATTCATATTTGAGTTCTACTTTGTTACTTACTGCTGTCATCTTGATCTGTTGTCAATCTGTCACCTTTGAGTGGAACTAGTTGTGAAGCATTTTGGCTCTAGTGGTCACTAGCAGTCCTGTTGGTTAGACCTTCTGTTGTCCAATTAGTAGGCTTACTGATCTTGTGCTTTGTATTCAGTTGCACTAAGGCTTTTCAAGTCCTGTTGGTAAAATGAAGATCTGTGTATAATCAACATTGGTTCCCTGTCTGACCGAAAGTTTACTCTGTGATCTTTTGATTTTGAGGTCATTTGACAGTCTAGTAAAGTATTATTTAGAGCTCAAATTTTGAATCTGTATTGTCATGTTTAATTTATGAAGAGTATGAACAATAGGGTTGAGATGGCAAATACTTGTTCTTTTGCAACTCTCCTTCTAAGAGCACACACTATCATCAATTATTTGTGCTTTATGTTGTTTATTGATGTGTTTCTGATGTTAATGTTGAGGCTTTTGGCTGTGACTCTTTGCCTTGCCCTGTGCATGACCATACTACCCTCCCCTTATCCCCTTCACTCTCACAACTCACTATTTGGCTATGACCACGATCTAGTCCAACCGTATGCCAATCATACTCCTTACGTATTTTTTTTGGGAAAGTGTACAGTTAGTGTTTTATCTATTCTCTTGATTGTGTGCCCAGTATCCCATGAGTACCTTTTCAATTTTTAATTTTCTTTACTACATATTCTATATTTAAGTTCTATGGGTAACTTGTATTTGTTTATATAATTAATGTGTTTACAAGGCAATTTTAGTTAATTGGTTGGGTAACTTATATAGATAGCAAGTAAGCGAGATGGCGTCTGCACCGTCTTCGCTGCCAGCATCGACGTCGTCGAATGTGATGAGTACGGCGGCCCAATCTTCCGATAGGTTCGATTGATTTCGTCGAGAGGACATTGACGCTTTGAGGCTTCTGACCCGCAGATCGTCACCTTGCAATTCGCTACACCCGCATGACTGTCGTTATTGACCACGCTACGCGATCAACCTTACCACGAGGGTTATTGTTCCTGCAAGCAATCGAAGCAACTCACAAGAATAAGGAAGATGCAATCTGAATTGTATTGCGAATATAGATGAAGTCCACAAAGTGGGGTTCCTCAAACCGAACAATCGGCGAAACTGCAAAGTGGCAGAATAATCTAAGAAAAACCCAACCCTAAACTATGATGGAGACTGTATATATATAGGGGGGTGTGAGGAGGTTGACCTAGGGTTGTGCTGCTGTGGGGAGAGGCGTATACAACCTGGACTCCGACCTCGACACGCTTGCAAGGCTCTATTTGGCCCAAAACGATGATGCAACACCTTATTTCACAACTCTGACTAACTCCCAATGAATCTAAGTGTGAGACCAAATCCATTGAAACGGGCTCATCATAAGCTTTCCAGCAAGTCCAAGAACGCCTCAATTGGACTACGTATGCAAAAGTTATGCCCATTTTATTGACGTGTTGTCCAGAGACTCCGAACTGAATTTGGAGTCTGACTTGAGCTCAATCTTGAATCCGAGTAGACTTGGCCTGCGAGGGATGACCAGCACAAGAATTTAGTAGCATCCCATCCTTTACCAAGCAAGTATGGACAGTGAGTAACAAGTTCACCTGATGGTTTAATTGTCGCGCACGTGCTCTTGTAATTGGTCCTTGTATGCCTAGAGGAGAAGTGTTGCATGTATCCGAAGGAGTGATGTCCTCATCAGAATGCATTTGGATCTCCGAGCAAAGTGGTACGTAAGCGAGATGGCAGAGAAATATCGAAATTGCCTGTGGGCCGACTGACCATGACGGAGGTCAGTGCCGCTGGGGTCCCTCAGAGTCCCACGAAAGCAGCAGCGAGATTCCGGACCATCTGCGGGATACTTGGAAGGGAACGGGTCCCCATCACCACACCAAGCTGGAAGTCTCTGATGGGTGTAGAGAGAGGCCAGCTGTGGACTGAAATTTCAGGCTCGTTCACTATCCAAGAAGCAGACCAGGCACGCGTGGAACGGCAGGCGTTGCTCGCGATGGGACACGCACGGAGGACTTTCAAGAGCACGCTTGTCACGAAGTACGTGAACACGGGTCAGACGCCCTTCACGAAGTATCAATTCATGTCACGGGATATATGAGACGACTTTGTGAGGATGAAGATGACGGCTAAATTTCAAGAGCAAAGTGCGGCACACAAAGTTCTCCAGACACAAAACACTCACCTCCACAAACTCGGCACCGCTGGGTACACGGGTAAAACCACAGAATGGACGGCAGAGGACAAGAACGCAACCGAGCCATTTGCTGGGATCACAAACGAGCGTGCCCAAAGCTAGTTAAGAACGAGGGCATCAGCCACGTCTTCAGGCAGCATCTCTTTCACAAACCCGGTAGACGAGGCAGTGTTCCAACGTCTGGTAAATATGTCAAACTACCTAGTTGTTAATAAGTAAATAACTTCATAGTGTCTATAATAACATGATAACCTCTTGCAGCATGCATTGACTACTGAATCTTCCCAAGGCTCCTTCGAAGCAGACAGAGAGAATGATATACTATCTACGGCCCTAGGAAACAAGGAGTACCCGGGTCATACGTGAGGTGTTGGGGTTTACGTACCTTGGAGGTATGGATTTCGACACAACTCCAACACGTATAGGAGTAGGAAGAGATCCAAGGCCAAGCACGACGCCCAGTTGGAACAGGTGCTTATTGCAAAATTTCAAGGACAGATAACAAGATTGCAGGATCAAATGAATCAACTCCTCAACTAGTCGCAAGTCGTCCCTGTTATTTTGGGAGCTAGTCCTCCTCAACATCGGAGTAGCGTCACGTCCACTCCAAATTTTGAACATGATGATGTCCAATTACCTATCGACAACATCAAGGTAATGTACATCTCTGGAATGCTCCAAAGATAGACCTATAGGACGCCTTAGCTAATTGCGTATAGTTTTGTAGGAGTCGACGCCCTGCAAGCTCCAATTGAGGATGGTTGGGGGATGGTGTATCCACACTAGGAAGGGACAGTGCAGCACGGTGCCCAACTAGCGTAGGGTTACGCCAGGGTCCAGGTGGACATGGTACATGACAATTTCATGGCCGTCCCGCTGGAGATTCGCCCGAACGAAGACATCAGAACACTAGGGGATGCCATGCACACTTTTATCCAGTGGCCCAAGAAGGACATCGCCCTGGACCCAGCAGTACCGCGATCTCGACACGACCATTCCTCTCCAACGGGACCCTCAATGACTCCACCTCAACCTTCGCTTTAGAAGGCCACCTCATCGGTTCTTGTGGATAAGACGCCGAAGGAACAAGAACAGCGTGTCGTCGTATCGGTTCCCGAGTTGTCTCACAGGAAGACGTATAGCGGGCCAGTCGTTAAGGCCAAATCAAAAATCGAAGAACATTAAGGTGCATCCCAAGCCCTGGAAATATTCCATCGGAAGTCCGTTGGCCCCCGACACAGTATTAGCCCGCATTGGAGTAGGTTGTTAGGCTTTGCATGTCTGGTACATGTGGAAGACCAAAGAGAAGGGGTGTGATACTAGAATCACCGTCAGATACACGAAGGAACATTTCTTCCATGAGCCAGGCCACTTCGTCGTGGGCTTCAATGACTTATTCGACCTATTCAACCCCGATGCCCTCGACGCCTCGCTTCTACGATGCTGGACACTGTAAGTGTGTACAATCAAGTTCTACATTCACGTAATACCGATAAATATCATAACTCATTGCTTATGTATAGATACATGATGAAAAAAGCCCAGGAATGATCCGAACCGGTGGGTTTCCTCGACCCACACGTGGTCTCTGAGCAAACCATCCTCGTAGACGCATCCTACGTCGAGAAATACATAACGACGGGATTGCTTGCTCAGGACGACAAGGACTACATAGTGGTGCCCTACAACCAGCAGTAAGTGCTTCACTAATTGCTATTAAATTTCATTTGTACTTTATACGCAACAGGAAATTAGGTTTAATGACTATAGCGACATACATGAGTAGGTACCATTGGATCCTTTTAGTCATTATACCAAAGAGGAACAAGGTAATATATCTTGATTCCCTACTCAACAAAACCCACGACTTCACCCTTGTGAAAGGATACTCGACAGGTATGCTCATTTCCTCCATACATAACTCTATTGTAGTCTTCGTTCATTTGAAATGGACGAGGATAACTTTTTGGAATCATGTAGGTCGTTCATCGCCTATGTTTCCGATGGAGGGGCATACAAGGGATTGAGCACCACACTGCAACACAGGACGCGATTTTCAGTACGCGCTACAACACAATAATCCTATATCATACTTCGTAATAATGCGTCTCGAACTGACTATACCTATATATGTAATTCTATTTTTGCAGTGTTGCTAGCAAAAACAATATCACCTATGTGCATTCTACGTTTGCCATCATATGCAGCAAATCACGAGTGCCACGATGAAGGATCCCGAGGTTTGTCAATCTCCCGAAATTTAAATATATATGCTTACTAATTTACTCTTGCTAGAAACAGGGCTTGAACATAGATTTAGATGCACTCGTTGCAAAAGAGATCTCAGACGTTCGAGGGAAGCTCTGCGCCTTCATCAAGACAGAGATCATTAACACCGACGGAGAGTTTCACTCTATCGACACCTCTCAACCACCTTTAAACAATTGATTCACTTGTAATCCAATTGTAACTATAGCGACAATACTTGAACAATTTATTTTGTAATTGATTTTGAGTTGTAAATGATCACTTTGAGTTATCAACAATTGATTATCTGTGATGCATCTGTTTTCTGTATGCTTATTTTCAGAGGGTGTGGCTAGCAATTCCTAAGGCTAGCCGAAAATCAAAAAAAATTAGTTAGGTATAAAGAACCATCACAGATGACTTTTTGTTGAAATCATCTGTGAAGGGCTAGTATCACAGACGGTTTCCACCAAAAACTGTTTGTGATATTTAGGATATCACAGACGATTCTATTTACAACCCGTCTATGATATGTCTCAAATCACATACGGTTTGTAAATAGAATCGTTTGTGATATCCTACATATCACAGACGGTTTTTGGTGGAAACCGTCTATGATACTAGCCCTTCACAGACGGTTTTTGGTAGAAACCGTCTGTGATACTAGCCCTTCACAGGTGGTTTCAACAAAAAACCATCTGTGTTGTGCCTTATCACAGACGGTTCAAAAACCGTCTGTGATAACCGTCTGTTATCAAAGACATACAAATTCAGACGGTTCAAAAACCGTCTGTGATGACGGTTCCGAACCGTCTGTGATGACTCTGTCTGTACTAGTGTCTCTCTTTAGCTTCCTCCTTTCCTTCTCCTTTCTAAGGTGGCGCAATGGGGGAGGAGGTAGCAGGGTGGCGGCTCAAGGGGGGTGGAGGCGCTAGGGGCAGGGGTTCTGTCGGGACCGGGTATCTATAATGCTAGATTATCACAGTCGGTTCTTATTAAGAACCATCTATGAATTATCATAGTCGGTTCTCGTTATAAACCGTCTGTGATAGTTATGTATCACAGACGTGATGATGTGTCTTGTATAGTCTGTCTTGTAGTAGTGTGCCTACGTACAACATAAGCTTACAAAAAAAAATCTAGTACTTTCTCACGTCCATTCTTACAACAAATAATTAATTGTAGACACTGATATGAATATGTACAAGGGGTCAAAGAATTTATACAATATGCTTTTACCCATTAGGCAAAAGCAAATACAATATTGTGCCCTTGTAGGAAATGTGTGAATAGTTGCTGAAAAGAAGCTATTGTTGTCTATGTGCATTTAATATGTGATGGGTTTTTAGAAGGGTACAAGAGATGGATATTTCATGGAGAGGCAACATCTTCTTTTGAACAACAAAATGTGTATGCTAAGGTTCAAGTAGAGGACAATTTTGAGGAAGATGATGAGATGTTTGATATGCTTCACGATGTAGCGCATGGGTTAGATGGAACATGGGATTTAGATTAAAATAATGATGGTCCTGAGGAGGATCCATGTGAAGGTGCTGAAGATTTTTACCATTTATTAGGTGATGCCAATCAAGAGCTCTATCCAGGGTGCAAAAGCTTCTCAAAGCTACGCTTTGTTGTCAAATTACTCCACACCAAATTTCTTTGAGGTTGGAGTGATAGAAGTTTGACATGCTACTACAGCTACTTAAAGAAGCTTTTCAGGAGGGCTCAACGCTACCTAAGAACTTTAATGAAGCTAAGAAAATGGTTAGATGCTTTGGATTTGGATATATTAGTATTCATGCATGTAAGAATGACTGCATACTATTTTTGAAGCAGTATGAAAAGGCATATTTCTGTCCCAAATGCAAGACTTCTCGTTGGAAAACAGAGAAGAAAAATATTGATGGGAAACGTGTGCACATAGTTCCCAAAAAAGTTCTTCACTATTTTCCAATAAAGAAGAGACTTTAAAAATTGTACATGTATCTAAAGGCAGCAACTGATGCATGGTGGCACGTTGAAGGGCATACAAAGGATGGATTATTAAGGCATCCAGCAAATTCTCCAGTTTGGAGGGATTTTGATTGCAAACATCCATAATTTGGTGCAGATAGCCGCAATATCAGGCTCACTTTATCTACCAATGGTTTTAATCCATTTAGATCAAAGAATTGTACATATAGCATTTGGCCTATTATTCTTATTCCATTGAATCTACCTCCTTGGATGTGTATGAAGCAACCAAATTTCATACTTTCCTTGATAATTGCTGGGCAAAATTCACTTGGGAAGGATATGGATGTTTATTTAGAACCACTAGTGGACGATATGATATCAATATTTGAGGAGGGTATTAGAACATACGATGCTTCCAAGGATGAGTACTTCCAATTGCGCGCTACCATCTTGTCAACTATTACTGATTTTCTAGGCTTAGGATATGTGTCTACGTGTGTTACTTCAGGCAAACCTAGCTTGTCCTCACTGCAACTCACATACTTGTTCTCTACGTTTGAAGAATAGCAACCAGTCTTGTTACATGGGTCATCATAGGTTCTTAGATGCAAATCACAAATTTAGGTTAGATGTGGCATCATTTGATGGTGCTGCAGAGTTAAGAACAACACCAAAACTACTAACTGGAAAAGAGGTTTTGAAACAAACGAAAGATTTGCCTATAGATTTTGGAAAAGACCCAAACAAAAAACAAAGGGAAATCGTAAGGGCAAGGGCAAAGCGAAAGAAATAATTTGGAATAGGAGATCTATTTGGTTTAAATTGCCATATTGGAAACATCTGTTGCTTCCACATAATTTTGATGTGATGCACATTGAGAAGAATGTGTGTGACAACATACTTAATACACTTTTGAGCATCAATGGGAAATCTAAAGATAATTTGAATGCTCGTTTGGATCTCCAACTTCTAGATAGGAGATTCATTTTATTTGCCTCCTACAGCTTACTCAATGAATTCTAAAGAGAATAAATTATTTTGTGAAGTTTTGAAACAAGTTAGATTTCCAGATAGTTATGCATCTGATATACGTGACCATATACATGTTAAGGATAATTGGACTAAAGATCCATGACAACCACATCCTCTTGCAGCACTTACTTCCACTATCTGTACAAAAGACATTGCTTAATAGAGTTAGTGCAGCATTGATTCGTGTGAGCAACTTCTTTAAGCAAATTTATTCTTGCCACCTGTGATAAAAGAGTAATCAAAGTGACTGGAAATGGCTTATCAAACATTGGAGAAGTCCCTTGGCCAAAGTAAGCTAAACAAAAAAAAACAATACTTGTTATATTGGTATTTCTCTTTTATTTACTGCTTCCATTGTTATAGGCTCATAGTGGGATAGGAAAAGCTAATCCTGCAAAGATGTCCAGGTTGCATACATCTGGCTGCAAGAGTCATGCTCGTGTTGGACACGAAATGGAATATAAATGCATTTCTTCTATAATATCTCAAATATAACTTATGTTGTATGCTATTTTTTGATTGATGTTGAATTTTCTGCTTGTGTCCATGCAACACAAGGATAATGGTGTAGTGCCCTCGTAGATATGAGTTTTTTTTTTATTAAAACATACTCTCATAAAATGGCCTTCCTTCAAAAGCAGTTGCACCTAAAATTGCAAGTATCTTCAAAAATAGCACATTGATGCATCAAACAGTTGGTTAATATTCCATATTTGCAGAAAACACTTAATGACATAGCCATAGATCATCCAAAGTGGACAGAGAAAACAATAAAGTAAGGTGGCCTCCTGCCGTGCATCTTTGGTCCTGAAAAAGAATGGGTATGTTTGTTATATAGGTAAGTGACCAACTCCAGGAGATTTGGAGATGCTTGAAAAGCTAAAGTATAGGTCAACCAAGCTCCAAATGGCCGTTGAAGGGCATCGACAAGCTAAATTGGACAAAGAATTTCTAGTAGAGTGCATTGAAACAATGCAAGTAGATAATGGTAGAAAAATTGATGCCCTTAGTCAACAAGTAGCAGAGATGAAGGAATTATTACTTACTAATTCTCATGCGGGGTGACATGCACAAATCAATCCACGATATGCTTCAAATTCTCTAATACATGAGGTATAATACAATACAAATTTTTGTAATCAATTCTTTAGTATAGAAGTGAAGTTTGTTTCCACTTTTATTTTTATTGGCCTACTATAGGATCAGCAAGCTGAAAGTGGCAATGGTGAGGATGAGTCTAATGCTGCAGAAAGCATGTTGTATGAGGAGGTAAATACTGCTCACAATAAAATAGATTCTTCATCATTGTCATACTGTAGTTCATATCGAATGTAATGATTTCTCTATTTGCACTTGTAGACATTGAATAGGCCTGCAGTTCCTTGACAAAAAGGAAATGGAGGTGTAAGATTTCACATATATATCACTATTTGTTGGTTTGCTCTTTACTATTTTGCAATTTATTTGACTAGACTTGAATCGACACTTTCAATGATGACATGTTTTAGGGTGGAGAAGAAGTCATCTTGTACTCTGTCATTGGATCACATGATATCCTTGTGTCAAAGGTTACTATTATATCAATGGATTGGAGGAGTAGTGGGTGGTACTCTGTTGGGTGTTGAATGTTGTGAAGTTGTCGTTAATCATGTGCTAAAAAAGGGCTGTTCAACTGCCTAGTCCTTATGGGGATATGAGCGACATGGCTGATACTTATGGGAGAACTATTGCATGGCTACGTTAGCATGTAAGCATCCATCTATTGTATCCACCTATAATTTGTTTCCTCAATTAATGTACTTGCATCTATTGTAATATGCATATGAAAGAAGATTGGAAGTCAGTGGGGCCATCACAAGAAGCTGGCCGAACACGAGGTAAGGAAATTATGGACATATTTTCAAATTGCAAACTAGGTGTTAGGTGTAAAATATATCTTGTATATGCATAGTCTGTCGTGTTTGGCATTATTATGGACTTTTTTCTTGCAAATTAGAGGGAGTGGATATGTACACTAGGAGCACAAAGTAATGTTTCGCATTGCTCCCATTGGTCAAAACTAGTATTATGTGAGCTTAATAGGGAAAATCTTGTATGTGTGTGCTGAACTGCAGATATGTACTTTTGAGAGAAATTCCGTGTTCAAGATTGATCAGATTATAGTCTTGTAGTAGTATTGCAATTTTTCCGGTATTATCATGAGTTTAGGCAAAACTCATGTGGTGCCTATTACTGGACAAGAGACAGGTATTCATTGAGGGGTTTGAAAAAACAGATTGTGTTGTGCTATAATGTCACTCTAGTAAACATTTAAGATTGTAGAGGTAGACTCGTTGCTGCCATAGATCTGGTCATGGTATCCCTGGTTATTAATTGAGCATTATCTAAATTAATCGTGAACTAGATGGATGTATTACTTCTAGTTATTGCGATGGCAATAAAGATCATCAAAACATATCATTGATCGAAGTAAAATATTCTTTGTTTGTTTTAACAGTTAACACCAACTGAGTTCAGACGATAAGAGTTTCAACATGGTAGATCACAGAGAGAACAACTCTATAAGTATTTTGTATTATTTTAGATGCAATCTAAGGCAGCGATCTCCATTTCTGTACAGATGCATAGGATAAATGCAAAGTATATATGGTTTGTGGTTATTGACTTCCCAGATTTCTTTTTAGGTCCAAAACATAAGGGATGTTGAAGTTATTATTTGTTGATGGAGTGATCGTCCTTATTTTGTAAATAGCGATAGCATGATGAATTCATTATGTGGGTATCTACATTGTCGACTTCTTTTGCATGGATGTTTTGTACATGCCAAGGCTAGACTAGTATTGTGGTAGAAGGGCTTAGAGTATTTCCATGTGCTTCACAAGCTTTCGCTTGATTAGACTTTAGTTGATTGTGTTGCTGTGGCTATATTAGAATGCTCGGAATTTAGAAATTGCATGCACTCTGTTGCACATGTGTTGTGCTTATCAGAGATATCATATTTTAGGTTTATGCAGTTTGCATAATATGAATTTGATCTATGTGTTCTAACTATCTTTAATTGTTGATATGACATGTTTTCTGAGTTGCATGAATGTCAAAATTTTATGTTTTCTAAATTCTGGTTGAATGGTGCAAAATCCAGAGAAAATATTAAATTCACTATTCCTGGCAGATTTCTCAACAACATATCATAATTAAATTTTGTTGGTATTTTACATGTATATTCCTAGGTTCCTAATCTGCTAAGAATCATGCAAATGTCGTCATTATATCTACTGGAAATACATCTAACTACTAGGGAAACCCTAACTGCCGAAAAACAACTAAATGCTGGGGAACTCTAACTGTCAAGAAAAAACAGACAATCTAGGACAGATAACTGCCGAGAACCCACATATCTGCTGGGCAGAGGAAGAGCCATGGTAGATGCATGGGGCTACAGTTGCACCCCTAAAATTTTTGCACAAAAAACTGGTATATACCCCTCTAAATACATAAAGTATACACTACACATACTAACATACATACTCATCAACTCCTGGTAGCCCATTTAGCATTATGCCCAATAGAATATGAGAATCAAGCCCAAATCAAGTAGTCAACTAGTCAAGAAGGCGTCAGGCCTAAGTGTCATCTGCCCATCCAGACATCTTTGCTTCCTACTAATACATTTGCTTCTTATGACAGATTTGATGAAGTTAATACAGAGCTACTTTTTTGCACGACATCTTTGCATCACGCTGATTCATTTACTTCGTATGACAAGGATAAAGTTCTTAAACTTGCTAAGTTTTATCCTAAAGATTTATCGAACACAGATTTGATCCAACTTTCTTTGCAACTTAATATGTTTATCACTGACATGCATCAAGATACAAGGTTTAGAGAAGTGAAGAATCTCAGTGAGCTCTCCATTAAACTTGTTGAGACAAAGAAGGATGATTGCTATAAACTTCTTTATTTGTTGCTCAAATTTGTATTGATCCTTCCTATGGCTACAGCAAGGGTAGAGAGGGTATTTTCGGCAATAAATCATGTGAAGAACAAGCTAAGAAATAGGATGGGTGAACAATACTTGAATGATTGCTTAGTTACATACATTGAGTGTGAATTTTTTCTACAAGTTAGTGATGATGCTATCATCAATCGCTTTCAAAGTATGAAGGAACGCCGTATCAAATTGTAATTTTATAAAATATTTTGTGATGTTGGTTATAGTGCGAACATGTAATTTGATACATTTGAACGTATGTACTATGTTATTTGAACTTGTGTTGAAACGGATGTGTCTTAAGTTTGCACCCCCATCGTCAAAATCCTGGCTCCGCCACTGCTGCCGAGGAATGTCTTTTTCGGCTGCACTTTATCGGGCAGGCAATTAGTGCCAGGCAAACGCATCCCCGACAGATAATTTGCTCTTGAACGTTGTTTTCCCCGGCAGTTTGATTGCTCTGGATACTAGGTAATTGTGTGGTGGTTGAGATCGTGTTTTCAGAAGAAAGAGGAAGATTCTTTCCATGTGCAAGTCAAGAATACACCATTCTTAGAATTGCGTCGGAGGTGTCATTTCTTGCACTTCGATCAAATCAGATTCGTGCGTGGTGCCATGAAAGATCGGTCTACTCGCGCTTCGATTAGCGTTTTCGCTCGTTGCCCGTATCAGTGGTCCTGCCAGTTTAGTGTGCCCATGATCTCTAGTTGCCTTGTCCTAGCTGGTTCACTGTTACAATATATACTCATACAGGCACGAAGCGCATAGAATGTTTTCTAGTGCACGCCAGAAAACAACAGGAAGAAACTGTCCCATATACATAGCATGGCATATTCAAGTTCATTGTATCACTTCATGGATATTTTTTCTTGGTGAGTTTCCAACCAAATAATCTTGGCAAGCTAGCAAAATCCATATATGTTCGTACATTTCCGTCCCTGTCACACCCTGCTTCTTCTGGTTGTTAATCATCATGGGGATATTTTAGTGCCAAGGAGTTGAATCCTTCAATTTCGAAAGAGAAACGAGGTTGAATTCTTCTTCCCTACTAATTATAGAGAAGTAGCAACTCTTTGGATGGGCATATAGGTCACCTGCATGCAAGGATACGTTGGCTTTTGGCTAGGTCGGTGGTAGCACCCCAGGCTTTTGCGTAGCAAGGATGGGCCTACAGACTGTAGGAGTGAACCCAACTTGACGCAATGGTGACCGACAAGAATGATCCAGCCCCTATGGTCTCTTTTTTACGCTACTCCTACATTAAGGACCACAATGTAGCGAGTACAAAGTTAATTTTAGTTGGGGTAGCTCCCTTCAGCTTTCTCTGTCGGCACAGAAAGAAATGGGGGACGATCTCGAGAATACCCTCCGAACATGACCTTATTTCAGGTTTAGCCCTCCAAAGGGGTAATGTCATGAGTACCCATGGGTCAGTACTCAGTAGTTTGCTGTGTGTGTGTGTGCACTGTGCAGTGAGGACGTGAAATATGATCTGTCTAGCAAGGCTGTACGACCAAAACCAAAGTCCCGTTTAAATGTCTCTTTGGTACCTCTAATATAACTTTAACCTCTACTAATAAAGAAGTACATGGAGCACCGTCAAGGGTAATTTAGTTTTTTTTAATAAAAATACTGCAGCATATCGGACATCATATTTTATTTCCAGAGACATGAGAGCAAACCTCAAATTGAGTTTATTCAGAGTGGCAAACGTGCCAATCCAAATTTACTGGAGAAGTTACTTGTAGTAACAAATTTAAATACCTTATGACAAGGATGTTTTGCTCTGTTTGGTTTTGGTAAGAGTTTGTCCCAAACCATTGACTGCTAGTTACTTTTATTGTACTCTACTGTGCAAAATTAAATGTGAAAATGATGGCGAGAGCAGCAACGCCATGATTAGCTCTGTTTCATACTCTGGTTCCAAAGCTATAGCTACATACATTTACACGGCAGAAATTTACGCATGCGGTCAGTATATGTGTTAAATGCATATATACGAAATAACATAACAGTGCATATAGTACACCTGAATGTGATATTATATCACTCTATCAGGGGGCTTGAATTCTATATGTGCACGTACGTGCCTTAAAAAACAGATGGCACAAATGTAAAAAACAGGAAAACGTGCACACAAAAGCAAGGCAGCTGTGTTGCAGCAATTGTACCTGTACAACAAAAGATGTACTTCTCAAAGAGCAAAATAATAATAATAAAAGGAGCGTTGCTACTACGACTTACCTGAGTACGTACGTATACGAATATGCACGAAAAAAATTCCAAGCCACCAGCTTGCTGGCCGATGGAATCTCGGGCCCTCGTTCCAACGACCTTGCGTTGCGTCGTCCCAGCTCGCGACAAAATTCCGTTCGTGTTACGCACAGAGGTCCGTCCTGTCTGTGCTCTAACTACGTACTCTATTTTGTCGCTGTTGCAGAGGGTGGCCGTACGGGTCAATGTTACAGCGGCACAGTCCCGAGGCAGAGCGCGGGATCGACCCCCCACCGGCCACCGCGACGGACCGTGCGGGAACAGCCCCTGCACTGGCGGCAGGCGCGAATCAATTCGATCGGCCGGCCGATGGGCGAGCGGGCAGCGCAGCGCAGCGCAGCGCAGCGCAACGCGAAACATTCGGCCAGCGCGGCCCGGCCGGCTCTACGCTCGGTACGCTGGCCGCTACAATTTCCAACGCGCATTTTGCACCCCTAGACAGTCCGCGCACGGCTCGGCGTACGTACGGCCGTGGGGGAGCGGCGCGGGGGCAGGCAGCTCGCCCCGGCGCTGTCGACGCTGGCTGGCGCCACGGGACACGGCCACTTGGGCTCTACAGCCCACCGATGCGCGGCTGCAGGCGGGCGGGCGGGCGGGCAGAGCGGTGCCACTGCCACGCACCACCAACGCATTCACTGCCGCTGCACGCTGCTGCCGCGCCTGCGCGCCTTGCTTCGCTATAGCTAGCTAGCCCGGTTTTAGGGCCGTTTGGTTTACGGCTCTAGGTAGCCATATCAAAATTTTAATAATGTTAAAATCTAGGTAACACTAAAACCTAAGTAAAAAAAAAGTGTTTGGATCATAACCAAACTAATTCATAAACAATACCGAAATTGATGTTTTTATATTACAGTCGTACCAAAATTTGCTAAAATTGTGAGTATGACACTAGATCCCGTGTGACATCTTTTTTTTTGCCTCAAAATATGTCAACACGGGGCCTTGTTTTGTTGATAAAATATCAAAGAACACAATGGTTCAAACAGATCACAAATCGGATGCTCGGTTTATGAAATATCATCATTTAAAACTGATTAATCAAACTAATGAAGCAATTAATACTTTAGCCACATGTAATCACCATTTGACACTGCCTGCTGCCTGCCATACCAAAATTTGGGCGAGCAAGCATTTTGCTCGCCTAGGAATCGCCAGCAAAAAGCCCTGTGCGGTATTGGCTCTGCCAATTTTTTTTCTTGAGATGCGCCAAAAATTTGGTTTCAATCGAATGCTAGTCAAATTTATTTGATATTACTAAAATTTTAGTTTGACAACTTAGAATCCAACCTAAATACCCTCTTAATCCCTCTTAATCCTGGGTACCATATCGATGGCCAACTAATTAATAATCCCCCCGTGTATTGGGTGGGCCCCGTGTGGATCGTTCTCTTGTTCAGATGCTACGACGTGAGGCTGTTGGAGCGAGAGGTGGCCAGTTCGGGTGTGATGATATGATTACCGTCCGGCTCCAATAATCGATTTTTTTTAAAAAAAAATGGTTCCGTGCTGTCATCTTAATTATAAAAATAGCTCTTTTGATACTGAAATTACAAAAGTAGCCTCCTCCCGAATACGGAAGCACCGGAGGTTGACACATGACGCTTTCCGCGTTCGGAGGGCGCGGAACCCCAGTGGACAGCGTAGCAAGCCAGGCGAGCGCGGGACCAGCGGGCTCAGCCGCCTTCCGTGCCACCCAAGCGCAGAAACTAGCCGGTGCGCTACTGCGCCACCCGAGCGCAGGAACCAGGCTGACCGATGTGCCACCGCGCCACCCGAGCGTGGGAACCCAACGATTCATGCTTTCCTACGCGCATGCATTAAAAAATGCTTAACCTGCATGCATTAAAAAAATGCTTAATGCACCGCATTAAACAAATGCATTACGCATGAAGTGCATCCATTCATGCATTAAAAAGTTGCATTACGCATGAAGTGCAGCGGGCCGGCCACTTTCTGCGCTCCGGTGGCACGGAAGGTGGCCACGCCCGCTGGTTCTGCTCTCGCCGGGCTTGGTTCTGCGCTCGCCTACCTGCCGCGCTGCTCACTGGGGTTCCACGCCTCTCGAGCGTGGGAAGTGTCATGTGTCAGCCTCTGGTGCTTCAGTACTCTGGAGGAGGCTATTTTTGAAATTTCGGTGTCAAAAGGACTATTTTTGCAATTAAGATGATACACAGGGCCAATTTTAAAAAAATTCCCAATAATCTTGGTGCTGGTACTGCATGCGTCTTCCACGCTGGTATACCAAATGAGGATGCTTGGCGCCTAGAGAACTGTACTTCCGTACGCTATTTGCAAGATTAGCTAGATGGTGAGCATGGTGGCATCTTAGCACTAGCAGTTGTAACGAGAGAACGTATTATTTAAGGCCAGCTTATCCTAAATCAAGTAACCGTATGCTAATCAACCAACTACAATGCGTGCAGGTTTATTAGGCACTGTTTTGTTTGTTACTTAGCGCATGACATGACAGTTTTTTGGTGAGTGGAAGAGAGGTGAAAGAGAGAAGAAGCTTGATACTTAATCAACCAACTACAATTAATGTGTGCAAGTTTATTAGGCACTGTTTTGCTTGATACTTAGCTCATGGCATGACAGCTTTTTGGTGAGGTGGAAGAGAGAGGGAAAAGAAAGAAGAAGTATCAAGCCTTTTGAGGAAACCAAGGCTTTAATATCAAGTACATATGCCTTGGGGGCTTGCTACCAAAATTGTGGGCACAACTCTCTCCCTATCACATCATTCATTGAGGAGCTAATTACTAGTTACTTCCGCTGTTCATCTTTGTATAACTATCGATGATTGGAACACGGGGTTTCCTATCGAGCTTATTCGGGGAATAATATGAGAATACTATCAAAATGAAGACATTCTATTGTTGTAGACACAATGAGTATTTATATAAGAATACAAAGGATGTTACAGAATGATCGTGATTACTGAATGATTATTTTACAGAATACGTGAGCTACCCTCTTTATAGGTATTGAAAGGGCCGGTGACAGTTAATGCCGCTAAAGACGTCTCTGATCTTTACGCACGTCCGCCAGAAGAGTCTTGAACCACGGTGTCCTTTAGCCAACTATCGTAAGTTGCCAGATGCGCTAATAGCCGCCTTCCCGCTAGTCATGTGGGTAATTGTTGTGTCTATCAACCAGTTTGCTAGTCGGGGATTGTCCAAAGCCGTATAACTAATCGGACGATGTCCATAGCTGGTCGTCGATCGGTTTGGCCGTAATAAAGGGAATAAAACTTCTTTTTTATACATTGATTGTAAGCTCATAACAATTATAATGTGGGTTTCTATTAAGTGGGCCTTCTTTGATAGGAACTTTGACTTTAAACGAAAAATGTTGACCTGGATAAAAATCCTCATCAATAACGTTTTAGCTTTTGGCACTAGGATTAAGGAGTGGGCCGAAATGACCAAACTAACCCTATTAATTATTTGAAAAGTGTCTTCTGTGCTGAGTAAAGAGCATCATGTTAAATGCAAGTTACACATGCACAATACTCATTTTGCCCCTTTTCTCGTCAAACAATGCATCCATGCATGCATGCACAATAAATTCACACCCTTACCTTGTTCTTCCACTTGCTGCAAGTTCTTCTCGTTTTCGTGCTTTTCCATTGTTCTTCCCAAACCACTACCGAGTAGTGCTAGTAATACTAGTCCATGGCCATATATATTCATGGATCCCAGTAGTCTAATGGTCATACTTTGAGAATTGAGTGAGTTATGTTCATTAAGAATAGCATGTATGCAATAGTTCTGTTGACTGTGTGGAAATATGTGAAGTGGTATTTAGTATGGGTAGATAAGCTTGTTAAGTCATTCATGGAAGGTAAGGGTATAGTAGGAAATGGCATGAAACATTTTTCTCAAAATTGTAAAACGGTCATACATTCTTGAACAAAAAACAAGTCTAAAACATACATTTACGAACGGAGGGAGTAATTCACTGTGGGGTCCTTTAATAACAAGTTGTAGTGTCAAACCATTGGAACGGATGATTCCAAAATGCAACCTCACCACTATCTCTCCCTAGTATTAAGGTTTAGTATCAAACCATTGAGCGTCATTTAGTTCACATGTTGTTCAAAAATGATAATGTATGTTTTTCCTTCAGACCCTATGCAAGGCAAAAATGTAAGTCGGCATCTTTCAAGCTTGTCACCAGCAACCATTGCGCCATTGGTGAAACTTTTGCAGCATGGTGCATGGGTGAGCTGAGCCCTTTCCTCTTCATCCTTGCGCTAGCCAACTCTTGACTGCCCCTTTGCTAAGCCTTTTGTCCTCACTCATCCGCAGTGAAAGAGACAGCAGCCGGGTAAAGCGTATCGTTTTTTTGTTCGCTTTAACGTTTCTCAACCCCCCATCCTCCTCTGCCACATCTGCGTTTCTCTCTCTCTACTCCTCATTCATCTCTCTGACTCTTCTCCATATGATGGGGTGATAAAGAGCCTCATCTCTCTCTCTCTCTCTCTGCATATCATTCATCGCCCTCTTGGACTCGCGTGAAGGTGCGACAGCAACACGAGCCGCACTAACTGGACACGCGCGAGTGGGTGGCGGGGCCGGGCATGTACGCATCTGAGATATCTCTGTCCGTCTCCTTCTCTCTCCCCCTCTCTCGTATTGGAACGATCAAGATCAGTAGTTTCTCTCTCCTTTGGATACGGGATTACGGGAATCATGCATGAAGCCGCGCACAGAAAAGGTGACGGCTTTCATGCCAATCTTCGCTTCGTCTCCTGTGTCGTTTGCACGTGCGAGTCGCCATAGGATTCCGGCGTCGAGGGCAGGCAGGGGAAGCAACAAGCGCCAAACACGACGTCTAGCCGCTAGCTAGCCAACCGGCTTGTTTTTGCCTGACCTGACCGCATTTGATTGATGCAAACAGCTGGTTGTCGCATGGCTTACTCCAAAGTTTCTCCGTTTGACAGTGATGAATACAAAGGGAAAAGGGTACTACTGCTTAGAGATTCTCCCTGAGATGACTACATATGGAAAACTCTAGAATCGATCAGTTGCAATTTTCATTTTCCTCGATACACTCACTCAATTCATCGCGAGCACGTTTCCTGTTATCGTGAGATCTGATATTTTCGAACACGAACCACGCAGATGCCGATGTGGTGGTCACACGGCGATGAGGTGCCGCGCTGAGCCCTGATGCCGACGCCGACACACACAGAGACACATGTAGCCATGGAATTTTTTTTAAAATAACTTAGTTTTTATTCCGAATTACAGTAATAATACCATATTTTTTCTTTTTACAGGAATAATTATCGTCATTTCAACCATTGGACGATTAATTCGAGTCACTCAACGATTGAGCGACTTGGATCTTTGTCGCTCGGCGATAATGCACGCTCGCTAATGAGCGAAATTGTACACTAGGACCAACCATTGTGTGACAAGTCCAACCGTTGAGCGACAAGTGTCTTAGTCGCTCAACGGTTGAGCGATTTGGGTCTAGTTGCCCAACCGTTGAGCGACGGATGATTATTCCTGTAAAATAAAAAAATAGTATTATTACTGTAATTCGAAATAAAAATTAGGTTATTTTTAAAAAAAATAAATCTGTAGCCATGTAGGCATCTGCACCACCACAGTGCATGATCATCAAACGGTCCTCACAGTGATCTTAACAGTTAGAAAAGATCATTGAGCAACATCGCTCTCCGCGCCCACTGAACAGAGCGGTGGCTATGTGCGAAGTAGGAAACAGAGTGGCAGCTAGATAAAGCATGCATGCATTGCACCTTCTATCTTACCTTTTTTTGGGTTCTATGATGGACCATGAAACTTGTATGATTTCCTTAAATCAGAAGCCAATTAATTGCTTTTGCTGTGGGCAGTGGCGTCATAGATTGATTGTTTTTCGTTAGTGATATGCGGGGAAACTATTTCGGTTTGGAAATTTTTTCGTTGGTGGCGAAAGGACCAAAATCACCGAAATTTCGGTTAAAATTATGGTAATTTGAATTTGAATTTTCCTAAAAGTTTATAATTTTGAGAAAAAAGGTTATAGAAATGGTAGTGACGAGTTAGATATTGAATATATATGAAATAGAGATGAAACTTACACTAAAATATGAAGTTGAGCTCAATATTTGAATTTAAAGTCAAATTTCGGCCTTACAAAAGGATTTCGAGGGGATCGAAATGACCGAATTTCACCGAAATTGTTAACCTTAGTGCTACGTTGGAAGCTTGTTCATCATTATTAGTTTGTAACAACACCATTGCTGTAGGTATATGGTGGAGTAGCTGGACAGCAGCATCCAATGCAGCATATATATACAATCTTTAGTGGGCTGTTTGGTTTATGACCCCAATGAACCAAACCAAAACTTGGTATAGCCAAAACTTAGTCAAAGCAAAAATTTGGCAAAAAAGAACGTCGTTTGGATTGCAGCCAAGCCAAATTTTGGTGAGCGATTTCTTCACCCTCGGATTGCCCGCGTGTGATATTGGATTTCGTTAGCGTTACCAAATTTTTATTGGTATTACAAAATATTGGTGGCAAATCAAATGATAGCCCATTTTCATTGGTATTACCAAAAATTTGTTTTAGTTCACGTTGGTAACAAACCAAACATTGATTTTTTTTGCTTGCAATGTGCTCCTGGCCAACTATATCTTTGTTCCATAGAAAAAGAAAATGTTACATTTCTTAGAATTCAAGAAAAGCCATGTATCAAATCTGGATTTATTTTTATCATCATTTTCTCGTCAAAAATTGTAAGAAAAAGAATCCCATGGAATATACGCACTATTTATAAATCACACACATATATGCACAAACAAACACATGATAACGATGAATTGGACTCTCGTCATTAGGAGTCGTTATCTACCTATGCAGTGACGGAGCTTCAAAGAAATTATAGGGGGGGGCTAGCCTCAAGAGAATTGCAAACTGAATATGATAGAGAGCTCATATTAGTAGCATAATTTTTTTAGAGTTTAGCACAGTGCAATAGGGGTCCTCGCCTAATCTAAATTGCACTAATTAAGCTTAGCCAGTGCCTACAACCTAATATATAGGGTAACCATCATGTGAATTACGTATACAGATTCATCGAGAGTATACGTGCATACCTATAGATATATATTTATACACGAACACAGGTGAGCGTAACCATCATCGAGAGTATACGTGTATACGTATAGATATATATTAGGTATGGATACATGGTGTTCAAAAAAAATTCAAAAAGGCTGGGGGGCCACTGCCCATGTTGGTCTACATGATGCTCCGTTCCTGTACCTATGCACATTACACTATATTTTGAAAAACATATGCAGTTGTTGCGTATGATTTTAGCTCCTAAAAAACATGAAAAGACTCCTAAAAAGGTATAACACAATCCACTTACTAATAACATCCTGATGAATTGTGATTTAAGGTTGCCAAGTAGTATACATATACCACTATTAATCAGTTAAGCTCGACTTAGGGAGGTAGACAGGTAGTATCAAGCTAAGAACCTCCAATGGCAACAGGACAGTACACCCAATCCTACCATCATTCGTCCACTGCCTCATTGCTTTTGCAGCCTTGGACCGGGTTTGTCCCATCTGCCTGCAACGAGACAAAACGATCTGGGGGTACACGTGGCAGGCCTACCACCTGCTGCCCCTAGCCTGTGGCCCCACCTGTCATCTCAAAGGAGCGTTTTCTTCTGGTTACCAATGCGAGTATGGTCCTGGGCCTCCTGACTAGTGGTAGTGGATAGTGGACGTACCAGCGATAGCTCTACCCTGTCCACTCCCTTCCATGTGGGGTCCCACCGGCTCGAGCGATATTCGTCCGGCCATAACACGACGAGGAGACCAAGTAGCGCGAACATTTGTTGGTGCTGTACTGCTACATACGCTCTCCAATACAACCCCCTCATCAAGAATTCTCTGATGATGGGCTAATTTTGTCCTCGTGTTATTTAATTAACAGCACGTTCATTAGGAATTTAGGACATGCATGTGATGTTTTTTCGACTAGCTGTGATAAAAAAAATCTTATGAAGGTTGGTTATCGATGATGAGTTCGTGTCATTGTTTATGTCTTATGGAGAGTGATTAGTTTCTACAAGAAGAATCCCGCGAAGGCCAAGCCAAGGAGGAGCCGAGTTTTCAAATTAAGGTAGCATGACTTTAGGACTTCAACCACCGCACCTAGGTGGCTAGATGCTTTACAACCACATTGCGCGGTTTTTCCCTGGCAAGAAGAGGATGATATATCATCCGTAAATGAAGAGGTAGCTTCAATATATTCTTCTTTCACACTATGCTAATAGTGTTATTCGAGAAAAAAATACTGCTTAGTCTAAATGGAGCAACAAACCTGCAACTCTTGCTTCCTTCCAAGATGACCTTCCCTAGTCACTTCCACATTTCATTTCCCCTTCCTATCACTCATCAGTTGCTACTTGCTCCTTCCTTTCAGTTGATAAGTCCCTTTTTAGCCGAGCCACCAGACCATGTGCCCCCATCGCCCTCACACCATAGTGGTGGATCACCCCAACATGTCAGAGACAGATTAATGAAACAAAAAGAGACAGGAAAAAGATGGAGATAGATAGAGGAAAGAGAAGTGGCATCTCAGGGTGAAAGAGCCTACAAAAGTCCTTGTAATGCAAAAGAAACAGAAAGCAAAAAAAAAAGGCTAGCTAGGTTGTCTCACTAGAGACACAGGACAAATGGAGTTCCTCTACTGGCAGAGAGATAAAGCAAAACAACTTTTTTTTATCTTTTTATTTGCTTCAATGATACTCCTAAGTCATTTGTTTGTTGCCATTTTTTCTTCAAAACATGACGTCTGTTTGTTCTGGCTATATTGCTAAATTGTGCACTGTGAGTACTATTTGCCATTTGTGTACATTAACTAGTGCCATTCACTCCATAATGTCCATTTTCAGAAAATAAAGTCATGAATGAACAATTGATAAAGCCATTACCCATTGGAGAAAGAGATAAAATGGAAAAAGGATCTGTTCTTGAGGAAAAGGAAAAGAAAGGAAGGATCTCAAGCATCTGAAAGGTATGCATGCATGCATAATGGTTCAGTTAACTTTTGTGTTGGTGGGCTAATGCATGTTTCTTCCCATGAAAGTTAGACCCGAATCATTAGGATGTTAGTTGGATCCTTCCAACTGGGTTGGCTAGCTAGCTACTTCCCTTCTCCCCTGGATGCAAAATTTGTGTAGGGTAGCAGCAGCAGCAGTAGTGTGGAGGAAAACCCATTCCTAAAAGGCCTTTCATGAGACCACCAGGTGGCCCCAAACAGGCCATGTGAGTGCCTCATCGCTGTAGTGCCGTAAGGTCAGAACAATATGGAATCTCTGTAGGTTGATTTGGCTACCTTTTCCCCGGTCTAGATAAAAAAGGAGCCCCCACCCTCTGGTGATCACTTGCCAGTTTAGTCTTGTTGGGTACTCAACTTATCATTAGGTGCAAACTTTAGCTGGTCATCGAGCTGCTCTGATTTAAGCTCAGTTGAGATAATCCTATGATGATGTGATCCTAGAATAAATCTGGAGAAGCTGAATCAAGTGCATGCTCTTTGTGAATTGCAAAAACAATCTACTCTTTTTTTCTTGGGTTACTATGCCTTGCAAAAAAAAGAACTTTTCAAGGGTACCTAATGCCGTGGTTCTGAATTCGGTGTTTCGTGTGAAATTGAGACGGTGTGATCCGGCCGGTTTACTAACGTTTGTTCACTGGTTCACCAGAAAAGGCAGAAATCGCAGTATAACATTTTAGGGGAAGTTAGATGACGGCACAGCCCAGATTAGACTCGCAGAAAAGCACCTTTCCAAAGGCCATTAATACGGCGACATTACCGTGGCCTTATTTCCAACTCCGGTCCCTCCAATGCAGGCCTAAAACTTCATCAATTTAGGCCCAAACCACCAAATCCATCACATACGAGCTTTCACCAGAGCCCACTTTCTAGCAACAGCCCAAACAAAGGCCGGCCGAAATAAAGTAGCTCGAAAGCTCTTGATAAGTGTCATCCTGTATATGATCTACCATGCTCTCTGTTTTTTTTTAAGAATTGTCCATGCTCTTCTTAAGTTCCTTTGGTGACTGGTGTGTATCTTTCGTTTTTTGGAGGGAGAGATTTACCAAGCTCTTATCATCTTGCCAGTTTGGTTTCGACGAAAATAGTAAAAAAAAACATTTATCCGGTACTGGCTATTCCTAGAGCAGTTTCTAGCAATTTAAGGACGGGAGCGACACCACGTCGTTGTCGCAGCGGCTGCACAGGAAGACGTGCGGGACGTCATCGGTGTCCGCGACCCCCGCGCACCGCGTGTGCTGCCACGCCTCGCAGATGTCGCAGCACGCCATGCGTTCGCCGTCGTCGTCGTCCGCGCCGCACGCGCAGTCGACGACCCTACCGCCGTCGCTGCCCCCCTCGCACACGGCAGCCGCTTCCTTCCTCTGGTCGCCCTCGTCGTCGCCCTGCTGCTGCTCTCCCTCGCCGAGTGTCCCTTCGACCACGAGGGCGGCGCTCCCGACCTCGATCAGCCCGAGCACCGGGCTTGACTCCTGGCCGACGCCGATCCCCACGACGGACTCGGCCGTGAAGCTCCTCAGGGCGAGGTACATCTCCCTGAACAGCCTCTGCACCTCCCACTTGAGCTCGCCCACCGTTGCGTGCGCCGGCACGGTCACCGTCTCGTACGGTGGAACTAGCTCCGGGCTCCAGTTCCTCACAAGCAGGGTGCAGCACAGGTTGACGTAGACATGTCCGACTCCGCCATTGCTGGCTGCGGCGATCCCTTCGTTGTAATCCTTGACGAAGTGTTTGATGTCCAAGACCATCCTTACTGCCACGGGAATCGCGCCGAACGCGCCGGTGGTGAGCGCCTGGCTCGGCTCCTTGAGCACGTGCCGGTGCAGGTGCACCAAGTCTTTCATGAGCTGCGCCCTCGTGAGCTGGAACCGTACCCTCATCTTGGCGTTGCTCGGCACGCCGCCGACCGCCGGGAGGACGCTGGACACGTCCTCCAGGCAGTACTCGAGCACCTTGGTCACAGGGTTCATCGCGCGGCGCACGACGTAGTTGCCGACGATGTGGTTGCCGAGGGACTTGAGCACGAAGTCGAGGAGGCCCGTGTCGCCGATGTAGGCGCGCGCCGCGTCCCGCACCTCCTGCCGCGTCACCCACCGCGCGGCCGGCTCGGACCGGCGGAGCGCGTCGACGACAGCGCGGGCCGCCATGTCCACGCGCTTGGCCGACCACCGGCACGAGGCCTCCGACATGATTCCGCGGTAGTCCATCGCCGTGACGGATGTCGCCGGCAGGCGGGTCCGCAGCTCGAGCATGAAGCGGATGAGGTCGCCGAGATTGAGCAGCTTGTGCCCGCTGATGGCCTGGTACTTGGTGACCAGCATGGGGAGCTCCTGACTGAAGCACGACAGGTGCGGCAGGAGCACGCAGAGCGGTATGGACTGGAGCGCGTGCACAGACTGCTCGTACGACTGCAGCGAGACGCCGTAGCTCGGCCGGCCATACCTGTAGCCCCACCGCCCGAACCATGTGTCGCCGTACGCGACGCCGTGCAGCAGCCTCAGCTCCATCTGGCCCTTCCTCGCCGTGTCAACAAGGCTCAACTTCCTTGCAGCACATAACCAAACAAATGTTAAGTTCTACGTGATAACTCATTGCTCATGCAGTATATATACGCCGTGGCACAGTAGCAGTTTGCGATGCATGTTGCAACATCGCATACCTTACGTGCAAGGCTGAGCATATGCGGTCCCAGAGGTCCATGATCTGGTGGCCAGATACGAAGTCGGAGCCGCCCTCGAAGCCACGGAGGCCGACAAGGTGGCCGTAGCCGTTGAGGTGCACGATGCCGTGCAGCAGGTGGCCCCTGGAGGTCGCCGTCCGTTTTGATGATCCTTTCTCCCAGCCGCCCTGGTTGATCTCGTAGCACAGGCCATCAGCTTCCACTGAGGACTCCCTCCTCGGCAACACGAAGTGAAACCTCTTGCTGCATATCAGATGCCGACCCCAACCTGCAACACGAAATATGGGATTCTCCCCGTAACGACTAGTGAGCACGACAGATTAACGTTAGCGTTGATTGCATGCAAAGGTTCAGCGTGGGAGATACTACTGATAGTTTCTAGTACTGATCGGAGTGTGTACCAATATGACGGCAGAGGTGACACTGGCGATGCGGCGACGCGGCGACCTCCTCCTCGACGACGAAGAGCCTCACGACGGTCGGGGGGTGCCGGTGCAGCTCGAGCTGGAACGACCAGCACTTGGTCTCGCTCTGGACGCCGGCCTCCAGGTGCGCGAAGCCGAGCAGGGTCCTGACGTTGTCCCTGAAGGCGGTGGCGAACTGCGCCGGGTAGCCGGGCTGGCAGAACGACTCGAACCTGAACAGCATCTCCCCGCGCTTCCTCCGCCGCGAGCTTCCCAGGCTGATCACCATCTTAGCCATGCCTTCCAAATTAATTTCAAAGTGTCCCGTCCACAAAGATCGAGCTAGCTGTTGGTGTCTGCACTGCACTGCACTGCACTTCATGGTGTAGATCATGAGGGGTTCTAGTTGTAGTAGCAGTGGTTCCTTCGGCTTCTCACGCGGTAAGTGCCCAAGGATTTAGAAAGCTTCGGTGGTCTGGTGAGAGAGTATGCGCGCGTGATCAGTTGATGAGCTCTATAAACAATGGAGCATCCTTCTAGACATGACGCTCACAACAGGGTTCCTCTGCTCTGGAAACATTGCACACAGCACCTCGTGTTCCCCCCACCCCACAAGGGATTTCACAGAAACGGTTCAATAAACAAGAAGAATTGGGGAAAATCCCCGATTTCAAATAGGAACTGATGAATGCATGTCTATCTTTCAATTGCTATAACCATCGAGACAATTGGTAATGTTATGTTAAATGTTCTGGCCAACTCTTGTCAAAAAGAAAAAGTTCATATAACACTCAGAACTTTCAAAACCAGGTAAGGATGTTATTTGAATTGGATTGTAGAATTCGGGGTGCTATACAGACTTTCAAGCAAAGTTTGAGGTGTTATATAAACTTTTTCCAAAAGAAAACAACGCTTGATCAGTAACAATGTCACACGGGGAAATCATTAATTAGTAACTACTGTTTCATATAGGAAACAGGTAGGTTGCCACATGTAAATTCTGCCCTGGTGCTTACATGCAAGTATATCTGTAAGATATGGCTGGTATAAGCATGAAGTAATGTCAATGAAGTATGCCTTGCCTAACTGAATGGTAGGGGGCAATAGTTTAAGATCAGGGGAACCGTTTTTTACATTATTAACAGGAACATAATGGAATGCATGGTCGACAACTTCGGGGCCCAGTGGAAGTGTGAAGTGGATGTATATTCATTCACAACTACCGCGTTCAGAGGGTAGGTGGCCCAAATGGCCACTGTGAGATCTTTGTTAAATGCCACACCATTTCCCTCGTTGACAGTAAGTTATCCCCCTGCGAAGCAGCTATGATCCTGGTGAAATGAAATTCAAAGGCATGAACTACTCGTGTTGTTCTCTGACCTTGCGATAGCATCTGCCAATTGCTCTGTTATCTATGCACTACCATGCTATTTTCCTTTCCTTTTTGTTCTTCTTCGCTCTTCTTTTAACCTTGTTTTGTTTTTCCCTGTACCTTATGGTTTGGTTCCTGTATTGGTGGTGTGTTCCTTCTTAATACAATGACGCTTCTCAAAAAAAAAAATGATCCGCATGATTAGAATGTACACTATGGAGCAGTAATGATCTACATGGTCTCAGAATGCCCAATTAGGTTTGCCCAGTAATGATAACACCATGGTCATTCTTCAGGAGATTCTATGTAACACGTCCGAGCCAACCGAATCTGTTAGAAATGTTACATGTGAATCACTGCAGCTATAGTGAGTTAGTGACCAAACAGTGAAACAACGTGAACTTCACCTGAGCAGAAGCATAGATTGCCTGCAAGATCCTAGCATAATCTGTCCCAAGCATTTGAATCACAATATCAGCCAAGAGTGTCCCCCACATTCTGTTAACATTAAGTGGTAATAAAACAAAATTAATGCCTGTTACAGGCTGCTTTGCATTCAACAGAACACGAAATATTACATGTGAAAAGGAGGATTTAAATTTTAATAAATCATGGTCCGAGATATATACTGAGAAGCAATAAATTCAGAACTGCTATTTTAAGAAGCAAAATGATATAAAATACCATGCAGTCACAAAAAATGCAACTAACAATTTAAAACTGTTCACCAAAAGAAAAAAATGCAAAGAAACATGCAGAAATTTTGTAGAATCATCCAGGATCTACTTTTAAAAAAAATGCATGAGTAACAGTTCAGAATATATTAGTGGAAACATACATTGGTCCAAGAAACGTCATGACACTCCTAAGATCAACATATTTAGACATTGCACGAGCCAAACCCTGCATACATTCAAGAGGATTATTGAAACATGCCGTCCAAAACGTGCAGTCTTAGATAAAACAGTGGGGATAATACCAATAATGTGGGAAACTAGTGCTAACAAAAGATGATCTCACCTGCCTAGCTGCAAGCAAGCCAGCTCTAGACTCCAGGTTAACGGAGCTAATCGTCCACCCTGGAAATGTCAAACTTCAGTACTTTCTGAAGGATATTCTATTATGACATTTGCGAATATTGGTTGCAACTTGCAGGTATGGTCTGTCTAAAAGTCAAGCTTTGCCAACGCATTGTCCAGTTAGATAAGAAGTACTACCGAACATTCAAGCTAAATCAAAAGGAACAATTGAAAGGATGAACATATATCTATCGCTCTGTTAGAACAATTTTCTGATGAGCACATAAAAAATTATGAACATTAAATCAAACGGAATCAACTAAAAAGGTATACCTGCTTAACAAGTTCTTTCTTTATCTCATAATTAGCAGCCTTCATCAGCAGCTTTCCAGATAGTCTCTTGGCTAACTACCATAACGGTAAGTAATTTTAATAAATAACAATGCTGTGAGAAGCAATAGAATTAAATCTGCCAACACAGAAACTGTATGTCCTACCGATTCATAGATCGTTTTCACGGTCAATGCACTGCCACCCTTCCATAAAGAATAATATTTGAAATTAGTCAAACAATCGGAGGACCACAAAACAAAAGGATAAAAAAGAAGGATTGGAAAGAACCTTTAGGAATGTACTTTCTAGTCCCTTTGCTCGATAGTTGTGTGTGTACACAAATCAACATTTTCTTGAAATTGAACTAGTTGAAATTGAGTGGAAGATGGTGGGAAGAGTTAAGTGCTAGCAAAATGGAGGGTGCCGGCGTAGACGGTTGTACCGTCGCTGGAGAGATTCTTGTCCCGTTCTCGAAGGCTCATCGTATAGTTAGCGCTGCAATTGGTTCAAGATTTTGGCGGTTGAAAGAAGATGATTCTTCAGATGATGAAGATATTATCTTGGTAGAAGTGGAGGTTGAAGCAAAGGAAGGAAAGCGGTCCTTAGACCTTTCTGGCTGCGTCGCGAAATTCCGTTAAGGTATTGAAGCGTCTAACTCATCTAGATGTCGCAGGTTTTTGCAGGTTGGAGATAAGGGGGAAATTGACCTTGGGTTGTCCTTGCGTATGGAGATGCCATTGTTGCTGGTTATTCGCCCGCGGAGCTTCGTGAGGTGGGGATTTTACCAGGCCGGAGTAAGAAGGGAGTGGGTGGTGAGCGGCCCTGGAAGGGGCCTTTGCCGCCGCCTTGTCGGTCACCATCATTGACGGTAGGCGACGCCATTGCACAAGCCAGCCGAAGTCCTTCGTTCAGAAGATGCCGGTGTAGTTCGCCAGAAGTGGTGGCTGTGCTTGGTTCGCAGGAGATGGGGGTGACGCCGAAATTGACGCCTGTGTTGGAGGATTTTCAATTTTCGAATACCGGGATTGATGTCAACCAAGTGAATGCTCTGGGTCCGTTTCCGGTTCTGTCGGGGGTTTCCAATATTGATGGAGCTGAGGTTAGTGGGCCAAGACCATCAGGGGGTGACGCGGTCGTAGCAGTATCAAAGCCTGCGAGTCGGAAAGGTCTCCCCTGGTTTCGCAAGGTCTTCGGCAGGAACTGGAGTTCTTCTAGCCAAATTTTTGTTCCTGGTTCTGGCGGCTGGTCGAAGACATCCGGTGCTCAGCGATCAAGTGCGAAAGTGCGTGGTCAATCTGTTGATATGTTCGAACGGGGGTGGGCTCGTGGTCAGTTCCCGGTCAGAGTAGGCGCTAGCAGCCAAGGTGTTGAGATGGCCGGCAGCCAGAACAGTAGAGGGGCTGGCTTTGGAGGCGGGCAGGTCCAGGGCTCAGTGGATCCGGTCAGTTCTCGATCAATGGTGGTGCTAGTGATCAGGCTGCGGGGCCTGGTGGTGTTATTGGTGGGCACAGAGGTTTCCCGATCGTTGGTTTTGGAGACAATGCTTCTCTCCCTAATCAGCGTCAGGGTCGGGCGCCTTTCAGTGGCCGTGGGAGGACAAGCGGCAGCAATAGAGGCTGGAGGCGTGGCCGGATCGGTAACAGGCCAGTTAACAACGAGTCTACAGGTGATGTTTCTCACATAGTTTGCTTTCGATGCAAAGTGAAGGGGCATGAAATTGCTAATTGCAAGGCTATTTTAATATGAGATATTTGTGAGGGCAATGACCACTTGGCGAATAAGTGCCCGTTGACGCTGATACCATGACCTATTGCCAATTTATGTGGATTTGGGGTGGATGGATTGGGGTTTTATCATATCCTAATATCTGGGACGAAGAAGTTGAAAAAAGAAATCAACAAGACTGGGCTTGTTCGGATAGTTGGTGAGCCGCTGTCCGAAGACATGCTGATTGCAGAGATGAAAATGCTAATTCCTTTGAATTTTTTTCAAAGTTGAAGATACTGTGGTGGGTGCGGTTGATGAGGTAGTCAATCGTGGTGATGATCGTGAGGAGGATGACAAATCAGACAAAGGAAAAGATGTTGAGATGGATGATAGAGAGTCTAAGAGACCAAAGAATAATTCGGATAATAATGTTCTTGAGCCGGGGAGAAATAAGGGTCAGTCTTCATCTTGCTTTAAGGGGAATGTTTTGGGTCTGTTGGCTTCAGATACCATCTGGGTTACGCTGAGGGCGACAATAAAGGAGTCTGATTTTGGTGCTCGTGAGGAAGGGGTGGCTGTCCAAGGAGGAAATCAGATTTCAAACAAAAGACTATGTCATCTCAGAGTAGGTGGAGAACTTAGTTGTTTTACCAGATGGCTGTCATTTTGATGTTGAGGATTTACAGAAGGTCTCGGTGGGTGCTGCAATGGTGGAGGCAGTCGGGTCAGGGCAGTCTGGCGGTGGGATTTTGGCAGGAGAGCATTTGGTTGTTTCAGATGGTTTAGCAAGTTCGGTTCCTTCAACTAGTAAAGCTGAAGTTGTTATTTCGGTGGAAGGTGATGGGTTCCAAGGGGTGCCGGCGGTAACTGAAGTTGGGTTCCAAGTTGAGTCGTTGGTAGCTGGTGATGGGTTCCAAGTTGAACCGTTTGGGACCGAGGAAAATCAGTTGGGGTAGTTGTTTTTTGCTTCGCCAGTTAAGAATGGTAGCAATGTTGTGACTCTTGGCACCGATAATGCTTTAAATCCTCAGCTGGTAGTGGCTGGCGGGGGGGAGTGTGAGGGTCTAGGGAATGACAAGATTGCTTTATCTCCTCAGTTGGCGGTGGCTGGCAGGGGGAAGTTTAAGGGTCAAATGAATGACAAGGATTCTCAGGGATCCAAGTCAAAGGGGGTTTGTAGGCCGGCGATCATCCATCAAGTGGTTGATGCGGGGGAGCCGAGGCAAAGTGAGCGTATTAAGAAGCAGAATACCGGGGATGATGACCTGGTTCAAAAGGCTAAGCGTCGGGCGCAAATTCATAATCTTGAGCTAGATCCAAGTAAGTCTGATAATAACCTTTCATTTTTGTCTTTTTCTGATGAGCAAATTATTGACAAAGTTGCTAGCATTGGAATATCTCTAGGAGATGATGGGGCAGAGATTGCTAGTTCTATTCATAATATTAAGAATATTGAATATGGGAGAATAAAAAAGAAAGGATGTGTAGATGTTGAGGTGTCGGAGGCTAAGAATGAGGATTACAACGATTTCTCAGTCCTTAATCATTTATGTAGAGATGTAGATGTTGATGCTTTGGAGGATGACATGTCTAATTTCACTCTGGTCACTAATAGAAAGAGATCTTCTGGAAAGAAGAAAGGAAAAAGTCCTCTTCCTAGGTCAATCAAGCTAAAGTTAAAATGAAAGGTTTTTTTTGGAATAGTAGAGGTCTAGGTGACTTGGCTAAGCATCGTTTTATTTGTGAAGTGGTTAAAGAGCAGCATTTAGATTTTGTGGCCATTCTCGAAACGGTTAAAAAAGATTTCTCAGTAGCTAGCCTTAATCATCTTTGTGGTGGGCAGGATTTTCTGTGGCACTTTTCTCCTCCACAACAGCGGTCGGGGGGTATTCTTCTTGGGGTGGATCTTCGGGTCTTTGACATTGGGTCTATTGATGCTGGGGATTTCTATGTAAAGTTTCATTTAAAAAATAGAGATGATGATTTTCAATGGGTTCTAGTGGCTGCTTACGGTGCAGCTCAGCCTCAGTTCAAGGAGAAGTTCCTTAATGAACTTGTTCATGCCTGTAGGAAAGAACCACTTCCTATTTTAATTGGGGTGATTTTAATATCATAAGGCATTCGAGTGAAAAAAATAATAATAACGTGGACTTTAGATGGCCTTTTTTGTTTAATGCTACGATTAATAATTTGGACTTAAGAGAAGCAGCTTTATCTGGAAGGCAATTTACTTGGGCCAATTCATTAGGTAATCCAACTTTCGAGAAGTTGAATAGAGTGTTAATGAGTACAGATTGGGAACATAAGTTTCCTTTGGTCTCAGTTGTTGCTCTTGAAAGGTCTTTGTCTGATCACACTCCGTTGCTGTTAAATACGAAAGAGACTCCCTGCGGAGGTAGTCAACCTTTATTTAAATTTGAACTAGGCTGGTTGTGTAGGGAGGGGTTTAGAGAGATGGTAGCGGAGGTGTGGAGAAAGAGGAATAGAGATCAGTCGGCCTTACATATCTAGTAGTGTAAGGTTAGATCTCTTAGACGTTATCTGCGGGGATGGGCTAAAAGTACTAGCGGGATGTATAAAAAGGAAAAGATAGAACTTAATTTGTTAATTGATAAGCTTGATAAAAAAGCTGAGTTTTTGAGATTGTCTAATCAAGAACTGAATCTTAAAAAAGCTGCTAATGAGAGATTGGCTCATCCTTTAAGAGAAGAAGAAATTAAATGGTATCAACAGGCCAAAGCAAAATTTCTGTTGGAGGGTGATGGGAATACACGTTATTATCATTTGATTGCAAATGGGAAGCATAGAAGACAAAAAAATATCAACTTGAACAAGAGAAAGGAATTATTCGAGGATGTACAATTAAAAAAGTATATCACCAATTATTATAAAGATTTGTTTGGGCCAGCTGAAGTAAATCATTTAACTATGATTGAGGCTTCTACAGATGATATACCTCAAATATCGAACAAGGAAAACAATCTTCTTACTGTACCTTTTACCGAAAAGGAGGTGTAACACCCTGGCTATTCGGAAACCAAGATGTCACCTTAATAAACTAACATACAACCATAATGCGGAAGAATTTGAATAATATCATCTAATGACATAAAGAGATCACTGTTTAATATAATCATGGCATGAAAATAGAATGAATTCAAGCAAGTATAACAAAGGGTGATCGAAGATCACAAGCATTTCTTAATCAACCATAACATAGCAAGGGTTATCAACCACATCCAAATTTAATTATTACAGTTCATCAGTTAATGAATGAAGGCTAGAACCAAGTCCTATTATTGAATTGAAATACGGTGAAGTGAACAAATAGTGCATGTCTACTCCTCCCAATAGAGCCATCATCAACGATCACCTAAAATAAACAAACAAAGCAAGAATGAGTCCGAGACTCAAGAAGTACAGTGAATAATTGAACATACAACATTTATGAACAAGGCAACATCTTTTAAGAATATGATCATAACATCGAATGAATATATGAATGAATGAAATGAATGCATTGAATAAAAGGAATGGACTGCACACATGCTTATACCGGTATAGCTAGTGACACACCCGTCGGTGTTCACCTAAGCCCGCATTTAACAAAATACGGGGACCCAAATCCCGTATGAAGAACGTTTCATACGGGTGTCCAAATCTGCCCACATTGGAATGGTGGGTCTTACGTGCCCATACTGGAATTGATGGGTCTTTGAAATCCACTCCCGTAGATGAAAAATCTGCCCACATTGGAATGGTGGGTCTTACATGCCCATACTGGAATTGATGGGTCTTTATAATCCACTCCCGTGAAAGGAACATGAAAATGTATGCTTGTATTGAATTATGAATTATGAAAGACATCATATCCGAACATAGAAATAACACATAAGAAAGGAACATAAACTTTGAATATTCTCATGGATCACAAAAAACACAATATGAACATCAAGCATTCAGCGTTCACAAATCATAAGAATATCAAGGTACTTGTTTTCGCGATGCGTTGCTTGGTAGTAGGCAAAGAAGATGCCCTAAACCCAAGCCTCTCCGCCTACACAAGTAAGTACTCAAATAAATACAACATGGTACATTACAATACCAGTATCGTTCTACAACACCTTCCCAAACACCCAAGAAATCGCCATAAGCCCTATTCTGAAAAACAGGCAACATAACCATCTAATCGAATCTGAACAGCAGAACGAAAATAACCATAACTATTGACCTGGGACTCAGAACGAGGTGAGCCCAGTTCCTAACGAAACTTAACAAATATATCTACAACATTCTAGTTGACGAGACGACCCAAATCGGCCAAAATCAAATGATAGCAGACAGATGAACTTGAATGACAGCTTCTGTCCAGATGAAGCGGACAGCAGTAAAGAACTGGTCACAACTTTTGATCTACAACTCCGATTAGGGAGTTCTTTATCATTCTGGAAATTTTATACAAATGTCTACAATAACCTAGTTGGGTGAAAACCCTGAATCTGCTGTTAACAAACTCATAATTTAGGAGACAACTTGATAGATTAATCACGTCAGAATTATGGACAGTCGGAATGAAACTATCATAACTTTTGATCCGTACGTCAGAATTTCGTGTTCTTGGTGGCCACGGAAAGCTAAGAACAGAATCTAAATATCTCTAGGAGGTGGACATCTCAAATTCGGCCTCTAAGAATCCGAAATTGGCCACGCAATCTACTGGACAGAATTGAATTTCTAACAGCAGCAAATCGATCCAATCAACTAATCTAATTTCACATCTAATCATCATCAAACAGCGGAGAAAGCACCTCATTATCCTTGAAGAACCCTAGGAAGACGCTGAACAACCTCCCCGAAGAAACTCTCCTTTCCTCCTCCTTCCTTTCCCTTCTCCTCTCTTCTTCCCGATGGCCGGCAGCAGGAAGGATGGCGCCGGGGAGCGGAGGAGCAGCAGGAGGCAAAGTACTGTAGCACGATGCTACTGTAGCACGGCGGTACTGTAGCAAATAGTGGCTAGGGTTTGGTCCCCTTCCCTCCCTTGCCTTCTAATGGGCTGCCAGCCCACTTATGAGCCTTGGGCCGCTATGGCCAGCTCCTCTCCTCTCGAATATGGGTTGGTGGCCCATTTCTCTCCTCAAATTCTGAATTTTGAACTAATTCCTTCTCTAAACTTTGTTACAATCGAAATTGAATAAAATTCCCTTTCCCGAACAAGTTTCTCTCTTACCGATAATATTATCTCTAATTGAAATTTGGGGTATTACAGGAGGTGAAAGAAACCATTTTTCAAATAGATCATAACAAAGCAGTAGGGCCAGATGGTTTTCCAGTTGATTTCTTCCAGGTGTTTTGAGAAGTTATTAAAAATGATCTGATAGCCTTGTTCCATGCTTTTCATAGCTGCTCCTTGTCTCTTTTTAGCTTAAATTTTGGGATTGTTACATTACTTCCCAAAACGGCTGATGCTAAGCAAATACAGCAATTTAGGTCTATCTGTATGCTTAATTTTTGTTTTAAATTTTTTACTAAAGTTATTACTAATAGGCTTATGAGAGTAGCTCGAAAGGTTGTTCGTCCATCTCAGTCCGCGTTCATGCAGGGGAGATTTATTCTTGATGGAGTAGTTATCCTCCATGAAACCATTCATAAGCTTCATAAACAGAATTTGGATGGAATTGTTTTCAAAGTAGATTTTGAGAAAGCCTTTGACAAAGTTAAATGGCCGTTTTTATTACAAACTTTGAGGATGAAAGGCTTTTCACCTAAGTGGTGTTCTTGGGTGGAAAGTATGATCAAGGGTGGGAGTGTTGGGATAAAAGTAAATGATGATCTTGGTGATTTTTTTCAAACTCATAAGGGTCTTAGGCAAGGTGATCTTTTGTCTCCTATTCTTTTTAATCTTGTTGCGGATATGCTTGCCATCTTTATTTGAAGAGCTAAAGAAGCTGGTCTTTTAACATGAGTAGTTCCTCACTTGATTGAGGATGGGTTGTTAATATTACAGTATGCTGATGACACGATCCTCTTCTTAAATAATGATTTGGAACAAGCTAAAAATCTTTAACTTATTTTATGTGTCTTTGAACATTTATCTGGGTTAAAGATTAATTTTCATAAGAGCGAGATTTTCTGTTTTGGTGTTGCTAAAGATGTCAAGCTGTAGTATACGTAATTATTTGGTTGTGAAGTGTGTGTGTTTCCTTTTAGGTACTTAGGTATTCCCATTCACTTCAGAAAGTTAAGAAATAGTGATTGGAAAGGGGTTGAAGAGCGAATTGAGAAAAAGCTTAGCAGTTGGAAAGGGAAAAACTTTGTCGGTTGGTGGTCGCTTGGTGCTTATTAACTCGGTGCTAAGCAGTTTACCTATATTTATGTTTTCGTTTTTTGAGGTTCCTAGAGAGGTTCTCAAACGGCTAGATTTTTATCGATCTAGATTTTTCTAGCAGAGTGACAGTCTTAAGTGTAAATATAGGCTTGCTAAGTGGAGTTTAGTGTGTTCTCCCAAAGAGCTTGGAGGTCTAGGTGTTCAGAACTTGGACACAAAAAATAAAAGCTTACTAGGGAAGTGGTTGTTTAAGTTGCTTAATGAAGATGGCGTGTGGCAATCTTTGCTAACAAAGAAATATTTGGGTGAGAAGAGTCTTTCTCAGGTGGTTACTAAACCTGGGTCTTCTCATTTTTTTTATCGGGGCTTATGAAAATTAAAGATCAGTTTTTTAGCTATGGTTCATTCCAGATTAAAAGCGGAATACAAACTAGGTTTTGGAAAGATATTTAGATGGGAAATTCTCCGTTGCAAAGACAATTTCCAATACTTTACAATGTAGTAAGGAGAAAGGATGATTTAGTGGCAGATGTTTTGAGATCGAATCCCTTAAATATTTCTTTTTGAAGACCTATTGTTGGGACTAAGTTACTTGCTTGGACTGAGTTACTGCGGAAAATTTCTAATGTTCAATTAGGAATGCAAAATGATGTTTTCATATGGCATTTAAATAAGTCTGGTATTTTTTCGGTGCAGTCTTTTTATGCGGCTCTTATAGGCAACGTTCAAGCACCCATAAGGAATTGGTTTTGGTTTATTAAAATTCTATTAAAAGTAAAAATATTCCTGTGGTATCTCAAAAGAGGGATTGTGTTAACTAAAGACAACCTACTTAAAAGGAATTGGAGAGGAAGCTCAAAGTGTTGTTTCTGTATTAAAGAGGAAACAATTCAGCATTTTTCTTTGAGTACCCCTTTGCACGTCTTGCATGGTGGGTTGTGCAATGTGCGTTTAATTTAGTTCCTCTAGTGAGTATGGCTAACATGTTTGGGAATTGGTTAAATGGGATTCCACAAGTGCTAAAGTCGCAACTCCTGGTGGGAGTTAGTGCATTATGTTAGTCTATTTGGTTATGTCGAAATGATGCTGTTTTTGACAACAAGAATATAACTAATCCTTTGCAGGTTATCTTTTTGAGTGGATATTGGCTGAATGCCTGGGCAAACCTGCAGGAATCAGTCCAGAAGGAGTCCATGTTGGTGGGAAGCCAAAGGTTGGAGTTTGTGGCGAAGCAACTCCTCAATTTTCATGGGTGAAGGCTTAGTCATAGGATTTGCAATAATTGAATTGAAGTTTCAAGTGCCTTTTGGTTGTAAGGCTGTATGCCATTTTTCATATGGGGTTTTGTATGTTACTCCAGTCTCTTAATAAAATGGGCTGTGTGCATCGTTGATACAGAGGCCGGGAGGAGATTGTTCTCTTCCATTATCTAAAAAAGTCCCTTTGCTCCAATCCTCCAAGCAGCATCAGTAAGCACCTTCCACTTGTTTACTCCAAGGCTAGAGTTTTCTTTGGTAGATTTCTGTTTATCCCATGGAAATGAAACCAGGCCTTTCTGATCGCTAAATGCATGAGAATTAAAAAAAAGTTAATGTTCAAGATCACTACTGTGGCAAAGAGAGTAGAGTAGTAGACATGCAAGGGGATTCACAGCTAGAGAGTGAATAGGCCATAAAGTTTTCGTGCGCAAAGGAGTTCAAAAATAAAATAGCAGTTGTATCTATTATGAATAGTGCTTATATTCAATATGAGGCCAATGGACCAATATATATACACAAAGTACATGTGTTGAATATGCAAATAACCCCACATAACAATGGGGAATAACACACTATACATATATGTCTAACACCCCCCTCAAACTCATGGTGGATCAACAACACTGAGTTTGGAGAGGTAGAAGCCGTGCTGTGCTCGAGTCTAAACCTTCGTGAAGAAATCCGCTATCTGAAGCTCTGAAGGCACATACTGAAGAGCAATCACCTGATCATGCACACAAGACCTCATGAAGGAAGCATCAACACCAATATGCTTGATGAGCTCATGCTTCCACAGTCACGGCAATCTTGATAGCTTTGATCTTGTCGACAAGAGAGGAGTCGGTAGTAATGTGAAACACCAAAATCCTCAAGTAACCACCGTAGCCAAGTAATCTCTGCTGTCAAGAAAGCCATAGCTTGCAACTCAGCCTCTGCACTCGAACGGGACATTGCAGTCTGTTTCTTCGTCTTCCAGACAATGAGCGAACCACCAAGAAAAACACAGTAAGCAGAGATAGACCGACGATCAGTGGGATCGCTGGCCCAAGTAGCATCCGAATAAGCTCAAGTCAGAATGAGTGGAGTGTGGAAAGAAGAGACGGCGAGAGATAGTCCCACGAAGGCATCGCAGAACTCGAAGAATGTGGTTGTAGTGGACCTGAGTGGGAGCAGAGACGAACTGACTCAGAATGTGGACTGGAAAAGTGATATCCGGACGATTAACAGCAAGGTAGACAAGACTCCCAACAAGATGACAATAGCGAGTCGGATCAGAAAGAGGCTCGCCATTAGAGGGTCAGAGGTGAACATTGAGCTCCATGGGAGTCTCAACAGTACGCTGATCAGTCTGAGAGGCGCGATCAAGAAGATCTTGAATATACTTCTCTTGGGACATAAAGAAACCATCTGGAGTGGAAGTAACCTCAATCCTAAGGAAGTAACGAAGAGGACCAAGATCCGACATAAGGAACTGCTCACTAAGACGAGCCTTGACAAAGGCAATGTACTCGTAATCATCTCTCGTAATGATCATATCATCAACATACGTAAGAAGAAGAGTCCCACCACGAGATGAAGTGTGGACAAAAGACAGGATCATGATCACTAGTGAAAAGCCAGCAGAAGTGACCACAGAGAGAAGCGCCAAACCAAGCACGACGGGCTTGCTTAAGGCCATAGAGAGAGCGAAGGCGACATGCACCATGCCCTCGAGAAGAATACCCGGTGGCGGATGCATGTAGACCTCCTCGCAACTCGCCATTAAGAAAGGCATTCTTGACATCAAGTTGAGAAACAAACCAAGGGCTGCAATGACGCCACCGAAAGAAGAGTACAGACAGTGGTCATGTGGGCCACAGAGCAAAAGTCTCGTCAGAGTCACGACCATGCTCTTTATGGAAGCCACGAGCAACAAGACGCACCTTATAGCGCTCAAGAGAGCCATCAGAGCGAGTCTTAATCTTATAGACCCACTTACACGTGATGGGACGAGAATGAGATGGAAAAGGAACAAGATCCCAAGTACTAGTACGCTCAAGGGCAGCAATCTCCTCGGCCATAGCATGTCGCCACTGTGGTGAGTAACAAAGATCCCTCCGTGAGGGAGACAAAGCTCATGAGTAGTCGCACCAAAGAAAAGCAAACGTAGGGGGCCGAATCGATTGGCGATCGTGGAGAGCGTAGCGAGGAGAAGATGACCCATCAGGGGAAGATGGAGCATCAGGAGAAGATGGAACATCAGGAGAAGATGGCTCATTTGGAAAATCCTCAATACGAGGTCGACGAGTGTAGAAGAGAGGGGGAGGAGCCGCAGAAGACGAAGCAGGCGGCGACAACGGCGGAGAGGCCACAGGAGGAATATGTGGAGACTCAGTGGGACGGGTGGACGAGGGCAAGACAGATATAGGTGTATCTGGAAAGGTCAAAAAAGACAGAGACTCCACAGAGGAAGCTGAAGGAGAGGCAGGACGTGGGTAGAAGAGATGAGACTCGTCGAAAGTCACATCCCGAGAAATCCGCATCCGTCGACCAACAGGATCCCAGCATCGATAGCCCTTGTGCTCGGCACTGTATCCCAGAAAGACACACTCAACAGACTGAGCGATCAGTTTGGTGCGTTCTCGAGGGGCGAGGAGAACGTAGCAAACGTAGCCAAATAGACGAAGGGCAGAGTAGTCAGGAAGGAGACCACAAAGACGCTCAACAGGGATTGCACCCTGAAGAGCAGAAGAAGGCTGGATGTTGACGAGATAGGTGGCAGTGGAAACAGCCTCGGCCCAAAAGTGAGGTGGAATAGAGGCGGCAATCATCAGTGCACGAGCCAACTCAAGGAGGTGACGATGCTTGCGCTCAGCGACACCATTCTAAGCATGAGCACTAGGACAAGAGAACTGAGCGAGAGTGCCCTACTCAACAAGGAACCTGCGCAGGTAACGAGAGAGGTACTCGCCAGCAGAGTCAGCATGAAAGACACGAATAGGAGTAGAGAACTGTGTGCGAACCATAGTGGCAAATTGTTTATAGATAGATAAGGCCTCACTACGAGAAGACATAAAATATATCCAAGTGTGGCGAGAGAAATCATCTATAAATATGATATAATATCGATGACCCCCTTTCAAAATGAAGGGAGCCGGACCCCAAACATCTGAATGAATAAGATCAAACGGACGCTAAGACACTGACTCACTATGAGGATAAGGAAGCTGAATCTATTTGCCTAACTTACAGCCCTGATAATCTAAAGACAGTCTCTTGAGAAAGACCCTAGAAGGCCACGACAAACTAAAGATGACAGACAAGATCCACACAGATGGCCAAGACGGTGATGCCACTGCTGGAAAGAGCCGGTAGACAGAGTGGCAGAAGTGGAGAAACTGGCGACGACGGTGGCAGCGGAAGGACTCAGTTCTATGATAAGAACCATGCTGGGTATGTCATTGGAAAAGTAGCCGATCTTTTACCTCTTCCAAGCATCATAAATAGGATTATAAGAGCCACTATCTTGCCCAGGAGTGGCAACAATGACGTCATTCGAGGTCATGTATGGAACGTCATTGATTTTGTGATGCAAGGAAAGAAGTTTGATATTATGTATCTCATTTTGACTGAGTTGGCAGCTTGGAAAGGTGACTTGGGTAAGAGGATGTACTTTGCGCCCTATATCATGTAGCTTATTCAGAAAGTGGCTCACTTCAATGACCCTCTTCCTTTTCCTCACAAGCAGTACAAGCCCGAAGGTGACCATTAGAGGGATTTAAGGAACTAGCCTTTGGAAAGACATCCCCCGCATCAGGATGACGATGCTCCAAAAAATCCTCCTCATGGACCTCAACCAGCTCCCCAGCAGTAGGGTGGACTTCATCCTCTCTTGCTAGAGAATCTACACTCAGGCATCACCACCATTGTATCTTGCTTCGACACCATGGATTGTCTCATGGAGGTACTTGACCATCGCATGGATTCCATTGATCGCCACTATCAGGCTTTGGAAACATGCCACACTGCCATGGATCAATCAAATGCAGTCGTGCTGCAACGCCTTGATCAGTTGACTGGGTGGGTTTCTGAGATGCAAGCAGTCCAAGGGCAGATTCTGACCAACATTGTTGATATCAAGACTCGAGTGTCCTCGATTGAGCAGTCTGTTACCTACTCTCATCGTCGACGTGTGGATCCTTCTCCTATAGCTCCTTCCACTTCGGCTGACGCTCCTCCTCCTCCTTCCTCCTAGCTTTTGGTCTTTGATGACAAAGGGGAAGAAGAGAAGATCTATCTTTAGCTATTATCTATTATATGCTACTACTTTATATCTACTAGATTTTATGTGTGTAATAGGATAGAGGATAAGCTTATTACTTTCATATGTAATCTGCCTGAGCTTACTGAACCTCTTTATATTTTTCTTATGGATATTACTATGTGATCATAATGATTTCCATTTTGTGAGCTTGGTTGAATGCTTTTATCTTTTTGATTATACTATTGCTCTCTCAACACAAAATACAAGAGAAACTCTGTCCATATTCTTTCAAATATATATGCATGTTCTTCTCATATAAATCTTTGCATATAGTCAGGGGAGTTTTCTCTCATTTTTGATGGATTAGCTAGCATAGTGATCTCTTCATATCATTTACAATGTTCTTGACACGTGCTATCTAAATCTTGCCCTAGAATATACTTCTTGCCTTGTGGTTTTGGTATATTCAAATCATTTTATTATATCTCCTTTGTGAGGTTGTCATCAATTACCAAAAGGGGGGAGATTGAAGAATCTAGGCCCCATTTGCAGTGTTTTGGTAATTATAGACAACCATGTGTTTTGTACTAACTCGTTTTGTCAAGAAGTTACAAGGGTTATTCTTGGACTAAGATGGAAGAGCGCTAAAGAATCTCATCTCACTCAAGGCAAATGTATCTAGTTGATAGGATCTTTTTCCTAGTTTTACCGGTCTAGGAGAATGAAGGATAAAAGACCGGATTGATAGTATAGAAAGTCGTACTATGAAGAGGGATCCAAGGACTAGTAGCTTGAAAGGAAATAATGCCACATGCTCAATCTTACTTGGTTTAAATCTTGGTTTCATTTCGATTTGTCTGGCCATAAGTTATATGTGTTTTATTTTCTTGGCCGGACTAACCGCCATTGATAGGCCAGACTGGCCGGAACCCCGGTCAGCTTTTTCCAAAAAGCTCCTTTTCAGCGTTTTCAATGGCCGGACTGACCGGACCTCCGAGTCGAGTGTACCAGTCAACATTTTCCAGAGAAAGGAGTTTTGCATATTTTACTTAAGGCCGAACTAACCGCCGATATAGGTCCAGGCTGATCGGACCTCCGGGTCAAGTGACCCGGTCAACTTTTTCCAGAGAAGTAAATTTTTGTGTCTTGATACTATTTCTAAAGCCGGACTGACCGCAGGCATTAGCCCGGACTAACAGGATCCCCGGTCCCTCATAGCGGTCAGCCTTTTCCAGTAGCTTGGTTTTTTTCTCTGGTTTGGTTTTTTTGAGTCCAGTCTAACCGGACCCCAAGTGGCGGTCTAATCGGACATGTTGCAATGGATAGTTTCTATGCACTAAATGCAGAGCAGTCGACCGTTATCTCTCAGTCCGGACTAACCGGCCACATACATGCGGTCTAACCGGACTTGCTGATTTTTCAAGGTTTCGTGCTCTAACGGCTAGTAAAGTGGGTGGAGACTATAAATATCTCACCCATTGCAGCATGAGAGCCTTTAAGAACCTCATTGAATACTCTTGAGCCCTTTGCTAGTTCCTCCACTCTTTGAGAGCATTAAAATCATCTTGCAAAGGTTGTTGAGGTTTTTCCAAGTGCTTTGAGTAGAGTTTGATCTTTGTGGCACTTGAGCATCTTCAAGCGAAGAATCTTTGGTTCATAACTCTTGGAGATTGCCGTCTCCTAGACGGTTCGTTGTTGCATCGGTGATCTTCTCAAAGAAGCTTGTGAGAAGACCTGAGCATTTGTGAAGGTTAGAGCTCGCCTATCCGGAGTGGAGAAGAGCTACCATTAGTGATCGAGGAAAGTGCTTTTGTGGAGCCAGCTTGAGTT